>JAGPOW010001338.1:42612759-42663382 GCA_030014935.1 Caiman crocodilus
ACACCAACTGCTGAAACTTCCTTAGCCTGACAAAGGGTCTTTGAACCCGAAAGCTTGCTTAATAATTATTTTCCAAATATTTGGGTTGGTCTAATAAAAGATATCAGATTCACCCAAGGAACCTTGTCAGCACAATCAAGACACTCAAGAAGGCTAAAATTTGTTTTATGAATCTGAATAAGAGGTATACATTGAAATAGAACAACTACAGGACTAATAAACAATATCTTTTGACTATTTTTACCTGGTTTGTTGTAGGTTTTTAAAATTTTACATATAGTCTAGCAAATTAGTGCACATTGCAGTATAGCAAGGGTTTTCAACCTTTTTTAGTCTAAGTACCCTGGTGGCCGGATGCCAAGTAGGGAGGGGGGTTAGCTCATGGCCAAATGCCAGTGCCAGGGGTAGTATGGAGCCAGATGCTGAGCAGGGGGCGGATGGTGGGGTAGCATGCAGCTGGATGCCAAGTGGGGGGGGGGGGGTTAGCACACATCTGGACACTGAGTTGGGTAGGTAGTTTGCAGCTGGACACTGGGGAGATAGTACGTAATCGGATGTCAAGCAGGGCAGGAAGGGGGGAAGGGCAGCGTGCAGCTGGACACAGAGCAAGGAGACACAGACAGTGGATGAGCAGTGGGTAGGTGGGGATAGAGAGCCACTGCCTCCCAGGAGCAGGGCTGGGGCAGGGCAGGGAAGCTCACTGGGCTGGTGTGTGGCACCAATGACTGCTGTGTGCAAGCTTCCCTGCTCCAGCCCTGCTCCTGAGATATGGTGGCGCTCCATTCCCACCCATCTGCACGTACCCGCTAGCACTGGTCCAAGTACCCCCAGGGGTACACATACCGTTGCTTGTCAACCCCTGCAGTATAGCATATACTAACCCCTAGCATATTAGTAAAGCATCTAATTTTTCTTTAATTGGAGAAGAATATGTGTTATGTCACATATGATGATGTGCCACACCATCTGCACCCCACTTCTCAATATCCCAGATCTGCCCACTCAACCAAGGAGAAGAGCTGGACCATGAATTCTCAGGTCAGCTTGCAGAGGCAGTTAAGGCAAGGGATGTAGTCATCATGGGTGATCTAAATTACCTGAACATCTGCTGGGAAGAGCAGTCAGCCAGGTCTGACTGCTCACGAAGGTTCCTGAGATACAGGACCTCTACCTAACCCAGGAGTGCAGAGTCCCACCAGGGGGAATGCCCTGCTGTACCTGGTCCTGGCCACAGGCAATGACCTGGTGAGGGGACTCCAGGTTCTTGACCACCTGGGTGACAGCAATCATCACCTACTGGAATTCACCATCCAGTTCAGGGTGTCAAGGGCCTGCAGCAAGACAGTAGCCCTTGACTTCAAAAGGGCCAGCTTCAATGAGTTGCGGAGATTGGTAGGAGGGACACTGGGGTCCTAGAGGGTAGGGGAACTGGGTATCCAAGATGAGTGGTCATTCCTTAAGGAGACGATCCTCCGAGCCCAAGGGGTGACAATCCCAATGAGAATCAAAGAGGGCAAGAGTGCTCAAAAGCCCCCTTGGCTCACCAAGGCATTCAGGAACACCTGAAAGCCAAAAAGGAGGTGTACACCCAGTGGAAGGGAGGGGCTGTCAGCAAATAGGAGTATACTGCCATTGCTTGGGTCTGTAGTGGGGCTGTTAGGGAAGCTAAGGCAGATATGGAACTAGGGCTTGTATCAAGGATCAAGGACAAGAAAAAAATATTTTTTAAATACATAGGGAGTACGAAAAAGGCACCGGGTAACACGAGGCCCCTGCAGGATACGCTTGGAAATCTGGTGATTGTACCAGAGAAAAAGGCAGACCATTTTAACAAATTCTTTGCCTCCATTTTTTTGTGCAAGGACTGGGACTCCCGCACCAAGATTCAGGACAGACTCAGGAGAGACTCTGACAGGCCTGTCAGGGAGGACTGAGTTAGGGAATTTCTGGGTGGGCTCAATGTGTTCAGATCAGCAGGTCCAAATATTTGACACCCCAGGGTTCTGAGGCAATTGGTAGGGGTTATCGTGGGGCCCCTGGCACAGCTTTACAAGCACTCGTGGTGCTCTGGCCAGGTATCAGAAGACTGGAAAAAAGCCAATGTGGTCCTCATTTTCAAAAAAGGGAGGAGGGAGGATCCAGGCAACTATAGGCCCATTAGTCTTACTTTGATCCTGGGGAAGCTCTTTGAGAAAGTTATCCAGGAGCACAACTGTGAAGGACCAGCAGGAGGGACAATGCTCAGGGCAACCACCATGGGTTCATTAGGGGCAGGTCTTGTCAGACCAACCTGATTGTCTTCTATGATCAAGTCACAAAATCATTGGACACAGGTGTTGTGGTGCATGTCGTCTTTCTGGACTTCAGGAAGGCCTTTGACACTGTCTCCCTTCCCATTCTTATTAAAAAGCTAGGCGACTGTGACACTGATGCTTACACAGTCAGATGTATTGCAAATTGGCTGAGGGGCTGCACCCAGAGTGGTGATGGATGGGTCATATTCGACCTGGAGGAATGTGGGCAGTGGGGTCCCCCAAGGCTTGGTCCTCGGGCCTGCACTGTTCAATTTCTTTATTAGCATTTTGGACAAGGAGGTAAAAAGCATCCTGTTTAAATTTGCCGATGACATGAAGATTTGGGGTGAGGTGGGCATGCTAGAAGGGAGGGACAGTATACAACTGGACCTGGACAGATTACAGGAATGGGCAAATGAGAATAGGATGGGATTCATTACTGACAAGTGCAAGGTACTGCACTTGGGCAGTAAGAACTAGCAGCATATCTATAGGCTGGGGAACTCCCTTCTCATAAGCACAGTGACAGAAAGGGGTCTTGGAGTCATTATTGATTCCAAAATGAACATTGGCCACCAGTGTGAGGACACAGTCAGTAAGGCTAACTGCACCTTGTCCTGCATCCATAGATGCATCACGAACAGGGCCAAGGAGGTGATCCTCCTCCTCTATGCGATGCTGGTCAGGCCACAGTTGGAGTACTGTGTCCACTTCTAGGCGTCGCACTTTAGGAGAGATGTGGCCAGCAACGAGAGGGTCCAGAGGAGGGCCATTCACATGATCTGGGGACAGCAGGCCAGACCCTACGTGGAGAGGCTATGGAACCTGAACCTGTTCAGCCTTCACAAGAGAAGGCTGAGAGGGGACCTGGTGGCCATCTATAAAATTACCGGGGGGACCAGCAGAGAATGGGAGAGACCCTGTTCCCCTGAGCACTTCCCGGAGTAACAAGGAATAATGGCCATAAGTTATTTGAGAGTAGGTTCAGGCTGGACATTAAAAGACACTATTTCACAGTCAGGGCAGCTAGGATCTGGAGTCAACTTCCAAGGGAAGTGGTGCTGGCTGCTACCTTGGGGGTCTTTAAGAGGAGGTTTGACAATTACCTAGCCGGGGTCATATGATCCCAGTATTTTCTCCTGCCCAGGGCAGGGGGTCAGACTTGATGATCTACTTAGGTCCCTTCGGACCCTACATCTATGAATCTATATTGGTTGGTAAACTCAGGGTTCTGCTGCACTCATCACTACTCTTAGATTCCCACAGTGTAAATACCTACATAGATCTCTGAACAGGCCTTCTGTTTTGCTATGTCACTGAGAATTTGCCATTACTCATACAAACATCAAACATGAGTAGCCTTTATCCTGTTGAATAGGAGGCTTTGAGCTAGAGGGGAGACAGTAACTTGCTCTAGTTTTCAAGTTTCAGTCATTAAACACACGTTGTCATCGCCATTATCATCATCATCAGTCCCTTGATTTGAGGATAATCTCTACTACATCGATGGATCTTGAGGTGACAAGAGTCTAATCTTTGAGTAACATTCATTGTTACTTCATAGGTGATTGTTAACACCTGTGAAGTAAAGAACAATGGGTCATCCACTGGACGTTGACTCCCTGCAGTAAGGGAGAAACAGCACTGAGGATTTTGCAGTGTCCCATATGGTCACTGTGGCCGGTCTGGGGGTGAATCACAAATACTCTCTCACACGGACTTTCCTGCCATGCCCTAAGATGCTGGGAGAATAAGAAAATTAATTATCCCCAACAGATAGTGTAGTTAATAACATGAGTCATGAGATAAATGAAATTTTGTTTTATTGTGCTCCTGGCATGAGTGTTTACAATCACAACAGCCTGTGGCACACCTATGTTTTATTCGTCCCCCTCCTTGTCTCTTGCCTCACTTAGAAGGGGTTTTCCCCCTTGATCGGACCTCCCCTCCACTTCTTTGTCTTTCACGTGCATCCGGCGTCCTTCCGCTCACCGCGATCCCGCTCTTATTGGACCCTGAAGGTAAGTAACTTTTTCTCCTCGCCTCTTCTTCTCCTGATCCCTTGCTGCGAGTTTCCTCAACCGTCCAATCAGTTGTCACAGCGAGGCTTCCAGTGGCTGCAAGTCTTCAGGCTCCAAGTGCCCTGAGGGCAACATGCCCTTCATATACCTCCATGTGCTTTCATCCTTCCAGCTTGCCGCTTGCCATTTAACTCTTCCCCAGTGTGTAGATCCCTTCAGTAAAACCAATGTTTTAATTACTCTTGCCCCATCCTGACTCTGCTCTCTGCCCCCTCCCTGGGGTTACTCCCTCTAGTACAGGGTTGTCTGTGACAGTCACCCTATGTTCAGTCTTGTTACACAACAATTTTGTGCGTCTGCTGGAGCTCTCAGCAAATGGGCTGTCCGCTTATTAAGACCTGAAACTAGTTTCAAGCAGTCAAACGAACATGACTCCAGGGCAGGATTTGCTCTGATCTGTGCTACACTAAGGTACAGCCACTAGAGGCTACACCTTTGAACAAACACCCTGCTAGCCCCATCTCCCCTGCTGGTCCAGCTTGAGCTCACTGCCCCGCTCCCCAGGTGCCCACTCACTGCCCTCCCCACTCCCCGCTTATTTGTGGCTGCCTACGCTGTCTGTCCTGGGGAAGCAAGCAGGGAAGGATAAACCTGCCTCTTTAGCTGCTGCCACTTCTGTTCTCTGGGCTGGGCTCAGCCTGGGGAAGACCAGCAACGCAGCGGTGGGCGCTGGGCAAGCAGGTTAACCCTTTCCTGCCTGCTCCCCTGGGACAGAGCCTGGGCAGCCACAAGTAAGCAAGGGGCAGTGAGTGGTAATCTGGGCGCTGGGGAGGGGATAGGGCAGTGGAACCAATGTGGGCGGTAGGGGAAGTGGGGCTAGTGCACGGATGGGCAAGATGCGGCCCGCCCTGATACCAGCAACGCTCCTGCGGCGCAGCCCACGAGGCGCTCACACGCCGCACCCTGCGGCCTCCCGGCTGGGGACAAGGACGGAGCCGCGCGGGCCGGGCGCTCTGCGGGGCGCAGCTCCGGGGCTGGCGCTCCTGCCCGGGAAGGGCCCAGCCCCTCGGCACCGCCTCCGCCTCGTCCCGCCTCCGCCTCCCGCCTTCACGCAGGCCCAGCCCCCTCGGCTTGCGCGGCGCCGCAGGAGGAGCGGCGGGGCCGGTAGCGGGAGCAGTTGGGCGGGATGGCGGAGGCGCGACCGGGCCGAGCCGCCGCGGAGCACTGGCTGCGCTGGGACAAGGTGAGCAGAGCAGAGCAGGGCAGGGCGGGGCGGGGGCTCCGCGGTCGCCACCTCCGGGCCGTGTCGCGCTCATCAGCAGAGGCCGGCCCGCGGCGGTGCCTCCTCCCGGCGAAGGCGTGTGCGTGCTCGTGGCGTCCCCCGCGCGCGGCCCTACCGGGTCGCTGTGCAGTGCGCCAGGCGGGGCGGCCGCCTTTCCAGAAAGCGAAGGCTGGGTACGTGCCCGGGTGGCCCTTGCCTCGCTGCAGGAGCAGGTTGCTAACTGAGATCACCCCCCCCAGCCCCGGACACTGTGTTAAGTATGTGGAACTGAGGAAGGAACTGGCTTTTGGACTGGGATAATACCCAGAAATCCTTTTTGGTCACCCCAGGCCACAACTGTACAACTGGGGGACTCTCCTGGACATCTCTGACCACAGATTTGCGTGGCCTAAAGCATGGTTTGGCTGTGCCAGGCTGCCAATTGACAGCACCCCAGCCACTGTGCTAAGTATATGGACCCGAATAAGGAACTGGTTTTTGGACTGGGTTTATACCCAGAAATCCTTCTTGGTTCACCCCAGAAAGCATCTCTGTGCTACTGGCAGACTCTCCTGGACATCTCTGAACACAGTCTTGCCCAGCCCAAAACACAGTTTAGCCACACAGTTGCCAACTGACTCCACACCCCAGATACCGTACTACGTATCTGGAACTGAATAAAGACCAGGATATGGAGCTGGGATTATGCCCAGAAATCCTTCTTGGGCCACCACAGACCACACCTCTGTGCCACCGGGGTACTCTTTTGGACATCTCTGACCAGAGACTTGCTGAGTCCAAAGTGTGGTTTGGCTGCACCAGGTTGCCAACTGACTCTACCCCCAGACACTGTGTTACATATCTGGAACTGGATAAGGAACTGGATTTTGCACTGGGATTATAACCAGAAATCCTTCTTGGGCCACCCCATGCCATGTCTCTCTGGCCCTGGGGGACTGTCCTGGACATCTATGACCAAAGACTTGCCTGGCCCAGAGCAATGTTTGGCCATACCAGACTGCCAAATGGCACCACCCCCCAGACACTATGCTAAGTATCTGGAGTGGAATAACAAACTGATTTTGGGCTACAAATCCTTGTTGGGCCACCCCAGAACACATCTCTGTGCCACCAGGGGATGCTCCTGGACATCTCTGAACAGAGACTTGCCTAGCCTAAAGCATGGTTTGGCCTTGCCAGGCTGGCAACAGACAGCACCCAAGCCACTGTACTAAGTATATAAGTGTGGCAAGATGCATCCAGTAGAGTCCCCCGGTTGCGCAGATGTATGCTGTGGAGTGGCCCAATAAGAATTTCTAGCCACAATCCCAGCCCAAAAGCCAGTTCTGTATTCAAACCATTATACTTAGTATATCGGGCATGGGGGCTGTTAGTTGGCAGCCTGGTACAGCCAAACTGCTTTGGGCCGGGCTGGACTGTGGTCAGGGCTCTTTGGAACAGTCCCCCTGTGGCATCAACAGGAAATCTGGGGTGGCTCAAGAAGTATTTTGCCCCATAATCCCATCCTAATCTGACCTTCATTTGGGGCTCTGTACTTGATGTGGGATATTATTCTACATATTCATTAGTATGCATGCATAGCTAATTAAATTATCTCGCTTTCGGATGTGGAATACATTTTTGCATTGGGTCTAGATTAGCTTTGAAAAAAGAACCGAGAATAAGGAACCAGGAATAAATGGTCAATTTTGGACTCATGATGCTGCACACTTCCCTGCTTGGGCAGCGCTCTCAGGCCAAGCTGCTGAGCTTGCCTGACTCCCTCCCTTACCATGGGGACCTCAGTCTTCCTCCCACCTATGCCCCTTCCTGCTCACAGATTTACCTGCAGGCAGGTGGGGGAGCTGCTGGCCCTGTGCATGTGTGTGTATATGCATGCACATGGTGCCCCGTGCATCCTGCTCCCCACAGCTCTAAACAGCCCCTTGGAGGCCTGAAATCTGCCAGCCTGCAAGGGGAAACCTACTGTTTTCCACCTTTTCCTCCTTGTTGTGATGCTATTGTGCATCTTGAAGGCTTGTCATGATACTGGAACCAGAGTTTGTCAAGGGGAATCCAGGACAAACGCTGTTCCAGGGTCATTCAGCCTAGGACCAGGACTTGACCTTTACATTTTGGGACTGCCCCTCCCAATTAATGATGGGTGATCCATTCTCTTTTGTACACACATGCATGGGCATCTACCTAGCTAGCGAGATGTAGTTAGGCTAGCAACATTTGTTTTTACTGATTAATATTAATTAAATGCAGATTTTACCTCACACTCTCAGACCCTCAGGAGCATACTTCTATGGGTAACAACTGAAATTTATAGAAAGGGGACTGTAGCAGGGAACCCTTACCTCTTACTAGACAGCGGAAAGAGAGAGGGAGAGACAGAGGGCAAAGAGGTTAAAGAGGAAAACAATGGGTAGCTTAATGACTTGTCAGTTAGGCAGTTAGCTGTTCCTTCTGCCTAATGACTTATTAATTAAGCAATTAACTGCTTGTGTAGGAAGTGGGCTGCTTAAACCAACTCCTTCCCCAAAAGGGATAGTTTTTCAAGGCTTCAGCCTTGTGGCAGCAGAGTCCTCCCTGGGCGGTAACAACTGGGGTGGCGTGGTGGGGGTTGGATAGGCATCTGCCTTTTCCGGGCTTCTTATAGCTCTGGGTGTGAGGGTGCCCGCCTCTTTTGGGAAATTGTCTATTATCTGCACCCCTAATTTTGGAGGTCATGAAAATTTAGATTGATTAAAATCAAAACAATTGCTTAAAAATAAGTTTAAAAAAAAATCCAATTCTGACAAGCCTAGAAAGCAAGTGAGTGCAGGGGGGTGCGCGCATGTGTGACCATGTACATGTGTCGCTACCTAGCTAGTTATATAATGTATGTACATGTGGACCCATCTGCCTAGCTAGCTATATAGTGTGTGTGCACATATCTATCTGTCTGTCCATCTGTGTGTCTGCATATATATCATAGTATCATAGTATCTAGGGTCAGAAGGGGCCTAAAGCAGGCCATCTAGTCTGACCCCCCGCCAATGGCAGGAACGAGTGCCAAGGTCACAGGATCCCAACCAAGTACCTATCTAATCTACCCTTGAAGATGCCCAAGGTAGGAGCAAGAACAACTTTCCTAGGAAGCTGGTTCCACATCCTAGCTACCATAACTGTGAAGTAGTGCCTCCTAATGTCCAACCTAAACCTGCTCTCCAGTAACCTGTGACCATTGGTCCTAGTTACCCTTGGTTGTGCCCATGAAAAAAGAGCCTGCCCTATTTCCTGCTGATCTCCCCTCAGCAGTTTATAGGCAGCCACCAGGTCCCCCCTCAGCCTCCGTTTACTATATCCATTAATATATCTGTTAATAAGAATTTTGCTCACTCTGTCATTACTTAAAGTAATCAAGCCGTGTGTCTTCTATTTAGCTTGCCAAAAAGGTTGTGCTTTATTTTTCTCACTTTAAAGGGTTTTCCCCAGTCCTTCAAGTATTTGTTGGCTCTCTTCCACAACCTTTCTAATTTTTCAGCTTCCTATTTATAATGTGGATACCAAAGCTGTACACAATATTCCAGTATCAGTCTCAGCACTGTTATCTGCAGAAGTAAAATTGCCTCTTGTTCCATTTTACAGCTACTGTACTTGCTATACATCTGAAATGGTATGAGCCCTTTTGCTGCAATATTTCACATTTACCACTTATTTCATTTATATGTAAATGAAATAAGATCTGACCATTCAAATTTAATCAGCATGTTACTATTTTGTTCTAATAGAAAACTGGAAACTTGTGTGGAGTGCTTTGAAAGCTATGTCCTCTAAATCTCTGTTGGTGTTTATGTTGTATTCCTACATTTATAACCTTGCATTTGGCCACAGTAAGAAACATTTTTATATAAATAACCCTGGTTTACCAAACAGCATGGGTTGCCTATGCGATGCCATGTCCTCTTCACTGCTTTCTATCCTCCAGTCTTCCGTTAACATTATCAGCAGTGATTTTATATTCGGTTACAGACCATTAATGAAAATGAGGATTCCCCATTGAGGACTACTACTACTGATCTATCAGATACCAGTTCTTAGTATGTAATTACTAGCATTTTTAGTGTAGTTTTTAAAATGAAAAATTCATATTATACTCAGGTAAACAACAGACTTGATGCAAGATGTTTTATTTATTTCAATTATTTTATGCCAAATGATAAACTAAAGCAAGGCTGTCCAAATTCTAAGTGGTCAGGGGGCTACACACCTCATGGGCCCCACAGTGACACTTGCACCAAGGCAAGCTATGGGCAGCATGCTGTGTGGACACTCCCTTGCTACACTACATGGGTGCCCCCCCCTTGACTGCACTTGCATCTTCTCTCTCTCTGCTGCACCACATGCTCATGCAAGCACTCTCCCACTGTGCTGCACTATATACCTGTGCAAGCGGCACTCTTCCCCATCCCCAGCTATGCCACACAACACTTATGCAGGCACTTCTCATACCTGTAGCATCAACAGGAAATTTGGGGTGGCCCAAGAAGTATTTTGCCCCATAATCCCATCTTAACCTGACCTTCATTTGGGGCTCTGTACTTGATGTGGGATATTATTTTACATATTAATTAGTATGTATGCGTAGCTAATGACATTCTTTTTCTTTAGGATATGGAATACATTAATAACAAGTTTGCATTGGGTCTAGATTAGCTTTGAAAAAAGGAACCGAGAATAAAGAACCAGGAATAAACCGTCAACTGCTGCACAGCCTTGGCCTCACTCTCAGGCCCCCTGCTGCACCAGCCCACCCCCTGGGAAATGGAAGCTGGAGGAAGGAGGGGGACCCCAAGACTCCAGTTGCTCTTGCAGTGGGTGATGGGGAAGGGGTGACTAAGTGGTATTCTGGTGGTATTCTGGGGGCCTCAACTCAACCCTTTGTGGTCCGCATGTGGCTGGTGGGCTGCCAGTTAGCCCTGAACTGAAAAATACTGTTCAAAATCTAAATTCCTTGTAGTACTTTTTCTGATGATGTAATAATTGCATCATCATAACTGATCACATATTTATATCAGAATATGTCAAACATTGCAGACATTCTTGATTAACATGCTCTTTGACCATTGCATGTTAGAAAAGGAGGATGAGCCATGAGTCATCAGTTTCTAATTTATTAAGCTTGAAAAAATTGTTATTGAGCAACTCCAGTCTGAACCAATATAACCCTGACCCACTGTCTGTGATCCAAATAAAACACTGCTTGGGTTTGAAGGGGGTTGGTTTAATCTCAATAGAAAGTTACAAAATCCAAAGTGAAGTTAACTTTGATTGCTGATAAGCTGCATATCACAATTATTACAAAACTTGCAAATGCACAAAAATACTTGTATTGGAACTAGTCATGTAAATCATAGTTTGCTAGTAGATTCTGAAGGTACTCTTTCAATACATGCACAACAAAAACATTTGTTCTCAAAGTGTCTTTCTACTCTCAGATATACACTTGGGGGGTAAACTTCTGTTTATATTTAAACAGAATGAGGTATGGCTGACTGGTCTTTCTGGACCTCAGGACTCAGTGGGGAGCTTTGCACCCAGAAAATATCTGCTTACAGTAGGTTAGCAGGTTAGTCTGATAGTTAGAAATGGTATGTTATGAGAGATTATATTAAGCAATTTGTATTATAGGATATTTTGAACAGTAGATCAAAAATGGTGTCACTGAATGCAGATACACACAGGTTTGGACACATGGATGGAATCCAGATAACTTATTTGGATGATTGATATTGGCGGGAGGAGGGAATATGATGATTGGTTCTGACAGGAGAGGAAAAGGATGGACTGGGGGAGAAAAGAGAAACTGTTTCAGATTAGATCAAGCTTTCTTCTGGTAAAGTAGAAGGAGGTAACTAATGTAATATAGCATATTTTTTTAATCTTTATTTTGGTTAAAATAAAAGGCAAGTGTTCTAGCTTCTTGTTTGATGAATTCTGCAGTGCCCATGAAATACAAAAGCAGCAGCAGCAGCTTGGATCACTCACTATTCACCCAGGCAGGTATCTGGAGAGAAGATCACAAATGAAGAAAAGTTTTGTATAAGTAAGGGGAAACACTAACATTGAATAGAATGTATACCCACAAATAGGCAGATCATGACAACGATGTGGAAGGCCCAAATTTATTTAACATTGCATTACTTTTTGCAATATTTTGGGTACTTAACTACACTCCTTTTGACTTTTTAATCAAAGCTACATGACTAAGCATTAACAAAAGCTTTGATAATTTATCAGGAAGATTCTCTGAAGTTCTCGTGACATGAATTTGTAAGACTGAAAAGCACCATTGAATGGTTGGGCTGATGGCATGTTATCAATGTAATGCACATGGTAGAATTTTGAAAAGGAAATGGAAAATTAAATTTGAATGATGTAAGTTAACAGTTATCATGCAATTTAACAATTAGCCCTACCAGAGGTGCTGAGTATGTGGGGGCCCAAGGCCCCTGTCCCTCCTTGGGAAGAGGGCTGTCACCTGAAATGTGTAAAACTTTCCACCTTTCCATCATATTACCCCCCCACCTCAGTAAAAATAAATGTTGGTGCCTATGAGCCCTGATAAATGAAAAGAATTCAGTTAAGGTTGCAAAAAAGTGTTGAGGTTTGGGTTTTTCTGTAATTTCCTGGCAGAAATGGGCTTAGTTTGTGGTTATGTAGTGAGTGAACAGAATTTAGAAATTTAGGATTAAAAAAAACCCTTTGAGCAGTCAGAGAATTTAGATTATGCCATGTTAAACACACGCAACTCTTCTCAATATTATTTTGTACTAGATACAGGATTTGCACAAATAATATGCTTTCTATCATAGAGGTGCTGTTAGTTTAAAAACAAAAGATTCCATAGTCTTTCATCATTTTTAAACAATAGTAGCTGATTGCATTCTTTAATATGGATGATAAGAAACAGCATGATAAATTTCCACAGATAATGAAAATAGTCTGACTTTTTAAAGAAAAAAATGTTTGTGATCCTAACAGAAAGGAATCGTCTTTGTCCTCTGTGTGCTTTCCTTTGTGACCCAAATGTGGTCCTACTTACTGCTAAATAGCTATTAACCACTGAAGAAAACAGAACAGTGGAAGTGTCTTGGTCCATTTTATTTTAACTTAATCTAACACAGTATCATAGGATAGTAGTTGGAAGGGATCTCAAGAGGTCATTTTTGAGGCTTCTGCTCAAGGCTACATGCTCAAGGCAGGATCATTCCTATTTAAACCATCCTAGACAAGTCTTTGTCTAACCTGCTCTTAAAAACTCCCAAAGATAGAGATTTCACAACCTTTCAGAGTTGAGGGAATTATCATTAGCATAGAAACTTTTTGAAGACCATATTCTGATTAAAGTGGAGCTTGAAAATTTAGTTGTTTTATATAGAGGAGGCCTTTGCAATGCATAGAGAAAGAAGTTTACCATTTTATTCAGTATATAACACTCCAAGAAAAAGGAGAAATGCTTTGAAGACAGTGAGCTCAAAAGGGAATGAGAGGTGGGAAGAAAACAACTGCTTTAGGAAAAGAACCCTGTCTATAATTGCCAGCAAGACTTAGGAGCAGAGAGGGGCCACAATGTAGCAAGGGAGCATGCTGGCTCATGGTGCAGTGGGGGAAGTATCCTGTATACAGTGCAGCAGGAGCTCCTGAGCACAGGGTATGTCAGCCCGTGAAGCTGGTGCATGCAATCCCATGTCACTTAGAAGCTGAGCAGCCGTGAGTTCGTGTGTAAGGTGCCATCCTGCCCTGCCTTAAATTTTTGGTTAGGGATGCTTTTTTCTTTAAAACTTCACATTTTGTAAACTAATGATTAATGAATATTTCATATGTATGTTATATAAATTCTAATTATATAAACTTGTTCTAATTACATTATTCTAGTGACCAAAAAAATCTTAACTAAGTTCAAATGTTGATGTATCAAGCTTTGAGACAACTAGCCAAGACTTCTGAGAGCTTAGTATTGGATTCAAGTAATAGACTGACATTCCAAAACTGTGGTATGCAAGGCTGTGTCAGGTGATATAGAATTGAAAATAATCTATTATAATTATGATGATTTTAGAATGATGAGAGTATTTAAAATACTTTAGAGTTTTAGAAGTGGCTAAATATATAATCGGTTTTTCTAGAACAACAGTGTATTGACTTTGTTTTTTTGCAGAATCCCAAAACCTCTGAAACAGTGAAACACCTGCTTGATGAAGAAAATGCAGATGAACTACAAACACGTTTTGGTTCACGGATGGAGTTTGGGACAGCAGGCCTCAGAGCAGCGATGGGGGCAGGAATTTCTCAAATGAATGACTTGACTATTATCCAGACAACTCAGGTACTGGGTTCATTTTGTTTCTCTATTACTTACTTGATTTTTACTAATATCAAAAAGCACAAAAATCTAATGAATGAATGAATAACTGGATGCTTCAAGCTGTAAAAAAATAATGAATGGTGGCATTCAAAAAGCACACCCTTTTTCTTTTTTTTTTTTTAGCCAGTGACATACAAGGGAGTGATGTTGTTGCTGCTATATCTGGCTAGTTTTGACTTCTCAGGTGCTCATATACAACTAGAGCCAGCTTTTAGCTCGAGTTTAGTTAGGGATTGAGGTGTAGTGCCTTTGGAGCTGTAATGAAACATTTTAACCGCATGCTTAGCCACTTAACAATGCTGAATGAAAATAAAGCTATGCCTGGTGGTGCTGAAGTTTTTTCTTTATTTTGAGGCTGAGAAACAAAAACTGACTGTGTTGATTTGTGATGACCAGGGATTCCGGTTTTCTCTGATTAAAAATTGCAAATTCTCTGATTAAAACCCCAAAATCTGTGATAAAAATTAAAGGCCTCCCCCACCAGCGCTGCTAGCGCCCTGCACTCCCCCCCAACAGTCTCAACAGCCTGCCTGATGCCCCCGCAACAGACATGCAGGCACAAACATGCACACACAGACACTGACACCCATCCCAGCAACCACCATGTGTAGGCCACATTCGTGTTGCCCAGCCAGGGGTGTGAAACGGGGAACTTGCATACAGCAGCATGCCTCGCAACCAGCTGCACAGCAGTGCAGGGTGATGGCGGCTGCTTGTAGGGTGAGGGACTTCGTGGGCAAGCTATCCTAGAAGTAAGTGGGGCCTGGGAGCTGTGGGGCAGGACTGGGGAAGATGGTTGGGGGCTGAGGGAGTTGGGGGTGCTGGTGGCTCCAGGCAGCACACCACAGCTGGGCACAGGGGTAGGGGCAGGGGTGCCCCTCTGGGGGGAGGCTTTGCGTACAAGCGATGCAGGATGCAGTGTGGTGGTGGTACCCATCATGTGCAGGTCGTACACATTCTGCTCAGCCTTCTGCCCAGGGGAGGGGGAGAGGGAGAGGGAGAGGGAGGCTGCCATGCGGCCAGAACACAGCCCCGTGGCTGACTCTGCAGCCATGGTGAGGGATCGGGGCCGGGGGGGGGGGGGGCTTGCACGTGTCAGTCGGTGCCACTTACCTGGAAGGCAGTGATGGCTGCTGCCTGCAAAACTTCTTGCTGCCACTGTGGAGCCGTGTCCGGAGCTGTGTGTCTGGCTGCCTGGCGGCAGCAGCAACATCTTGGTGGCTAGGCAGCATGCAGCCATTCCCACCACCACCCTGTGCCATGGTGCATTGTTGCTGCCAGCTGCACAGCTCTGCAGCAGCACCGGGGCGTTTTGTAGGTAGCAGCAGTCACCATTAGCAAGGGAGGCTGCTGCTGCTTGCCTGTGGGGCTGCCCATGCCCACAGTGACTGCTGCTGCATACAAAATCTCCTGCTGCCAACGCAGAGCTGTGCGTGGAACTGTGCGGCTGGTGGCAGCAGTGCAGGGTTGTGGTGGCCAGGCGGCATGCAGCCATTCCCATCCCCACCAGCACCTCACGCCACACTGCTGCCACTGGCTGCACAGTTCCAGGCATGGCTCCACGGCGGCAGCAGGAGGTTTTGTAAGCAGCAGCCGTCACTACCATTACAGTCCTCCAGGTAAGTGGCAACGGCTGCCATGTGCAAGTCCGTGCCCCCATCCCTCGCCGTGGCTGCAGAGCCGGCCATAAAGCTGTGCTCCGGCCACATGCCAGTCCCCCTCTCCTGTCCCCTGGGCAGGCAGCTGGGCTATGTGTGCGGCCTGCACATGGCGGGCAAAACCACACTGCGCTCTGCATCGCTTGCCCACAAAGCCTTCCCGCAAAAGGGCACCCCTGCCCTCACCCCCTGGCCCTGCTCCCAGCTGCAATGTGCTACATGGGGTCAGCAACACTCGCCACTCCCTCAGCCCCCAACCGTCTTCCCCAGCCCTGCCCCAAGGCTCATTTACCTCCATGCTCCGGGGGTGAAGGGTGACTGTGAGCCTGAGCCTGGCCTTGGCTGCCTCAGAGGCTCAGGCTCTCCCTCCCCCTCCGGCCAGGGCTGGGGGTTTCCTGCCTTTTTTGCAGTTGGCTTTTGTAGGCTGGAGCTGTGCCAGCCTGCAAGAGCATTTTGCAAAAGCAGAGAATCCACAGATGTCTCTGCTAAAAAGGGAAATTCGTGTTTACTCCAATAAAAACAGGGAATCCATGGTTTTCTCTGTTTTTTCCATGGGAAACAGAAAACCCTGGTGATGACAAGTTCCCAGATAGGGAAGAAGATATCTGAATTACTTTTGTTATCCCAAATAATTGTGCTTACCCTTTATATTTGGAATTGTTATTTTGAAATTCTCATATTATAAACAAATAATCAGAATTCACTGTAGTCCTTTGACAACTTTGATTATTTTCTTAGTTGGAGATCTGTATTTATTTATCCTAAAAATTGTATCCAAAATCAACTTAATGACATACTTCACTTGCTTGCTTTCTTAAAACTTTTAAAATTTGTTGCAACCACATATGAAATACTAAGGTTTGGTTCTATGAACTTTCTGTCTTTTAGGGATTTTGTAGATACCTTGAAAAGAACTTCAGTGACCTAAATAAAAGAGGCATAGTAATTGGCTTTGATGCTCGTGCCCATCCTTCCAGTGGAGGAAGCAGTGAGAGGTATAGCTAATAATTTGTAGAAGTGGTGATTATTTTACATGTCCATATGCATTACAGTGTCATCACTGTTTCAACAGCATTTTGAAAATCTGTAGAGTAAATTGTTATGTGTGTGTGATTTCAGTATTAGTATGCCATCCATCACAAGATATGTTTTTAATAGATTTGCTTTGCTTTTCAATGTTGGTAACAAAATACAATGTAAGCCTGGTCTGTACAACAAATCTGATCCAGGTTTAAAAAACCAAACCAAACCAAACCAAACCAAACAAAGCCAACAACCCTGACAGATGATATACTCAAGTTGCGATTAGCCAGCGTCTTAAAGTGAAACCTGGCCACTCATTTATGTAATTAATGGCACACCAAAAGGTAAAACCAGCCACAAAATTGTTGTTCTGATTCTTTTAATTAATATATTTCTAAGTAACTTTACTTGTCGTTTAGGTTTGCAAGGCTTGCTGCAACAACTTTTATCAGTCAGGGAATTCCAGTATATCTCTTCTCCAAAATAACACCGACTCCTTTTGTGGTAGGTTTTTTATGTTGTTTTTACCCTTTTTTTTTCCTTCAACATAGTAAGACATTATCAAATATTAAAAATGAAGACATCTGATTTGTAAACTGACTGGTCTGTTAGACTTGGGTATAACTGAACCAAAGCAGATAAGTATTTCCTTCCCCATTTACTGTGTAAAAACTTTATGAAGTGCAGTTATATCCAGGGATCCTGGTTTAAAAGAATCTCAAATTCTCTGATTAAAAAAACCCCAAACCTGTGATTAAAATGAAAGGCCACTATATGTGTATGTGTGTGTCAAGAACGATGGGGGGTGGAAGGGGAAGGGAGCTGGGATGGAGTGCCATCACCAAATGCCCCATGCTGCCATTGTTCTGCCTCTTGCAGGGAGCAGGGTGAGGGAGCACCTCAGCTTCCCTACGCTCTGTCCAGTCCTCGGCACAGCTTTGGAATCATGATGGCACTCCCCCACACTGGGAGCAGTCTGATTGGCTGTTTCCATGAGCCAATTAGAGTGTGAACAAAGTGGTACAGACAGACAGACAGACATAGGCTTATACCTATATCTATATCTATATATATATAGAGAGAGAGAGGTAACAATTAAACACAATATTTTCTTGATATATTTATATTTTTAAAGCAGTTTGGAAGCCTACCAGTGCCTCGGTCAGTAATAAAATAAATTCTAAATACCTATAAATGTTGATATTTCATTTTGGATTTTTTTATCATGGATAATTAGAGCTCCCCCTGCCTCCTTAGCTCATGGAACGTAGGTCCAGGCTCCTCAGTTCCCACCCACAGCCCCTGGCCCTGCTGGTGCCTTTCACCCCCAGCCCTGCCAGAGGGGGCCCCCAGCTGCCAAGACTATGGGACACAGACACAGGTCCACAGCCCCCTGCCCTCTGTAGCTGCACCGGAGCTGTAGCTGCTGCCCACAGGAGATGGCAGCTGCTGCAGAGCAGAGCCCAGCTTCCCCCTCACAACACCGCTGCCTGCTGGCTGCCTGCTGCAGGCTCAAGTGTGGAGTGGGGCTGACTCCCCACCAGTGTGCACTCGCAGTGGAGCAGGGGGGAACCTTTTCCCCTTCAGATTTGTGCGTGGGGCGGGGTTGGGCTGCCTGCTGTGGGCTCAGGCTCCGTGCCCTGCTGCCCTTGCCAGGGGCCTCTGCAGTCCAGCAGGTGCAACTCGGCATGGCAGGGCAGAGTGAGACTGCATGGGAAAGCTGCTTGCCACTGCAAGCCTCATGTTGCCCTGGCGAGGTGTCCCCTGCCTTCGCAGCAGCAGCAAGGGGCACAACCCTGTGAAGCTGCTGTCGCTCAGGTAGGGGGCACCTCACCAGGGCAATGCAGAACTTGAAGTGGCAAGCAGCTTCCCCACACAGCCCCGCTCTGCCTTGCAGCACCTGGTGTGGGGCTGTGTGGGGAAGCAGGGAAATGGCTGCGGCAGGCAGGGGGAAGAGTCAGCATGTGGACGTGAGGAGCTCAGTGACAGCCTTGCAGGAGTGCAGGGTCTGCACCAGTGGGGCCCAAGGTGGAGTGACAGGAACGCGGGATCTGAGCTGCCAGGGGCTCTGTGAAGCTGGAGCTGGCACTGGCCCTGCAGCACAGACCCTGCGCTCTCACCTAGCTGTCACTGCGCTCAGCGCGCTCACTCACTACCCTTTCCCCCCATCTGCCACAGCCATTTCCCCATCTGCCACTATGTGGTTCCCAGCTGCAGGAGCTGGCCGGGACAGCCCTGAAGACTGGGATCACCCATGGTCCTCCCCTCCCCTGCTTCCACATTCCTAGCCCTGTTCTGTAATAAGATGGATTTGTTCTGTTTCCTGGAAAACTAGCATTCTTAAAATGTTCAAAGCATCTTAATGGGGGCAAAAAGTTGTTCGCAATGGTGTCCCAAACTAGAGGATTCTGTTGTACTCTGGATTCTGGCTGGCTCTTGTTCCACATAAACTTTATTTGGATGATGCTGTGAAATTAATTGGCTATACCCAAGGGAAATTTTCAGCAGAAAAATAAATTTTCACACACCCACACTGTTTTTCTTTGTTTTCATCATTTTGGTGTATTTTGGTTCAAATTTAGTCTTTGGAAAAACATGCATTCCTTGAATTTAAACTATTATATGCATATATTTTGTACTAAATATCCCTGCAGTTAAGCAGTTGGGCCACTAAATGTCATAGCTCAAGATCAGTGAGAATAAAAAAATACAGTTTTGAAAACTTGGTTTCTTTTAACAAAACGCAGTATTACTGCAATGCCTGCCAATACAGAAATTAGCGCTGCTTAAATTCAGTCTTAAATATCTACATTGAAATCTTTGCTAGTGATGTAAATTTTGTTCACAAGTTTAAGATTTGGTTTAGGAGAGTGAAGTAATCAAGCCTATACGTATTTGATGTTGTGTTATAAGGGGATACATTTGCTATTTGAATAGAGATTAGGTGTTTTGTGGGTGTCTTAGTGTTTCATTTCAAAATAATTCTCTTCTGTTTTTTCACAGCCATACACAATAACTCATCTAAAACTTTGTGCTGGAATCATGATTACTGCTTCCCATAATCCAAAGCAAGACAATGGCTACAAGGTATTGCTCTATCTGTTAAATATTCTATTTTAACTCCAATTTACTTTGTTGCTTTTGATAGGAGCACAACATTTATATGTGTTTAGTTATGTCTCATTGAGGGGCTGGTACATGAATTCTTTATGTTCCTTTCAGCCCTACATTTTTAAGATTTCTGTACTAGTTGCACTCTGTGTTAAAATGCTCTAGAGTCATTAGTTTAATATTTTATTCATAGTTCTGTGGTAGGTGAGAGATGAATCATATCCCCATATTACAAAAACTGAAGTAGAAATTAAGTGTCTTATCCATGATAAACAAATTATTGGTTTCACATTCCCGGCTCTGTGTAAATTCCTATGTAACTTGTCTCATTGCTCTAAAACATTACTTTTTTTTACCTTTCATATAATAATATGCTGCTGGTTCATAGAAATAAGGATTTTTCTTTAGTAGCCTGCCGAGTTTAAATTAATATTCTATTTTTTGGGATGAACTAAGTAGTATGAAGGCCAAGACCTCTTGGTGACCTTGGAGTTAAAATTTATCACCTTTTCTACAAAAGATTTTTCCTCTGATCCCTTCTTCCCCTTTCCCCATTTATCTCATGCATAACAGCTGTATAGAAATATAGAGGAAAGTATATAAAAACTCTACAAGTATTAACCATCTGGCTAGCAAAACATCTAAAGTTTGATTTTACCACTGAATGAGATGAGGTGATTTTGTTTACCTTTCTTTTATTCTTTTATTCTTTCTTTTATTGTGGGTACTTAAATACATATTGTGACACCCTCGGATAAACATAGCTTTCGAAAAAATCTGAATCCAAAGTGTATTATGCCATGTAATTTTAATCTGTATTAGTTTTAGTCATCCATAAATTGTAGTATGGGTATGTTGTATATTTGATGTTCAGAGTAATGCCTGTTTATCTTATGTATGCATAGGTTTACTGGGAAAATGGTGCACAGATAATATCGCCCCATGACAAAGGAATCTCTGAAGCAATTGAAGAGAACCAAGAGCCATGGCCTGAGGCTTGGAATGATAGTTTGATAGAGAACAGCTCACTACATCATGATCCTTATGCTACTATAAAAAAAGACTACTTTAAAGATATACAGAAGCTATGCTTTCACAGGTGAACTAGTGATAAATGTTATGAAAGAATATTAAAACCAAAAAAGCATGGTCCTAAGGACCAAAACTTTTAACTTCTGTTTGTAAACTTATTTTTACCCATTTTGCCACAAACTGGTACCTTGATATACTAGAAAGCTAGTAATGTCTTAAAAATTATATTTTGTAATGTACCTATTTGCATGTGCCTCCAAGTACTAAGAATTTAAAAAGTAATGACAGGGGAAATGGGGGAAGAAAATGGCTTTAGAAAAAGTAGCATAATAGATGTGGCTTCCTCCTAAGTCAGGAATACTGTAGTGTAATACCTGTATCTAAGTCAGGGTTACTGCATCTTATCCATGTGTTGCTCACACATTTTTTTCCTTTCTCCTTGGTCTGTGCTTCTAATCAAATGTTATGTTATAACATTTATATTAACGTTATATTAATACATTAATTTTATTTATTTGATTTCAGGAATATAAATAAGGAAACAAATCTAAAATTTGTTCATACTTCTGTGCATGGCGTAGGCCATGAATTTGTGGAGTTAGCCTTTGAGGCATTTGGCTTCAAACCTCCATTTGCTGTTCCAGAACAGAAGGAACCTGATCCAGAATTTCCAACAGTAAAATATCCAAATCCTGAAGAGGGTAAAGGTGTTCTGGTAAAACAATTTTTTAAAAAATATTTACAATCTATATTGCGCCTACAGTCTATATTAAAATTCTTTACCAGAAAAAAATGCTTAAAGGAAACTTAGCTTTAGAAACTATTCCAAATATATTGGGATGGGTTTTAATTTGCATATCGGTACATACTTCTTGATGGACTAAAAATGTCCTTTCAGTTAGATTGTTTTTAGCTCTTTAGCTAGAATGTAGCATATCTGTGCAGAGATTAAAATAGAATTATATTCCCTTAAAAAAAAAAGAAAAGGTAAAGAAAAAAGGGGGGAACCTAGGACATTATTTTAGATGTCAAATTATGATAGAAGTACAACATAATGCTCATGCATTCAAAGTTTTTTGAGTGTTCTTTTTCAAATACAACAAGAATTCATTAACAGTTGTTAAATACTTAAAATACAGTGGTGGCCAACTGCAGTTCATTGAGTGTTGTACTGCGAAGGCTCACTTGAGTAATTTGACTTGTTTTAGTAATCCTGCTGAACTTGATGGAAATAGCCCATTGATGCAAAGCAAACTAGATCTAGGCCCCTGATGTAGAAAGAGAAGAAAGATTTAATTGCCATTTAGTCTCTGATTTCATTGTAATGTATGTTACCCATTTAAACCCCTTCAATACTGACGTGTCCTTGAATGAGTGTCAGAATCATCATCTTTAACTTTGTGCTTTTGTGAGTTTGAGCGAACCTAAAATAGGTCTGTTATTGATATATTAGAAAATGAGAATGTTTTTATGTGTATTAACACTCTCTTGGTATTGTCCTTTACCATTGCCTTCAGACATTGTCTATTGCTTTGGCTGAAAAAGAAGGGGCTAAAATCATTTTAGCAAATGATCCAGATGCTGATCGACTTGCTGTGGCAGAGAAACAAGAAAGGTATGTAATAAATACTCTGGTTGTAACACAACCAGAAACACTGGACTTCACAGCATGTATATTCAGGGTGGTGCAATGTCCTGTGTTATGCAGGAAGAGTTTTAAATCCTGTAATAAAATGTGCACAGCTGGATCTTCATACTATTGATCTCCTATTGCAGAATCAGGGTCACAAGATATAAACACTTTTTGGGAAGGGGGACCTCTCATGTGCTATGAGATTTACAGGACACATGTTTCTCACTCTGGCTCATTATTCAGTTATCCATTTGAGTCATTTGATCATCCAGTTCATTGTGACAAGGGCATTTCCATACCACATTTGGTGATTTGAGGTGCAGAAAGAAGTGACAGTTTGTGCAACAAAATGCAGTCTGAAGCCATGACCAAACACAAATGCACAGCTGCAGACTGCTTAAAAAATGGCCAATTGGGTGAAAAACTAAACCTCATCTAATCAAGTATCAAACTAAGTCTTTTCTCTTCAAGTGCTACTCAGGGAATCTGTGTATACTTCTGTCCAAAGTTTAGAGTTTTAGTTGTCATGCCCCTAGTCAGCCACAGAGAAGAGGTAGGGAGACTCAGTGTTTCTTGTCAAGTTTCAGGCCTGAAATTGACAAGCTTGGCATTGTGGGGAGTGGTGAGCCACACTAGCTGCCTGTGTCACAGGGCACAGTGGACATTGCACTGTGGAGGGATGGGAGGTAGTTGGAGCCTGCCAAGTCCAAATCTCTGCTCAGTTCCCCGCTACCTTCTCTCTGCACCTGTCTTGGGGTCAGGGATTTGGGGACTTAGCTCCCTGGGCTGGGATGTAGGATAGGGAGGGGTTTTTATGATCTGGGCACTGTCTGGGGGTGCAGTACCCAACCTGGGCTGGCAGCTCTGGCCCATGCTGCCTGGTGCCTGTCTTTGAGAGCTTCAGGACACAGCCGCCTGAAGCCTCATCAATTTCAGCACTCATTTTCAGATGCCAGCAGAGCCAGCCATTGTTAAACTGAAGTGGGGTTGGGGGGTTGTTTGAGGATTGGCTGTTGGAGGCCTTTCTAGCTTCTAGTCTAGGTTCTGCACCCCCTGGGACCCCAGCCTGGAGAGCCAGCCCATGCCTGTGCCCCCTGTAGCTGGCACTGCAAGCTCTTGCCATGCTGCTGCTTGGTGGTGGGGTAGGGGTGTGGGCTGCTGTTGCTGTTGCTTGCTGATAGCCCAGTTGGCTGCAACCCAGCATCTGGAGCCCTGGCTGGCTTACAGTGCAGGCGGCATCACCCCTTGCTGCCTGGACTTGCTCTTTGCGTGGAGGCACAAGCCCGCATGGAAAGGATCCACCCATTTGTCTGGTTTTGATAACGCTAAATTTTAGAGCTTTGTGTAAAACTATAAAACTTACAGCATTATTGCTAAAGTCTGTCTGCAGCCTTGAAGTCAAGTGTAGACCTCATCTAACAACATCACCTATAGATTTATCAGTTCACTTTCACTTAACTTGGTATAAGGTATTTTCTGCTTTAAACCATAAATCTGTATTAGAAAATGTTTCTGTTGCTGCATGCTGTGACACAGACACATGACCTAGCATAACAAATATATAGTTCTTGTATTATTCTTGACAACACTAAGTCCTGAGAGACACTATGGTATTTACTTGATTCTAAGATGAGGTTTTTCTAGCCCTCCCATCCCATCCTATCCTGTCCCCCATGGTAAAGCTTTTCATCTTAGAATCGCAAATGAAGGTGATGTCGGGGCAGGTGCCTGCTGTGGCTTGGGTTCGAGCTTCTACTTAGTGTCAGGGCCATAGCTGCAGCTGTTGCCTGTGTCCCCACACCCTATCCACTGCCTCTGCATCCTGCCATCTCCTCCCCACAGCCTTCTGTCCCCATTTCCCCACCCCCTACATCCTCTGCTCCCTGGCTTGCCTCCCCTTCCCCTTTACTGTTGGTCTGTTCCAGCAGGCTCGGTGCACACTGCAACCTGGGCCCTGAGCATGGCCCCAGCCCGGCCTCATAGCAACAAGGTACAGTCCACATAGCTGCTATGGGGGCTGGGCTGGGGCCATGCTCGGTGCTGCAGGCTGCAATGGGGACAGAGCCTGCCTATGCACAGCAGAAGCTGTGGCTAGAGGGGGAAAGAGGGAGGCAGGCACAAGCAGGAGTCAAGCTGCTTGTTCTCCCCACAGTACCTGCCTTCCCACTGCCTGCCCTCCTGCAGTGGTGGAGGAGATGAATTAAAGATGACCTTCCAATAATTAGATTCTACACATGGAAATGGATTAGCCCCTGGCATGGATCTTTGAGAGCTCTTGGCGCTCTGGTGAAGTGCCCAGTGATTGGAAGAGGGCCAATGTTGTGCCTATCTTCAAGAAGGGAAAGAAAGTAGATCTGGCAAACAACAGGCCCATCATCCTGACCTCCTTCCTGGGGAAGGTCTTGGAAAAGATTAGCAAGGAGGCCATCCTTAACAGACTAGCTGAAGGCAATATCCTGAGGGATACCCAGCATGGGTTTGTTGCAGATAGGTCTTACTTGACCAATCTCATTTCCTTTTATGACCAGGTGAGTTGTCACCTGGACAAGGGGGAAGAGATCGACGTTGTATACCTCAACTTTAAAAAAGCCTTCGATCTTGTATCCCACGATCACCATTTGGCTAAACTGGCTAACTGTGGCCTTGACGTCACCATGATCCGCCGGCTGGGGAACTGGCTCAGTGGTAGGACCCAGAGGGTGGTGGTTGACAGGAGCGAATCGTCTTGGTATGCTGTGACCAGTGGGGTCCCACAAGGTTCTGTCCTAGGGCCTATACTATTTAACGTCTTCATCAATGATGTGGACAATGGTGTCAGAAGTGGACTGATCAAGTTTGCCGACAACACCAAATTCTGAGATAAAGCATCCACATCATCTGAGGATAGGAAGGTGATCCAGGTGGATCTGAACAGACTCATGAAATGGGTGGATGAGAACCTGCTGGTGTTCAACACTGAAAAATGCAAGGTTCTCCACCTTGGGAGGAAAAACCTGAAGCATACTTATAGGCTCAGTAGTGCTATCTTGGTTAGCATTACAGATGAAAGGGACTTGGGGGTCATGGTTGACCACAAGATGAATATGAGTTTTCGGTGTGCTACGGCTAGTAAAGCAAGCAAAACTGGCTTGCATCCATAGATGCTTCTCAAGCAAATCCCGTGATGTCATTCTCCCACTGTACTCGGCCTTGGTGAGGCCGCATGTGGACTACTGCGTCCAATTTTGGGCTCCTCGATTCAGAAAGGATGTGGAGAAATGAGAGAGTCCAAAGGAGATCTGTGGGCATGATTGGAGGTCACGAAAACAGACCTTATGATGAGAGGCTGAGAGCCATGGGGCTCTTCAGCCTGGAAAAGCGCAGGCTCAGGGGTGATCTGGTGGCCACCTATAAGTTTATCAGGGGTGCTTATCAGGATCTGGGGGAACATCTGTTCACCAGAGCCCCCCCAAGGGATGACAAGATCGAACGGTCACAAACTCCACTGTGACCAATTCTGGCTGGACATAAGAAGGAACTTCTTCACTGTCTGAGCCCCCAAGGTTTGGAATAGACTGCCACCGGAGACGGTTCAAGGCACCCACTTTGAATACCTTCAAGACACCTTTGGATGCTTATCTTGCTGGGATACTATGATCCCTGCTGACTTCGTACCCCTGGGGCAGAGGGCTGGACTCGATGATCCTCCGGGGTCCCTTCCAGCCCAAATGTCTATGAAATCTATGAAAATTATAATGAACTCATAATTTTTCCGCATATAGAATCTAATTATTGGGCGGGTTGTTTTAAATCCAGGGTTGTCTTAGATTCAAGTGGATACGGTACTTACCATGTCCCATGCATGCATACTGAGGTTAGAAAGAGGTGTGAGCTTCCATTGTTCCCCAGGGAAACAGAGGCATGCTTTGCTAAAAAGAGCACAAGGTCCCTCAAAAGAATGAGCTCGTTAAAAGAACCAAGGTTATCTCCATTCCCAGATCAGGTCCACAGGTTCCAACTTTGTGGACTTGGGAGAGAATTTTCTATCTAGCAAGAATAGTTTAGTTGGAAAACTTTCCCCTGTGTCCTTTAAAGACTGTTGGCTGAGCCTGATATGGTTCTGATATGTTTTTTTCATATGTCACATTGTCATAGGTGTTGCAGTGCAACATTTTTCTTTTGAAGTTTGATTATTTTAGCAAAACAAGTACAGGCATCTCTTGCTTAATGCTGTTTCACTTAGCGCTATTTCGCTATAATGCTCATTTTACATTGATTCCCAATTCCACTTAGTGCCCAGTGAGTTTCGTTGTAATGCTCACGGGCATTGTACAGCTGGTAGAAGGTTTCTCTTAATACTATTCTGCTTAACACTCAGTTTTTCAGGAACCAATTAACAGCACTAAGTGAGGGTTGCCTGTATTAAAGCTCTAAGTCAGAAATACATTTTAATCAAGAACAGAATTTGAAAACTTGTTGGCATACCAGCAAAAAGAAAATATAAAAAAACAAGTGTATGTGAGCTAGAGATGGGATACAAAGAAATTAAAAACCCTCCAACTTTACTTAGCATCAAGGGAAAGGAAAACTTATGAAGTTGTGACAGCTACCTCAGTCAGAATGTCAAATGTACCTTGTGACTTTTTTAATGTGTTCCATAATATATTAAATATAAAGGTAATATACTTTAATATTTCTGATTTGTATTTAGGAAGTCTGGCTTTGACATTCCATATTTAGTTTCTTCTTGGAGCAGCACATTTACAATTCAGAAGTTTTGTCTAAATTGAGCACATTATTTGTTCTCTCTCCTGTGTTTCTTTGTCTCAACTAGTTACTTGGCTAGCCATTGTTCTTTCAAACTTAAGAGTATAGACCTCCTTCTTTAACTCCTGCTGAAATTGTTTGTACACTAACTGGAACTTGTTTGTACCCTAACTGGAATGATAGACTTTTTTCTATAGTATCTGTACTTCTTCCTTGACAGAAACTCCTATTAAAGCGAAAGTAGTCTATCAGCGGCTATTGTGCTAAACTTGCTGCACATAATTTTGTGCCTTTTGGCATCAATAGATACAAGAGACTAAGTCTACTCTTTCACAACAGATACTGTGTATAGAGGTCTTGATGTTTGTCAGCGTTAGTAATGTCTTTTGTTTCCATTCACAACTGGAATTTTTAACTTATTTGGGTGTTCTTTCGCTCTTCTTTCCCTTCATAGTGTTGTTTTATTCTTCTATAGATTTTGGCCCCCTTGATCCAGTTGGTATTTGTTCTTATGTGTGAGACTGGCTTCATTCTTTCTTAATGGACTCATCCCCTGATGAGGAGATTAAGTGAATAGTATTTCTCAATTTCACTGAATCCACTCAAAGCCTGACTAACTATCTCGTGTTTTCCCAAGTCATGTTAGTGTTTATAATATGTGACTACTAAGCTTTTTTTATAAAAAATATTCAGTGATGCTTTAAAAATGTTTGCATTTTAAGTTCAAAATACCCATGTTTAATTTCTCTTAATCTTTAGCATTTTTAATATCAGAGATGCTCAATGATATGTTGCAACTCTGAATAGGATCTTAAGTCAGTGGAAATTAAGGAAAATAATTTGCTTTCTCATTATAGTGAGTTTAAAAAAAAAAAAAAGGCAATAGATACCTGATTTTTTTTTTTTCAGTGAGAGTTAAAAACCAAACTGCTAATTCTCCTTGACAACCAAGTAGAAAAACTAGATGGCTTCCCTGTTTATTTGCTAATTTCTTTGTATGCAAGAATTGTTAGGCCTTTTATTGTGGGTGTCCCTTTGCACCCCTCTTACTATGGTTATATTGTCTTTATTTTCAGTGGTGAGTGGAAAGTGTTTTCTGGCAATGAGACAGGAGCTCTTTTAGGCTGGTGGATCTTCACTTGTTGGAAAAATCAGAAACAGGATCCCAGTGCCATTAAAGATGTATACATGTTGTCCAGTACCGTCTCTTCCAAAATCCTAAGAGCTATTGCACTGAAGGAGGGCTTTCACTTTGAGGTAAACTGTTGAATAAAATCCCATGTTTTTTCACTGTGCTCCTTTGTAGTAGATCTCACTTCAGCCTTTTTGGGTTACTGCTGTAGGAAACTTTGACTGGGTTCAAATGGATGGGAAATCGAGCCAAGCAACTTATGGACCAGGGGAAAAGTGTTTTGTTTGCTTTTGAAGAGGCAATAGGTAAGTCATTACTGTGTACTGGAGCTATTTAAACTATTAGAAAGTAAAGGGTAAATCTACTATAAAACCCAAAGTGCCTATGAAATGTAAGGCTGGAAGGAACCTTCTGGTTTATCCACTCTAGTCTCCTGCTATTGCAGGCACCATAGGCATCTTTATACGGGGGGAGGGGGGAGGGCGGGCAGCGCTGCGGCTTGCTTTATTTAGAGCAGCTCTTGAGGTTGCTTTAATTTAATGTGGCTCTAATTAAAGCACCTGTAGCATCTCCTATTCAGTGTCCTGTACTTCAAAATGGTGGCGGGGCACATTAACTAAAGCTTTTAAAATGAGTTGTAGTTAAGTGCTCCCACCACCATTTGTAGCATGGGGGTGCTGAATACAGGTAATGCTGAGGCTACTGGAGTGTGCTAATTAGCGTGCAGACTCGGTTATTTGACATGTGTATAGGTGCCCCATGTCTCATAAATTCTTTTGTAAACTAATCAAGCTCCACTTCAGAGTTAGCTTTTTTTGTCCCCCCCCCCAACTATTTCCATTGGAGGTCTTCGATAGTTGGGAAATCTTTTGATTTCCAACCTCAGGTTAACTGCAAGTGGCTTATACCAATTGTCATAACCTCAAGTTAATTGCGAGTGGCTTATACCAATTGTCCTTTTGGTAACATTATCCTTTACCTTATACAGCTTTCCTTCCCATTTCTTCCCTCTTTGATATTTACTCTCTTGAAGTATATGTATAAGTACTTAGGTTCTCTCTCAGCCATTGTTGTAGTCTCTCTCTTTATGAATGTTCAGTGTTATCTACTTTGGCAAAGTTTTTGCTACTTGGCATTTAAAGAGCTGACCCATGGTAGAGTGAACTTCTTGGACATTGACAACAGAGTTATTAAGTAGGTTCCAGTTGCAGACTCCATATGAGCCAGAGAAACCAACTTGACTTTTAATTTTCAGGTTGGTTTCTGTGGGTGGCAATTCTAAAAACAACCAACTATTTGTGATTGAGAAGATGTGTTATTTGGTACGCAGATGCACAGCCCCATGATACCTCTTTTCCAAATTGCTTTATTGAGTAGTTGAGAAGATGTGTTATTTGGTACGCAGATGCACAGCCCCATGATACCTCTTTTCCAAATTGCTTTATTGAGTAGTCCAGTACACCAGAATCAATCACGTATGGCTCTTTTAGAAGGTTTTTGCATGGCTGTATGCTGCTGTGGGAGGAATCGGGTTTGGGATCAAACTCTGTGCTTGAGTTTCTTACTGGAGTTGTGTGTATATGCTTTTGCATTTACATGTAGAAAGTGCCTTTCACAAAAGAATCGGAAAGTGCTTTGTGGAATGTATTGCACTAAAATATCTGCAATGCTAGGAGTAATTTTATCCTTTAATACAGAAAAAAACACCTAAACAATAGTAACAGAATGCTGGATTTATCATAATCCTTTTTTATTAATGAAATCCAAGGATGTGAAAATACTTTGGTTTTATTTGTAAAACCTTTTGCAGTGTGACACTTTCTTCCTCCATTTTTTATTTTAGATTGATTTTTTTTACTCTTTGTAGATTTAATTTCATTTTGGTACAAAGTTATACTTATGTTTAAATTCTTTTCTTTAGGATATATGTGTAGCCCTGCTGTCTTGGACAAAGATGGTGTTAGTGCTGCTGTTATAGCTGCAGAGATGTCTAGTTTTCTTGCAACCAAGAACTTGTCTTTGTCTCAAAAGCTTAAAGCTGTCTATGAAGAGTAAGTTTAATTTCCTTCTCTAATTATCAGATTTTCTCAATTCTAAGTGCTTTATAAAATAATACCCATTAGCAAATTATTGGTATACTTTAGAATCAGAGTAGTATTTAAACAATTGTTGTTATCTACTAGAAAGTTGTCAGCCCTAGGAAAACCAAAGTAAAACATTCATTCACCATGTATCTTCCAAGAGTAAATACTCTTAATTGCCTCAAATTACTGTTCAGTTTGAGGCTTTGCATGGCAAGCTATACAGCGGTTTCACTAATGTTGTTAGTACCACATGTACCTTGTGACCAAGGAAATACTGATATTCTGGATGTACCATCTCTAGTCCTGTAGATGGCATGAGGTGTAGCCTCCCATCCAGCATCCAGTTTCTTTGGTATTAGAAATTACATAAAAACTGGACTAAAGGCATTTTGGACTGATTATTTCGAAGAATCATAGTAAGAAGCAATTGTAAGACCTGAGTTAGAAGTTAGATACCTGGAAAGAAGGTACGCAGAAAGAAGTTCACAAATTTTTCATGCTATAAGAAGAACCATTGATTACTGAATGATTATAGGTATGAAATGGAGCATGATGCCTCTGTTTCAACAGAAGTCCTCCCTGTAGGGTTTAAGATGTGCCTTTCTTCTGATGCCTCTGTGCTATTTGACAGTAGGCATGTCTACATGTGCTTTTATGCACGCCGAAGCTGAATGTGCATTAGCCTAATCGGCATGTGGGCAGGCAGGTCTACACATGCACACACTCATCCATGTTAACACGGGTGTACAGACCGATTTGGGACTAAAGTTAATTTCAAGTCAACAGACACACACCACATTAATGCACTTCAGCGCATCTACACGTTCACTAATGCGATTTAGCTGTTTACACATAAATTTGATACCTGCTTTATGCAAGTATCAAATTTAGGTTTGATTAGCCTTAAGTCACCATTTTTAAGGTGCATTATGTGTAGACCTGTGCTCCTAATGTGCCTTAAATTGGGTTAATGCGCATTAAATGTGCACATGTAGATGCCCTGTGTCTGTTACAGCCAGACTTGGAAATCAAATGATGTCCATCTAAAGTTATTTCTGGAGTACACAATGAAAGCTTTAGATGCAGAAAAGGAAGATACAGCTAAGGGTTAGTCATCCTTCCAACCTTTTTAGTTTAAACATAAATGAGCTGTGATTTCACCCCAAGCTCTGGGAAAAGAGCCATTTTAAGACATCCTAGAAGTCACTTACAGATTTTTTTCAAGAAGAGATAGAAAGGAAGGTTGCTTTAGAGATTAATTAGCCAATTTGGGCAAAGTGCTGGATTGATGATCATGTTAGCCTGGCATGCAACCAGTAGTTCTGGTTATTTATTTCAGCCCTCAGTTATGTTGCTTGTTCTGCCCAGTGTATAATCTGATTTATTTTGCAAGATGGTATCTGGGCTCTGTATTATTACATCTAGCAACCCGAATAAAATGTGTTGAACTCATCCAGTTTCATGGGCCTGCTATGGAAACCATGCTGTACACAGTGCTGCTCCAGGTGGTCTGCATGTAGGGCTTGCAGGTGCCACGTGCTGCCCGGGTCCCGGACCAGGTGAGGCAGGTATTGTGTGTAGCAGTCTGACTGAAGCAGGTGGTGCCTGTGGTGCAGCTACTGCTCCAGCCAGTCTGGGATCAGCACTATGCACCCCTGACTGGACTGCAGTATATGCAGTGCCAGTTCCAAGTTCTCTGGGATGTGCTGCAGGTGCCTGCACCCTGTGTGTGGTGCACATCTAGGGCCCTGCCCCCAGGCCTGGTCCAGAGTACACTCTGCCTTATGTGGGTGTGAGTCTGTTAAGACCCAAGGGCAGCACTGGGACTGGATGATGGGGCTCCATGGGCCCTATCTGGCCCACAAGCCACATGTTTGACACCACTGACCTAGATGATAGCTGAAAAATATCAACTAAAAGAAGTGGTTCAGTTGAAGTTTAAAATGTTCTCCCTCACAACAGGAAAGCTTCAACTGCATTTGCTTTTAAAGTTTGGTGGAAGAGCTTTTGTGTTAGTGTATCTTCGTTGACAACTCTCACTTCAGCAATACCAGCCTGCGTTCTAGTTCTGAAACGATCTGAGCTGTCAGTAAGTGACAGTTGGGCATGTTGTGTTTTCCTATCCTAGAATGGCTAGTTTTTTGTGGGCTTTAATCAAGTCTTGGGTTTTTTTCTTTCCTATGTTTGATAGATCATTTTTTCCTTTCTGATTATAAAAATTATATTTGCACGGCAATTAAAATAAAGGTGTGGGAGATGGAAGATGATGTTAAACCAAGTCAATTTTAGTTTTTTGTTTTTTAAATGTAAGTGGAAAAATGTATGCTACAGCTCAGGTGACTGTGAGGATCTGTTTTTCTTATATTATTACATCTTTTATATACACAAAGGTAGAATAGTGCCTACTGTATGTACTCTGTGTTTAAGTATGTTATATGCTCTATTTGCTTATGTTTTTCCATAATAGGTATGGATTTCATATTACTAAAGCTTCATATTTTATCTGCCATGATCCTAAGACTATTGAAGAACTGTTTGAGAATCTGAGGAATCATGATGGAAAGAAGAACACTTACCCAAAATCTTGTGGTAGATTTAAAGTTTCTGGCATAAGAGATCTAACTACCGGCCATGATAGCAGCCAACCTGATAAAAAGGCTGTGAGTTTTGTTTCACTTCAGTAAACCTTCAATTAGGAGAAAAGAATTCAAAACTATCATTTAAGTAATACACAAAGTATTACCTTGGGCCCGAACATGATCTTGTCTCATTTGAGCAACATAACAGGGTTTGAGTTGGAAAGAAGATGAAACTTGTGGGAACTCTAGTACCACAAGCACCTTTTGCTTTTAACTCATTAGTGAAGGGATTTTCAGCATTGGCATTGATACAGGAAATGTAGAATATACCTAACTTGTATTTAAGTTAGGTCTGAGGGCGTATTAGAATCATGATTCTATAGGCGTTTATCTTTTTTGCATACAACATACACATTTTCCCCCTAAACTAGATATTTCCTCACTGGAAAGGAAGCAAACCTGGAGATACTGTGCATGCCATGCAGCTGCCAAGAAGGCTGCTGCTTGTGTCTGGCTATTGGCTGAGCAATGTAGCTTGTGCCTAAAGCAGCAAGTGAGCTGTTCATAGTATCATGATGATGCTATATAGGGAACTACTTAGAGTACAGAACAAATGTTCTTGGGGCTGCCCTTGCAAGTGTGTGGGGCCTAACCTTGTGTGACAAAGTAAATCCTCCTGGGAACATGGAGTTGTTACCAGATTTGCTCATCACCTTGGGGTGTGCTCATTTATTAGAGATACATTTCTAGGGTCTTTGTAATTCTATCAATGTGCTGCTTGTGTTACTTCTGTTTCTATACAGAGTTATATATCACCCTTCTGCAAGTCCTCACCCCCAGTGGAGCTATCTTGCAGGACTCAGTTTCAGTGGTGCTGGGTTCCTCCTGTTAGCAAATCAGTCATACACATAAACACATGCAGATTAATGTGACACACCTGACCCGGTCGGGTTGATCAGCATGGACAGGCTGACACCTTCATATTCCAAGAATCAGTCCATCAGAGCAACAATAAACTGCAGTCAGACACAAGCAAACAGTTAAGCAGAATACCTTTGAATCTGGCTGGGTGTCCAGCTGATACCCTCATGGGCTAGCATTCAGTTCATAAAGCCACATCTGAGCCAAACTGGGTTAATCAGCCTGTACAAACTGATCCCCTTATGTGTTTCAAACTCAGCACATCCCAGTCTTTAGCCTCTTGATGAGCAGACCCCACAGTATTTTTGGGCTTCACAGGGATCTTTAGTTTAGGTAAAGAAGCGTTGCTGCAGAGCAAGTGGGGAAGGAGAAGTAGAGAAGGAAAAATGTACCCAGTTACTACCAGTTTGACTATAAAAGTTATTTATTGCTAAGTATATGAAATATAGTACTAATAGTAATAGATGTGCAAAGGAAAAACAAACACAAACAATTACAATACTACCTTGGTTTCACTAAGTATTTGGGGAAACTTAGCTCAAGCTTAAATAATATAGTTCAAGTTCAGAAATCTATGCGTAGAGAGAGAAAAGGGAGAGCGAAAGCTGGGATCTTACCAGTCCAAGGAACTCGGGTTGCAATGCTGACAGGTAAAGTTCTTAGCACAATCCTTGAAGGGAGGTGATCTGTTTCTTCCAGCTTCTTGAGAACAACAGCAGATGGTGTCAGAGAGACTTCTGCTCTTGAAGCACACACACTCTTTGCTGCTTTTTTTGCAGATTTTTATACCCTCAGTTCAGCTTCTTCAAAGCATTCTTAATAATGTAAATCATTGTCTTTTCTCTTGACAAGGGGTTATCTGGTTTGAAACATCTCAAAAAAACGATTGATAATCAGGAAAACATAATGTTAAGGAGCAGCCGTACACTTAGGAGCCAGTTTGAAATTCCTATGGATAGCAGATATATTGATGGGATATCTCGTGGTTTCTTCAGAAATAATAGATAGCTTGCAGCATCAAGGTTTTGGACCTTTACTTGTTGTGAGCAAGCCTCAGCTTAGCATGACTTTTCCAGATCTTACTATAGTCTTTTAACAGACTTAAGGCAATTATGGGAGTGTTCATAACCTTTGGTGGGGAAAGACTTCCACCAGTCGTCCCAGGAAAAGTATGACAACACTTGTGGTCAGGAACTTCAATGAGCTGGATGTTGTGTTGAACCCTATGCCATTATTCAAATGTTGCTCATACCCCCTCTGACTCGGTGTCTTTGCCTTAGCATTTCCTAACCCAGCAACCGAGTTTTAGCCAATCAAGTTTAAATAGGCCTCCCATAGTGGGACTGGGGAATGTATAGCCCGAGATGCCTGTTAAACTTTACTTCTGCTTAGAGGTGTGTGTGTGTCAGGGGGAAGTCCTTTGTAAATCCAGATTAGAACTGGTCCGATAAATGCTGAGCTGGGTGTGTGCAGACATGGGTTGATTAGCATTTGGAGCACAGATTTCCCCATCATGCAGTGCTTCCCTGCTTCTCTGATCCCAGAATTCACTGCAGTCTTGTCTTCGGGCTTTCTGTTCTCCATCTCCCATGTAAATGAATGGTCATCTGGTTCCATCTCGGAGGCAAATGAGACCTAGGGCAGTTGTTTCACTCTTGGCACCCTTATCTGGAGGGTTTTAGGTGCGTCTCCCACTGCATCTTAATCAGTTTTGTTTAGGTAGAGGAGGGGAGGGAAGTTCTTTTTGAGTCAGACAGGCTGCATCCTGTGCCAGGGTTCCCCAAGAACACGGAGCTGAGAGGTAACAGTGTGTTCAGGAAGCGTTACATCCCAGGAAGAAGTTTGGGTGAGGCATTAGGCAGCACCAGCTTCCTGCCACTCTCAGCCTATCTCCTGGGATACCAAACTTCCTGGGTACTCTGTGTTCCTAGGAGAACTTACCCTAGGTCACACAATCAGTCATGACTCTGGAAAAATCCTTTTTTCGACACTCTGCCTTCCAAAAACAGATTACATGTTTTATTTGAGGGCGTGTTCTATGTGAGAAAATGTGATATTTATTTTTACTTCTGGAGCATATGCATATCACATGGCTTTTTATGTATGCTGCCAACATTTGTGTTAGACTTCTAGATATGTTAATTAGGGGTGATGCATAGGCCAGAACATAACTTCAGCTTGGGTTTTGAAAATGAAGTAAAGATTGTGATCCCAATGTGATTACTGCACAAGAGAGAAGACAACATAGTTTGTTTTTTCCATCAAAAATTAATTCTGTATATCCAGGAGCAAATCTTTAAAATGTGATTCTCTGTTATGTGTCTGTATTTCTAGATACTTCCTACCAGTAAGAGTAGCCAAATGATAACATTTACTTTTGCTAATGGAGGAGTAGCCACTATGAGGACCAGTGGGACAGAACCAAAAATTAAATACTATGCTGAACTTTGTGCACCTCCTGGAAACAGGTAAGATTTGCTTTTAGGATTAAATGCTAGTTATTTATAGGCCTCTTTCATTAAATATGATAAGTTAATTCAATTTTAATAATTATATTACTGTACAGTTTTTGGCATGTTCTTGCTTTCCAGGAAGTTTCACTGATGTCTTTGTTGACTTCATTAGGGAAAAGATGAGGCCCTCACCTTGATACTATTTTTAAAAAATTAAAATAATTTTAAAAAATCCTTAAAATTTAACTTCCTTTCTTTTTTTTTAACCTTTCTGTTTCAAACTAACTTATAGTAGAATAGCTGATAGTATCAAAAATGAAATGTTTTATATTTCTCTTATTACTTATTCCCTTAACTTATGTAGGTTTTAAAACTCATCTAATAAAACAAAAGCATAATTTGGTATCAGTCCATTCATTTGGCAGTAGGATGCATTTGGTCCACTTTCAGAAATGTATGAATGTGAAAAGTGTCCCCTCCTCTCCTTCCAGTCACCTTACAAAGAACTTGCTTATAATGATATTATAGGTCTTCTGGGGTCCTCCATTGCAGACTCTGTACTGTTATCTTCCTTCTGATCTCCAATAAAAGACACTAGTCCAAACTAAAATGATATGGTTGTACTGGGCTATTTGTTTAGCCTTTATATATGCTAGTAACTCAATACCTACAGTATGCACACATGTATCAGTAGGAGCACACTCTTTGGAGAACAGCCACTCTCTTTCCAACATCACTATTCTTGTACTCAAGGGAGATCTACCAAACACCTTAAAGAAGTAGGCTTGGAAGGATAATTTCATAAATTGGCGGGAAGCTAGGAACCAAAGATTGAATATCAATATTGATTTTATGACATACTACCATCTACCTGATCTCTGAAATTCTTCCTACGCTCCTTCCTTTTAATAGGTCTTGATCTTCCAGTAATCAAGATTCTTTTCTTCTGCTAACGGCCTAGGAATTTCTCCAGCCTCCAGTTTCATAGCCCTATCCACTATTCTTAACAATTACTGTCTGATTTCCTCCTCAGACCTAAGGAAGAATGACGCATTCAAAAGCTTGTCTAACTTTATTCTGACTATGCAGTTTGTCCAGTAAAAATACTACCCAAAAAAATCCTTGCCTCTAGCATAATTCCTGAATTGTCAGGGCTACAACATCACTCTAACGCTGCAATAACTTTTACCTGTTCTGTCCATGTATTTTATTCTTCTGTGAACTTTTCATTACTTGTAAAAATATCAGTACAGTAAATACAACCATTACCATCAAACAAGAAATTTAAATTCCCACACACCAAATTTTCAAAAGGGTAGGAGGAGGGATGAACCAGCATATGTAGTATTTTGCTCCTACGTAGCCTATTCAAACTTAATCCAAGATGGAAGTAACAGATTGGAACCTTAGGATAGAAACAGATGTTGCTGAAATGAAGCATATCATCTGTGGCAGGACCTGTCCCACTGTAGCTCATAAGCTTTACTGAGCAATACACACATTGTTCCTTGTCCTACATAAGGCCCCCTGCCCAAAACAGAACAATGAGCTATGCGTTCCCTTTGCCCAGGTATTCTCTGGGTCCCTTGCTGCCCCACATCCAGTTCTATACTGACCCATGCCTCCACCTAAAGCATGAGCTGGTGTGGGTCCTGACAAAGAAGTGCAGGGCACCAGGGTTTCACCAGCTTCCTTACCATCCCTCAGTTCCTTGTCAGGAATCACACTGACCAGTGCTTCAGGCGGAGGCTTGGGACTGCCTTGATCCCTGAATTGGGTGGCATAAAGTGACACAGAACCTGGGTAATCCTCAGCACCCTCCACATGGGGACCCGTGCTTGACATTTTTTTGCCTGAAGAGGCCAGTATGAGTTTTGTAGGCCCAGGATCATGGTATTCCCTGTGCTTCAATGTCAGCACACACTTGGGCTTTCGCTTGGGGTTCATGCCTGTAAGCTGGGAAAGCCAGGCAGGTGCTCCAGTGCTTGAGGGACCCAATCTTACGTTGGTTGCCCAGAATCAGGCACCTCAAACACCCAGAGAACCAATCCAGGGTGACGGGAGACTGCAGACAGCTCCAGGCTGTTCTCACTCTCCCGCTACCAAGTAAATAGTTGTCAACCTCAATAAAGTGGCACAGTTTATTAGTATCTTCTGTCACCATGTTGATGTTGGAGGGATGTCTATTTGCTTGCCATTTGTGCTGCCATAAAACTTAAAGCAGCACAAATATAGCAGGTGACATCTGTTTCTACCCACAGTCTGTATAAGTTCCAGCTGAAGCAAGGCATCAAGTAGGAATGGAGACCATCCTATCAGTCTTTTTCCATATAAGGGCCATGGCATTTTGTTGTATTAGTCTTTCTTGTACTGGCCATTTTTTGATGCTTAAGCAACAGTGTTAACTTAAAGTTTGCACAATAATTTTGGGCATTCTCAACTAAACTTAAATAAGCAATAAATACTATTTGCAAATTGCTGTATGTAATTGAACTTAAATATTTAATGTTTTATTATGTTGGCAATGTGTGCTCAAAGACACCAACCCCAACTGCATTGTGTATTACACAGATCTGATAGAAAAATATAGTTCCTTAGTTTAGACTCAAAGTAAAATCAGAAGCAATAAATGGATACAAAATGTAAAACATACACTTGGTTAATAAAATATTTATGCTAACTTCTGTTACAGCATGCATACCCATCACCTTATTTATCATGAGTGAAAATTCTTTTAAAAATTATATTACATATGTAAATTGAACAGCATTGAAAACTAGTAATGTAATGGAGAAAATGTAGTTAAAATTAATAACGTATTCCAATTCAAAGTTGTCTCTGTTTTTCAACTTTTGAAATTCTTGAGTTAGAGGTAAACATTAACACAGTCCCACGTGGTTCTAAGAAATTATGAAATTCAGTACAAAGTTTACTAGGAATAATAATAAAATGGTTAAAATATAATGCATCGAGTTTGAGAATACACTCTTTAAGCCTGAATGATGATGTCATTTCCTCTTCATCTTAGCTTTTTTGTTTCTCCAGAATGAGCATTTTATTTGTTTGTTTTTGTTTTTTTAGTGACTTGGAGCAACTCAAGAGGGAATTGGAAGAGTTGGTCAATGCTATTGAAAAGCATTTCTTTCAGCCAGAAAAAAATAAACTTCAGGCCAAGGCAGAGTAAAACAGCTGAAAATATTTCCTTAATTGTACTGTTTCTTTAGCACTTAGCATAAAACTCTACAATATTTAAAAAGTAAGAATTTCTAGGACCAAAAGCCTCCAAGCTATGATGAAAAGTAATTATGAGTTCCAGTGCCCCACTTAGTTCAATGTCTTTTTTTAGGAAGGAAAATTGGTTTTATTGAGCTAAAAGCAGTTGAATCCTTAAAACCTAGAAACCAAAAATCATCCAGAATTATCTTTTGATTATTACAGTTTTTATCAATGTAAAATTTTATTGTAATTAACATATTTTAGTTTCTGATTTTTCTTTTTTTTTGAGGCTAATTTTGCAGCAATATAGATAATCACATTTTTTATGGAAATTGAATAGCAATGCATAATGTGTGTTTACATTTAGGATTTGCAAAGTTGGTTAATTACCCTATGAGGGATTACTGGAGTGGCAATCTGAAGAATTTAGGTAAAAACAGTTCAGACATCCCCAGAATAGTAAGCTTGTATGAGGGGCTTTAGACAGAATAGCAGAATTTAGCAGGGATATTTGCTGTTTGCTTTGTTGTCTGTAAAATACAGTATCTTCTCGGTAGGGGTACTGAACTCAGGTTATGCAGACCAGCTTTCTTTGTCTATAGAGACATTGAGCCACCCTCATATCCCAGGGATTTTAAGATTTCTGCCATCCCACTGAAGTAAGCACATGGTATAACCTGAGAATCCCGAATTTTGGGACATATCTGATTGCATACTACCAGAATTGGGTGCACATATGCTCATGTCTAAATCAAGGAAGCAATGGGCACAACACTGCCTGCCATCTCAGTCTGGAACCTGACTTGATATTAAGGAAGTGTCCACTGAGGGCAGGAAAAGTCTCTCTGAAACTGAGACAAAAGCTGTTTTTCATTCTCAGTTTGGGAAACTAGAATAGCCTAGCATATCCCTGGTAAACAAACGTATTTGTGATATTGTTGTATACATTGCATGCAGGATCACTAAGCTCTCTGCTAAAGATGTGTCAAATCTAATTTAATATTTTTTGTAGGTATTTTAAATTAATGTATAAGGTTCCTGGTGAACCAACCTACTAATAAATAAGTCCCTAGCAGCTTTGGACAATAATATAACTAGCTCTTTAGTTCAGCAGAGACAGCTGTATCAACTTCTGTATGGTCAGGAAGTTTTGAAATTCTTACCAGTGTCTTCTCTTCCCCCAACTGCTGTTTGTCTGCAGATTCAGGAAGACGTTACTGCAGTGGTTTGCTTCTATATGAATCGGTATCTTTGCACCTATTTGGCCTTAAAAGAAAGTAAATATTGTAGAGAATTTTGAGGAAATAAAGTGTTGCAGGACTTTTATTAGGTAAATCCAGCTCTTTTGGGGATTAGAGAAAAGTTGAAATAAAACAAAAGAAGTGCTCACTTTATTAATAATTCATCCTTCCCTCTGTTCTCCATGTCCTGTTTTGTTCACCTGTTTGCAGCCTGTCAAAAACCAGGAGAAAGCAGAGACCAACTTTTTCATGTGTTTGTGAAATGCCTCATATAATGCTAAATTAATCTTTGATTGGCTCCAGGTGCTATTAAATGCACTGCTGCTGATATAGGAAACTTTTCCATTAACTTTGGACCAGGACTAGGCACTTTGTAAAGAAATTCTGTGCACCTGTGTAATCTTCTTCTGGAATTGAAATGCAAGGATGACACACAGGGGTGTCAAACTCATCTGTCCCCTTAGTGTGAGAACAGCATGGGGCTGATCCTGTGGGCCAAATCAGGGCCACAGCCCATGCCGCCACTTCCTTCTCCCCTGGCAACATGCTTGATCTAGCGCCTATGGCAGCCAGGGCAAGCACTGCATGGGTCCCATCTCAGTTCAAGCAGGCACTGGATCAGCATGCAAGGGACACATGGACCCACTCCCACAAGCCAGATCCATTGCCTGCTCTGACTGGTCAGAGAATACACCACATACAGCACCCGCTCTAGACCAGCCAGAGCAGCCACTGTGTACAGCTTGTGTCCCGGAGCGGGCATTGTGTGTGATTTATGTACCACAGTGAGCACCATACGTGCTAGATCCAGCATGTAGAAGGGGGAAGGAGGGTGCCAGGCATCTCATATGGGTCTTGTAGTGCAAGTCCCAGGCCCTGCATATGGGGCCAGTACGGTGCTTGCTAAGCTAGCACCAGGGGCCAGATGATGTGGCTTTGTGGCCCAGATCTTGATAACCCTGCTCTAGTCTGGAAAGAAATATCTTACTCAGCAGAAAAATCAGCTTTGCTGTGTGTGAGTTACTGTCAGTACTGTTTTCATGTTGATGATTGTGCAATGCCAGTGTTGGATAAAATGTTTGCTTTTACGTCAGCATTTTATGTATGTTTTGTTGTGCTAAAATAAAATGCGTTTGGCATACTGTAATCTTGAACTGTAAAAGTAGTCTTGTTAAACACCGCTGATTGTATTCTATATAACTATATAAATATTCTATTTGACCATGCAGCCCAGAACTGGCCTACAGAATCACTTTGTCTGGCCTGCCAGGCTGCTTGTGGCGTGACCTGCCATAGAATTTCAGGTCTTCTGGCCCCACTGGCCATGGTCACCAGTATTGAGATTTGGCTCACCACTGCCACCACCAGACCTCTACTGCTAGACCTCTCACCACTGCTGGACATACCACTAGGGTGACTGTAGCAGCTGCTCCAATGCTCCAGCTGGATCCAGTCTGCAAGGAGCCCTTCAGTCTGGATCTGAACCCAGGGCTCAAGATGAGTCTGACTGTGTAGGGCAGGGGTGTCAAACTCATGCTGGACCCTGGGGCATATTCAATTTCAGACCAGATAGATCTGCAGCAACTTCTGTGTCTGGGTGGCAGCATAGTTTCACAGTTTCATAGTGGATAGGGTCGGAAGGGACCTGAGCAGATCATTCAAGAGAAGTGGTGCTAGCTGCTACCCTGGGGGTATTGATGATCTGCTCAGGTCCCTTCCGACCCTACCTACTATGAAACTATGCTGCGACCCAAACACAGCAGTTGCTGCAGATCTATCTGGTCTGAAATTGAATATGGCCCAGGGTCCAGCATGAGTTTGACACCCCTGCCCTATACAGTCAGACACCTTGAGTATCAGTCAGGGTCTGAGGCCAGGCAGTAATGCACGTCTGAGGGCAGGCAGTGATATAGGCAGTGGATGGCGGCTGCGTTCAGGCAGTTGTGGGTGTTGGTGGCACCAGTCTGTCTCTAGGTAGCAGTGCTGAGCTTGGGGGGTGGACCTGTCAGATGGTCTTGTCCATTGGGGTCTAGAGACCCCAAATCTTGAAGCAAGGCATGCCCCCAACTTTGGTAGACCACTAGGTTACAGGCAGGCAGGATGAAATTTTTCTGCTGGCCAGATCCGACCTGCAGAACCATATGGTTCTGTGGATCAAATTTGGCCATATGTTTAACATCCCTGATATAGGGCATCTGTCATGATTTTATTTTGATGCAAGGTGGGGAAAATAAAACATTTAGGGTGTGAAGAAAGTCTTTGTTTCTGAAAATCCAGAATTTCTGTAGGTAGGATATTACTTTATTTAAAATCTGAACATTCACTACAGATGAAAGATTAGCACAGTCTTGTGATTATTTTTAAAAAACCTGACATCTTGCTTATAACTCTTTGTTCTTTTCAGATGCCAGAACAGTACAATAAAAATTGATTTGCTTCACTGACCTCAACTATAGAAAACATTTTATTTTAAACAACTAAAGTCTGATGTATAAATTGTAGCTTCAGTTTTCCAGATTATGCACAGTGAAGTCTTCACTATCAAGAATGAGGATACAAATGTCTGTTTTAAATCTATATGTAAGGAAACTAGAGGCAGCTGCTGGCTGATTTTGTGTGCGAATCACAGGGCTGGCAGCAATCCTGGGCAGAGTGCAGTGCCTCCCACTCACTCCCCCATGCCTCTGGCCGTGGGGCCCTGGTGGCTCTACCCCTCATCTACGGCTGCAAGGACTCTCCTCGTATGGCCCTGGCCTTCATTGCTGATTGGCTACGAGGGCTGTCCGTCATGCAGCCCTGGTGCTTGACCCAATTGGTGGCAAGGGGTGGGGCCATATGATGGACAGCACTTGCAGCCAATCAGTGGTGAGGGATAGGGGACAGCAGCCATTTTGTCATGCCAACAGGTCCCTTTCCCTCTTCCCTCCCTGGCAGGCTGCACAGCCAGGCCACAGTGGCCATGAAGACATTTTATTTTCCTCACTTTTTTACAGAGCCTGCCCGAATCATGATTTCAGTAGGTCCCTATCTTTGTGTATTTAGAAATGTATTTCTAGTATTTTCATGCAGTGGTTGGTTAAAAGGTTCTTATTTAAATGTAACATGCAAATTACGTCACGCAAGCTGCATGCAAATTATAGCAGAATATATGTTTACTGTTATTTAAATTAGCATGGTACTTTTTATTTTTACTATTGCAGTCTGAGACAACTTTCACAGACCTTAATTTCAGAATATTTACAAGTTTAGAAGAGTAGCTCATGTTGCTCAACTAGGGCTGCAGATTCTAAGGAGCTGTCAGGGTAGGTGCTCTCAGGTTTTGGCCTTGTCCTCCTTTGACCTAGCATCTTCCCTGCAAAATGACCCAAGGATATGGAAAAAGCTATCGTATCCCCCAGCTGTGCTCTGATGTTGCTCTATCTCCTGCCATGACTTTGTCTCATTTCTGTTGGGGAGCTGGTTCCACTGGGTGATACCTCAAGGCCTACTGGAGGAATATCTTTGTGGGGATCCTCCTTCCCTACATTCCACTCTTACCACTCCTTGATGTTACTAGGTGCTTTGATCTCAGGAGCTAGCCCCTTAGGCTACTGGTGATAGGACTTTTTGGGCTGCCCAGAACTTGTATCAGGTCTTACTGTTAGATACGAGAAAGTCCTTTAGTGGGGCTGAGGATTCTTGAGTTGTAGATTAGCAAAGACTCTTCCCCTTTCATGGGGCATACTGACAGGAGGATTCAAATAAATTCCTTTTTAATAGTCCCTGCACAACCTAACATTAATTCATGGGGTTTGCATTATCTTCGGGGTCAATTCTCCCCTGATCAACTGCTTTCTTTACTAGTCCTGCAGGGGCGGGGGGTGCATTCTCAAAGAACTCAGAACCAAAAAGGCAACAACTCCAAAAAACCTGAGTGACGCTTCTATCCCTTCATTCTCCCATCTCCCAACATTGGCTACAAAGTCCAGCACCGTACTAAGGGGCCACTCCCCTATCAATTTACTCTGTCTTCTGACAACCACACAGAAAAACAAAATAAAAAAATAAAAACTTGGGCTCTGGGCAAAGCCTTTCCCTTGGGCCCAGCTCACCATGGGTTCAGGCTCCCATGTCCCTCTAGCCTGGATCCTCTTTGGCCCAAGTGCCCAGCTTTGCTCAAGCTGCTGGCCCTGACATCCTGCACCCCAGTACGTAAGGTAGTTGGCAATCCTCCGACCACCTGTACTTGCTCCTTGTGCTCTTTACCCAATATTTGCTGCTGACCGATGCAAGTGGGAGAGTTCTCCAGTGTCTCCTCTGTCATGCTGCAGTCCTCTCCCAGCTGCCCCTCCCCGGGCCTGGAAGTACCTCTCCGGGCACTACCTCCTCTAATCCGGATCGAGCACAGGGTCTAGAAGTGTGGCACAATGCTCCAGTCCCCAGCAGCATCCCAGGCTCTACCTGAGGTAAGTGGAAGAGGGGTCAGTCTCAAGCTTCCTTCCACTCCTGGGGTCTCTCCTTGCACAGGAGCTCACCCTGATCAGCTCTTATTCCTCCCATCTCTGTTGCCATGGATATTTTCTGACATATGACATCAAATACAATTGATAACATAATTTCAGACTCCCAAACAGCAGATTTGCCATGCATTATTAGCTTTCTCATCTTAGATTTGTTGTGAAATACATAAAATAATGGGTGCACAATATGTAATCTATTTCCTGTAATTCATCTTCAAAGAACTGAGCAGACCTTCAACTCCATTATTGATTATATAATTATAAAAAAGAATTATAAAATAGTTACAGTGGATTGATATCTGCTGTTGAGAGTTCGTAGAAATTGTCACAGGATTGTGTGATTATCTAATAACTTGTATTTAAAATGCATAAATAGCCCTGAAAACAGGGCAGAAACAGAGGGTTGCGAGGTGATTCCTGTAACCACTAGGTATTAGCTGCATTCACTTTCTGTCCCTATGAATCTTGCATTTTTTCTTCACAGTAGGACAGCTTCCACAGCAGGGCTAATGACAGCTCCACCTGACGTGGCCGGTGGCCTGGCTGGAAGGGCGTTCTGTAGGAAGAGCAGTAGATATGGGAGAAGCCACCTCAGGCCAAGGAGGAATATTTAACCTAGGCCTATTTCTTGGACAAGGTCTCTAAATACTAGGTTATTATTGAGAGATCATCAACACTGCTATCCCTCCTCCCCCCTCCCACTCCCTTTTTTAAAATCAAGTCGCTGAAAAGTTGTCTTTCAAGGTGTCTGAAGCTGTTGGTGTGCATTAAGTTTGCTTCCTAACTGCTCTGAGCATGTCTTCCAGATCAAGGAACCCTATTCAAGACCCTATTGTGCCTAGCTTCTGAATCCCAATGGTACTTAAGTAGCTGAGAGGATCCTAACTGTTCAAATTGGGATAATTCTGGGCATGCCCAGACACAGTACTAGAGAAGCTGGGAAACTCTGAAGTCAAACATGGAGGCAACTAGTGGTTTGGATCAACAAAATGGGGACACACCTATGATGGTCCCCAGAAGAGCATTCTGCTACAGATGGCGCCATGCTTTGCAGCATTTATCACCTCTATTCTATCTATGCTCCAATTTATGTGATCAATTGGAGGGGTCACAGGGGTGTTCACTGGTTAATGACACCCTGTAGGATCAGCTTCAGCAGTGAAGTCACTCATGCCCTCTTGGGCACAGATGGGTTGAGGGGAGATGGGGAGGGGACAGACAAGGGAAAGAGCAGAGCACAGCAGGGTTAGGTCTTGCGCCTGTCACCCAAACCTGGTACCAGCTAGATGAGTTCTCAATCTTTTTGGCCTAAAAGCAGTTCTTCAGATCTTTTTCTGAATTTAAATTGTAGCTCAGTGATCCTCAAAACTTAAGTTATGAAGGGTGCCTTGAGGCTAAAAAAGGTTGAAAACCACTGGGTATTCCAGGGATAGGCAGCTACTAAGTAGGTTTTGGAATACCATTTTGGATTTAGGAATTTTAAATCTGTGTAAGTCCTCTTTATGGCTCTAGCTCTGGATACAGTGAATGATCATGTATAGATCATATATAACAGATACATGCCACAAAAGTATTAGATAGTAGGCTCAGAAATTTTTAATTTCAATAGCACTGCTATTTTCTGGTCAATGTGAATATTTATAAAATATAAACCTTAATCTTACTACATTCTGGCAAATAATTTGAGGTGGGTCACCCCATCTAGCAGACCACTAAACATACCATGTTTGATGTTTAGGCTTTCTTTTTCAACACCACATGCGATGGCAGCTTTTATCTTGTGTTCACTGGGAGTTGTTCCTAAATACATTTTCCTGTTCACTATAATATATAAATTGGAAGTGAAGAGATTTGAGTCCTTTGTCCTTTTCATGTAAAACTGCCTTCTTATTCCTGTTGTGCCAACTTTCTGTCCTCTTTGGGGCTGATACAACAAAACTTAGAAGGGCTGATACAAGTTTATCAAAGGAAATGTTTGTACATAAGTCACAGTCTGTGGGATTTCACTCGGTTCAAGATATGGAAAACACTGACTACACTTATTGCTATTTACTAGATTATGTAAGAACTTTGGTATTTTTAATGCTTAAAGAGCTAATGTTATCTATTTTTAATAAAACCTTACTGTTAGTTTTCTTCTTCAAAAAATCTTGCATATCACTAGTCCATATGTTTGCAGGGTTAAATGTCAGGCTGGGAAATGTTGCTTTCCCATATAAACAAAATAGTTATTCATCATGAGAAATGGAGGCGGCAACACTACTATCCAAGCAAGACTATAAAACTGTTCTTCTCTGAAATGTTTATAATTTGTTCCTGGAAGTATATTGGAGTCTAGCTGAATGTTTATCTTGCATAACTTGAAATGAGGTGGGCATACAGATTATCCTTGGAGAAGTGGGTACATCTATTCTTGGGGAATTAAAGAAAAAAAGTGGGGAAAAACCCCAAACAAACTTTTGAAATCTGACTATCCAAAGTATAAATTATCTATTAAAGAGCATTTTAATGAGCCTCGGGATTAAATCAGTTTAGCGGTAGACTTCAGCAATATCCAGAGGGAAGTATCTATCAGAGGCAGAATTCCATCAGAGGCAGGGAAATCTTATTTTCCCCCTCAATTTAATAAAGTTTTTTTTAGCAAGATGGTCTTGTGCACCCTTTTCACAACACTTAACAAGCAAGGAAAAAAGGGCAGGTGAGTAAAGCATTTAATACTTATTCCTCAAAGCTTAAAATAAGATTTCTCATGAACCAAACTAAATTATGTCACTTATTTGCCTCAAAAATTATGTCAAGCCTAAATTTTTATTCTAAAGGTTTATTTTATTTAAATATTTTGACTTAATAGAGCAGGGCTGCCCAACTTCACCATGGCTTGGGGCCACACTAGTGTGAGACACAGACCCTCGCTGCACTGTGTGTGCGAGTAGCCCTCTCCAGGCACCAGCACAGTGGGCTGCATTGCAGACTTTCCCTCCCACCAGGGCCAGAGCAGGAAGCAGAAGTTGAGGAGAAGCCTAGAGGCCCCAGCAGCAGTGGGAATGATAACAGGAGCAGGCTGGATAGGAGTCTGGGGCCAAGCGTTAACCAACCCCTCACAGTCTTCATAGGAGTCTGCAGGCTGCCTGTTGGACAACACTGTCATAAACTGTTCCTTTGCTTTTGATTGTCCAATTCAGTTCAGTTGTATACAAGTGGTGGATTCTGCTATCCCTTCACACTCTTTTTCACCTCATACTATGCATTCTACAAGAGTGGGTGCCTACTTTTAGTGGTTGCTATATTCACAATTTGTTTTATCAAGTGTTTTTTAACAATTAAATGACCTGACTACCTTCTTCCATATGATTTTTTTTTAGGTTGGTCTATGAAATGAATTTGTTGCCAGGAAGCTATCAGGTACTATGAGGAACAACTTGGGATTTAAAGGTGCTGCCACATTCAAATTAAAGTCAGATAGAAACCAGCTATAAAGTTGTTACACATTCTCAAGAACTAACTTTGTAGCTGGTGGCTCTTTTATAGCTGGATGTACATTTTTCTGTTGTGATTACTTAGTGAGTGTCTCTGGGCCAAATGTATTGCCCAATTAAGTAAATTGCATGATATATATATAGTGTGTGGTAGTGTGGTAGGGGGCTAGTTTTCATCTTTTGTTTTTCACCCTGTGGGTCACAAAAATGTATCCTTGGGCTCCCTTTGAAGAGATGTCTACAAACCATAGGTATCTGCATATTTTTAAACTACTTACCTTTTTATTGTCTCTGAGAGGGACAAGATATGGACTCAAACACTTAGATTACCTCTTTAACATTTACCCAGTTCTGCTCCTGTATGTTTTTTTCTGAGCACTTGTGGTGCTTGGGCCAGGTGCCAGATGATTGGAAGATAGCCAACGTGGTCCCCATCTTTAAAAAAGGGAGGAGGGAGGACCTGGGCAACTATAGGCTCGTCAGTCTTACCTCAGTCATGGAAAACTCTTTGAGAAGATCATCAAGGAGCACATCTGTGATGGACCGGCATTGGGGATGATGCTCAAGGGCAACCAGCATGGTCTCATTAGGGGCAGGTCATGTCAGACCAACCTGATTGCCTTTTATGATCAGGTCACAAAAGCATTGGATGCAAGGGTCGCCATGGATGTAGTCTTTCTGGACTTCAGCAAGGCCTTTGACACTGTCTCCCACCCCAACCTCATTAAAAAACTAGGCGACTATGGCATTGATGCCTACACAGTCAGATGGATTGCAAATTGGCTGAAGGGTCGTACTCAGAGTGTGGTGGTGGACAGGTCGTATTCAACCTGGGGGGAAGTGGGCAGCAGAGTCCCTCAGGGCTCAGTGCCTGGGCCCGCACTGTTAAATTTCTTTATCAGCGACTTGGACAACAGGTTGAAAAGCAACCTGTTCAAATTTGCTGATGATACCAAAATTTGGGGTGAGGTGGTCACATTAGTAGGGAGTGAAAGACTGCAGAAAGACCTGCATACGTTGCAGGGATGGGGTAACAAAAACAGGATGTGTTTCAATACTGACAAGTGCAGGGAGTCAGTGCAGTCATCATTGACTCCAAGATGAACATGGGCTGACAATGTGAGGTCATGATCGGCAGGGCTAACTGGACCTTATCGTGCATCCACAGGTGCATCTCAAGTAGGTCCAAGGAGGTGATCCTCCCCCTCTATACGACACTGGTCAGGCCACAGCTGGAGTACTGTGTCCAGTTCTGGGCACCCCACTTCAAGAGGGATGTGGACATCATTGAGAGGATCCAGAGGAGGGCCACCCGCATGATTTGGGGACAGCAGGGCAGACCCTACAATAAGAGACTATGGGACCTGAACCTGTTCAGCCTTCACAAGAGAAGGCTATGGGGGCACCTGGTGACCATCTATAAACTCACTAGGGGGGACCAGAAGGGTTTGGGGGAGACTTTGTTTCCATTAGTGCCCCCTGGGATAACAAGGAATAATGGCCACAAGTTGTTGGAGAGCAGGTTTAGATTAGACATCCGTAAAAACTACTTCACAGTTAGGGCGGCTAGGATCTGGAACCAACTTCCAAGGGCAGTGGTGCTGGCTCCTAGCCTGGGGATCTTTAAGAATCTTTAAGATTATACGAGCACTCTTGGAGCTCTGGACAAGTACCGGAGGACTGGAAGGTGGCCAATGTGGTCCCTATCTTTAAGAAGGGGAGGAAGGTGGACCTGGAGAACTACAGGCCTGTCAGTCTCACCTCGGTTCTGGGGAAGATCTTTGAGAAAATTCTCAAGTCCCACATCTGTGAGGGACCAGCAGGGGA
>JAGPOW010001338.1:42667250-42689076 GCA_030014935.1 Caiman crocodilus
GTGTGTGTGTGTGTGTGTGTGTGTGTGTAATATATATCTACTCAAAATCATAAATCAGGACAAAAATTATTTTTTGAAATAAAATTAAAATACGTTAGAGTAAATGTTTGTTTTTTAGTGTATGATTTGTTTATCTATAATTTGTTAAAATGATATCTTCTGAAAGATTTTTTGTGCGGCCCTCAACAAACAGATCACCCAAACTCATAAAGTGATCCACCAGCTGAAGTAATTGCTGACCCCTGGTCTAAGGCATATGAGTATAATATGTAAATGAATTCAGTAATTCAACTGTAAAAACAAGAAAAATTGTAAGCACTGTCATCTTACTCTCAACTAAGCTATTCATGACGGTAGATGGAAATAGTTTCACCATGCATAATTTCTCATTTAAATACTTCTTTACTTAGTAAATTTCATCCTTTATAATACTAATAAAAAACATGTAATGTGCACAAAATCAGCCAAAATAGTATATTTTAGTATATTTTGCTGTTTGGCTCCCTGCTGCAAATACGTTATTTTGATTTCTGATTAGTGATTACTCTTCTGAAAACCAGGTAGATGGAATCAGGCCACATACTATCAAAGCATTGTGAACAGTAGAATAAGCCTGTTAAACTGTCCCATTACATCCTAATGTGTGCATATATAAAATTTAAGATAGATGATGGTATAGTAACAACAGCTTCTGAACAAAAGGAAAAGCTTAAAATACTGGGGTATTCAAATATATTTATAGGAATAGGAAAGATTAATCACAAAATCTAAAGTTAATAAGCAGAATGACAAAAAGTGCATGCTTTGATCTATGACAAAAACTTGGCTTTTGTGATGCTATCCATATTATCAGAGCACTCCTGTGAGGATGATTATTAACTAGTTCTGTTGTTATGTAGTCTTTAAAAAATATGTACAATATGGAAACTTGACGGATGCTCTTTATCACAGTGCAAGTTTAGCTAATGGGATATGTGGAACAATATGTAAATAGACCTAGAAGTAAAAAACAGCATTAGATAGGATTTTCACACTTTTTCCAGAGCCATTGGAACTCAAGTCCTGCTTTGGCCTGGCAAAGTGCCCCCGCCGCCTGCCAGGCAGCAGCAAGGGGTATAACTCCACTTCTGGTCCGCAGTTTACTGGGCCACAGCATGGAAAGGTTGGGAGCCTCTAGTTTAGGGCCTCACCCTATCATAATCCGGCCTTGTTTTCTCTTTTTAATTTCTGTTTTTGGTGGGTTGTGTGCGAGATGCAGCAGAGATACTAGAGCTGCCTGACAACAGATTTTGAGTCGGCACGTTTACCAAGTTTTCCTTGCAACCTTGCTTTAGAATTTTAAAATTAAATACTAAGTTCGGCTGTTATCAGTCTCAAGGTAGAAAAACCCAATGAAATTCACATACTCGGTTGGTGTGAAAAAGTCCATGTCTGTTGACTTCTGGGACTCTATCTATCTTGTATTATGAGACTGCATTAGGTTTACAAGCAGGGATTCTAGTTTTCCACAGAAAAAAGCAGAAAAATCTGTTTTAAAAACCATAAAAGTCTCCATTTAAAAATGTCTTTCTGTGACTTGCCATAAGTGTGGTGCCAAGTCTGCTTTTATTTTTGCTGTTGTTTATGCCTCTCAGTCAATCAGTAGCACCCCCACTCTCCTGCCAATGATTTCTGTGGCAAATGGAAAATGAGTATCTCTGGTTATGAGGCAGACAGATGGGAACTGACCTGATAGAATGAGGTACTTAAATATTTTAACTTAAAATGTCAGGATTCATAGTATATAGAGATCAGCAGACATCATTTCATACAGAAATATACTCCTGGAATAGTTTGTACATATGCCTGTGCATCATTAAAATTTTCTTCCTTTTGATGAACATAGTGCTTCACAATAGATTGAGTTGAGTCTATTGCAGGTGTCAGCAACTTTTTGCAAATGAGGGCTGTGTCTTGCAAACAGGCCAGTACCATGAGCCACCATTCCTCTGAAACTGCTCTAGTGCCAGTGACCAGAAGCTGCAGGGAGGAAGAGCAGCCTTCTACCTGAGCTGTCACAATAGGCTGGGGCACCTGAAAGTGACTGGCATACTATTAGCAAAATATGAAGTAGATGAAGGGGTAAAGGAATCAGCACACCCTTAAAAAAATGCAGACCGGATGAGTTCTTCCAGGCCTGGATCCAATCCTTGTGTGGGCTGGATCTGGTCTGAGGGCTATAAGTTGCTGACCCTGGGGGGCCTGTTAGATTGAATAACGGCACTTTGTGGTACAGAACAAATTTCCTTAAAATGGTTTTGATCCTGGAAACATGCCAGCGTTGCCAGCTGTCAGTAATTCTGCAGATGGCTTAAACATTTTATATAAAATCATATGTTAAGGAAACCATGAGCTTGACTGAAGATTGTTCCACTATCAGAATGGGGCTGGATGCCAAGTGTTTAGAGCCAGAAAGAGCAGAGCTGGAGCGTGGCGCAGCGCCCTGCAGGGAGTGCTGCTCCATCCCTTGCCCATGTCCTGCCCCTGATTCAAAGGCAGGCAGGGCTGTGTGGCTGGGCAGGACAGGGAGGGGGGCAATGTGGCCAGCATGGAGACTCAAGCCAGCTCCACGTGGTGGGTGTTAAACCCCCAAATGTGAACTCTACCATTGTTGCAGCTGGCCAGAAGGTCGTCGTGGAAAATAAGGATATTGGGTCTAGGACCTCAGGAGGTCACATCTAGCCCACCACCCCGCGTACAGCCAGGCAGGGCCATCCTCAGCCCCATCATCCCAGCCAAAGCTGCGTCTCGCGCCGTGTTGAAAACCTCCAAGGACGGAGAGTCCACACTTCCTCTGGGTAAGGGTGGCACAGCCATGACACAAGCCCCGTCAGCAAACACGGTTGTGGCAACTTGTGGCTGATAAACTGCCAGTGAAAAACAAGATGTTCTGCGGTTATAGTCGCATCCAGGCCCAAGGCTACAAGGGAGGCGAGGCAGCAGCTGCAGTCGAGCATGAGGTCCGTAGGCAGAGATTGGGAGCCATTGCCGAAGTCCCCAGCCCCCACTTCCCTGCTGAGCCTCTGCCCGGCGGCTGAGGGCTGGGCCGGGCCGGGCCCGCGCTGCCGCCGCCGTGGGAGGGGCAGGACTTCGCCGCAGACGCGCGGCGGCTCCTTGCACGGAGCGGGCTGTGCCCCGCCGCAGCCACTGGCTCCCACTGCCTCTTACTGCTGCTGCTATTTCTGTGGGAGGCGGCGACCGCCGGGAGACGGCACGTCGGGGCCTGCTCCGGGGCGAGGCGGAAGCGGTAGCGACAGCAGCAGCAGCAGCAGCAGCAGCAGCTAGGGGCAGCGCCAAGTCCCGCCTGCTCCGCGCGCAACGGGCCGGGCCGGACGCGACGCCGGCGCGTGGGGCTGCTCCGTGCCCGCGCGGCGCTGCGGAGTCCCGGGGCCGATAAGTGTCAGTGCCGGTCTCTGCTGCAGTCCTGGGAGAGCGCTGGGTCGGGGTCCGGGTGCGTGTGTGCCAGTGTCTGTCCTTCCCTCCCTCCTCCTTCCCTTCATTGCACCTGATTCCCGCTGTAAATTCGCTACATCTCAATCTGGTTGTCAGAAGAGGCCGGTCTGAGCAAGACAATCATTCGAGCTGGCCGCGGGCGGCTTGGAGCAGACAGCCGATGCAGGTGAGCCGTGCGGGTTCAGCTCAGGATGTGGAGAGCTGGGCCAGCAGCGCGACTTCAAAAGGGGCCTGGTGTAAATAGCCAGAAGCTGCCGCCCCTCCTTCCCCCAGCAGGATGTTTAGGTCCCAGGGGTGTAAGTTGTAGCCGTGTTGGTCTAAGGACACAGGCAGACAGGGCTCTTTGGGTGAATCTGATCTCTTTTATAAAACCAACACAAATAGTTGGAAAAAGAATTTTAGCAAGCTTTTGGATTTAAATACTGTTCAGGCTGAGAAAGTGTCTGCAGTTCTTTAGGATCTGTCCTTTCTGTTTTGAGGCCTGCTGATAAAACAAGGTCTTATCTTCAACACTAGTAATGTGCAACACAGTTCAGCTGGTGCTGGGGTTTTGCCTGCAAGTTGGACTGTCACTGCCAGGGTGCAACAGAAGTGTAGCTGCCCAGGTGGTAGCTGTAAAATCAATCAAAACTGGTGGAAGAGGTGATATCTTTTATTAGACCTACTACTAGATATTTGCAAACACATTATTTTATTTATTTGCAAGCTTTTGAACACACTCACCCTTCAAGTATTAAAAGCAGGCACTAGTACTATGCACTGCAAAATGTTGGAATCCTCTGTCTGTGCTACTGAGTTGGCTCTTGCTGAATCAGGTGCAGCTACATGAGTTGTGGGGAATGGTACAGCATGTTTAGTGCAGGTGCGCTAGCTAGTACAGCCTGGCCTGTAGCAGGGGTAAACTGCATCAATTTTACAGTACCTTGAAAATGTTTCTATACATTCCCATGTGGTGTATCAGGAATGTCAGGCATCCACAGTTTCCTTCTTTTTTTATTCCCAGTAAAGAGCCCGTATCTCATTAATTTTGCCTTAAACCCATGAGCCCTGTCAGTGGTAATCATACCAATTTGCAAGACACATGTGGCTCTTCAGTTTGTCACCCACGGCTCTTCTCAGGAAACGTTACAGAGGTTTCTATTTTTTGCTTTTACTATGCTTTTCCTGCAGTTGTGAATTGGACAACACCTGCGCCATCTATCTCTGTCAATTGTAGTATACATACTAAAGTTTTCTGTCTTGAACTGGTGTATTTGTCTAATTCACCTAGGACTCAGAGTGTTAAGTTAGGCCCTGGGCCATCAAGTCAACAGGATGCCTTTAGGCCAGCCAACCGGTCTTTTAATTTCAACACTGATTAAAAAAGGAGTACGCTGTCTTGGGATTTACAAGTGTAACTATTTATAGTTTGCTTTTAAAAGATTGAGACCTTTTTGTGTGCTTGACTTCATTAGGAAAGAAGCTGAATATTACAGTGTTAACCTATGTCATACAGATGGTGGGATTTGGGACTATAGTTAAGCCCAGGGACTGATTCTGTACATAAAGAATAAATAGTTCACTTGCCATCTATTAAATCATAAATGGTTCTGTAATAGTGCTCATGAGCCATTTTAGAAGTGGTGAAATGTGAAATTGTGAGAATCTGTTTAAAATCTTTTGTAAGTAGTACACAACAGAAGCACTGCTGGAGGAAGTACTCAGCAGAAAAAGAACAAGTCAGAAGATTCCATGATGTGGCTTCTTCATGCATACTCACGTAATTTAATAAGTGGAAAAGTTGATGCTTCTATATGTACCTTTTTGTGACACTTCAGACAGGTTAATGAATGAAATGCAGTGGAATGCAAGATGTAACATGATAGAGACTTTAAAAGTTTTGTTTTTGTGCTTCAGCATTCTTGTCTAGAAAGTTTGTTCCTGCCATGTTCTTAACAAACTGCTGTACCTTTGTTCGTTTTGGAAATTCATATACTGATATTAAATTGAGTGTGAAACTAATTTGATTAAAAAAACTGCAGCAGCCAAACCACATGCAGCTGCGGGGGTGGATCCAGGGGGCTGCAGTAGCATAGATGCATCCCCCTTCAACAGCATTCACCTGCCAGTGGCTCCAGTTTCTTGCAGATGCCTGGGTCTCCTGCAGAATCTGAAGCAGGGCTGGAGCCCTGGCTTCATGGAGTAGATCTGGGGTACCAAGCAGGCAACAGATGAGGAAGGGGGGCACCAACCTGCCACTGGTGTTCCTAACTGACTGTGGGTAAGAGAAGCCCCAGGCTTCTCCTACTCCTGGGGACTGCTAGGAGTGGCTGCTCGGTGTGCCAGGCTTGGCAGCAGCACCCCCTCACCCCCCTGGGCCCTGGGTTTCCCCTCCTGATCCCTGGGGCTCCAGCTGCAGGGAGCCAGGGTTGAGGACCATGGAAATGGGTAGCCAGGGGGAGTCAGGGTTGAGGACCGTGAAAATGACTGGTAGGTTCTCCTCCTTCCCCCTACCTCTCATCACCTGTCTTGTTCCTGCATCTGCTCCTGGCCATTAGGGGATATCTGGGGGGACCAGGTAGGGAGAAGCTGCTGGAAGGGGAGACCCACTTCCCACTGTCATTACCCCTAATTGAGCCCAGCTCCCTGCCTAGCTGCTCACTGAAGCCCTGGCTGGAACATGGGAGGAGGGGCCCTGGGGTTCCCTGGGTGGCAGGTGGGTCCCCTTTTCTTGTGTGCAGAGCAAGCCCTGCTGGAGGGGGAGGAGATTGCAATATCTCTTTTCCATTCCCATTCCCAAATGCTGGATTGAAGGGGGTACCCAAAAGGATGGGGAATCATACTTGCTTTAGGGACTCAGAATTGAGTTCCTGGCAGCACAGTCTGCTGGCAAGGATGTGGGGGCTGCAGCCACCTCTGTGGTGCCAGTTGTATGTTTTATAGTCCACTTTTAAAAATCCCAGCTCTGCCCATATGCCTCAGGTACTGATTTCTGTTGACAGCAATAAGTAAAATAGTTTACTATTTATGATCTTGACATCTGTTACTATTTCCTTAATTTGCTAATGGTTTAGGGATTTGTTTATTATACAGTTGATTTAGCAATTCAGAGCACAGCAAAGAGTAAGCTGTCACTTTCCTGAATAGAACCTGCACTGTTTGTTTATACCCTGTTTAATTGTTTTTAATGTAGCTGAGGAAATTGACCTCAGTGCTATTTGTAGTTAGCTATTACAATAATTATTATGAAGACAAAGAACATGCCCCTGCTCTTAAAACAGAGCAAAGCTTAGGGTTTGATCAAGAGCTCATTAAAGTCAATGAAAAAAGTCATAAAAGTGTCAAGATTTTATGAAAGTGTATGTAGAAAGAGAATTTATGGTTTCTAGAGATGGAGTAACTGTGCATAGCAGCCAGTGTTGTAGAAAGGAGGGAAGAAAAGCAAATATATCAGGTGGGTTTCTTAATTCCTGGGCCTGGACATTGTTTTCAAAGGTGTGACTTGTCTGGTTTTTCCTTGTTGTCAATTGATCAAACTAAAGCTATTTGACAATTAAAAGCATCCCCTAACACAGTAGACCAGCTGGACAAATGAACTTCTACCAATAATAAGCTGTCCCAAAATATGGCTGATTATTTAAAGTAATATAGGAGGTAGAAGCAACTGAGTGCGTGGTGACTAGGATGTAAGAGAAATGGGGAACCCTGTCAGTCATGTGCCTTTAGCATATTTGGGGCTTACTGATTTTGTAAACATTGGAAGGCTGGGTATTTTATCAGCCTATGCCAGCCAGATAATCTGAGTCAGGGAGAAAATTGAGAGGCAAAGTGGAACTAGGTAACTGTTGCCTGATTTTCAGAATTCTGCCCATAATCTAAAACTCAGTACAGTGTTTAGTTGCAGAATTATTTGATATTTTTGTTAAAATGACAAGTAGTGAAACAGTTCACAGTGCTGACATCTGGATAATCAATGAGCTCTGCAGCTAATGCTGTGCAGGGGAGACCAGGGCAAATCTGCCCCTTTTTCTTGGACCACGCTTTATTTCCACAAAGCCTAACAATATCCTGACTTTGCTCTGAGAAGCTAATGGGTTCAGATTAACAAAAGCAAACTGGTAGGGAGCAGCTTCATAGTTGTTCTGCAGGTAAGTGCCATGGGTTGAGCTAGCATCTAGGACCTCTGTTTAGTTCCTGTATAAGATGGTTTAATTTTGGGGATCTTTGTCCTGGTCACAATCTTGCATTGCCCCTGCTGTACCATCAGAACCATGCCAGTTACTTTCAGGTGCCCAGTTTCCCATGAAGCAGGATCCCAGGAGCTGTGCTGTGCTTGCTGAGCTGTTCATTAAGTCTGTGTACAGATTTGACATTGGATCTTCAAAACATTATTTTTGCAGGCAGAAGAGCCAGAACTTCTGATTTTATCTGTGGGTTGAACTTGTTAAAGTCCATAGGAAAGAGAGAGGCAAAAGGACAGCTGTGTACCACTGTTGTATCTCAAGGATTCTTGGGTTGGTAGATATTCCATTTAACCTCTGGCCTGCAATTGCTTATGCCAGGATTTGCATAGAGTACCCTCCAGGGGAGTGCTTTTTTGGGACCACTGCAGCCTTGTCTAGTTTCTTGAGAGTGTCCCCTGAAGCTAGCCCAGGTGTGTCTTCTAAGGCAGGCTCCTTCCCACTTTGACCCCTGCTTTTGATTTTTTTTTTTACCTTCCGTTGGTCTCCATGGCCCTGACTCAAGGCGCTTGTATCCAGTTCTTCTCCTTAGAGAGGGACTTTGTCTCTTTTTGGGGAGATGAAGCAGAACCTGAAATTTCTAGCAGCAAAACTAAATGTCTCTTCAGTAAAACATTTACTGGGGCAAGGGACACCCAGCCAGAGGTTGTCTGCCACCCTTCAAAGGATTAAGCACTTCCTCTGGCCCTAGTCCAGCTGCACATCCTTGAGCAATCTGCAAAGATACCCAGCTGTTCCCTTTCTTTCCAGGCCTCACATCATGCTTTCCTCACAATCTCTGGTGCAGGGCCATGCTCAGGGCTCAGCTCAGAAGATGTTTACTTCTGCTCATACATGCATCTTGAGATCCTTCCCAAGAAGCTGACAACTGGCTTGTTCATCCTCCCCTCTTCATTGCTACGCTCCTGTCATTCAGCTTTCCTTCAGTCTCCTGTATGTAGGGAAGGCTTATCCAACATGCGGCCCGCCAAGCCATTTTCTGTGGCCCGCAGTGCTGTGACAGGAAACAAAAGTAAACGCTGTTTACTTTCATTCCCACCCCTTGTCCCTCCCCCAACCCCTCAGCAGCTTCCTAATGGCTGATGAAGGGCTCGGGAAGGGACAAGATTCCCACATACCATGTCAGCTTGATGTTGCCCATGAGGTGTGGCTCCTCCCCTCCGCTCTCATTTCATGGCGTCCCTTCCTCATTTGCATGCCAGCTCCTCCCCCTCCCACATTGCAGGGTTTCTGTTCCTAGCCCTGCCCTTCCCTTCCTCATTTGCATGCTGGCCCTGCCCTGCACCAGACCCTGCCGGCCATGTGGGCTGGAGCAGGTTGTGGTGTAGCTTGCGGCAGGCGCAGGGGTCTAGATGCCGGCTCGGAGGGAGGCTGTGGCTAGGCCTGCGGGAGATGCTGCTGCTGCTGCCACTGCTACTGTGGCTGTCAGGGTGGGAAGCTGGCACCACTCCTGTCTCCCTGCATCCCCTATGTGCCTGTAGACATCGCGCTGGGAGTGGTGAGTCATGAGCCCTGGGGAGGGAGGGACCCCTGTCGCTTGGGCTTGGGCTCGGGCTGCCCCGGGGAAAAGGGAGCAGGGGGGTGTTCCTGTACGTCCCACACCCCCCGTAGAGTCCTCACATGTCCTCCTGGCTGCTGAGCCTAGGTGCACGGGTATGGGAGCATCCTCAAGGCTGCCCAGGTGGCAGGGAGGACACAGCAGGGTCAGGCGGCACCCCTTGACCTCTGCTGGCCCACTGGGTGATAAAGTTCATGATTTGGCCCCACATTCAAAAAAGGCTGGACACCCCTGATGTAGGGCATCTCACCTGTGCTGATATGTTAACAAAGATATTCAGGACTCTGATGCTGAAGTTCCCTCTAGACCAACACGGCTACAGCCAACAGCCCTAAAGTTCCCTCATGCTGCAGGTAGCCAGCCCTGGAACTTACCCCTTCCTTCTCTATGCACAGGTTAATGAGGTAAAAAACAAAGTCACTCAACATTACAATAATATGAACACAGCTGACAGAAAGATTACAATAAAACCCATTGTCTGTCACATAGCCCAACTACAACCATCTGTCAGAGAATCCAGAATGGTGAAATACTGAACACTCCCCTCACTTTCTTGCTTCTGCTTTTCCTTTCCTACTAGCAGGTGCCCTGAGCATAGCCCTGTACCACAGATTGTGAGGAAAGCATGATGTGATATGTTTGCCACCACCTATCAACAAATCTCCTTTACAAGGAAGGTATCTCTGGTGGATCTCATGGTATCTCTTAGTTTGTGGTAACTTAAAAAGAATGTGATGTAATTTATTGTGGGGGCTGTTTTAAATACTAGTTTAGATTCTGCCAGAATAACTGAATGAGACCACCAGTATAGTACTGCATAGGAGCTAACCTTGGTTCTGCTTTCATTGTGCTGGTGAGAGGGAGTATGGATTGGTCTGGACCAGAGAAAAGCTGAGAACAAAGGAGGTCATAGTTCTCATGTATCTCTCACACTGTGCGCTGGTCTGTTGTCTTCTAGGACAGAAGGTAGGGAAAAGTGACTGTACCAAATGACCTTTTTGTAAAGTATATTATGATTCTTTCACTAAAACTGAAATATCCATTAGTCCAAATGAGTTCCTAGGCAATTGAAAACTTGGTATAATTTTTGTATAGTCCACATTGCATTTCATTGTTTCTATTCGTCCTAATGTATCCCAGTGTAAATTGCATGGAAATCAGAATCATTGTCTTCTGTGAGGAGAGTCTACAATCTAATCTGGTAAAACATTTAGACATGTTGTGCTGTCTGAAGAGGTTATTTGTATTGTTAAAGTTTTAATACCTGCTTCAGTTTACCTGATTCATATTATCTTGTCTGATTGCAGGGAGTTGACTGAGTGAAGGCTGTCAAGAAGGAAACAAATTGGAAATGATTGAATCGCAAAGCTAAAATGGTTCAGGAGACTAGGAGGAGTCCTTAAGAAACAATGGGGAAGTTATTCATTGAAGAATGCCCATACCTGGCTCTCAGCAGTTTGGCAAGATTTTTTTCCCCCAGACCTGAGCTAGGGTCAAAAGAGATACTACCCTATTTACTCCTAGCTGAGGGGTTTTTTTACACTTAATGTGGGTGGGGTGGGGATCTCATCTTGGATTTGAGCAGCCCGGGGCTGCAGCTGTAGCCACCACTGCTGATGCCTGGGTTTGGGGACAGATCTGTGGCTACCACTTAGCCAGAGCTAGGGCTAGAGCCACTATATGCTTTGTGGCTGGGGCTGAAGCTGCAGCCAAAGTCCCTGCAAAGGGTAAGTGGCAGCCCAAGGGAATGGACAGGCAGTGGTGGGGGAGCAAGGGTGCCTGTCCCCTGGCTACTGCTTTCCCCACTGTAGCGATGAGGGGGAAGAATTTAAGCCTCCCCACAACATATTAGATTCTGTGTGTGGAATCTAATATACTGGGGACAGAGGGGAAGTCTTAAATTTCACGTATTTTGGATTTGGTTAAGTATGGTATGTCCTTAGAGATACTAATGTAGTCATGAAAGCAGTTGACTGAATTGCTGGGGTTGCCCCTGGGTCTCACTGGATACTGATAGGGATACAAGTGGAGAAAGAATAAGTGTGCTGCAGCATGCTTCTTCTCTATTTTACAAGTAGGAGGTAGGAGTAATTTTGAATGGAATTTACTAAGCTTGCAAAGGAAGATTAAAGCTTAGGTAATAGTATCATTACAGACAAATTTTATTTGTCTTCCCCTTTGCAATGTGCAAAAGAAGAATTGTAATGTTTTGTTTTGAAGAGGCTGTTTTAGAGTCACTTTAATCCGTCACAGTTGCAGACTTGGGAGGAAAAGGGCTTTGTGGGAGTCTACTACATTTGGGCTTGTCATGTTAACATTGTTGATAAACAGGGGTACAGCAGCCCAAACATCCAGTTTAGTAGTAAGGTTGACTATCTTTATCCCTCTGAGTGCAAACATACACTGGAGGGGTGATTGAAAGGGTCTCAAGGAGTCTGTGGCATAGTTGGCCCTTTAACCATGACAGATGTGCTTAAATTAAATGTGAGTAGACCCATTCAAATGAATGAGGCTACTCATAGGCTTAAGATTTAACATGCGCCTGAATGTAGTAGGATCAGATTTTAAGGTAGCATATACTTTACATTTTGTTAAATCGCATTCATATCAGTAACGTTAACTTCATGGAATTTTGGATACCATTTATACACACACAAAGGTAAGAGGAGGATGTGGCAAAGAAAATGTGGTAATGTGGAAGGGACGAAAGAGGCTGTTAGATATCTAAAAGTTCATCTTTTGGGTGTTATTCTGAGTCCTGTTTGAGACTACTACAAATGAGCTTGGCGAATCTGTTCTTTTATTGCCATTTATCGTTTGAGTGCCAAAAGGGAGTTTTTAAAGGAGGCTCCTTTAGCAAGTAACAGATATAGGTACTGAAGTGGTTTATATTAATATTTGCAAGGTACTTTTTTAAAAAAGCAAGTGGAACCCAAATATCTTTCCAGTTAGATCCATTACATTCTAATAGTTGAGTTGAACTGTCTTCTGCAGGTTTACGTAGGTATCTACTGGTTTTCTGGACTTTTGGAAGATAACATTTTTAAAATGCAAATTTGCAGAATTTCTATGGATTGTATTATTGATTCTCATATTCTTTTCATGATGTCATTGATTTTCAGTTTAATTTATTGTTTCTTTACATCTAAATATAAAAGCTATTACATGAATGGCTTTACCAGTGTAAAGATATTTAATGATTTTGTTCTGTTCAATCTACTAAATTTGATTTAGAGGAAATCCTGAACTCTGGTCACAGAATTAGTGTCCAGGCTGCTTAAATTTAAGATACTCATGTCTCATTTTGCATTTCAAAAAGGATGATTTTTGTTCTGGTCAGTATTATTTGCCAGAGTATCTTTTTTGTGTGTTTTTTATTTCATTGAAAGTGATGATAAAAAATAGACTTTAAAAGATGTTTTGCAGATTTCTGTATACAGATTTCCCATGAAAATTACACATTTAACAGCTTTTATGCTGTTAAAAGAGAAACTGCAGATTTCTCTAGAGATTTTTTTTTAGTCACACACATGCAGTGGTGTGCTGACAAATCAAATTGGCTGAGTGGAAACACTGGGCTAATTTTGCCCTGTTGCACACATTAACCATATTGATTTCAGCTGAGAACAGACTTCACATACCCCTTTTATTCTGAGATAATGGTTGCCAGTAGGTAACAAAGCTATAGTTGGTAAACTCCATTTTCATGCACTTTGAAGCTTGCCTCCTAGAGTGCTGAATGAATCAAAACCATGTCGGCACTTGCATTTTCACTGTTAACAAAAACAAAAAAAAAAGTTTCACATTAGTGACTCAAGCAGATAAGAGACAGCTTCAATTCCCTATTAGTTTTCTCCCTCTTTTGACAGAAGCCTTTACAAGACCACAGTGATAAGGCTGCTACTGAGCTTTGTAATGGTGAGGAAAATGCATACAGTAGATGCTTTCTGAAGCCGAGGTCTTCTGTTGTACAAGTGCACCTTGTAAAGGAGAGCTTTCTGGGATGTTCTCCTTCACTGTCTGTCCATGAAAGTCTTCTGCAAAATCTGTAGTGTTTTAAATGTAATTTAAATGAGAACTAAATGAGAATTTCACTTTTTTGAGGTGTGCGGAAGGTGGAAAGCAGGTTGACTTCTCGGCCAAGTGTGCTCAACATCTGACCCATGGGCCAAATCCGTTCCATGGAGCTATGATATCTGGCCTACAGGGATCTCCACGGGTCAGAAAAAATTAACAGCTGCGGTGTGGGAAGCTCTCCATAGCCTTGCCTGGGTCATTGTTGTGCAGCAGGATCAGGGCCAGGCTTACCACACATGTCCAGATCTGACCAGGCTACTCCCTGCCCCCTCCCTGCATCTGGATACAGGCTACTCCATTCCCCAACCAGTCCCTCCCTGCAATCTGGATTGGGGTTGGGCTGCTCCTTCCTGCCCCTGTCCAGAACGGTGCTACTCTGCCCTGATCCACTATCTCCCAAGGGTCCAGATAAGGGCTGCTCCACTCTTCTCTGTTTATCCAGATCAGAGCCCTCCCTTCCCCCTGTTCCCTCCCTGTCCTCCCATGCGTTTGGATAAGGACTGGACTGTTCCCTGCCTTCACAGTGGATGGATCAGGGTCAGGCTGCACAGTCCCCTGTGGCAGGATAAGGTTCTTCCACCAGCCCTGTGTGCTGCCTGCGGCTGGACCTGGCACTGCCCATCTGGCCCTCAGGGAGAAAGTTGGGCACCACTGTTCTAGGTTATTAACAAATTCAGGTTGCTTTATTTATTTATTTATTTTTTGTAGGCCTAAACCTTAGGATTCTCTTGGTAAGCTCTCCAGTCCTAGAACTGGTTACAGTAAAACTATTAAAAGATGTTCATCTGTCTGTAGTATCCAGAAGTTTTAGATGCAAAAACTGTAAAAGGTTCAACACTTGTAGCTGTCCAGATCTTGTTTTTCTTCCTGTAAAGCAGGTACAGGACTATGTTTTTTGGATGCTTGTAAAGTGTTCTTGGATGTTTTCAGAGTATTATAAAGTGTCCCCATCCCCAAAATAATTGTTCTCTCTCTTTTTTTTTCTTGCTTATTGTTTAAAAAAAATCATCTTCCTTCCCCCAAATCTTGAAATATTCACTCCATTTTTCAGGTGGTTATAAACTGATAGAAGCTTTTCTGATTGGTTTGTTTTAGTGGGAAAATACAGGACAAATGTATGGAAAATTTGCACAAAAAAGTGTGGAGTTATTTTGGTTTTTTTTCAATCAGCTGCACAAAGAAACAAACTTTGCTGTAGCCATAATACATAAAGCAATGAATGCACTAGGGTAAGTTATCATTAGCAGTAGTATGTTTTAACATGTCTGTTCAAATGAAGTGTTACAGGAGGGAGAGTACTCTGGATTCATGGTGTAGCTTTTTAGTCTTGGAAGACTGGGGAAATGACAGAAGACTGGAAAGTCGGAAGAAAGCTAGCATTGCTGCTGTATTTTTTTTAATGGGTTCACTTAGGTAATTGTGGTTGTGAATGTACAGTCCCTCTAAGTCCTGCCGAAGTATGCAGGACAAGATGAGCTACTGCTATTTTTCTGGAACATTGCACTGTGTCTGTAAGGTTGGGTCATTTCAGGGACAGTCTGGCCAGGGTGTGACCTCCCTGATCACCTTCTGGTGGAAGAGTAGAAATGCAACATGGAAGGGCTAAGTATGTAAATGACTGCTGTTCCTGTTTTGATCAAGGTCAAACCCCAGGATTATCAGGTTCATGGTAAATGCTTCCTCAGTTAACAGATTAAAAACCTGTCCACCTTGTAGAAAAATCATAAAAATATTTAAAGGAAGGCTATGTAGTAAGAGAAGTAAAGTATAGTTTTTAACAATAAGGCAGCTAACCAGTGGAATTAAGTAGTATCAACTTAGTCAGTTTTAATAGTAATATTTAAATCAAAGTTGGTTGTCTTCTTAAATGATTTTGTTCTGGTTCAACTACAGTTATTGGAACCTGAGTGGTACTTTGTTCCAGGAAGTCCTTTGGCCCATGTTGTACAGGAGCTCCAACAAGATTATCTCAGTTTTTGCTTAAAATCTGTGAATATTTCCAGTAATGATGATCATAATTTATAAAGAAACTATTCTAAATGATTGCTACAGTAACTCTATGAACTTTTCCTTTTAGAATTCCTCTACTCTGTAGCTGAAGGCACTTTCCAAATATCTTCATTCCATGGAGCAGAAACATCAGTGAATGATTTCTGGGACCTTTACTGATTAAAACATGGAGCCTATAACATTCAAAGTTAAAAAACTTCCAGCATCCAGTGATACTTCGGTGGATTTCAGTCTTCAGCTTGTTGGTTCTTTGCCTGTGCACACTCTAACCACCATGGCAATGCTTCCTTGGATTGTGGCAGAGATCCGGAGACTAAGTGTGCAGTCTGCTAAGGGAGAACCTAACGTCAGCCAAATCCGGCTTTATGTTTCACCAGTAAGACTACGATGTGAATTAGACTCAGGCAAAACCCAGCAGTGGGATCCTTTGATTTGTTCCAGTCTGTTTGAATATAAGCCCCAACAAGTCCTTAAATTGATTCATAATAGCCACGATCCAAGTTACTTTGCTTGTCTGATAAAGGATAAATCAGTAAAACAGCAGAGCATCTGCTATGTATTCAGAGCTGATGATCAAACAAAAGTAAGTAAAAAGCCATTCTTCAACCTTACTACACTCTTTGAGCTATAGGAAGGTATTTTAAGGATGTAATGTAAATGCATAAAAGACGTAAATACCTTATGTTTCAAAATGAGGTAGTTCCTGTGGTGTTTGGATTTCTTCATTGCCATCTGAATTCCTGAACTTATTTCTATAGACTAAGACTTGCTCTTTAAAAGGGGGTTAACTTCAAATGCAGCCGAAATTTCTGCATGGACTTTTGGACCATCCACTGTGTGTGAAGTTAGAACGTATATAAAGTTTCATAGGACCTAATTTGTTTTATTGAGCTAATGACTTTTAGTTAGTGATATGGGTTGAAATTCTAGCCCCATTGAAGCCAGTGGGATTTTTTTTCTATTGATGTAATTAGGGCTAGGTTTTCTTTCACCCATGAGCTTCTGTGAACTTCTTTTAATCCTGCATTATAAGAACAGCTTGTGTTCCCACTGAAAAGGCTATAGTGCTAAAAATAGGGAAATAATTTTGTTCATCTTATTTAAATTAGTTACCCACTAAAGCCATTGCTTGCATGAGTAACATGGCCAGAATTTGGCACTAAGCTGTTTCATTTGGTTAATGACTGATTTTGTACAAAGCCAGTGGCATATTCTTCATCACTGGATTTAAAGCTCTAGTAACTAAGCTTGGAAGATCTTGGGTTGGGACAAGTTTTGTATGCATTACTCACAAGGGTAGCCCTAGTAAGGCACTTGGAGGATGTGGGAAACAGGATGGGACTATTTGCATCTGTACCTCATATGAGATTTAGCTGTTTGTCTACCTGGTCTGCAACAAGATAAGTCTTGCAGATCACATCTTATAGAAGTTGTTATAGCTAATCTCCTTCCAGTTAAAGACAGCTATAGTAGAGTAACAGTCAAATACAGCATGCATCATCAGCACTTAAGTGAAAAAACCCTGTTGGATTAAAAATGCAGGATACATGATTTAAACACATAATGTGATGAAAGTTGGGAGTAGGTGTTTTAAGACTTGAATAGGAAGAAACTGGTAAGTATACAATACAGTTTGTTTATGTATTTAATTATATGAGTTTATAGTATTAAGATTATGGTCAATAAACAACACTGATTATACCAAACACATTTCCTTATGTTTAATGGAGCGAAAAATTGAATGCCCTTTCCACTTACTTGACCAAACTCCTGGAGCTGTTTGGAATAAGAAAGAGAGGGAAGAAAAACATAAGATTTTAGAGGGCAAAATTTTTGGGTTCCTATCTTTAGACACTAGGTCCAAATCCCCAAAAGCATGCTGGTGCCTGACTCCCAAGAATATCTAGAGGAATTTCCATTGCTTTTTAATGAGAGTTAAGCAGTTATATATCTTTTGTGCATCTGTGTCCTGGTGATGGATTGTCAAAGGTGCCATAGTGCTAAAAATTTGTCTAGGTGCCTCACTAAACTCAGGAGTCCTAAATTTAGTATTTATCATTTGTCTTTAACAGTTTATGACTGTGTTTTAAAATAAATGCATGAAGACCATTGGGAGCAGGGATTCCCAGGGCAGTGCCCTCCCCATGGGTCTATAGGTTCCCTCTGGCTTGTTCTTATGGACCTAAGAATCTCACTCTTGGTTTGTCAGAGAGTCAGGCTTTAAGAGGAAGTATGAAGACAGCCCTGTCTAGCCCAAATCCTGATGGTTAGGGCACTCTCTAGGGAAGAGGGAGGTGTAAGTTTAAATCTTCTTTGGAGTAGGGTTTAGAACCTGTAGTCTCTCACTCTTTGGGCAGGTGGCATCTCGCCTTGTAAAAAGCTTCCTCCTCAGACTGTGCTTGACAATGAATTTAGTATTGCTTTCAATTAGATGCAATGGCTTCTTGGGTTCCACTGTGAGAGAATATTATTGGATTTTGTATATGTTCATCAAGGAAAAGAGAGAGATCTGCATGTAGCAGGGTGGAATTTATCTCCATTTTGTTCACAGAGAGAAAAAAGCAAAATAGAGGTTAAACGTGTGGTAGGTATGACCAGGAGATTCCTGCTGCAGTCCATTAGATCTCTGAGAATTTCTTTTCAGTCTTTCCTGCAGCATTTGTTATGAGAACTCAAACAACAGGTCCAGATTTAGATTGGGTTGGCAGGATCAGCTTCTTTTGTTCCTAAAATGGAAAAAAAATCTATGTAGTTGTTTTCCTTGTTTATAGAAAATAGATACAGGAGTCTAGGTTTGTTTAGCAATATAGTTGAGGTATTTAAAAAACCCCTTGTAAAATAATTCTAGTTCTCATACAGGTATGTAACTGTTGTTTAGCAGTTAAATCTCACTGAATAAATGTATAGAAACTATTTTTTCTGAAATTCTAATAAAATTTGGCTTCATTGAGAAGTTTAATTTTACTAGTCAGGGTCATATAATTTAATAAATTTAAACTTACAGTGGGGTTTAATAAATTAATCTTCCATACTATTTCTCATTATTCCCAAACTTCTTTCAAAACATTGTACTGATTAGAGTGAGACATCTGATCTGTATTTATTGGGCAAAAAGCCTCCAGGCTTTTTGTAAACTACATGATCCATCATCCCTTGCATCTCTGCTGATGACTCTGGAAAAGGTTCTAGCTGATGTAGATGGAGCTCCCAGACTAAATGCTTTTGTCATCTTGAATGACAGTAAATCTAGTTTGAATGTAGTCATGAGCATTCAGTCTCTCTCAAACCACTCCTGAAATCTCTCATACAAGGTAGTGAGACGGATGTTAACATTTGAATGCAAGACCATTGATAGAATTATTTAGTAAATTTGTGTGAAAAGTTGACATACATGCTTTGTGTGTATGTGTGCATCTATCTGTTGTTGGGTATAATGTATATTATACACAGTGTTTTTATATAAAATGACACAAATATCTCAGCCTATGCATAATTAGACAGTTTATAAAAGCCTTAAAAATAATGAGCCTTGATAAGGGATTTGAAAGAAGCAATGTTGCTGACCCATTCACGATAAGTTTATTAGTTTGTTTTATATATTAGGATAGCCTGGATGGATTAAGGCAATGAGACAGCTGAGGTAGAAGCAGACAAGGAAATGGGAGAGTGAGGAGGGCTATGAGGTAAGAGACAAGCGGGTAGATAGAGGAGCAGAACTGTGAATTATTTTGAAAGTGAGAACAGGAGACCATGGAAATTAGTTGGTAAAGCATTTTGAAGGGCTAGCTGGCATAGTCATCGGCTCATAGCAGACAATAATAAATATTGCAGCAGTAAAGTTTTGAATGGACCATACTTTTCTCTCTTCTTTTGCAGAGAGATGTAAGTTTGGCTAAGTGAGGTTGCTCCTGCTCTGTGGTAAGGTATTTTGATAATGGGTTGCGGAGCTTTTAGCTTTTTGAACACTGAATAAAGTAAGGACCAGAGGATCTTATCCTCCTGTGGGTAGCAAAGAGGGGCAATTTATTTTTCTTGGAATTGAATTGGGGATTTAGATGTAGAAGTCTCTTTATTATATTACCAAAACAACTTGTTACAGAACAGGAAAAGACATTCTTAGGTAAGTAATCAAACCCAGCAATTCTCTGTAATGTTTTGATTCTTTGCTAGGATTTCATTGTCATGTTCCTCTCCTCCTGAAGTACCTTTCTCCAGTGATGCATTGTGGTATAGAATCCTTTCTGTTGTGACACTATGACAGGATGGCTCAGCTGCATCAAATCCTGAAATATGTCAGAGATCACATACTAGGTGAGACAAGTTCCTTGGGAGACCTGCCACAAAGCCAAGCACCTTGAATCACTAAAACTCTGTACATTCCTTTAAAAATGTTTTCTTGTATATATGTGAACAGAGGACACGAACAGACAGATTGGGAGGCCACCTAGAGGATTAAAATACCCTCTTCTAGGGGTGTCAAACTCATCTTGTGCCCTGGGCAAGATATGAACTGTGGGGCTCCTTGTAGGTTGGATCCAGGCCTGGGACATGAGGAAGCCGCAGTGGCAGCAGCTTCAGCTCTGAACAGGAGCATGCGGTGGAGATGGTAGCTCTAGCTGTGACCCAGGACATGTCGCATCAACTCTAGCTTCTGCCATGCGTGCCCAATGCTGGAGCTTGAGTTGAAGTAGCTGCTGTGGCGCTGGGCACATGGAGAAGGTACCTCTGGCTCTGACTCAGAGCATGCAGTGGCAATGGTGGCAGTAGCAGCTTCAGCTCAACCTGGAGCACATGGCAACAGCTCTAGCCTTCACCCCATGCCATGTCTGGAGCTGTTGCCACCTTGTGCCCATCCTGCAGTTCCAGGTCCAGATCCAGTACGGGGCATGCAGCAAGAACCAGCATTTAGGGAGCCAGGGTTGCATCAGTTCAGATGGGCGAAGTGACCTTGCTTGCCTTCCTGCTGCTAATTGCCATGTCCACTAGGACCCAAGGGCCCCAGATTCTGCATCAGGCTGCTGCCTCTCTGGCCACATCAGTAGGCCAAATAGAGTGGCTCTGTGGGCTGGATCCAGTTTGGGCTATATGTTTGACACCACTGCTCTATTTCAAACATATTGCTAAGATCTGTAGTTTTTAAAGGTTTCCCCAGCTGTTGTTTTTTTTTTCTCTTGGCCTGGAGCATTGGTTGGACAATCTATAAGATATGCAGGCAGTGGATTTTCTGAAACCTTAAGGTTTTATGCTCTGGGTTTAACCACTGCAGATAATGAAGTGATTCAAAGCTTTTGGAAAAATAGTTATCTCTGTTTGACATACATAATAAAAAAAACAAAAAACTGAATAAATCAGCTTGGCACTGTAGAAAATTCACCATCTCAAGTTAATCTTATTAGACAGTAGAGTGACCAGGTACTGAATGGACATAGTGACTCAACGAGAGGCTCCCTGTAGATCAGAGTGAAGTCTTAGGACTATTAGGATACAGACTTCCCCACTGTCCCTTATTTTGGTCCCACAATGGCATATATAATACACAAATACAGTATTATTGCAGCTGTTATTGTAGATTCATGACAAAAAACCAATGAGAACTTTTTGGAGAGTTGTTTTGTTTTTGAAGAATTTTTTTTCTGTTCCTACTTTTAGGATTTAATGGATTGAGAGTTATGGTGAAATGAAGCATTGCTGTACTGCAGTTCTTGGTGCCAGACCTTTTTGGAAGGGGATGATAAAAAAAACTCCTTAGTTCTTTTTATCACTTCTTTTGAGCACTAGAGTGAAGTGGAAAAGAAATGAAACCAGATAATGATAAATTAAGAGAGTATTGTCACAGGGTAATGGTCCTCTATTGTTACAAAATTGCCAAGAGTCTCATGCAAAACAAATGCAGTAGTAAAATGCCATAGTTTTATTCAATTTAGGAGACTGATTCCAAATCCCATGAGTCATTTTTTCTGTGTTATATCAAATTATTTGTTTCATTTAGCCGTTTAGATTCTTTTTATCAGACATGCTTGGTATAGCAAGTGGAAAATTATCCACTTTATCATTATTAATCTTAATAAAGCCTTAAGGCTGGTTTAGATGTAGGATAAATTGTGCCCTGTTTTACTTAAATGCCCATGTAAAGCTATTAAGCTTAACTGTGTTGTTTGTGGTTTATGTACGTGTGAGGTAAGCGTTATCCTATTTGATTCAATAATCAGAGAGAAGCTCATTCATAGAGGTGGTCTACAGTGTAAATTTGTGTGGATCTTAAGTAACTGGTGATAATTTACAGGGATCCTAGTTTTCGCTGTTTAAAAATAGTAAATTCTCTGATAAAATCGCACATTCTGTGATTTAAAAACCCCAAATATGTGTTTTTCCGTGATTAAAATGAAACGCCACTGTGTGGATATATGTGTGTATGTATGTACATATATGTATATCTGTGTGTGTATGTGTGTGTGTGTGTGTGTGTGTG
>JAGPOW010001338.1:42689176-42703267 GCA_030014935.1 Caiman crocodilus
TGTGTGTGTGTGTGTGTGTGTGTGAGTTAAACACAAAGTTTTATTGATATATTTACAATATTAAAGCAATTGGGAAACCTACCTGTGTCTCAATCACTATAAGAAAATAAATTTTAAATAGCTCTATGTTCTGGCACTTGATTTTTTGGGTTTTTTATACTAGAAAATCAGAGCGCCCCCCCGCCACCCCCTTTGCTCACCAGGACGTAGGCCTAGCTGTGGCTGTCCTCCCCGTTCTCTGCCCTCCCCCTGCTTTGGTGTTGAGCAACCCTGACATTCCAGTTGTCCATATTGTTGCCACTCCCCGCGCCCCCCGCCCTGCCTGAGGGGACCCCAGGGCTACACGGCCAGAGACCTGGGTTCACAGCTGCCTGCCTGCCTGTCCTGCCCCCAGCAGCACCAGAGCCCAGCTGCCACCTGTGGGAGGTGGTAGCTGCTGTGGAGCCTATCTCCCCCTCCCCCACACACCTGGCATGGCTGGAGCAGAGCTTGTGGGCAGGGGTGGATGTGGGCTGGTCAGTGCAGGCTTGGGGCACCCCATCCTACTGCCCTCCTCCCCCAGGGACTTCTGTGGCCTGGCGGATGGGACCTGGCGTGACAGGGCAGAGTGGGGCGGGGTGGCTCGATGTCACCACTGGGAGCCCTGCATTGCTATGATGAGGTGCCCCCTGCCTACCTGGCAGCAGTGAGGGGCACAACTTCATGCCGCTGCTGCCACCGTTGCTGCCACATGGGCAGGGTGTGTCTTGATATAGTAGCATGGGACTCCTAGCAGTAGCACTGAGCCCTCCCTGCTGGGTTGTTGAGGGCCTTGGGGGAGGGCAGCAGGGTAGGGAGCCCAAGCTCCGCAGCAGCCAGTCCACATCTGCTTCTGTCTGGTACATAAATCTGGAGGGCACGTAGCCCCCATTCCCTCCACCCCCAGGAGTGTGCACGGTGATGGAGCCTGCAGCTCTGTCCTGCTCCCCACCTGGGCCCTGTGGCCACACATTCTGCCCCAATCCTGGGCAGCTCCCCCAGCCCCAGCCCTGCCCTGCCCAACTCCCTCCCTCCCTCACTAGGGGGGCTTCCCCCTGCCCCAGATTTACCTTTGGGGAGCTGTTCTCTATGCTGTCTGACTACCACTTGTATGTGTGCACTCGTGGTGCCCCCTGCTGGATTGCCCTCTTCTTGCTCCCGCCAGTCCCTTGCAGGCTGGAACTCTGTCAGCCTACAAGGGGACATCTGCTGTTTCCCACATTTTTCTCTTTTAAAGGAGAAAATCTGTGCTTTTCCTCTTAAAAAGACAAAAAAAATCCATTGTCTTCCCCTTTAAAAAGAGAAAATCCGTGCCTTTCTCCTTAAAAAGAAAAAACCGTGTGCTTTACCATATTGCTTCGTGACGAATGGAAAACTAGGATCCCTGGTGATAAAGATCTGTCTGGCAGTTGCACATTGCATTTGGTGATAGATGGTAACAAGAGTGTTCTTGTCTCCATCCAAGGTTAGTGAAGCAGACTCTCAGACTGTTTAGAGGTATATTTTTCCACTGCTAAACAGTCTAAGGCTTGCACTTGGACCTTCCATATGTATTGAGCATGAAACCCTTGGATAGACAACGTACAGAAAAAGGCATTTCCATGCTAAATGTTCTCGCATCAGTATGCAGGGAGCTGGCCCTGTGCCTGCAAGGCAGTAAGCCAGTAACAGTTGCCCTCCTTTGTTTGCCCCCACTTGTACCCCTGCTCCCACAGGTGCTTTTAGTTGCTTGGCACAGCACACACCCTCATGCCCCAGACCTTATCCCTACCAAGGGCACAAAATTCACTAATTAGACATCTGACCCTTCTCTTTATTGAAGTCCATGACAAAATTCGGTTGGCTTTCCTTGTGCCAGGTTAGTCTCACACTGGACATGGATGGCGAGCATCTTTTTATATAATGTGTGGTTTTTACAACTGGAACACTTGTTCCTGTTCTTTTGCTGTTCAGTGTACAGCAATTATATCCTTTTGGCAAGTTTGTTTGCAGTTTTTTATTAATATTTCTTAAGAGATTTATTTATTTCAATTATTGTCTAAATGCTAACTCTGCCAAACTGCTTTTTACATGAGAGGCAAGGTTTTCTTGGGGGTGATATTTTTTTTTTAGAACCAACTGCATGGTTGGAACAAAGTTAGATGCACTTTTGACTGTCTTGCATTCAAAAGCTTGTCTAACTATATTCCAGCCATGCTGTCAATTTAATAAAAAATATCGCCCTCAAAACATCCTTCTCTAGCATAATTCCTGGATCATCATTCCGATAACATCGCCCTAGAACTGCTTTTTTTTTAGGCATTTTGCATTTTAAACGTACATCAGTGTGCATGCTATACACTATAGTATGTAATACAACATAATATACAATACAGTACACTTTGTTATGAGTTGTACTTCATCTGACTTGAGAGGGATTACATGATGCAGCACACTGGTGTCAAATAGTCAACACTAACTGTCTGCCAGAGAGTTGGAGCCTTGAGTTGGTGAGTCTCACATTATTCATCTATAAAAGGAATTGCAAAAGCCCAGTGAACTCCAAAGCATTTGTTAGGTTTAGTCTCCTCGCAGAGGATTATTATGCAACTTATTTTGGACATTAGTCTCTGAGCAGCCTCCATGAGCATCTTATTATTAAAAGGACTTATACAAAGCAATTTTAAACACTCTAAGTAGTCTTTTTATGTAGTGTTATTCCTGAGAAACCTAGAAAAATTAAAACCAACATCTGTGACTGGATGCTCTTGGTTAGATTAATATAAATTTCATTGACTGTAATATAGTTGCCCTGTTTGTTTTTGTGTGTGTGGGTTTTTTTGCTGTCCTTCATCACAAGTATATGCTATAGTATTTTTGCATCATTCCTCATAAATTTCAAACTGCTGCCACTGATTTTTGACTTAAGAATGTAAACTTTGAGAGATTTATTGGAAATCGAGGGAAACGGATTAAGAGCCATGTGGAAATTGAAATATATTTAACATACATATGTATGTACCTATAGAGTTGGCTATTTAAGGTTGAATGTGGTTGAGGCTAAAAATTCAACCCTAACTTTTAGAACATAGGATCTGTGTATGGCCCTATGTTATGTGATGTGCACACAATGAACTGGATTCTCACTGAGCTGGTTGATACTGAGTCTGGTTAGGTGTGGAGTATAGTTGTGGTAGCACCTACTCTGCTTGGGAATTATTCAGTGGAAAGAGTGCAGGACATGTGTGCATGCACACACGCATTTCAGCTGCCATCAGGGACCTTCTGCAGCTTATGATCTTTCTTACTTTAGATGTCTTTGCAGAGGAAGACTAAAGCAGTAGTGGGCTGGGGGTCCTATGTCTCGTCGGCTGTACCAGCAAGGACCACATCATCTGCAGATGGACACTTTCACCACTGCACTCTACACAGCCCCAAGTCACTCTCTGCTCCACGTGCCACAATACTCTGCCCCCTGAAGGAGGGAGAGGGAGCCCAGTGTCCCTGGTGTTGCAGCCAGAGTGATGTGGGTACTGGTAGCTGAGAAGAAGCCTGGGGGCTGAAACTTAATCCCTTGCCGGCTTCATGCAGTCCACAGGTCACCAGTTAGACATCCCTGGTCTGAAGTAGATTCTTGAGACCTCTACATGAAATGTTGGTCCTATTATAGTCAATAGAGGTTTCAGCAGGGCCAAGATTTTATCTATATCTTTGGAGGTGGTGGCTGGGTGGTTGTTGACCAGTCTTTAATCAACATCTGATTGGCTGCAGAGGAGAATCTTCAGTCCAATGCCTGGGTTGGAGCCAGGAACAATGTTGTAGGCTATGAGACTCATTCTTCATTGTCAGGTATAGAAACATTTCTTCTACTGTCTTGCTGACTGGGACACTGGAAGCACTGCTTCGTCTGACCTCAGGTTGTCACCCTTTCACTGCCCTGCTGCATACAAGAAAGTCCTTTATGTTGGATGGTCATTGGGTGTTTTGTGATGGAGGGAACATCATTTGGGATAAGTGTATCCAATAGCTTGATCTGAGGAGTTTTAAACTTAAGAAATAGCCACATAATACATGACATCAGTGTACTTCTCTGTTTCGGCCCTCATTTTGGAGTCAAAGTCCATTGTAATTTGTTGTTCCTTCACTATTATTGTAGAGAATTTAGTACATCAGAAATAGAGAAGTGTGGAACTGAGATTACAGAAACGTTCTTTACACCCGTAAAGGCTAGCACATACTCTGAGGCAGGTTAAACAGAGCCACTTATCTATGGCAGTGATTCTCCGCGAGACTGCCCCAACACCCTGGAGTGTGTTAAGATCCTTTAAGAGGTGCTGGGAGGGCGCTACACAGTGTTAGCACCATTAGGTTTCTAAACATGATTTACAAGAGAAACCTAGAGAATTTAAATAAAAATCCATAGTTGTGTTCTTTCTCAGTGTTTTTGCAACAGAAAAAACTGCTCCATGATTTTTCTGTTGTCAAAAAAGAAGGAAGCCTTAAGAGCTGGCATATTCTGAGAGGTGCCTCAAGTCTATGCAGGAGTGCCTTGCATCTGTAAAGATTGAGAACCACTCATCTCAACTCAGGCATCCCATTCTAGAATATCTGAGTTCCTCATAATCTCAACACATTTATTGTTACAAAACCCCTTCCCCCTGCCCCACAGTAGAACTGCTACTTCTGTTTTACTAATGCAGAGCAGAACAGTGAAGAGACTGAGGCCCAGATCCACAAAAGAATATAGGCCTGCATCTCAAAATGATTCCTAGCCTGCACCCATGCTCTAAGGCAGTGGTAGGCAACCTTTTCTGGCTGCAGGCTGGGATGACTGATGTTGGGATGGCAGGATGTGGAGAGTGCCTGTGATCTGTCCTTCTTCCTGCTGCATTACCAAGAGACTGCTAACAGAAGGTGTCCCCAGCTGCTGAATGTTGCTGAAACCAATGTCCATGGGCCAGGTCCAAAGGGTTCCAACACTCTCCAACGTTTTAATTGAAACGCACCAGCGTGCTGCAATGTTTCACATATTCACATCTCAAAATGGTGGTGGGGCACTTTAAAGTTTGGCGAACATCTCTTTCCCCTACCCCACCCCACCCCAGAGTACCTGTATAGGCACCCAAAGTGACTAGGGCACTCATTTGGGAGAGTTAGATTCCGGTCCCTCCTTCTAGGGCCCGAGGAAGCTTGTGTGCTGAGGAGGAAATTGAGCTTGGATCTTCTGAAACCAAGGCTAGCACAATAACCTCTAGACTGTTGTTCTTGTATCTTGTACCTACCACACTATGAGCATTGCTTGCCTATATTTCGGTTTTTTTCCTCTTAGGTTATCAGAGGTTGTGTGTGGCCTTAGAGGACTCCCTTCTCTAGAGGAATCTTTTTTTTTTTCACTTCCTAGATGCTGTCAATTGTTGCATACTTTTTGTTCTTTCTCCTTACTTTTGGGCAAGGAAATTTGTGTTGCTTGTGCCAAAAATCTCATTGAGATTTTCTACATACAGGCCATAATAGGTTTAGTATATTTGTACGGGTTGTTTTTGAAGTTATCTGAAATACTTTGAGTTTGTTTCCGAAACGTCGTTGTGTAATAAGTTATTTATGAGTTTTTTGTTCTGGAAATGATGGTTGCACCACTATGTAATGAAATGCAGTTTCTCAATCAGTTTTGGTCCTTGGGGAAGGGGGAAATGGGTGCAGGAAAAGAATGAGCACACACTCCACACTCCTTTTTGTAATGTGCTTTTCGGTGGTATGTTCCAAAAGCCTTCATGCTCTAAATGCAGTAAGCTACAATATGCAGTTACAAAAAAAGAAAACTAATCATGGGATGATAGAAGTCAAACAGAAGAGGTCAGCAAAGAGAAAACAATTACATTCATTTTTGCAAATAAAAAGAAAATCGTTCAAGTTCCAGAGTAGCACACAGGTATTTATGATTTATATCTGTTTCTAAAATCAGATGCTCTGTAAGTGTCTTACACATCAGAACCAATTTTAATATTATAATTTAAAACTCAGTTTAAAATGAGGAGTATAATTTAACCACATAAGACTAGAGGAGACCTCCAGGGTCATTAAGTTCAGTCCCCTGTTTTTGCGGCTAAGTCACAGGGCCGCAGAGCTGCTTAACTGATTTTCTGAATGTTCATTTTACGTGGGCAAATTTCTGACCCTAGAGCATATTACACAACCAGTGACACCTTTCCATAGATTTCAGCATAATGGGAAAGGTAGCTTGAATTGTGGAGTGCAAGGCCATTCCTGTTTCAGTGCTTGCTTTCAGTGCTCCTAAGCTTGCCAAATGGTCCCAAAGACCAATGGACAGCTAAGCACAATTTAAAGCAGGTCTGAGGTAGAAATCCTGCTTTGACTCCTTGGGTTTTGATAGGCTTGCTTAATCAAGGCCAATGCCTTAGGTATCCTAAAAGAAGAGCTTTTTCATCGAGATTACTTTAGAAAAAAACCCAGAGAACATTGTTGTTTTCATCCTCTCCGTTTTAAGTAAACTATGTGGTGGGAGAAGAATAATATTCCACTGGTGCCCCAGAGCTGTTGGACTTGTCAGATGAGTACAGACACTGTTCCCAAAGGGACTTGAAGAATAAGTTGTTACTGTCAGTGTTAACTTGTACTATGAAAAGTATGCTGTGAGAAGAACTTTGGGGATGAGCATGGGCAAGAGGCTTTGCAAAGATAAGTGGCTTCAGTGAGGGCCACACAGATGAAGATACAAAAACGTTGGGAAAGCCACAGACTTTAGGCCCCCTCTACACTGTTGCACATATTTTGCAATTACATCATTAATTGTGCAATTAATTTAAACCCATTACATTTGCAAATTAATTGTTACATCATAAAAAGATCCATCCAGCTATAAAGTTAAAGGTGGAAAATGTATAATAACTTTATACCTATTTTCTATCAAGCTTTAATTTGAATATGTAGCATAGGTATGACCCCGTGGCTAGGAGTGCCATCAGCTGATGGGCCTCCCAGATATGGAGGTGCACCATGTGCTGATGTGGCTGGGAGTCTTATAGCTGACACGCCTCCCAGCTGTGGCACCCTTTCATGCCATCCTAGGCTCCCTCTGCACCGGCAGCAAGGCATGATAGAATCTGATGTTGGATCCCACAGTTAAGTCTTCTGCCATACACGTGTGGCAGAGCAGGAGGCATGGTTGTGTGAATCTTGCATCAAATACTATCAATGCCTTTAACTAAATGTCTTAGAATCAGAATAATTTGTCCTTTATGTGGGAGGTAAACCTGATCTATATGAAGCAAATGAATACTAAGGACACTAATGTCTAAATAATAATAAAAATATGACCACCTAGTAAATGTATTTTTTCATTCTTGTCTTTGCGAATCAAAGGGTCTGAATAACAGCTTTTGCTCTGCTTTCTCTCTCTCTATAGAAGCTGGCATATAACTTGTTATATGTTAGTATGTTACAGAGCTGCTGGTAGACTGACCTCTAGAGGACATACTGGGCATGTCTACATGTACATTAAGGTGACTGAATAAATTCCAGTGCAGTTTGATCCGGAGTAAACTAATCTGGATGTCGCCATCTACACATGCATTTAAGTGCAGTAATTTACTTGACCATCAGATGGTCAGTTTACTTGACCATCAGTACTTGTGCCTGACAGGACTATCCAATCATACAGTAAATGAGTCTATACCAGCCTAATTGCTGCACATATGTAGACAATACATTGCAATAAAATAGTCTTCTGCTTTTTGTTTGTTTTTTGGGGGGTTTTGGTGTGATTTTTAAGTTCACTCTAGCACTAATGTTTTAGTACTTGATTGTTTTTATTGCTTCGTCCAAAGGAATCTCTTTCCTTGCTTTGCTTATTTGTTACTTCACCAAGAAAAATTACAAGTGGATGACAATGAGTCAAAACTCTATTACCTTGTAAGAAAGTTTTGATGGACTTGCGGTTTTCTAAGGTAGAGCATGGAAGACGTAGCTTGCGGGCCAGATTCAGCCCACAGAGCTTCACCATCTAGACTTTTGGGCTACCAGCCGGCAGCCGGAGGTTGAGGGATGTGGTTGGAGGGGTGGCCTGCCACAGAAACCTTAGACTCCAACGGACAGGGTAGTTGGTGGCAGGTGGGTGAGCAAAGGCTAACACAGCCTGCAGCCACTTGGTTGGTTGCCAGTACTATGGCAAGTTGCTGCTTGCTCTGTCTTTGCCACTGCTGGCCCCACTGCTGCCCTGCCTTGTGACAGGGCTGGGGCTAGTCCTGCCTTCAGTGTCACACAGTCTGGAGCATGAAGTGAGTTTCACATCCCTAGCTTAAGTGTAACTTAATTTGGAATATAAATTTTAAATTTTGGAGCTCCCAAAGGACCCTTATGATTCCTCTGTTGCATCTCTAGTTAAAAAACACTGTAAGGTCTTTCAGTGAGAGATTGTGTCCACCTGCATGTTTGTACATCACCTGGCAGGACGCAGTGCCCTAACAGAGTGAGTTTTCTGGCTGGTGTAGTAACGCATGTAATAATGAAACAGGCAAAAACCACAGAATTAACCTTGCAAGTCATACTGACTGATTTTTTTCAGCAACTTATCCTCTCACCATGTACACAAGCATTTGAGCTGAACGTATGATTCTGTGAAGAGGACTACTTTATTAAAGGCAGTCTCTTGCATTTCCTGTAGTTACCCTTTTCTGTGGCTTACTAAAATTAATTTTAAGACTGAAACACATTTAGAAGAACAAATGCATGCCTGGACTACAATTATAAGCACTAAGAATTCAGAAAATCTAATTAAATTAATTGGATGCTAATTTTTTAGCATGTTTGTAATAAACTTGTGAAATTAAAGCACAAGAGGTTATAATTCTTTTGATATACCTCTTACGACGATCTTCAGTATAGTGTTTTAAGTCTCTGAAATCAGTTTTTAGAGGAGAAAAGACATATGGCTAGTCAAAACAGGTTTCTATAAAAATATTCAGTCTTGACTAATTCAGGTATCAACTGTCACAAAACTCTAAAAATAGTCTAATCTAGTTAAGAGAAAATATGTTTATTTTAAAACAACAATATTTTAAAATTAATAGTTTAAAAGATAACATTGGCCAAAAGCAGATGATGATGAAGCAAGAGTTTCATCCTTCAGAGAGCTGTTCAGGGAAATTTCTCCCAATATGTAGATGTCTTGCTGTATATACCAGTCTGCAGGACAGGGTCTAGAACAATTCATTTTGCCTGATCCATCATGATGATGTAAAAATAAAATCCATTAATTTTTGTTTGTGATGCTTCACCAATTTATTTCTAAAGCTGGGTTTTTAACTTGCTCAGAAATAAGTTTAACAAACATATGGAGTTAGTTAATGTTCAGAATCATAGAGGACATAGGCAGAATAAAACTTGTAGCCAATTTCATTATTTTTTTATTTTAACAAATGGCTTCATAGGATAAGCTCTAAGCACACTGTAAAACAAGGCAACTAATTAATACTAGCAAGCCAAATGGACCACCTTTTTCAGATTGCTTTATGTGCTCCTTACAGTGGGGCCTGTTCATGCAAAAGCCTGAGGGAATGACCCTTCACTGTGCCAAGGTCATTGGATCTGGGCTGTGTCTGACTAATGAGTTAAATGCAAGAGCAAAGCTGAGATGGCATTTTATAATTTGAGAAACTATTTCAGCAGCATGACCTTCCATCCCGCTTTATGTCAAAGTGAGTAAGTATAATAAACCACATCATAAAAATAACGCTTTCTATTGCCTGTGAAGGTATGCTATGCTTTTTTTTTTTGTTTTGGTTTTGTGGGGGTTTCTGTGCTCCTACTTTTGTCTGCAGCATGGAGAGTGTAGAAGACTTGGAGAAATACTTCTTAAAATGACCTGTGTGTCTGGATAAAGATAGGTCTAAACATTCAATTGTATCTACACACCCTGGCTTCAGGGTCCATTAACATGATTCCAATTGCATCAGGGTCATAATGCCTACTTAGACGTTATTGTCACTGGCACAAAGGGCGTGGTGTGGTCCTGTCTCTTTTTCCTGGCACTAACCACTACACCCACCTTCCTTCCTCTCAGCAACACTGTACAGTGAAATGTGTTGGATCACCTTGTAAAGTATGCTATCTAATGTTGGTTATGTGGTCACATAATGAAAGACCCACCTCTAATGTACTTTCACATAGTGTTGTAGCAAGTTGGGGAGGGAACAAGTCGGGTGACCACTTTGGGTGCTGAAGTGAAGCAGTCCCAACAGGCGCTGCCTAGCCAGGGCAGGACACAGGATGGAACCGTGAGTGGTTCATTTGGGGGGGTGCAGGGACGGAAAGGGTGGCTCTCACCACTATATGCACTCTTGAGCAAGTAGGCACGTACTCCCTGGATCTATGCATGGGGCAAGGGTGGGCTGCCTCTGTGGGCTTTGCCCCAGGCACCAAACTTTGTTGCTGCGGCGCTGTTCACATACTTCAGCACAGAAATTAACATGCAAGGAGGAAGTTTGTCTTTAGTAAGTCCTGCACTTAAACCTGGGATTAATTGGAGATGTTTATTTGGAGATGCTAATTTGTTTATAGACTGTCATAAAAATATGAACTTTAGTGGTTTGATCCTGCAAATATTTATATGCATATTTAATTCTATGCACATGAATAGGTCTGTTACTTTAAAGGAGTCCTCTTGACTTTAAAATCAGTGTATGTAGAAATGTTAGCACAGTTGGGGGTCTAAAGATGCTTCCTCAGCCTGATGAATGATGTTTGTACTCAAAAGCTTACTAAGAAGAATTTTTCTGGCTATTTGAGTTAGCCTAATAAAAGATTTTGGATTTACTCAAAGAACTTTGTCTGCCTCAAGCTTACCATTACACTTAGGTAGTTTATTTGTTTTATAACTTGTTTTTCCATTGATAGTTAAGCAGATCAAGACGCTTTCATATGGATTACATCACAGAGAAGTATATCCAATTTATATATTTGCTTTTTAAAAATATTTTTCATGAAACATCACATTTTTTTAAACAAAGAAGCAGAATTGTTGTTAAGATGTTATGAAAAATTAGTTTATAATGCAAAAAAAACATTTAGGAGAATTTTATGTTAGTTAACATGGTTTGGTTTTGCAGCTACAAAACAGTCCAGGTTTATGCCTTTAATTTAAAATGCAAAAAGAAGCATAGCATCTGTTTCAGAAGTCATAAAATACTGGACTCTAAAGAAGAGCTTAACTTCATTCATCATTTTTATTTCTTTGCTGATGGCTAAAAATTGTTCTAGTGTGTGTCTGCCAGTACAAACAAGATCAGTCTCTACAGGCTTCTCTAATTGAAATCTAACTCTGAGGCATTTCTAAATGTTGTGTCAAGAAGTCAGGGCCTCTTTAGTTTGCCCTTCACAAAAATAGCTTCAGCTCAGTTTCTTGTGGGACAGTTGGGTGTTTTTGCTTTAGTGCATGCCTCAACAGGTCATGAGTGTGGGTGAAGTTTTACTGAAATGAGGCCCTCAGATTTTCAAAGAAGGGTAGGAAATTAGGGGGTGAGGGGAGGGTGGGAAAGTTGTCTTTTTAATTTCCTGAAGCACAGCACAATATCTCACCCAGTAGCATTTTCTCATGTAGTCAAGGCTTTTGAGAATTCTATAAAAGCAGAATATAAACTTCAGATATTACATACCAGACTGGAAAGCTCTTCATATTTTGGGTTGGTTTTTTTTTCCTCCTCTCCTCCTTCACAACAGCTTGTAGGTTTTAATGTCTTAAGAGGAAGTGCTTAAGTGCCACTTAGTGGCTGTCCAGATGAATGTAAGAGAGTTCTCATGGCAAAAAAGTTGTTTAGAACACTTTCTACCACCAGAGGCATTCCTTACTTTGATTTACAGGAATATAGGCTGGATCCATGGTTGAAGGCAAATTTCAGTGAGATTTGGATCAGGTGCTTGGTCTCATATGTCCCATTTTAATGATCTTTGCTTCTAAAATAGGCTTTTTGGACAACCCTTGTGGGTTCAGAAATATATACAAGCACTAAAAAATCTAGTGTTTTAATTAAGGGTGTAAATATTGTTTAAATAATTACCTTTTTAAACTCCTCTAATGATACTGGTTAAATGGTTAAGGAATAACACACATTGCACATGTGGGGCAGATCTCCCATGCCTTCCCATCTCCAGCAGAACTTGCTGCAAAGTAGAGCCAGGCACCCCTCTGTCCCTTTCTTGCTCAACAGCAACATCTCCCTGCACCTTCCCCTGCTGTTCCCAGGTGGGACTGGCCCTATGTACTCACTTGTTCTCCCATCTGTGCTGCTCTCTGCGTAGGTGGTGGAGGAGTCTGCTCTGGCCTGGCTGCTGGCTGTGCTGTGCTGCTGCCCCTAGTAATGCTGCAGAAGGCCAGAGCGAGGAAAGCTGGCTCCGACCAGGTCGGGGGAGGAGGTGGCGGCAACCCCCACAACCCATGTGAAACCGTGGGTGGCAGCAGCCAGTAAGGGGCCTTCTTAGGCTGTGTGGCTGTCCAAGTTTGGCTGCAGCGCGCGTGCGTATTTGTGTGTATATGGGGAATAGGGGGAGAACCATATGCTAAGACAGACAGGCGGGGCTTATTTTTGAATGCTTGCTCCATCTTTAAGAGATACTAGTCCCCTCTTCCCTCCTCTTTCCTGCCATCTGCTTGCACAGGGAACAAGAGATGGGGGTATGCCCCCTTCCTGGGGTATCATGCCACTTCCCTTTCCTACCAGACTCTGTCCGGCACTAAATGGTAACTGTGATTCTAAATGGTAACAGTAATGCATGCCTGATGAAGGGTATTTATACCCGAAAGCTTACTAAGAAGAGTTTTTCCAACTATTTGAGTTTGTCTAATAAAAGATATCAGAGTTACCCAAAGAACTTTGTTTACAAGTATAAAGACACTTACAGTTTAAAGTTTCACTGCTCTAGTTTATCTGATTTTTCTGCTTTATTATAAGCGTGATAAATGAAGTAAAATGCAGGTACCTTTAGATGCAAAATGCTAACATTGCAAAGGAAAACATTTTCTGGGAGAATATAGTTTATTTGTAAATATTAAATAGACAAAAACAGTGCCTGTTCAACAGAGATTGGTATCTGATATCAGTTCATGGTCTGGCATGTCTCTTAGTTCCATTAGCTGGATATATGATTAGTGTGAAAACATTAACTGTCAGGCTGGCACAAAGTAGGCTTGATGCAATAAGCCCATTTTCAGTTACCAACCCTTAAGAGCCAGATTGTCTTGGAAATCTGTAACTCAAACTTCAGTATGTTGAAGGCTTTATTCTCTCTCTGACATCTGATTTGCTGATGACACCGAACTGTAGGCTGAGGTGGGGACACCAGAGGAGAGGGAGAGGCTGCAGCAGGATCTGGGCTGACAAGAACAGGATGGGATTCAACGTGGACAAGTGCAGGGTAATGCATCTGGGGAGATGCAACCCCCAGCGCACATACTGCCTGGGAAGCTCCCCTCTTATTAGCACAGTGGAGGAACGGGATCTTGGCCAAGATGAACATGAGCCGTCAATGTCAGACGGTGGTTAGGAAGGCCAACCGAACCCTATCATGCATCCAACGATGCATTTTGAGCTGGTCAAAGGTGGTGATTCTCCCCATTTATGTGGCGTTGGTCAGGCCGCAGATAGAGTACTGTGTTCAGTTCTGGGCGCCGCACTTCAAGAGGGATGTGGACAGCCTCAAGAGGGTCCAGAGGAGGGCCACTAGATTGATATGCGGGCAGCAGGGTAGGCCTTATGAGGAGCGTCTGAGGGACTTGAACCTGTTCAGCCTTAGTAAACGAAGGCTGAGGGGGGACCTGGTGGCAGCCTATAAACTGCTGAGGGGTGATCAGCAGGAAATAGGGCAGGCTCTTTTTTCTCGGGCACCCTCGGGGTAACTAGGGCCAATGGTCACAAGTTACTGGAGAGCAGGTTTAGGTTGAACATTAGGAGGCACTACTTCATAGTTAGGGTGGCTAGGATGTGGAACCAGCTTCCTAGGGAAGTTGTTCTTGCTCCTACCTTGGGCATCTTTAAGAGTGGATTAGATAGGTACTTGGCTGGGGTCCTGTGACCCTGGCACTCG
>JAGPOW010001338.1:42703367-42726437 GCA_030014935.1 Caiman crocodilus
AGGGAAGTTGTTCTTGCTCCTACCTTGGGCATCTTTAAGAGTGGATTAGATAGGTACTTGGCTGGGGTCCTGTGACCCTGGCACTCGTTCCTGCCATTGATGGGGGGTCAGACTAGATGGCCTGTTCTAGGCCCCTTCTGACCCTAGATACTATGATCTATGTGCTACTTATTCCCAGTATTGAGAATTAGCAGTAAATTACACGTGTTCATCAGCAGGAGAACAGACTTCAGCTGTATATACTGCGTTCTTTTTATTCCTCTTACATTTTTACTGTCATGTAACTTTTCCAGCTATTAACAGGAGGCTGTTGGTGGGAGTTCTGCAGTGATGCAAAAATTGAGATAATTCTTCTAGTCTGTATTTGACTGGATATAGAGTACGACTGTGCAAAACAGTACCATTCTGATTCAACTTCTGTTTCGACATTTCAACGGAACGGTGTTTTGTTTCAAAACCACTGTTCTGTTTCATTTTGTCGAAACTGTTTCAACATTTCACGTATAGGTTATAATGGGGAAGCATGAAACTGCCTATAACTTTGTCATTTCTTGCCTGATTGAGATGAAACTTGCAGGGATAGTAGCCCCCTCTGAGGGCATGAAGCCCACAGAGTTTCAAGGAGATTGGTGCAGAGTTTTGGGGGAAACTGCACCTCAAGTTGTTGAAAGCAAAACTTCTGGCACTTGCCAGCAGCAGCAGCCTCCTGTCATCTGGCCTGCCGAACTGGGGGTCCACACCCTTGGGAAGGCTGCAGGGCTGTGCTGGACTCCGCCTAGGGGTGTGGGCCCCCATCTGCCTGTTGAGTGACAGGAGGCTGGTTCTGCTGTCTGGGGCCAGCAGCAGCACCAGTCCTTCCAGCGCTGGGAAGATTGGTGCTGCCACTGGCCCTAGACAGCAGAACCAGCCTCCTGTAATCCAACAGGCAGATTCGGGGGCCCACACCCCTGGAAGAAGTCCAGCACAGCCTCTGTAGCCCTCCCAGGGGTGCGAGCGGGTCCCCGATCTGCCTGCCACTTGATAGGCTGCTGCTGCTGCTGCTGGCTGGGACCATTGCGCAGCCCGCACCCAGCTCCAGGAAGATTGGTGCTACTGCTGACAGCAGCCTCCTGTCATCCAGCAGGCAGATTAGGGGCCTGTACCCCCAGGAGGAGTCTAGCACAGCTTCTGCAGGCCTCTTGGGGGTGCAGGCAGGCCCTTAATCTGCCTGCCAGATGACAGGAGGCTGTTGCTGCTGGCTGGGACTGTCTCTGGTCTTGACCTATGCCGATTGCCAGGAAGATTGATGTTGCTGCTGGCCCCAGTGGGCAGTCATGTGGTGCACAGATCTGGGGGCTGCACCCTCGAGAGGGCTGGGGGCTGTGCCAGAATCCTCCTGGGAGGTGTGGCCCCCGGGTCCCTACCGGGTGACAGGAGGCTGTTGCTGCCAGCTGGGACTGGAGCTGAAGCCTGGCTTCAGAACTTGAAACATTTTGAATGCCCTTGTTTTGTTTGAAAGCTGTTTCAGAGGCTTTTGTTTTGTTTCGAGTTCAAAAGGCATCAAAACAGCTGTGAAATGAAACACCTGGCAAAATTTCACATAGCCCTAATATAGAGTTTTTTCATGTTTGTTGAAGATTAATTCAGTTTTATGCATTCTAACAGAGTATTCATATATGGTACCTGGGGACTGAGAAGTTCACAGGAGGTCTGGATAAACAAAATAAAGGGTCCTCTCTGAGACTGATTTATGTACAGGTTCCTGGTTTTAAACTTCTGAATATAAACTGACAAAGGCTTTTGCCACATTCCCTTTATGCAGCCTCAACAGTCTGTAAACTCCAAACAAACCATATAAAATTAATACAAATAAGAGAACTTTTATGCTTTGAGCGTTCAGTCTTTGCTTCAGAACTACAAATCTATTTTTCTCACTCTCAGGAGAGTAGCCCAGACTCTCTTAAGTCATAAACTAAAGAAAGCTTCAGTCAGACAAATTGTCCCCAAGCAGGCTGCCACATTCTTAGTAGGTGAAAGTTAAGGGCTTCCACAATTAAATTAGACCTTGATACATTCCAATCTAATAATTTTAATCTTATTTAATTCTTATCTAATAATCTGATTAGTATAATCTAGCCTAAAAGTAAAATCTAGAAATCTTAATTTTTTAAAATTGTATACCTCTTTCAACAATAAACAATAGCCATTGCTGAAAGCACTGAGGCCAAAGTTCTCTGTCCTGTCCCTCTCAATTCCTTCAGGGGTGGGCAAAATGTAGCCTGGGAGTCGGATGCGGCCTGCCAGGCCATTCTGTTCAGTCCGCAGGGCCCCTAAAAAATTTAGAAAATTAATATTTATTTGCCCTGGGCTGCCTGTTATGCAGCTCTCGATGGCTTGCCAAAACTCAGTAAGTGACTCTCTGCCCAAAATAATTGCCCTCCCCCTGCAGTCTAATTGGTCCTACACATATGTTGTAAAAAGCAATTAAGAAAATACAAAAGAATACCAGTGCATAATATAATAAATAACATTTACTACGAGTTTACAACAGAACAATAAAATATTTTAATCTATTCAGTCTCGTATGAAACACCTCTAGATCATAACTTAGTCAAATATCCCTTCTTGATGTGGCAGGAAGTGCCCCTGTAGAACCAGGAAGTGGATTTTTGGGTAATGAAATTCAAATTCAAGATACTAACTGCAGATTAAGCAATGATATTGTATCTGCTTAAAATCCGACAGGAGTTTCACTGGCACCCCTATTTCTCAAGACTCCAAACTAACTCATTTCATTGTATTCCACCCCAGAGGTAGTTGCACCAAAGAAACGGTTTACTCATTTCTTGTTTTTAAAACTCTTTATCATTGTTTGAGACCAAAGTCTCTCCAATTCTAGTCATTTAGTTTGCTCCACAGAAGCTGACTTTTGCCCCTGTCTGGAGACTGATGAACTCTGGGGGCATGTACCCATGAGTGTACTCACGCATTTCCTGGGGACAAATAGCAACAGCACATATTTGTACTACTGCTACTTGTCCCTGGGCATGCTGTGACGTGGTATATTACCCCAGGTGAGATAGGAGAGGCTGGGGCCAGCACCTGGGCTGGGCCCAGCAGCGTTTCTTGGGGGCTTCCTGGGACTATAGTGGCGGTGATTCAGGCACACAGAGCCTGGTTGGCAGGCAGTGTGGCTCTGGCCCACCAGGCTCTGGTTTTGGACATTGCATGCTGTTGCCACATGCACTGTACCACTTTATTTTGGTGCATTTTTTTAGATACTAGGATTTCTTGGTATCTGATTTTTGCCCCCAAGCACATTAACATATTAACATGTGGCATGTGCATTTTGCAGTGCCTCTAAAGGCTTTGAGGCACCACAGGCTGCACATTTTCATTCATCGGGATGCAGCCTAGGACTTTACTTCGGTTATGAGTTTACCCGTATGGAGCAGGTGTCAGGATTAGGACTTAAGAACTTTTCGTACAGGATCAGACTACAGGTCCATCTAGTCCAGTATCTTGTGTCTCTCAGTGGCATAGAATGTCACTGCACAGAATGTATGCAGAGTGGATGAGTGTTTATTTATGCAGGACTTAGCCAGATATTTCTCTTCTCTGCCCTTCTTCTCTTACAGTTTCCAGCAATTGGAAGCCCAGGAAGTATTTTGAAGGTACAGCCCTACTTCATTTTTCATGCATATTGCTGGATCTATCCTTCATGAATTTGTATACTCTTCTTTTGAATTTGGTTAAATTATCAAGAACAATTATTAAGAAAAAGAGTAATATTTATTTAATTGTATTTTATTTTTATTTAGCTAAATAGTCTGCCCCATTTGAAAGTGTGTACTAGACCCTGATCCTAAAAAAATGTACAATCTTGCTTATTTGCTCTGTGTGATTTACATGTGTGAAATTGAATGTATGTATTATTAGTGTTTGGCTTGGGTATAATGTGAAAGGGAAGAAGTTAAAGAAGCCTATGTTGAATGACTCAGTTGAAATGCATGCTTGGATTCATGGTTATAGGATAACGGATGACTATTGTTAAGGAATCTTTTGTTCTAACACAAATGGAAGTGCAGTCAGCACATGTGGCAGAAATATGCTTTTGGATCTTACACTAAAATAAGATCCAACGCTTGAATTCTTTGAAGTGTTTCAGCTTTATTGAAAGAATAGATGATCAGTGAGGACACATTCCTTTGCTACGTTTTAGCAGTTGTTTTCCAATGCATGGTTATGCAATAATAAGATAAAGCATTAGCAATAATGAAACTGGGGAAAATGCACTTTAATTTAAAAAAAAAAATTAACAACTGGAATTCAGAGAAGTGATTTTTTGGAGTGATTAAAGAACAGTATTTGAAGCTCATTTTTGAAGAGGTTATACTAACTTTTTGTAGTTTCTTAATGTACTGCCAGAGACAGCATGTTGCACAGAGTATGAAGTCCACACTTAGGAGATGCATTTAAAGAGTTAATAAACTGGAGGAGGCACGAGACAGAAATGAGAAACAGCAAGTAAAGCATACATGCAAAGGAATATTATTAATTCAGTATTTCATCCCCAGTGTATTTGAAGTGGAAAATAATCTATCACACAACAAAGCAACATAAGTGTCATAGATAATTCTATTAAAATACAAATAGTGTAGGTATCAGAGTTGTAGTATATGTTAACTATGGTCTTGGTATGTTGCCAACATTATTCTGAATATATCACTACACAGGAAATATCTGGTGAAGGAGCGTGGTGTAGCTCCCAATCAAATGAAGACTGGCAATGGAAAAGAATCACAGAGGTCTGATTGGTCAATGATTCTGAATGCACTTTTAATTTTGATGAGGTAACTACTGTGTACAAACCAGTCCAGGAAGAGCTAGCTCCATCCTGCTTAAGGTCTAGGGTTTGATTTGCGTGAGGGTTAAAACACGGAGGTCTGGGGTGAGGGCAACATTACAGAAATTAAGATTTCTTCAGCTGGATTCTGGAAAGGAAAAAGAAAACATGATATTTTTTTTTCTTTTGTTATCTTTACTTGCTTTTTTAAAGTTAATATTCATAAAGATATAATTGGAGCTGAGCCATTGATATTAGTGGGAATAGGGGGAAGTCCTTTCCAAACCAAAAAATGTTCTATATCTTGTGGGCTCCGATATTATCAGGTGTAAATTACTGGAGTTTCACTTGTTAGTAGAACAGGAGCTGATTTATATTCCTGGAGATCTAGCCCAATACATTTGTACAGATTTTCTTCCGTCTTAATTGAACTGCTGTTTTCACTGAAACTAAATATATTGCTTTTTAGATTCTAGAAAATCAGTGTACTTGGTTAGTGTGAGTTTTGTCTAGTTGTTTCAATATCTTGGTTTTCTTTGATTTTTTTTTTCTTTTTTTATGGAATAACTCTTGTTTTCAAACAGCTAAAGTGAAATTCCAATAGATGCCTTAGAGTTTCATTCATGGTTTAGAAATGCTTCCTTAAGGCATCCTAACTTCTCACCATCAAGTGTTATATGTGTTCTGTCAAATTAGCTACGTTCAGCTTTGTGCTTCTAAATATTTAAAAGCAATATGAATGTTGCATTGGAAAGTAGAGTTTAAATTGACAGTAGAGCTTGGCTTTTTAATGGTGAGAATCTAATTTGTGATTATGGTAAATAAAACAGTTACTAAGAGATGTAGCATCTTTCCATGTTGTGCAGAACAGTCTACATTTTTATAGCAACCTGTACTGCAAAAACTAACTACTCACATATTTAAAACTAATCACTTGCACAAGTAAGGATCAAGGCCTTGTACTGTAAAAACATATATACAGAATTATTTATTTGTAAAATGTGTGTTTTAGCTGAAGTGATGTTCCATTTATTGGCAGTATTTGTGGTTACACATTGTAAAATTTTATAACTAACTTTTATTTTATTCCTAATGAAGAGCTGCTGTGTCCATTCTTTATTTTCTTTGTCAGGCCTGTCTGGACAAATAATTTTCTTATAGTTATCCATGATTAAAAGCAGAAGTTTTATTCAGTACTTCAAAATTATATAATTTCCAATGTGCAGTGTTCCTCCACAAAGGAAATGAGACATTCTCAAATGTTTACTTCCTAGCTAAATAACTCCTTTTAACCACATACATTTGACGTTGAGGGGTAGTTTATTTTTGATCCTTAGTAGCTGATTCAAAATGAAAATTTACACAATCACACGTTCATTTATTCGTTATTTCAGTTCTTTGCAATCCTTCCTTTTTTTACTCTCTTCCTTTAAACTTTCTAAAGCTGTTTTTTTTGGGGGGGGGTTGTTGTTGTTTGTTTTTTGGGGGGGGTTTTCAGCCAAACTGTTCTTTCCCAATGACTAACCACAGAAATCTCTAGGGAATAGTTCAAGACTCTAAGAGAAAGGAAATGTAATACTTACGTGTGGGGGAGGACAGATAGTAGGAATTTGGATGGTGTGAATGGAAACCTTTTTATTGTGTCTTCTGTAGCGTCAGACATGGGTAATCTGCATTTGATTGTCTTATTCCTAAAATCTCATTGTCAAAGAGAGTCTTTCATCAGGTATATTTTATTGATACGTCTATTTAATTTTCATGCTCCAAAATGTCTCTGAACTAGAGATACTGTGTGTGAGCATGAGTGACAAGCGCTAAAATTGTCATCACTTTATTTTCAATATTTTTAAATATTATCAGGGAAATCCACTGGGGTTTTTGCTTTTTTTTTCTAAGCCTGGGAGTTTCCTACCCCAGTTCAGGCTACCAGACAGTGCCCTCTAGAGCAGTAGGTTAATTTGCAACCTTTTTAATCCTGAGACACCCTTTGATAGACTCAAGGCACCTCACAGAAAAAGCCGCTCTGAGTTTTCACTCATTTTTTGACTCCAGAAAAACAATAAAGCAATTCTTTTGTTGCAAAGAACTCAGAAATACCACACCAGGTCAGAATGCTTTTAATGCAGTGGATTCCTATTTGAAATCTCTTGGTTTATCTTGTGAATCATGTTTGCACATCTAACAATGCTGACATTGCCTAGCACTGTGCAGCACCCTTGAAAGGAGCTCGAGGCACCCTGGGGTGCAACAACACCGTGGTTAAGAATCACTGCTCTGGAGTCAAGGCTGCTGTAAAGCAAGCTGCCTGGGTGAACCCCCCACATTCGCAGGCAAAGGCCTTACAAGCTGAGAGAGCTAAGCTACCTCTCCCTAGTAGTTTGATCTTTGGCAGATGTTTTCGCAGTTGAGAGGAATAGGTGATGAGAAGGGCTCCCCTTGCTGTGCTGGACGCTGCATGCTGACACCTCCTCTTATTCCATAGTTTCTATAGCTTTGGGACAGAGATGCTCTATAGCAGCAGTTCCCAAACTTTGACAGTTTGCTTGCTACCGATTTAAAATGATACAACCTTACATACTACCAGCAATTTTTGTCATATAAAGTAATTATAATAAATCTGTTAATGCGTACCATTGACAGGTTGTCTTCAGACCACTGGTGGTACCCATACCCCAGATTGGAAAATGCTGCTTTATAGCTGTTTACCATTTTTTTTCCCCCATCCTTTCTCTGTTCCTCCAATTCTGTAGTCTGGAAGCTACCAAATATCAGGTCAGTCAGCTGAAGAAATGCTGGTGAATCTGAACTATGCTAGTGTTGGTGGTTCACAGAATTATAGGGAAAGTGTTAGCATCTCTCTTTCTACTTACTGTGTAATCCTCAGGTTCTCTCTTGTTCCTTCCAGCCCTCAGACAACAAGGCTAGGAACAGACATTACATAAGAACTGGTATAAGTGATCAGAAACCAGTCTAAATCTCAGTGCACATAAACCACTTTCAAAATGTCTGAAACTGGTTTAAGATTAACCTGGATGGATATAGTATCAGACTTAACTGATTTAGGTTAAATCGCTCTACTGAACTTCTGTTCCAGATCCCCTCAACATTCAAGTTAACTCACAGTCCCTCAGCATCCCAGGATGCTTTGTGCCTCCTCCATAAGCCCCCAATCACAGGGCAGGCAAGCTACCCTTGGCCCAAGCTGTCTGCTCCAACCAAGCAGGGAGGCATGCTCTAGTGTCCCCTGGGCTCCTGGCCTGGGCTACTGCAGGAACGTGGCTGCATTTCTGTAATCAGAAGCAAATCTGTGTTCACTTGCTTATTGGTTCAGTCTATGCATTTTAGACTAACCTGTGAAGATGGACTTGACTCAGCCTCAAGCTTTTTGACTGTCTGTGCTTAGGTCTAGTGATCCTTTACCTCAGGAGCCCAACTGAAACTGAGGGTCAACTGAGTCTTCACGTTTTCATCCACGGCTCTCATCCCTTTTGTGCCTGGAGTTTTCAGACACCCTGAATCCATCTTGCACACACTTTGCAAAAGTGAATCCAAACCATAAAAAGATCCTTGGCCATGGACTCTCCCTGGTTCATCAGCTTTTCCTTCTCAGTCCCACTCTAAGCACTGGGAACAAAAGTTATCTTCTGCTTTGGGGCTCTCAAAATATGAGCTAAAAACTCCATTCTCAGAAAGATGGGAGGAAGAAGATCCTCAAAATAGGTCTTCTTTTGTGCAAAAAAAAAAAATTGTCAGTCTGATAAAGGGCACTTTCTTCCCCCACCTCATTGACGATTCAGAATCAGGTAATTCAGGTTGCCTGTTCTTGAGAAAAGATGTGGAAGTTTTGGTTAATTCATTCATCCCAATTCTGATATTTGTACCAGCAATTTAGTATTTCTTGTTACCCAGAAATGCCTCAAAATAAGCTGTAAGAAGAGCAGGTCTACTTTGCCTATACTGGAATCTTCTGAGGGAAAACTATTTTGTGAGATGTAGTCCACACCTAAAAAGAAGACTTTTCCCTTCATATGATCAGTATAATTAACCTTATGACCAGTATAATTAATCGGCTTATTCCAATTTAATATTTTAAGATTATTTTCTTGATTCATTCAACAAATGCCTTTCTTTGTGGTCATGTATTACAATTTTCTTGTACTGTTATATAAAATGTTATATATATTGTCCTATTATGCAGCAAAGCCTGATAAAAGAAGCAGAATGTTTGAATTCCCTCATATGGTAATTTTTTTTGTTTAATTTAAGATACGATTTTAGCCATTCAGGCTACTCCATCTCTCCTATCTGCTGTTGCTTCACTCCACAATTGATTTACTTATTGCTTGGCTCTTTCTCCAGGTGCATCTGTGAGGCAAAAGGAAATGCTGATGTGACTGAATCAGTAGAGAATTTCAGCATTTATGAATTTTGTCATTACCACGGCTTGAAATAATTACCAGATTCTAGCTAGAGACCTAAACCTACAGTACCAGTAAGAAAGATAGGTGGACAGTATCCAGATGAGAGGTGCAGTTCCACCTGTCACCATCTAAGGAGCTGTGGAAGAAAGGGAAGCCTATGGGAGTTTGTCCCTGGACACTGGCTGGGATGGTTTTTCTTAATGTCCTGTGGTTGGTCAACATCTTAAAAACTCGAAGCCCCTCTTGACTTCTAGCTACTTGATGGGAGAAGGTGCTTGGACAGGAAGCTCCAACATCTTCCAGTGGGTGGTTTGGTACTTCAACTATTACTGATGGAACCAGAATTTCACTGAGTTAATGAAAAAAACTTCCTTTGTTTCAACAGGAGCAGGATTTCGTTCTTGAAATGTGAACACCTGTGGACCATAGCCTCCATAATGTATATCTTATGTAATGTTGAATTTATTGTGTAATGTTCAATTTATAGTTTAGGCAAGAAAATGATTATTTTAGTGTTGTTTAATAGCTTTCTTTCTCTTATTCTTGGCAAATACAAGTTTGTTCTATCATCTACTTGTTTAAAAATGTTTTTCTCCATATTTTTTCAGGTGTTAGTTAATAGTCCTAGTTCTGACCTAACTATTTGGGTAGGTTGAAAGCCACAGGTTGGGCTGTAGATCAAAGGAAAATCTCCTCCCCCTCTCTCTACCTTCAGTAGATCCACATGAGCAGTTTTGCTTGTCCTAGTTTGTTTCTTCATGTCTAGGCACAGGTGGAATGGAAATCTGTCATTTTAAGCTATTTCAAGTACTGTTAGAGTGGTGTTGTAGTTGTGCTGGTCCAGGAAATATGTGAGAGGGAAGTATTTTTGTGGGCAGTATCTTATATTAAACCAACTGCTTGGTTGGAAAAGATTTAAATCAAGATTTTGAATACAAGGAACCCAGATTGTTGGTCCAATACAAGATGTCACCATGAAAACCCTTGCCTCTAAGCAGTTTCAAATCCCTTTTTAAAATCTAAGTATATTTAGAAAGAGGGAACAAATATCTTTAAATGTATGGAATTGTTTGCCATCAGCTACTCTCCTTTATAAGAAAAGTGTGACTATAAGTGCAACTTCATTTCCTCCTTCTTTTTCATCTGGTTGGGGAAAATGAATTATATACATGTATAGAAGTAGAGAAAAGTAGTTTAGTGGACTTACATTTCAAGAAATCCAGGGAACAGATTAAAACAAATAAGAACTAATAGAAATGAAGAATATTCTGTAATGAAGGGTCAAATGCATTATGTAACTGGCAAGAGCCCTATAATTCCCTTGTGTCCATGTTTAACCAATTGAATTTGAAGGCCTTGCCCATGCATGAGAACAGAATTTAGCTCCAGGAAGGCAGAAAATGGTATAGGGTCATGAAAGGGCATGTGTACGAAGAGCTAATAACTCAAAGTAAAAATAACAGCAAATAAATATTCAGGCTGGTGAAGTTCCTTTAAAAAAAAAAAAAAAAAAAGGATTGACTTGGGTCTACATGTTGTTTGTGCAATGGAGCCCTTACACCTAACACTGGCCACCACTGCTCTGAGCTCTGTGCCCATCTCTCCAAAGCATTCAGCGTGTATAATTTGGAAAGCAAGGAACAAGTTCTCAATATTAGTAAGTAATCAAGCCAAACTTCTCCCTGATCTAAAATCTTATGAAATCTTGCTTGGTGTTTTTACGCTTAGATTTCTAATGAAATCTCAAAAGTAGTGCACCTTTTTAAACTTGACTCTCAAGCTAAAAAGCATAAGGGAATTTCACTAAGAGTATTCTTCCTATATTGACCAGAACCCAGATTAGTGGATCTACTAGGTATGATCTTCTAATTCTTTTTTTCAAATGCTGCTTTTTTTTTTTTTTTTTTTTTTGAAAGAGGATGGCTATCATTAAGGAGAAATGTGTTCTACTTTTTATGGGAGTGGGCAGCTATACAATATAAAGTTCCTTTTTTTGTAATGAGGTAAAGCAGAAAATGTGGCTTGAAAGTATTCCTGTGCATAATTATGACTGTATTTTTTAAAATAGTAGAAAATATATCTGCTAACGTTTTCCATTATAACATCCACTACATCATGTTTTTAGTTTAATGATTGTGTATTAAGATAAGGGTGTATCAGAAGCTACTCTGTTTTGTTTATACTATACAAATGTATTCCCAACTCTCTTGAGTTTTTCCAATTACCAGAAATGGATATACAATACTATTGAAGAGAAGCTATTTCCTTAAACTTTGCACAAGCCAGATTTAAAAATAGAAAAACAGAGATTCTAATTTAAACCATCAGGCATTTTGAAAAGGGACAGTTTTCATATTACATTGCTAAAAATGTTTTTAGAAGTTAGAGAAATCATTTATGTTAAATATTTCAGATGGAGAAAGGTACTTGTATCCATGCCTTGCATCAGTATAATAGCTGAGTACCACCCAAATTTCAGTTAATATATTTTTCCCTCACAGCTGCCAGGTTCTCAAATACAATTTCCATTTTACAGCCAGGAAACTGAGACAAGTAAAGACACAGTAATTAAAATCTGCGGCAAAATTTAGAATTTGGTCTTGGGTTGTCTAAATCAGTGGCGCTCAACCTTTTGGCCCTGCTGGCTACATGAGTGGGGTGGGGCCAGTCTGTGGGCCAGATCATTCTCTGTATGCCAGACTCTGGCCCTTGGGCTAATGCCGCCCCAAGTGCCAGGAGCGGCCCCGCGGCGCAGCACTGCCTTTTCTGCCCCTGCGTGCAGAGATTGGTTTGTTGCAGGGCTGGCACCATCCGCTACTGCCTCCTACCTCCAAGATTGGTATCTGGGGTCCCAGTTCCACCCTCTATTGCCCCAATGTGCTTGGATTGGGTCCTAGGTGCTGGTGCTGCCCCTGCCTGGCCCTGCGTGCTGGGATTGGGTGCCAGTCTAGGGCACAGGGCCTGGGGCTCCCCATGAATATGGAAATTTGAAAGGGGCGAGGGGGGCAGTGCCACTGTTCTCCTGTCACCAAATTTTTGCGCCTGTCATCCAGCCCATAGGGCTCCCCACATGGCACTGTGGCCAGGGGATTGAGCACCCTGACCTAAATTCTGACTCAGTGTTTTAACTGTAATGTCATTTTTCCTCTCATTTAAATGGTACCTTAGAAGATGTCAAGGTATTTTACAAAACCATGTACATGTTACTAGTACAGTTACCTTTGATTCAGAAAATGAAGTGAAGAGTAAGGTTAAGTGACTAGTTCAGAGTTGGTCACTTAGTTGCAGTCAGGAATTGAAATCAGATTTCCTGAACTACATCATCATCTAATGGCAGCTAGGAGGATGTACTTATTGTTTGTTTTTGAAACTGGACCTGGAGCCAACCAAGAAGAGGTAGCTGAGAAAGCATCTATACAGAGTGTGTCTTTACACTGAAGTAGGGAGACAAATATTAGATTTAGAAATAATATTGTTCTTGCAGAATGTTAAGGAAATTACATGTTGTCATGTAATGGAAAATATGCTCTCTATTATAAGTACACGTTCCTTGTACCCTTACTTGATTTGTGTTAAAAACATAGCCTTAGATTGCAAGTACATTTAGTGCTCATGAAAGGTGCCAGATTTAAACAGATGTCCTTTATTCATCTACAGAACACATATATTAAGAGCAGCAGCAGCAGTGAAAGCTTCTCCCTGCTACCAGCCAGCATGCCTGGAGAAATCACTATCAGAGAAAGCATGAGTGCTGTCTGTCTTCATGCTTATGAAGCATTTGGGCTCTTTGCTAGGGTGCCTTGTGGCCTTGGATGTAGGTACCTGGACATTTACAAACATAAACTCACTCTACGTTGTTACCTTAAGTTAAATTATGTTAAAAACATGTCAGTTCATTTAATCTTTATGAAAATATGAATTACTAAATAACTTGCATTTTTACTTCGAGGAAATAACCTGCAGTCCAAACTGTGGACCTGAAACAAAGGCCAGAGAAGTCCATAGAAAAGTTCTTGTTGACTTAGGCTTCAGTTCAGGCCCTTTTTATGAGCAGAAGTTGTGCGATAGGGACCTTTGTGTATTGTAGGTGCAAAGTTCACTAAAATAAATTGTATCTGCAATAAAGAGTAATGTATGGGTGTGTCTACACATGATGCTATATTGCCGTAGCAATGTTTACATATGACCAGCAGTTACTTCACTTTAGTGACATACTCTGCCAGTATAGCATGCTGCTATGGTGAGGTAGCTGCTAAAAATAACTTTGCACCATGTGTATGGCACAGTACAGACTGTTACTGCTCTGTGATTTATTACTTCCAAAAGGAAGTAGCTGATCTGCTGCTCTGCTTTCTGCTTCTTGTCTCGTGCTCCCTGCCTGATCTAATACACTGCTTTCTGCTTCTTGCCCTGTACCACTGTTGCCTCTCCCCTTCCTAAGCCTGCGCATGCCACACACAGAGGCTCCCTATGTCATTTTTGGCACCCATGTTACAGGTTTGCCACCCCTGTGCTATGGCATCATGTCAAATAGCTGTATCTAGAAAAAGGGACCTTGTTTCAAGACTCCAGAATTTCCACTGAGTAGAACATGAAGCAAGTCACCTAACTTATCTGTGGTCTAGTAAAATAAATATAATATTTAGGTCAAAGACTTTAAGATACTCAGATAAAGAGATACTAGGTTTTTCTTCTAATGGAGTTATTATTGCCCACAAAAGTGAAGAATATATTAAACCTGGCTTGAGTGAACCATAAGTGAAATCAGGTCCTTTTGTAAGCTGTCCCATGCCTTCTTTGTAGCATTCTAGACTTTCAACATCCATAACTGTTTTCTCAGTTCTGAGCAGGCACCAAAGGGTGAAATGTTGCTTATTACAATAATCACAGTTGCCTAACTGTTAGCACATACTTCCTTTTGGTTGTCTTAGAAGAATTTACAATTTGATGAGACAAAGCAGGGGTTATATTTTTACTGCATGTAGTGTATCCATCACAATGGAACTCTGATTCGTTGTTAGGGCCTGTGGGACCCTCTGCCATACAGACTAGTAAATAATAGAGTATATTATCATGCACTGTGTTCCTTAGCATACAGTGAGTTTCAAGTTTGAGACATTTTTCAATAATATTGGAGAACTGCTCAAATTAGATGTTATGTAATGTTACACCAGTATTGCTTAATGATTGAACAGTGATTGAAATATTATAATTAGTACAGTAATTGATGCATGATTTATGACTTGTCACTTGCATGTTCCTTTTGAAGCCATGCCATGCTGTCATCTTATTACTGCTCCACTAAACTTGTGTGTTTGTTGACTCTTATTGTATCTGTGTTACCAGATCTTTATACTTATGTCAACATGCTTCACTTAATTTTTAATGATTTCTTGGAAGTTCAAATTTAGCATGACCTTTTTAAGACCGGCAAAATACTTAATGCCACATTCTACTCAAGACTAAAGCTGAGTGATTTATTTTGTTGTTGTTGTTCAACAATGAAGTCGGCTCCAAAAAAGTAGATTGAGAAGGGACTCGCCTCACAATACTCGTCACCTGAAAGCTGGGACACTCATCTGAGAGGTTAAGAAACCTGTGTTCAAATCCAAAGACAATTCAAGGCATTGACTAGAATCAGAGTCTATTTCTCAAGATGCTGCTTATTTACTGAGCGACAGTGTGTTCTGAAATAGGACTCGCTCCATTTCTTGTTGGAACTCTTCCGCTTAAAAAAAAAAAAAAAAAAAAAAAGCAAGCATTACTGTTTTTTATCTATATTCATTGAGAGCAAAATCAAAGGAAGTGGTTATCTAGCCTGGTAGTTATGACACTTGCCTGGGAGATGAGCCATTTGAAATCCAGTTCTTGTTCCAGTGAATGTCTTAATTTTATTTTACTTACGCAAAGTTAACCAGTGTCAAAAGGAGAGATTGAGACCTCACCATCTTGGAATATTTGATATCTTGGCAATCAGGGAAAGCCTGACACTTAACCTGGAGGTCAACAATCCTGGAGTGGAGGGAATTCAAACTGGTTCCTCCAGGTGAATGTTCTAGCCACTGAGCAGAAAAGGAGGGGACTGCTATTCCTAAGTGCTTTAGTTCAGTGAAGCTAACTCTTCATTTCCTTTGCTTTTTTTCTAACTGGGCATGAAAATGGAACATTTTGGCTCAGATGATGTTTTCCACGTTAAATAAAAAGCTGCTTGTTCATTTCAACAAGTTAAATGAAAACAATTTTAAATTTTGGCTTTGAAACTGAGAATTTGATAATTTGCACATAGCCCTACTCCCAGTTGGGTGTTAATTAGAGAGGAGGGATTTTTGTTTAATATGAATGATAGCATGTGTAAATGCATACATGTCTAGCTACATATTTACTGTGCTACTATGTACGCATATCTACTGTGCATATTTACAAGCAATGCTGCCCTCAAAGATGCTAAGCTGAACTTTGCATGCTATCTTTTGAATGGAAATAGCTACTCTTGCAGAGTTTTACAAGTTAGTTCATTAGCCTTGTCTCGTGGTGCCATGTGAATCCTATTGCACTGCTTTTGGTTTGAAAGGAGCACATCTGAAAGAATGCAGCATGTTTAAGAGTGCCACTGACTGGCATTGTACATTTCTGGTGTAGATGTATAGTTTCTGACATCCTGCATTTTGAACAGAAGGAATGAAAGAATGAGGGTTAAGATATTTCTGGTTTAAATAGGAGATAACATGTCTTGAGCTGCTTGAAATCCACTTTGTTTACTTGAGAATTATTTCCATGATGCTCTCTATAGCAATGTTTGTTTATGTCTTAAAGTGGATATACAGTACCTTTGTGACTGAATGTAAATATATTACTTTAAAACAGCTTAGGTTATGGGAAATCTTGCATTTATGGCAGCCTTAAGTAGAAGGTTATGTTTTGCTTTCAACTGGTATATAAAACATTTATTTGATATTGGATTTTTTTTCCAGAAGGCTATTTTAACCACTTTGTGTAAGCACTAGCTATGAATACTGTCTTTTATAGCAGACTGCTTAAGTGCAGCTTAGTTGCCAGTATAGTTTTTATTTTTTTCTTTAAAATCCTTGGCATGTTATTTCAGTGCTGTTATACAGACCACCACATTTCACAACTTCCTGAGTAATGCACAGAGCAGAACTCTGTAGGTACTTTCTCTCTCTCTCTCTCTCTTTCTCCCCTTCTCCTCCCCCTTTCTCTGTCTGAGTAGGTGGAGTCTGAATACTGCTGGTAGCACACTCCCCTCCTTCCCTTTTTACCCAGCCCTTTCCTTTCTTGCACTGAGTTTCTCAGACTGGAATTGTGAAGTTTCAAAGACAGTGACCTCATAGTTACTGTAGAGCCTGGAAAGTGAGCATGCTTCTTTGCAGTATGAGACGGGCTGCTTAAAAACTGTTTCTAAAGAAGGCTTTTTCTCTTTTCACAATAAATGAGGCTGCTGCTTGATGCAGACGTGAGAGGGCTGTTTCTAAGATAGAAGCAAGCAAGGAGGTGAAAAAAGGGGCTGTGAGAAAGTGGCCAAAGTTACAAATCACCACGCTGTTGTATCTCTTCTTGTAGGATGTCACCATTGTTCAGCTGGGTGGCCAAGGTAGGAAGAATTTTCATTCATTCTTTTTATGTATTTCTTAAAAAAAAAAATGATCAGGAATGCTCGACTTTCTTTAATGCTAACTCACAAAATTAGTCTTGGGAAAAGAAATCTTTTTAATTTCACGTTTTGTCTGAAAGTTGGAATCAGTTTATGTTGTTTGTGTTGAGGTAAGTGGAAGTGGCTGTTATGGTTATTGCTGAACACTCTGGTCTATACCTGATTTGTGGAATAGTAAGCTATCTTTTAAAACTGTACATTAGTTGTGGTCTTATTGCTTATTTGGGTCTGACAGTTAAAGTTAAGTCTTGTTGGCTCTGGATGTATAGTACTTCCACTTTTTGTCCAAAATTGTACCCAGAGCTTTTACTAGCTGTTAATACGGGAACATTTTTAGGTGAAGATAAGGCTGATACCACTTTGCATCTGACTGACCAGGACCAGTGTAGCATTTTCCATTCAAATTTTGAAACTACATATATGTATTAGAAATAGTAACAGGAAAGATGGTTTAAAAAAATCTGAAACATTATCAGATTAGTTCAGCTGAATTTTAAGGATAGCAGTGAATTGATTTTAAATTCTATCTGCATAGTATCTATTTTATAGATGCACAGGATAGATTAAACGTGTACCTTACGATGCTACATTATAATTCTGTGTAATCCCAGTGAGGCTCTCAGATAAAAAGTTTTGTATTTTTATTAAAAGTGCATCATAATTAGGATTTAAATTTGTTGTCAACCATTGTTCCTTTTCCCCTCATCTTCTGTTTCCTTAGTCTCATTTTAAGTAGTTATAGCATTAGTAACATGTTAAAATTTACACTTTTGTCACCCTCACTGCTCTGGTCCTCCTACACTAGAGAAAAAAATGTCCACATTCTGTCTGCTCTGTGACTACACTTTTTTAGTAGTTGCCCTGGAAATGACACTCAGACGTTCATGCCAGGTGTGGCAAACGTAATCTGGTGGATGATTGTAGCCAACAATTAATGATTCTGCTGAATAAATATTCAAGGGCCCCTAAGAGTGATGACACTTAATTGTTGGTTGGCTAACTTTTCGACTAGACAAAGCAATTGGACAGAAAGAAGTTAGGTTAGGAATATTTACAAGACAGGACTTGGAGTACACAGACGTGGCTAATTCTCCATAGCAAGTAACAGAAAATACCTCTCACTCAGTTTTAAAAAGTGTCACGCATATTTAAAAAAAATCACTGACCTTTTCAAAGCTGTTTCCTTTTACCTACTGTGTAGTGTTTAGTTTTATTTTACTATTAATCAATCTTATTGATAGCAAAAACAAACAATGTGTTTTTAGAAATTTGAAATTTAAACTTATTAACACAAAAAATGTTACTGGCTGCCAAATAGATTAATAATAGCCTATTAGGAGGACTTTAGTTATGGGGAAATGCCCACACATTTTTAAGAGGAAATCCATGTCCTACAGTTTTTATCTGCTTCTTACCACATCCTGATCTGTTCCATAATGGGGAGTGGTACAGAAAAGAGAGCCTTTTGTAACCCTGCTATTTAAACAAAATATGTCTCAATAGAACAAATGCTTAGTACAGGTCAGCCCTGTAAACACTTATGTGACAGTAACCTTTCTCTTTGAGCAATCTCTCTGTAGAAGTGTTAATACTGGTACCTAAGTGTTACTTCAGTGTTGCCCTTAGGTATATTTTCACTGCTGAGTTAATCCAGGCTCCTAGTCAGAGTTGCACTTAACCTGTATTGTCACTGGGTTGTGTTTTAGTGATTTTTTTTTTTCAGCCCAGGCTAGCTGGGCCCATTCTGGGGTGAATTCAAAACGAAGTGAGATTTCCGTTTGGGCTGGAAACTTACACGCTTAGTAGCACTTATCCACTTAGCAAGTAAGGATGCAGGCTAAACCACCTGGGTGCCAATGTAACAAATAAAAATGATAATTATTCTTAAAACAAAAAATCAGAATTATTTTTAGTTAGATCACACAGTAATTAAAATAAATTTTACTTTTAAAACTAGATCTACTTAAAATTCAGACGTGAAATTTACTACATTTCCTGCAATCTATTAAAAACATTTAAACCTAATAAAAATAATATTCCTAGCAGTGCATATTTGCTGCTGTAGTATTAAAGAAAGTTAAACAATTAGACTGGGGTAAGTTAATGGACTTGCACCTAGAATCAGTTTGTTTAAAAGAATAAAGTGATTGGGGAGGAAGTGGGGCTCAACCTCTGGCTTGTGAGTTGAGTCACATGCAACCCGCAGAGCCATCAGATCTGACCCAAGGGGTTCCCTGCAGGTCCAGGGTTTTGGTCATGGGGCAGCAGTGGCCAGCAATATGGTTACCTTCCCCCATGCCAAATTCCCAAACCTCAAGCCCCTTGTGCTCAGTGGGAGCCCGACTGTGCTCCCTTCCCTTTGTGGGTCCTGGTTGGGGCTGGGCCTCACCTCCCCCCCACCCCCCCATGGGACCAGGCCACACCCCCTTCTCTCCTTCAGGGCTGGATCAAGGCCCCTTCCTCCCTGGGGAGTTGGCTCATGTCTAGGGTTACCAGATTTCCAGTTCCAGCAAAGAGGGCACTTGTCAGAAGGACACCTAACTCTCCACCCACAGACCCCCATCTCTGTTGCTGCTCCTCATTCCTGATCCACAATCCCTTGCTCTCCTAGGCTATGCTGGTGACCTTCTGTCCCAACCTGCAGCCCCCGGCTCTGCTAGTGCCCCTCGCTTTTGACCCGCCCTGGTGGTGCCCCTCACTCCTGACCCACAAGCCCCCCATCCCTCCTGTGCCCTCATTCCCAAGATACAGCCCTCCCTGCTCCCCCCAGCCCTTTTGGATGGGGTCCCAGCTGTCCCCATCCTAAATGGGTCAGAGCACGATGACTCTGATTCATGAGCATGGTAGTGGAGCGAGTCTGACCCCAGTGCGGACTGGAGGGGGAAGAAAGGGAGGCCTGTGGAATCCCCTGCCCTGGGCTGGGGCTCCCATGCTGTGCCAGGTGATCTGGCCACATCCCCCCTCCTCTTCCCCTCCTGGGCAGTATCTCCTGGCCACTCCCCCCTGCGAGCATGGGCACTGGCCCTTGTGCTGCTGTCCTGGCCATGGAATTCCCCGCTACCCTCAAAGGGCACCCCTTCCCCCGCTGGATGGGCAGGCATTCTCCACTCCCCACCCCGCTACTGTACCCTTGCTCCAGTGCCCTGCCACCACTCCCCAGTGCCACCAGCCACCTGTTCCCCCCCCATACCCATCCCCTTGCCCCTGTTACCCTCCTACACGCAGCTCCCTGGACAGCTCTGGCCTTCCAACCCCTGCCCCCAACCCCTGCATCCAGCTGCAAGGCTGCTTCCATGACCCTGCCTGGCTGCATACTGGCCATGTGTGTGCGTGTGCAGACACACATGTGCTGCTGCCTCCAATGGTTCCCCCGCCTGCTCCTACCAGCGGAGCAAAGCAAAATCCTGGACATTTGCTCAGATTTCAAAAAAACACCTGGCAGAGATTGGAGGACTCAAAAAGAGGACGTGTCTGGGAGAACCCAGATGTATGGTAACCTTATTCATGTCCCTCTCCCCTGCCTCCCAGCAGGGCTGGATAAAGCTTCCCTGTCCTCTCGCCCCATGGGGCCAGGTTGTACCCTGCTGTCTCTTTCATGGCCGTATGTTGGCCACTGTGCTGGCCCAAGGCTGCTGATTGGAACCACTATCCAACCCACGAGGGGCAAAAAGGTTGAGCACCACTGAACTAGATGACTGTAACTTTTTTGCAGGTGCTTAAAAAATATCTTCTTCATTTAAATTAATTAACCTTCATTCACTAAAATAATTCCTCATTGAGAGTTGAGAAATTGATTGGAAGTTGAAGAAGCGAAAAGCTTCCAATTTATGAATAAAAATTGGTGTGGGAGACTGGGATCTCTTAGTTTTAAAATCTTGAAGGATAGGGTGACCAGATAAAAGGTGTTCAATTTACTAACTACAGATAATGCTTCCTTTCTTTAATAAATTAATTATTTTTAAATGCAATTATGTATTGTTCACATTTAATTTTAATTAAGAAAAGCAACTAACACTGCTTTTCTAAATGTACTTTAATTGCAATTTCCATTTATAAGCTGCTTAACACAAATCATGAATAATAATTAACCAGTTACTCATTTTGCATAACATTAAAAATCAAAATAAATATGTTATGATACAATTGCATAAATGTGTGTATATGTATCTTCTTAACAAAAAGAAATGCCAAATTTAGTATAAAGCTATCAAATGTTTCCAATGTGTTTTAAGTTGATTGTGAATTGTTTGCTTCAAGAAAATAAAATCAGAAATATAAAAAAGAAAAGATTAAAGTAAGAATTTAAGTCACGGTCATTATTGGTGATCTAAATAATTTTAATCTGTAACACTAATGCTCCAATTCCTTTGAATCATTCATTCCTTTTTGTGACGAACCAAATTCTTTCAGAATTTACTGGGAAATAATCAGGGACAGACAGGGCTTCTAGCACTTTATAGAACCATAAAACACGCCCTTAAATTTGCCAGTAGCCATAGGTAAGCTTTTACCTAAAATTGCTGGATCTGTCTATGTATGGTAAAAAAAAAAAAACCCCAAAAAACCCAACAACCCAAAAACATGCAAGAATTGGCTAATTTCTTTTTCACTGGGGTAGTCTCTGTCCTTTAAAAAAAAAAAAAAAAAAAAAGTTATAATGTCTACCTTAGCAAGGCCACATTACTTTACTGAAGCTTCCAGGCAATACTGAAGCATAAGAATAATGCTGGAATATCTCTGTTTTGCCTGAAACTCTGATACCATCTAGTGTGGTCCATTAGAGTTACTCTTACAAAAGTTCTGCTATGATTTATATTGTAAAATTCTATATTTGGTGTTTGTCACTTGGTTATAATAGACCCCTCTGAAGAAAAAAAATATTCTAGTGATTAGGTGCTTAGTTTAGGTGTGAAACTACACCTACTGTAGTGTTTTGCCTTGGAGCTTTGTCCTAGGTATTGTTTTAAATTTTAAGAAGCTTGGAGGGCAAGAACTTTTATTTTTGCTTCCTTTTAACAAATAAGTTTCTAACCCCCCACTATTTATCTCTTTCTTTTTATTATACCCTTTTTAACATTCAAGTCAACCCAGTATTAGCAATCCATTTTCTTAATGTCTGGTTAAACCTGCACTTAATTCCTCTGTGCCCCCAACAAATGTTGACCAGCTGTGCTCCTTCTTCATTTAACTGCAAATCTTTTTTTATGTGAATGGAGAAGAGATTTGCCTTGTCTTAAGAAGAATCCTATACCATTCATTTTAACACAATCCACTAGCCAAGAAGCTTTGTTAGGAGGAGGAGCAAACTGCAATCTCTTGTAGAGAGACAGTCCATAGTTTTGCTGTTTTATTAATGCCCTCAAACTTCTATTTCAGTACATCTGAAGAGGCTCTAATCTGGGAGATGGATGAATTGTATAACAGGAATAGTAACTGCAATCTCTTGGTGAATTTCTGGTGATGTATGAACTAAGTAACAGATAGTGAGTGATTACAAGGAAAAAGGACCCAATCATATGACATTACTCATGGGAATATTTTTACTTAAATGAGTGGTATTTCCTGCATTATTAAGGATTGAGACTACATTATTGCAGTAATATCTGAGAACAAACATTTAGCGGTTCACCAATACATCAGTCCCATATTGGATTGGCACCAATATAAAGAAAATTGACTGTATTGATAATTGGATTTTTTGGCTGATGTGGCCGATTAAAAGCCCTGTGCGTGTGCACAGCTGGATCTGGCTGGTCAATTTGTTGCGAAGGAAGGGGAGTGTGGGGAGTGGGAGGCCCACATGGTGAGGGAGGGAGTGGGGCAGGGGAAGGTGCTGCACAGCCAGGGTGGAGTGTGGGGGACAGCCACAAGCATCTTGCCTGGGGGGGCACGGGGAGGGGGTGATAGCTCTAGCCTCTGTGCACACCCTAGGATAGCATGGAGGACATGAGCCCCTGGATCTGCAAATGGGGTGGGGGTGGGCTGCCACTGTGGGCTGGAGCCAGCACTGGGCTCTTCCTGGTAGGGGCTGGGCGGGGGTAGGCTGGGCTGTGCTGGGGGGGGGGGGGGCAGGTGGGTCTGGGTAGGAGGCAAAAGCATGGACAATATCCCCCCCCAAAAAAATAGTCCCCCCCCCCCCGCAGGGGAGCCCCCCC
>JAGPOW010001338.1:42726537-42753909 GCA_030014935.1 Caiman crocodilus
CCGCCGCCCCGCGGCCCGCCCGGGGGGGGGGGGGCGGCCCCCCCGGCGGCCGCCCGCCCGCCCGCGCCCCGCCCGGGGGGGGGGGGGCGGGGCCCCCGCCCCCCCGCGCCGGGGGGGGGGGGCATGGTAGTGCTGGGAAGGAGGCTACAGGATGCACTGCAGCCACCCCAAAATTACTGTGCCCCCCCCCCGTGCTGAGTGCAGCCCAGCCCAGCCCAGCCCAGTCCCCTACCAGGAAGAGCCCACTGCTGCCCTGAGCCCACAGCGGCAGCCCACCCTTCCCCACGCACAGATCTGGGGGCACATGCCCCACCCATGTCCTCCCAGAGTATATGCAATGGCGGGGTCCCCTCCCCTTTCCTAGTGCCTTCCCATGGACAAGCCATGGCTCCATCCCATGCCCTACCCTGGTTTTGCAGCGTATGCCCCAGTGCCAGTCCCACTCCCTCCCTCACTACGGGGCCTCCACTTGCCCCCCCTCTCCTTCCACCCCACACTTCTTCCCCCACAACAGACTTGCCAGCTAGGCCCTGCTCTACAAGCTGCCGGACTGCATATTGGCAATTGGATTGGTATCGGCTGATATGGCTTGTTTAAAATCTGCCATTGGTATCAGCCCAAAAATCTGTATCGGTACACCCATACAAACAATAACAGTGGATCTTCAGAACAAAAAAAACATAGGTACCTAGGTTGAAATCAGTGGCAGTTCACTTCACAGAGCTGGATTTCAGTCTCCAGGTATAGATGATAAGACTTCTCCTAAGACTTTTTTTTTTCAGTTATTTTTTGTTAGTTCATTCTCATTGTTTCTGTAAACAGAAAAATAGTTTTTACCATCACATTTGAAGATGTGTTAAAATTACCAAAGCATATTTTGATAATGTGAACATTTTAACTTTTCTATTCGTCTGTCATTCATAAAATATCTTTCATCCCAGAATGCCATCCAAAAAAGAAGTGCATTCAACTCTGGAGTGAAACTGGTCTTTAGTCAGCAGTTCACAGTAACATTGCCTCCAGGAATTTAACAGAATAGTAAGAGTGTTTGCCTTAATGGAGCAATTCATTTTTATTCTTCAAGTCTGCCTGAATTCGCATCTGTTTTTCTGAGGCGTGATGATTATACAGGGAGCAAAGCCGGGTGGAATCAGGCCCATTGTGTTCTTGTGTCTGGCTGCTACTATGCAAGTGCAGCAGAGTAACTTCCTATGTGTTTGTAAATTATCATGTACATTTATGGTACTAAATAAATAATAGGTCTTTCTAAAGTGAAGTTCTCAGCCATGTAAATTTCAATTCACAAAGGCTTTTTGCTAAGTCATTTAAACCTCTTAGTGAATTTCTTATATGTGGTCTCTTTCAGGTCCCCGTGGTCCAAATCTAATGAGGTGATTTCTAACTAGACTAAGTGAATAGCTGAGCTTGTTATTTTACATCCTTTACTGGACTCTAATCTCCCAAACCCAATTGAACATTTAGACCTTATTTGATTCTGTTTGATTTGCTTGCCTCCAAAAATCTTAAGTGATTGACACTACCTGTATGAGGAAAGGAAACACAAAGTTGTGACCCAATTTGGCAAAATTCCTGCATGTTCAATGGGAGCAGGAGAGAGTCCCTGGCGTTATGGTGAAATGAGATAATACAATAGAGTGCTTAAAAGTTTACATATGTGATTGTGCAATTTAGTTTATGAATGTTTCTTGTTGCCAGCTTTGCAGTCAAAAATACTACTCATGTTCATCTTATTAAGAGATCTAATTGAGGAGTGTTCAATGCTTGGCCCTTGGCTGGTGGAGCAACATCATACCGCCTGTGATTGAAAATTTGGTAGCGACATCACTGTTAATTGCTGTTTCTCTGCTGCCAATTTTCTGGACCCATGGGAGTGCCATGGGCTGGACTGGATGTGATCAGGATAGCTCAGGACCCAATCTTGGTGCATGTGGCTGATCCAGCTCACGGGCTGGAGCAACACCACTCATCCAACCTGCGGGATTGGTAGGTTGAGCACCACAGGTCTAATGTAGTGGAACAGTCATTTGAGGTATGCGTATCAGAGGTCTATCTGACTGCAATTGAGCTCTGAATTCCCCAAATACAAGCATCTTTTGTGAAAACATGGCAAATGCAGAACAAGTACTTGAGCAAAAGAATTACACAAATATCATACACCCCGAGCTTTCATTCTCTTGTTCTGCTCCTGTAGCTGCTCTCGATAATTTATAAGAGTCAAGGTTCCTTTTCTAATTATCTCAGCACTTCGCAGATCACTTTCTGCCTTTTGCTCTGCTCCAGCCTACCAAAAAGCTGCTCCAGAAACCACTGATGTTCCGTCACAGATGAGCTCAGAGGAATACAAGACTGTTACAGCTCACATTTTCTATCTTCCTCAGAATCTAAGAACATCACCATGCTTGTGAATCCTTTGCTTAAGGGGAAATTGTATTATCAACCTTGTTTCTGTGTCAGCTAGTAAAAACTTAAGTGTTTAAAAATCAAGCACTTCTGAAATGAATGTTCAAGGTTGGATGGGCAGTATTGGGTAGTGTACGTAGCTGGGAGGTTGATGAGAAGGTGCGAGGTAATGTAAAAGTGGTGTTGTAGCTGTGAAGGTGCAGAAATGTGAGAGGCAAGGAGCTTAGGGTGATATCTGTTGATAGGACCAATTATGTAGTTGGGGTAAAGTTAGACAAGTTTTTGAATTCAAGACATTCTTCCTCAGGTCTCTGATTATAGTGAAGCACAGCATAGAGGAGGGAATGAGAGAAATTCTAGGGTGTAATAGACACAATTAGAAAAAGAAAAGAAGCTGATTCCTGGGAGGTCCAGGCCTATCAAAAAGGGGAATGGGGAGGGGGGTGGTCAGTCTCACCTTCCTTGTGTGGAAAAAATTCAGGGGTTGGATAAATTATAATGGACCATAAATCCAGTATCAGTGTTTAATCCAGGGGTGGGTAAGTATTTCAGATGGAGGGCTGCTTAATGAGTGGTGAGTTGCTGAGGGCTGCACGGGTAGCCCCGCCCATTGACAGATGTCCTACCCCCCTGGTCACCATATTGGGACCAGAAGCCCCACCCCTAACCCCTGACCTTTGCCATCAGAACTCCCTCCCCTTGCCTGCAAAAGTATTTATTTTGACCTGGGGGGCGGGGGGGGGAGTGGTGGTGGTACAGTGTTTGTCATCTGAACCAGAAAAAAACAAATTGTATACTAAAAGTCAAACATTTACTATAATGTATTTTCATTTGATTACAAAAAATATTTTTATCATGACTTGTTCTTGTGTAGTCAGTATATACAGAGATGACTGTGTAATAGGTCAAAAATCAAGTCTTGTGTATTTTGTGTGTTGGGGAGTGTGTGGGGTTTGGTTGTATGTATGGTGTGGGGTGTGTGTATGTGTGTGTACACGTGTGGGGGTGCGCTGTGTGAGGGGGTAGAGCGTTTCTTGTGGGGTGTGTGCATATTTGGGAGGGTGGTGGGGGCAGGTTGTGTGTGTGGGGGGGTTGTGGGGTGCGAGGAACTCGACATGCTTCCCCCTCCATATGGCACACAGCTCCCACTGCCAGTGGCAGCAGCAGCAGGCCGGGGTCCTTGGCGTGCTTGTGGCACTTCTGTCGGATGGCACACAAGTCCAGTCAGAGCTACACATGGCGACAAGGAGCACAGTCAGGCCAGTCCACCTCTATCACTTGGCACTCCCTATATTTTGCCCGCCCCTGGTTTAGTCCCTGGTTCTTACTGTTCAGCAAGCTTATGAATTCTTGTTCCCAAGTTTACCTTGTATAGTTGTTCAGTAGATTTCCCTTGAGCAGGAGGATAATGAGGTCAGGCAGAGAGTGGTGGTTCTGTAGGCAGTGTGCTTCTAATGGTGAGTGTATGTTTCCATCCTTTATTTGTGAACTTTTTGTGAGAGTTCATTCTCTTGCCTAGTTGCTGTTTAGTTTCACACAAGTAGTTGTCATGAAGGGATTTGGTGCATTGGATTAGATGTATCACAATTTGAAAAAGGCACGTATCCCAACTGCCAGCAAAGGGTTTGGGGTTGAGAGTGTGGTCGGGGGTAGAAAGGTAAGAGAGGTTTATTGACTTAACAAACACACGACTACGTGTAGTAACAAAACAACAGGGACAGACCATAATAATTCTCGTCGACAACTTATCAGCAGTCCCCTCTGATGCCTGATGTATGACAAGTTCTTTTCCACAAAGCTCAGCAAATCAGGCGTCCCCAATCAACGCTCTCTGAAGGGTAGCGGGAAGGACCCTGGTATTCAGTCCTTGGGCTCCTCGAGATCCACGGGCCCACTGAATCCAGGTCAGCAGCTAATCTTAAATCAGTAACTTCTTTTGCAGAGCTGCATCTTCCTTCTAAATGACTTCCAGATGTACTAACCAATTTATAACTTCTGAGCTATGCTGATAACTTACAGTCATCCAGATTCTCCCACTGCAAACTTTCCTTAGGACTGAACAATAGCAGTACAAGCTTCTTCTGATGAGGTTAATTTTTACTATGCCACATTTAACAAGGCTTTGTTAAATTTACTAGGCTTTACTACATCTTTGACTTTAATTAGGCTCTTAACCACAACATATAGCTTAATATTTGAACAAATGACAGAAAAACACAATCTAATTTTCACAGAGCTTTCAGCAAGCACTTTTATCACATAGCTGAAATTATATCTGTCACAGCATGTGTAAGAACCATGGATTTGATGGTTTCTAAATGGGAGGCGTTAATAATGGTGGCAGTGGAGATGTGCTGACAAATATGGCATTTCTTGCAAAGATAAGGCTGTGTTCCACTTAATAGATTCATAGAGTCGGAAGGGGCCTCAGTAGGCCATCTAGTCCGACCCCCTGCCTCTGGCAGGAAAGAGGACCGAGGTCAGATGACCCCAGCCAGGTGACTATCTAGCCTCCTCTTGAAGACCTCCAAGCTAGGTGATAGCACCACCTCTCTTGCAACTACACACATTATTCCTAGAACTCCTTGGCTTCCCCTATTCCTTGTTGACCTCCTCTAATAAAGATCTCCCCTCAGCCATCTCTTGTGAAGGCTGAAGAGATTCAGCTATCTCAACCTCCCACACGTAGAGTCTATCACAAAGACCACTAATGCAAATGACCCTCCTCTGAACCCTCTCGAGATTCCCCACGTCCCTCTTGAAGTGTGGTGCCCAAAACTGGACACAGTACTCCAACTGCGGCCTGACCAGTGCCGCATAGAGGGGGAACATCACCTCTTTTGTTCTATTAGTCATGCACCAGCTAATGCACGACAGGGTGCAATTGGCCTTGTTGATGACCTCATTACACTGCCGGCTCATGTTCATCTTGGAGTCAGAACTGGAGTCAGTTCTGACTCCAAGATCCAACTCTGCCTCCGAGGAGCTGAGAAGGACACTTCCCAACCTATAGGTGTGCTGGGGGTTCCTCCTTCCCAGATGGAGTACCTTACATTTATCTTTACTAAATTGCATCCTATTTCTCTCTGCCAGTTTGGTCCAACCTGTCCAGATCAGCCTGAATCTGCTCCCTGCCCTCCGGTGTACTAACTTTACCCCATAACTTGGTATCACTGAACTTGGAGAGGGTGTTCTCCACGCCCTCATCCAAATCGCTGATGAAGATATTGAATAATATTTGTCCGAGGACTGAACCGTGCAGGACCCCACTGCCCATCTCCCTCCAGGCTGTGAAGAAAGCATCCACCACTGCTCCCTGAGTGCGGTCCCTAAGCCAGTTGGCCACCCACCTGACTGTGTTAGATGTCCACTCCAGTCTGCTAGGATAGGGCAGAAAATGTGTTAAAGGCCTTCCTAAAGTCCAAGAAGATGATATCAGCCTCAGCTCCTGCGTCCAAGCAATGTGTGACCTGGTCACAGAAAGCTGCAAAGTTTGTCAGGCAGGATCTACCTGTGACAAACCTGTACTGGTTTCCCCTCAGCATTGTTTCCCCTGCTGGGCCTGCACAAATGTGTTCTTTGATTATTTTCTCTAGGACTTTGCCAGGGATAAAGGTAAGACTGACTGGTTTAAAGTTACCCTGCTCATCTCTTCTCCCTTTCTTGAAAATGGGCACCACATTGGCCCTTCTCCAGTCCTCGGGGACCTGGCTGGAGCACCACAAGTACTTGAACAGCTATGCCAGCGGCTCAGCTATGACACTGGCCAGTTCTTTCAGCAGCTGTGGATGGAGGTCATCTGGGCCTGCTGACTTGTACCCATCCAGCTCCTCCAGGAGCTCCTTAATTATTTCAGAACTAACCGTACGCAGATTGGTACCCTGTGGACATCTGTCAATGATCAAAGTGGGCGAAGTGGCTTGGTCAGTACATAGAAATACTGAAGCGAAGAACTCATTGAAGAGCTCTGCCTTTTTCCCCCGTGTCAACCACCAGCTGTCCTGATTTGTCCTGCAGGGACCCTATGTTGCTCTGAGCTTTTCTTTTGCCCGCTATATTCCTGAAGAAGAACTTTTTATTGTCCTTTATTGTTGAAGCCAGCTTGAGCTCAAGCCCTGCCTTGGCCTGTCTAACTGATTCCCTGCAGTAGTGTGCCAGGGAGACTGTATTCCTCCTTGGTGGCTTCTCCCTGCTTCCATTGCTTATTCTTCTTTTTCTTTGCCCCAAGACTCTCCTGGAGTTCCCTGTTCAGCCAAAGGGGCTTTTTTGCCCCCTTCCCTCCCTCCTTACGTGGAATAATGGGATAGACTCCTTTTGAGCCCCGAGGATCACTCCCTTGAGGTACCTCCAACTCTCCTGGACCCCCATTTGCTCTATGTTCTTGAGTTGCATCCCCTCACTAACTAGCCTTCAAGGTTGCTAATGTTGGCCCTTCTGAAGTCCAACACCTTAGCCCCACTAGTTACTTTACCCACCCTTCACTGGATAGTGAATTTGACCAAATGATGGTCACTATCTCCCAGGCTACCATGAACTCACATGTTCCCCACGAGATCATCACCTGTTGCTAAGACCAGGTCAAGTAAGGCACTACCCCTGGTGGAACTAGACACCATTTGGATTAGGTGGAGGTCCTGCACACAGTATAAGAACCTCCATGAGTGACTTGTTTTGGTTATCTGCTCCTCCCAGCAGATATCTGTGTAGTTTAGATCTCCCATGACCACACCTTCCCTTGCCTGTGTGGCTCTTGATCCTGATGAGGAGGCCTGTAGTAGACCCTACAACCAAGTTGTGTGATCCCAGCCAGGTGCCTGTCCAGTCTCCTCTTGAAGACCCCCAAGGATGGGGCCAAAATATCTGTTGGGCAGTGGAGAGTTTGCTTCTGATCATGTTCTGGGCAAAGTTGACAGGCTGTTTGAAAACCATGAATAGAAGGGCTAGAAATATTTCTTTCAAGGTCTGATCTTTGCTCAGTATGAGCTGTAGTTGTTTGGTGATTCTTCTGACTGGTTCCACTGTGGGGTGGTAGGTAACCACAGGGGTGTATGGTCACAGAAGGTTTTCTTCTTGTATTGTAGTAGCAGGTTACTATAAGGTATTTGGATAGCTCTTTCAAGCGGGCAGTCTATTTCTTTACTAGGGTGTCATCATTGGATAAGGCAGATTTTAGGCTGGTCAGGTGTGCAGCACGAGGGTTCTCCTATGAGAGTAGATGCAGTGGTATCTGGGGGCCTTGCTGTAGACAGCAGCCTTTTCTGGTGTGCTTGGGATCATTGCTGGTCTTGTGGACAAAAGTATGATGGTCTATGGGTTTTCTCTAGGTGGCTCATAAGGAGGTTGGTATATTGGGGGACCATCTTTGTGCCTGTAGCTGTGCTCATGGTTTGGAGAATGTAGGAGGTAATACTTGGACAGGGTTCATTTAATCAAGCAATGGCCTAGAGGAAAAATGGTAAATTTTCTCAAAACGAAAGAATTAGAGCTTTACTTTTAATGGACTGAAAAATGGTGATATCTTGTTGAGAAAAAAGATCAAATCTTTTATTTTGTTCATATTTTAGATAATAATAAAGATATGCAAAATATTAGCTGTGCCTCAAGGAAACCTTATGCACTAAATAAGATGTGTGGGATAATAGTCTGAAGGATGAATAAATAAAGGCTTCAGTGAGCAAGTAGATTTTTAAGAAGGGAGTTCTAGGGGTACATGGTGCTTGGTACAAGGAAATTGATGGCTTTACCTTTGTGAACTTATTGTCATATCCATATATGCGTTGTTGCATTTGTATTGTGAGTTTTTTCAGAATAAAAATCAATGTTTTGGGCAATACAAAAGTAAAGGTTATCTAACATCTGTAAATGCTGTGTTTTTAATGGGAATGATTTACAGCAAAACCTTTCTGAGGGGACACAGTTGTTTTCTTTGGAGAAAGGGAAGTTCAGTAGATATCTTTATTTGGTAAGGTCAAAATAATATTTCTGCTAGAATTGCCCCTTCTTGGGTTTTTTATGTGCACTCAGGCTACTGCATGACTGATTCAGTGGTCCTAGATTGGATGGCTAAGTACTTAAGATACTTGAGAGATGTGGTATAGTCTTAAAGCCAGTCAGTGGAGTTGGAGAGAGCATATATACCCCATTCCAGTAGTAGGTGAATGGAGTCATCCAAAGTATTTTTTAAAATTTAATTTCTTCCCTCTTACTCCTTTTCTTGAACTTGAGGCCTGAAATTAATTCCCTGCACTTCCCACTTTTTGTGGAGAAATATAACTCCCTTTCCTCCCACCACGCCTTTATTAGAAATATTGGGAATGGAAATATTGTCTTCATAGCAGAATGCATAGAAATTTTGTGACTCTCACCAAAATAGAAGCAGATAGAGGGATTATATCTTCTTTGCAATAAATATGTACTTATCAGTAGGAGAACTGATTTCTGCTGACTGTCCTGATTTAAATCTTAGGGCATTTTTACATGTGTTGTGGGACATGGCACTGGATGCTTTAATTAGCAAGCTGCTCTAATTAAAAGTTCCTGCACATCATGTATATCACTGTTGCTACATATCCCTATGCTAAAAAAATGGCACTTTGACCTAAAGTTCATTGGACATGTTTTATTTCAAAGTGCAGCACCACCATTTTTTTCAGCGTGGAGATGCATGGTGATGCTGATGCATGTTATACGGGAGGCTGCCGGAGCACATCAGTTTCCATGCTCCAACAGATTTGATTAATTGAGTCTGCTCCAATGTACTTATTTCCAGTGAATTGGAGCAGGCTCTGCATACATGTATAGAAGTCCTTAGGGAGCAGATTGTAGTGATCTCATTGAAAAATGCACCATCTCTGACAGTAAAGGCAAAGCCCCTCAAAAATAATCGGTGGAAAAGAAGGTTCATTCTTAATTCATCTAGCACAGGATAAAAATCTTAATGAAGACTTATCCCTTGACTCTGCCATAGTCTGTTACTCAACCTGCTAAAGTAAGAAAAAGACTATGGGCAGTCCTAAGTTTTACCTTGACCCATGAACACAAGTGAATGCCACTACAGTGTCTTCACTGTATTTTTCCCTTTTGTTAGTTAACTACTGTTAAGAACACATTCTGGTTTTCCTGGGGAAAACAAAGCCTTTCTTATTTCCTTGATCCCACTGCCAGACCTCAAGAATGCTAGGTTTGGCATTTCATTATCAAAAAGGTTTTATGCTGCAGCTGTCCCCCAGTATTGTGGGGAAAATGAGAAGTAAGTGACAGACAGACGCACAGTTGCATTCACATACATATGCCTGTGCATGTGCACATGTACGTGAGATGCACAGAGATACATGCACACACATGCAGACAGACATGCACACCATAGGCAAAACTAATATAAATGATTAGCCCTTTTCTTTTTTCTCAGACTCATTTTCAGTTCAAGGAGCTTTGTAACCAAGTTTCTATTAGATTTTAGGAGTTGCATTTGCACATTTTACTGGACCATTGGTCTGGGGCTATAGCACCAATCACCAAAGCTCACTGCCACTGTTGTCATGGAAATTTGGATGGTTACCACTTCTTTTTAATTGTTGCATGCTGTTTTCCTTTTGTTTCTTTGGACCTTTTCACAGTTTCAAACCTTCGAAAATGCAAACAAGAAAAAAACAAGGAGGTAGTAGAAAAAAAAGGCCTTGCTGTTTGAAGTATGTATACAAAGATATATCTTAAAAGTTAATAAATAGTTAGCAGAGTTTTGACCCAAGATAAAGCCAGGAATTCACATTTCAGTTAAAACCCCTGTCATAATATGGGTTGCTAGAGAAAGTTGTCTGAAGAAGTGCTTCACTTATTTTATTTAATATCTGTTCATCAGAGAGAGTCTCTTACAGAATTTTGTACTTTAAAATGCATTTCTGAATTATGTTAGTGTAAGAGAGGCAAAGATTTCTTAGATTTATATCTTTTATTGGACCAACCAACTATATAGTTAGGATAGAACTATACTGGCTTAAGAATGCAAGACATTCTTCATCAGATCTGAGCAGTGGGAGCCAACACAGTATAGTGAAAGAAACAGTTGCTAGAGTGGGGAGAGAAATTCCCAGAGCTAGCAGACACACAGGGTGCAGGTAGAAATTCTGTTTATTGTGTGATTGGCCCTCTGAAAGCACTCTATAGCCATGCCATTACACATGTGTACAGCTGCAGAGCGTTTTTAAAGTGGCCGATCACACAACAAATTTACCCTCATCAAATGAGAAATTGGGTGAAGGTGTTACACTTTGGAGCACCTTATGGAACTTGTATTTCCCTAGGCTTATTTTGTGGCAAGGTTGGGGCGGGGCTGGTCCAGTCTGATGTAGTTCAGCCCTCCCCTGGGCCTGTCTGCAGGAAGGGAGGAGGAAAGGAAGTGAGCATGGTCTGAGCTGGAGGTGGTGGGGGGGTGAGAGGGGAGATTGATTGGATCTCCCCTGCCTTGTGGCCCCCCCAGCAGTCTCCCTTCCTCCAGTTCAGGCTGGGCAAACCCCAGCCGGCACTCTGCTCCCCTTCCCCTCCTCTCACCTTCCTTCCTGCAGACGGCCTGGAACCTGGGGGTGGGGGAGTGGAACTGGGGGAGAGAATCAACTCCTTGGTTACAGGTGGCCTCGATTTCCCCCTCCTCCTCAGTTCAACAGGTGTACATCTGTTCATCCAGGGTGGGCTTTAACTCATGGTGCTTTTTATAAAGCACCATGAGTTAGATCGGGGGGCCTGCACATCTGTCAGTGCCCACAATTAGCAGAAGAACAGAAGCTAATTACTGGGATATCAAGACCTAAAAGGGAAGAGGGTCTTTCTCACTGTTCATATATGGGGAGAATTCAGGGATCAGTAGATTATGAGGAGCCATGAAACAAGTAAAACCAAATTATTGTTAAGTCCACGAGTCTTAGTATCCAGACAGCTTATGAATTTTCGTTCCCCAGTTCATCTTTTGAAGGTGTCAGGTAGATTTTCCTTGAGTGTGAGGGTAGTGAGGTCATAGCAGGAGTGGTTGTTCTGTGAGAAATGTGCTCCTAATGTTAGGTGGGTCTCTGTCATTTATATTTTTGCTGTGGGAGTTCATTCTAGTGAATAGTTGCTTTGGAGCAGTTGCTGTTTTGTTTCACTCATGTAGTTGCCATGAGGGCATTTGGTACATTGGCTTAGGTATTACATTTTGGGAAAGATATGCATAAGAACCATGAATTCTGATTATTTGGTTATGGGGGGGAGGGCGTTGATCATAGTAGTCAAGATGCACTGACAGGTTAAGCATTTCTTGAGCAGTTAAGGTGGTGTCCCACTTATTGTCTGTTGGGAAATGGGGAACTTGCTTCTAAGCTGGGCAAGGTGAGATGGAGTTATTTGAAAACCAGAGGTGGAGGGGCTGGGAATATTTCTCTCAAGGTTTGATCTCTGTCTAGTATAGGCTGTAGTTGTTTTGTGATTCTTTTGGTTATTTCCAGTGTGTGGTGATAAGTGACCACCAAGGAGGTTTGTTCACAGGGAGTTTTCTTTTTGTATTGTAGTAGGTTAATGTGGGGTTTTTGGATAGCTCTTTTGAACATATGGTCTGTTTTTTTTTTACTGGAGTGTCCTTGTTGGATAAAGACAAATTTTAGGCTCGCTAGATGGGCATCACAAGAACATTACATTTTTAACTAACTAATGCTGTCTTCTGTTCATATAGTACGGTATGTTATGTGAGGGTAGCTGCTTAATAAAGACAGCCGAAGTGCAATATGAAGATATTGAAGTACGTATAATGGTATGCTAATATTATGGTAATTGTCTGACATAATTACAAACATTTTACAGTCATTTACTTATTATAGCTGGCTTCTTAACAGACCAGTTCCTATTTCTATAACATTGTTCTTGAGTTGGGGACATGTCAGCTTCTTGTAATCGCTTTGGCTGACTGTGGACCTTCAAGGAGTCATTCCCTGAAATCTTGACTCCTTTGGCTTCCATTATTCCAAGGGTGTCAAACTTGCACTGGGCTGTGGAGTTCCTCACAGGCAGGATGTGCAAGGCAAGTGGTGTCTGCAGTGGTGGCAGGGCCAGTGGCTGCATGCCCTGGCAGAAGCAGCACAAGCAGCAGTGGTAGCAGGGCAAGCAGACACAGGGTGAGTGGGACTGTGGCAGCACAGCCTTTGCTTTCCTTCGCTGCTGCCAAGAGCTGTGTCCAATGGATCCCTGGACTCTGCAGCAGGTTCTAACCATGTTCCCCAGATTCCCTGGCCTATCAGCAGTAGCTTAGTGGACCTGTTGCAGTGCCTTTGGAAGCTAGAGCTGGTTTATAGATCGTATATTTGATACTCCTTTATTACCCAATTCTTTACTGGATCTCTTTCTACTTCTGATTAGAGCTTTTAATTTCTTCCCTTAACACATCCTCCCCATGATCGCCTTTCTTCATGATTGTAAATAACACCTCACTCTGTCTTGGCCCATAAGGTGAATATTATTTCAACTAAGGCCTCTTTTGTCAGTCCATCCAACCATGCTGTGTCTGCCTTGTAAATTTTGTCTGCATATCATCTTTATGATTATGGCCTCTCATACAGAGCTAACCTTACCAACTAGGCTTCCATTTCACATCTTGCTACCTGCAATATCCTTTACTCTGACTTGATAAATGTAGTCTTGTCCCATTGCTTTGCATCCAAAATGCTGTTAGAAAATGTAATTTCCCTTGTCTGTCACTTTAACAGTGCTCCCCTCTCTCTTTTTGGGTGCCTTGACTGGGTCTTTCTTTTCTATTGTGTTAACATAAGCTATTTGCCTTTATTTTTAAGGTCCTTCACATCCTGTGCCCACTCTACCTTTCATCTCTCATCTCGTACTACATGTGCCCCCTCTCAGCCCACAATGCCAGTTTCCATTGCTTGTTTGTTATATTTTCAAATAATCACCTTTGTTGTTTCCTTCATGGCACCCTGCTTGCTAATTCATTATCTACCTTCAAATTCCTTCTTTAATCTCTCATTTGCTGTGTTTCCTGTAAACAACACTTTAAAGTGGGTTTAAAATGGGTTACATGCCTTTTGGACTGCTTTAATAGCATTGCTGTTTGCACATTCGGCCACATATTTCACGTTAATTCCAGCCGCTGTAGCAAGTTTGGTGGCATAATGCGCCTTAAATGACTCTGAAATGCAGCAAATGACTTTGGGGTGCTGCAAAGTAAAGCGCCTCTGAGGAGTTTTAGGTTACTACCCTACAGCTACGGAGGGAAGCACCAGAGTTCATGCAGCTCGGGGACTGTACAGGCAGTCCAGCAGCAGCTTGGGAAGGCAGGCTTCACAGAATGGGGGTGGAAAAAGCGATAAGGCTGATTTCCCTCCCCCTGCCTGAGCTGTGTGGGGGCCCAGTGCTTCCCTCTGTGGCTATGGTGTCCCCTGGGACTGCCCAAGTTGGGTCCCTGCAGACAGGTGCTGCCTGGGGGGACTACAGCTGCTGCAGAGGAAAGCACCAATCCCGCCTGCCCCCCTCCACCTCGCTGCAGCTCAGGGGCTGCTCTGCCTGCCATCAGCTCTCTCTACCCTCCCTGCTGCTGGAGAGGCAGTTAAGGATCAGGCAGACACGAGCTTACCCAGCACAGGGGTTTACTTCGCCCTAAATTGAAGCGGGGTTTTGGAAAAAACATCGCTTCAGTTTAGGGAGAATTAAACCCCCATGTCGTGTACAAAGGCCCCTAATCTGCTCTGACTGCTGCCTGCCATGCAAGCTGGTATTCCACTGTCAATTTGTGCTTCCCTGTTTTATCTATCTGTTGTCTCCTGTTCTATGTATGTAACATAACCTCTGTGGAATAATTACCGTCACTCCTATCTGTATCTGTTCAGTGGAATCCTTGTTTATGACTAGTGTTTCTGGGCACGACCATAATACATGAAATTAAGCATTACTTTATTTCTAATACAAATAGAAATGTTTCATTGGTTTGAAAGGATACTGAATCGGGGCAGTGATGCATTTAAAGAAAATGCACTTTAGCATCAGAGGCCTTATCCTATTTTATTTCTACCAAATAGGGAGATTTAATAGATCAACAGATTCAAAAGTAGTCCCTGATTTTGGGTGCCCAATTTCATCTCTTTGGGGCTCAATTTTTGGAGAGGCTGAACATTCAAATGTCTTTGGATTCCATGGAGATGCAGTTTTTAAGTACAGTGGAGTCAAAAAAAAAAAATGTCAAGCTCTGTACTTTTAGGGTTGAATTTTCAAAGGAACCTGACAGCTATATGACTCTCACTTAGTTTGTGTGCTTTTTGAGTGTCTAGCTTCCTTTGAAAGCTCACCCTTAAGGTTTTGAAAAAAGAAGAAAAAAAAGTGCTATTGCAAGAGACTACAGATACTCAAAAATGGAGATATGGCCCAATATTGAAAACGGAACAGAGATTCTGAATTTCTTCTGTGTACCAGAGGAGTTTCCTGTGTTTGGAGTATAATGTAGATCAAAGTTGGGATTTATAAATATGTTGTGGAACTTCCAAAAATGTTTATGATTATATGCCAAAATTTATAATGGAATGTGTTTGTTTAGAGTACTTTCAATCAATATCTTTATTTATCAGTTCTTTGCATAGGTCTCTCACTTGGAAAGACGTTAAGACCACGTGGTATTTCATGATTTCTCGTCACTTGTTTGCTTGCTCTAAATGCAGCAATTTAAGTGAGTCCATGCCACTTTATGATAGCTAAAGGGGTATGTCTACTTTGCATGGTGAAGTGCAGGGGTCAGCAACAGTTTTGGGCAGAGTGCCAAAAACACTTAACCACCTCTACATGTAAGATGTTGGTGTGCCCAGGGCAGATGGCAGGGGAGCTGCAAGGGGCCTGATCCTTGTTGTGGTAGCACAGCCCTGGCCCCTTTTCCACCATCTGACTCAAGGTGTTCATGCTAAGAAAAATGCTTTTGCTGCCACACTTTGGCACCCATGCCGGCAGTTGCCTGCCCCTGGTGTAGTGCAATGAAGAGGTACCCAAGTTAGTTCAGCAGTCTGCTTGAAGAGTGTGAAGAAATGGGTTAAATTAAGTCAGGCAGAGGGCTGCATTTATGCAGCTATATTACTTCAATGCAATCAAGGAAACAAGTCAAAGATGCATTGTACTGCTACTCTGAGACCAATGGGTAATTGTGGGTAATAAATATGAACCTAAACCTAAGTAATGTGCTAGTTTAGCTTTTATCTGGAATTGATAGGCTGAGAGAGGCAATTTGTATGAAAAAGAAATGCGTTGACTTTAACAAAAAATTATAGGAAACATGTTGGTTTTGAATGAAATAATAATCAGAGTATGAGATGAACCTCTTCTTCTTTCATATAGTTTATATGGAGCAAGTCCAGTTTAAGGTAGTTACCAATCTAATGCCCTTGAGGAAAGGGAATGTATCTCTACAATGTTACTGTCAAATTTGTATAGAGGACAGAGTGTTGTTATGCTGTCCGTAGCTTGATCAGGATTGCCACAGTCACAGTTTGAAGAACTCCTAATACACCATTTGACTGCAGCAGCCATTCCCGATTTGGATCTGATTTAGAGTGTTTCATGGTTTTTCATGGAAGGTCAAAACCTGAAGGCTTTATTGTTGGGTTGGAAATTAGATGTTTATTCTGGATGGTGATTTCATTCCACGTTTTCCTCCAAGCTGCTGCACTGTCGTGTTCTACAAGGGCTAGTACATGTGTCTACAAAGGTTTCTAGGAAACCAAGTGGTGACCTGGGAGGTGCTTTAAATCTCTGTGAATGGAGAGGTCTGGGTTGTCATCCAGGATCCAGGTTTTCTGTTTCTCATGGAAACAGGAAAAAAATGGACTTTCCCTTTTTAATTGTGGAAGAACACAGATTTTTCATGTTGAGGGAGAAACACGCAGATTTTCCATTTCTGCAAAGAACTCTCTGCAGGCTGGCAGAGATCCAGTCTGCAAGGGGCTGGAGAGCGAGGGAGAAGAGCGGTCAGACAGGGTCTCCATGTGCACGTGCACGCTTACACATGTACATGGCCATCAGGCAGCCTGGAGAGCAGTTCCTGCAGGTAAGTCTGGTGAGGGGAGGGAGGATTGAGGCCCCCTACAGTGAGGGGTGCCCCAGCTGAGGCAGTGCATGGGGCTTAGCAGGGAGCAGGATGGAGTCTTGGGTCACTCATCTGGGCAGGGAGCTGGCTCCCTGCTGCTGCATGTACTCCTATGGGGGTACATGGGGGGCACATGCCCCCTAGATTGGTGTGCTGGGTAGGAGCAGGTTGCCTGCTGTGGGCTTAGCCTCCCTGTCCTGTTGCCTTTCTTCCCAGGGCCTTTGTAGCTCAGCAGGTGGGACCCAGTGTAGCAGGGCAGAGTGGGGCCATGCAGGGAAGTTCGTTGCTGCTGCAAGCCCAGTGCTGCCTTGGCAAAGTACCCCCTGCCCACCTGTCAGCAGCAGGGGCAGTGACGCAGAGTTGTGCCCTTTGCTGCTGCCATGCGGGGAGGGGGTGCATTGCCATGGCAGGGTGAGGCTTGGAGTAGAGGCAAGGAGCTTCACCTGGCCCCATCTGCCCTGCTGTGCTGGGATCTGCCCACTGAGCCATGGAGGCCCCAGAGGGAGGGCAGCAAGGCAGAAAGCCTTGAGCCCACAGCAGGGAGCCTGCACCACCCCCTGTGGAGTTCACTCTGGACATGCCGCCCATGGGGGAGGTAGAGCTAGGCCCCATGCTCCACTATGTTGCAGCAGCCACCGCCTACAGCGGGTAGCAGCTGGAGCTCAGGCACTGCTGCAGAGCGCTGAGAATCTGAGTCCCTGGCCCTCTAGGCCTGGCAGCTGGGGGCCTCCTCCAACAGGGCTGGGGGATGCAAGGGGCTGTGGGTGAGGAGTGAGGGACCTGGACCTGCTGGGGAGGCTGGAGGTAGTGAATAAGGGACCTGGACCTGCTTCCTGGTGAGCTAAGGGGACAGGGGGAGCTCTTATTTTTCCATGATTAAAAAAACACCTCAAAATCAAATACCAACATTTATAGGTATTTAGAATTTATTAAGATGATAGAGGCACTGGTAGGCTTCAAAATTGGTTTAAAATAGTAAATAAATCAGTAAAACATTGTGTTCAATTTATGTGTGTGTGTGTAGGGGTATTCTCTCTTTCTCTCTCTCTCTCTCTTTCTCTCTGTGTATATAGTGACATTTCATTTTAATCGCACATTTTGGGGGTTTTAAATCGGAGAATTTGAAGTTTTTAAATGGAAAAACCAGGGTCCATGGTTGTCATTCATGTGGACGACCTCTCTATATGTAGTCTTGTCACGCCAAATGTCTGGAGAATATTGGCCAACACTGGTAACCATTGAATCAGTGTAGAATTCAAGGTTGCAGAATTTAACTTGGACATCCATGCATTTGGTATGAGTCCTGTAGCCCAGACAGGTACACAGTACTTGACCATTAAGAAGACCAGTGCCATTGCACTGGTCACATTGATTTTTGATCTGCATGGAGGAACTGTACAGGAGTTGAATGGGCCGACAAGGGGAAAGGCTTTGTTAGATTTGGTTCTAGCCAAAGGACAACCTGGTGTGAGATCTGAGGATTGAGAGTAATCTGGGAGATAGTGATCATGAGGCAGTAGAATTCACCGTCCGTTGTAGGGCCGGGAAGTCAGCCGGTAGGGGAGAGGCACTTGACTTCAATAAGGCTGACTTCAATGGGCTTAGAAAAATAGTGGGAGAGACCCTATGGGAAGAGGGACTGGAGGGGGAGGGAGTTCAGGAAGGATAGTTGTTCCTTAAAGGAGAGATCCTCAGAGCACAGAACAGATCCATTCCTGTATTCAGGGAAGGTGATAAAGGGACCAGGAAACCCTTCTGGCTTACCAGAGGAGCCACAGAGTACTAAAAAAAAGGAGGCTTACAGGCAGTGGAGACAAGGGGTAGTCACCAAGGAGGAATACACAAGTGTTGTCTGTATTTGTAGGGAGAGGATACAGAAGGCAAGGGTGGTGACCAAGATCAGGTTGGTGACTGAAATCAAGGACAATAAGAAGTCCTTGTTTAGGTATGTAAGGAGCAGGAAGAAGATCAAGGGAAGTCAGGGACCCTTGTAGAATGGGGTGGGATAGCTGATAACAAACAGACAGACAGGAGAAAGCTGAACTCTTTCATTAATACTTTGTGCTGGTATTCCTGCATACAAATGGTGGTCACCCACCTGGTTGGATGCTGGATGGATGCCAGCGGGGAGGGGTGGAGGGGTGATTGCCTACCAATGGTCAGTGTTGAACTGGTGAGGGAGCTCCTAGAGTGGCTGAATGTCTTCAAGTCAGCAGGACTGAACGGACTACACCTGAGAGTGCTGAGACAATTGGCTAGAGTCATTATGGTGCTGTTGGCGAAGGTATTTGAAGACTTGGGAGAGGTCCTAGAAGACTGGAAAAGGGCCAATGTCGTGCTAATCTTTAAGAAGGGAAGGAGTGAGGATCCAGGAAACTATAGCTCAGTCAGTTTGACCTTGATACCAGGTAAAATTTTGAAAAAAATTTAAAATCATTATTTGGAAAAAACAGGTCCTTTTGTGAGAGATTGGCAGAAGGCATGATGCTGAAGGATAGCCAACATGGTTTCATTGCAGGCAGGTCCTGTCTAACCAACCTTGTCTCCTCCTATGATCAAGTAATGAACTGCTTAGATGTGGGAGACATGGTTGATGTCATATACTCAGATTTTTGAAAGGGCTTCTATATAGTCTCCTATGACATTCTTATAAAAAGAAAAAAACGGGAGTATCGTGACCTGGCAGAGTCTACAGTCAGGTAGATTGGGAACTGGCTAAGTGGTCAAACCCAGATGAATCTGTATCGCTTTGGCAGGAAGTGGCTAATGGTGCCATAGAGGGTTCGGTTCTTGGCCCTACGCTGTTCAACATCTTTATCAACAATTTAGATAAGGATGGGGAAAGCACACTGGTCAAGTTTGAAGTTAATATTAAGTAATAGGGAAAAGTGGTCATGCTAGGGGATAGGATGCAGATCCAAGCAGACCTGGACAAGCTGGAAAGGTGAGCGGAGCGGGGCTAGATGCAGTTGACTAAGGGTAAATGCAGAGTGCTGCATCTGGTAACCAGCAACATGAATATAGGTTAGGAGTACATGTCCTGGCCAGCATGATGGCCGAAAGGGACCTTGGAGTTATGGTTGATCACAGGATGAACGTAAGCTGTCAGTGTGACACTGTAGTCAACAGAGCTAATAGCATACTGGGATGCATTAGCTAATGAGTCGTGAGCAGGGCTAACAATACTTCCTCTGTACTTAGTGCTGGTGAGACCCCAGGTGGAGTCCTGTGTCCAGTTTTGAGTGCAGCACTTCAAAAAAGATGTGAAGTATCTTTAAGAGTCCAGAGAAGGAACTCAAGAATGATAAAGGGCTTGGAGGACAAACCTTAAGAGGAAAGACTAAAGGAATTTGGGACTGTTCAGCCTGAGTGAGAGAAGACTGTGGAGGGACTTGGTAGCCATTTATAAGTATATATGGGGTGAATATTGGAAGCAGAGAGAAACTGTTTACCAGGGCACTAGAGGGGAGGACAAGGAGCAATGGCCATAAAGAGTGACCAGAATCTGGAATAGACTTTCCAAGGAGGTGGTGCAGTCCCCAGCCTTGCTCCTAATTTGGCTGGGAGGCAAAAACCATGGTATTAAACGTGTCGTGGTTTTTCTTCTAGGCTGATCAGCAGTGAACAGCAAAAAGAGCAAGATTAAAGGAACCTTCTGATGTGTTTTTAAATAGCTCCTTATTTGTAACAGCTATAATCAGGGAACCTGGTTTTCTGTGTTTAAAAATTGCAAATTCTCTGATTAACTCCCTTCTGCACCACCCCCCACCCAAATTCTCTGATTCAAAACCCCCAAATCTGCATTTTTCTGTAATTAAAATGAAATGCCACGATCCATCTAGCTATCTAGCTAGCTATATAGATATCAGTTGAATACAATGTTTTATTGATATATTAACAATTTTAAAGCAATTTGGAAGCCTGCCAGTGCCTCACTCATTTTAATAATTTCTAAATATCTATACATTTTGATGTTTGATTTTGGGATTTTTATCATGGAAAATCCGAGCTCCCCCTGTCCCTTTTGCTCACCAGGACGCAGGTCAACTTCTGAATGTCCCCACTCACTGATTTGTGGTGCTGAGCAGCCCTGATATGCTAGTGCCCTGCCCATGCTGGTGCTCCTCACTCCCAACCCACAGCCCTCTTCACCCTAGCTCAGCCAGAGGAGGCCCCCAGCTGCCAGGGCTACAGGGCCAGAGACCCAGGCTCACAACCCCCTGTCCCTCTGCAGCAACACCCAAGCCCCAGCTGCCACATGTGAGAGGCAGCAGCTGCTACGGCAGAGTGCAGAGCCTGGCTCCCCTTCCACAAGGGGCAGCACGAGAAGGTCACCTATGCCCCTGACTTCTTCCTAAGCCTGACTCCCAGAGCCCTGTAGTCATTCATGGCACAGTCTAGACTACTCTTACCCTCATCATTCATGCCCACATGGATGAGGACTGTGGTATAGTAGCATAGGACCCCTGCAGGACAAATCAGGTCAATTGGTGGTTGATACAGACAAAGGCAGAACTCTTCAGTGTGTTCTTCTTTTCATTATTCCTTAATATTGACCAAGACAATCCCCCCACCTTGAACATAGGTAGATGTTCAAAAGGCACCAGACTGCCATAGATTAGTACTGACTTAGTTAAAGAGCACTTGGAATAGCTCGATGTGGGTACAAGTCAGCCAGCCCAGATGACCACTATCCACAGTGCTGAAGGATTGGCCAGTGTCATTGCTGAGCCGCTGGCACAGCTGTTTGAGCTCTCATGGTGCTCTGGACAGGTCCCTGAGGACTGGAAAAAGGTGCCCATTTTTAAGAAGGGGAGAAGGGAGGAGTCGGGTATCTTTAGGCCAGTCAGTCTTACCTCTACTCCTAGGAAAACACTAGAAAAAATCATCAAAGAGCATATTTGTGAAAGCCCAGCAGGGGAAATGATGCTGAATGGAAACCAGAATGGGTTTGTCATAGGTAGATCCTGCCTGACAGACCTTTATAGCCTTTTATGACCAGGTCACACACTGCCTTGACGCAGGAGCTGAGGCCGATGTCATCTGCCTGGATTTTAGGAAGACCTTCAACACAGTTTCACATCCTGTTCGCATAGGGAAGCTAACAGACTGTGGAGCGTATGACTGCACAGGCAGGAGGGTGGCTAACTGGCTTAGGGACTGCACCCAGAGAGTGGTGGTTGACGGGTCATTTTCAACCTGGTAGGAGGTAGGCAGTGGGGTCCCGCCGAGTTCGGTCCTTGGGCCGGTATTATTAAATATCTTCATCAGTGATTTGGATGAGGGAGTGCTGAGCACCCTTTCCAAGTTGGCAGATGATACCAAATTATGGGGCAAAATTAATACAACAGAGGGCAGGGAGCAGTTACAGGCTGACGTGGACAGGTTAGATCAATGGGCAGAAAGTAATAGGATGCAGTTCAACAAAGATAAATATAAGGTGCTCCACCTAGGAAGGAGGAATCCCCAGCACACCTACAGGTTGGGGGATGTCCTCCTCAGCAGCTCAGAGACTGTGAGAGATCTTGGAGTCATAGTTGACTCCAAGATGAACATGAGCCGGCAGTGTAACAAGGCCGTCAACAAAGCCAATCTCATCTTGTCATGTATTAGCAGATGCATGACTAACAGATTGAAGGAGGTGATGCTCCCCCTCTGCAACACTAGTCAGGCTGCAGTTGGAGTACTGTGTCCAATTTTGGGCGGCGCACTTCAAGAGGGACACGGAGGATCTGGAAAGGGTTCAGAGGAGGGCTGCCTGCATGATTAGTGGTCTCTGTGAAAGACCCTATGAGGAGAGGTTGAGAGATCTGTATCTCTTCAGCCTATACAAAAGACGGCTGAGGGGTGACCTTGTGGCTGCCTATAAATTTATCAGGGGAAAACAGCAGGGAATTGGGGATGCGTTGTTTACCAGAGCGTCCCAAGGAGTAACTAGGAATAATGGGTGCAAACTAGTGGAGAGTAGATTTAGGTTAGACACTAGGAAGAAATTTTTTACAATAAGGGTGGCTAGAGTCTGGAATGGGCTTCCAAGAGAGGTGGTGCTGTCACCTAATTTGGAGGTCTTCAGGAGGAGGCTTGACAATCACCTGGCTGAGGTCATCTGACCTCGGTTCTGTTTCCTGCCAGGGGCAGGGGGTCGGACACAATGATCCATTGGGCCCCTTCTGACTCTAGAATCTATGAATAGTAATCAGAGAGCCAGATGAGGTCGGCAATCCTTGCAGTGATGTCCCAGATCCTGACTCTAGGTAGGCAGCAAACCTCCCATGCTGTGGGATCCAGTCGACAGATGAGCCCTTCCATGCCTCTCAGGAGGGAGTCACCCACCATGATGACCTGATGTCTCTTCCTCCAGCTGCTTGGTTGTTGCTCAGTCTGCCTGGTATTGTTGAAGATGTGTCTTGCCCTGCAGCGGCTTCTTCTGTATTATCCTCCAGTGCTGCCAGGGCTTCATATCTGTTCCCCAGTTGCGTTGGGGAAGCAGTTACAGCCACATGCTGTCTAGCTCTGGAGGTGACCGTCCTCCATTCAGCTGTCCTGGGACTCTCCCATGATGTCCCTGTGCTATGTGAATTTTGCTTCTTCACTCTGTTAAAAGAATAGGTCAGGAAAATCTTTGACAGATGCTTGAGCCAGTTACCTGGGTCAGTAAATGGGATTTTAGGTGCAGTTGCATCCTGTAATTAGAAGGAGGAATTATATGATTTTTATCAGAAAGATATTGTGGGGAGAGAGCATTCTTTTCAAGCTAGTGATCCTTGACATTTAGAAAGGGTTTGAAAACCCTAGCTGAGATTTCTCATAATATAGACTAGCTCTGTCTTCATAGAAAGATTTTTGGGTGGACTGCTTAGCTTCCAAGTTGCTGTCATACAACATTCAATTGATATGGATATACCATAGTTTCAGTTAATTAAAAATTATGATTAAGTTGTGGGTTTTCAACAATGTAATTCAGCGCTTGCAACAAGAGAGAGCGAGTCAGGGCTATCTATGACTCTTCATGGCTGTTTTTGTCAATCAACTGAATGGTTCTCATTCAAGTCACACAACGAAATATTAAGTGCCCCTGCTGATTTACAGGGAGGTTAGTAAGTTCTATGTGATAAATTTCAAAATGCAGAACACCATATTTCTCTGAATTGGTGCTAACAATTTCCCTTTATTCCCTTGAGTAGGAGTCTGGACTAGATGACCAGCTTTGTTTCCTATACTTTTTTTATATCCTTAATGCATTGTGCATTTATATATAGTACACATCCAGTATCTCTAAACAGTTCTTACTAGTGTCATAAATGCTTCATTATTGTACGTGATGAGCACTTAGAAAAAGTTCATGTGAAGGGAAATTAAACTTGCAAGCAATGCTTGTTTGTTTTGTTTTTGTTGTAATTTGTGTTCATATCAAGCTAACTTCCAAGTTATTTTGGGTGATGCTATATTTCAGAAAAAATCAGTCCCAATGAATCATGTAAATGAAAAGCATGAATTTGAAAAAAAAAAAAAAAGATGTTGAAATTATATAATGTAATATATGATATGTTACATTATTGCAATATATAATGTCAGTATTATATATAATGTTTTAATATATATTATGTAAATATATAGTATTTTAATGTTTGTGTTCTAAAGTCAGTAACTTATTATATCATTAGCTCTAGCTGAAGAATCATTTTGGGAGGCACTTGTCATTATCATGAAAAATATTTTTCCTATATCAATATAAGTCTTAAATTAGTATACTGGTATTTATATGAATGTGACTGATTCTCCTAATAAACCTGAGGGAACTTTTCAAGATGGCTTTGGCTTTGTGAAATAGCATCCTTGTTCAGACCATGTTTCAGCAGTACTTGTGGATCATATCCTCTGCATAGATATAAGCCAGGTAAAATATATCAGTTAAGACACAAAGCAGTAAACACTTGCTTGTCCAAGAGCCAGTAATTCCATCAGTATCTCATGCCTAAACACAAGCCAGGCCAATGTGCTGTGAGGCAGGCAAGGATGTTTGTTGGTGATTCTTATTGGACTTTGATTTTTGGATAGACTTAGACAAGCTTTTGAATACAATGCTTCAGGTGTGAGGAAAATACAGGCGCAGTAAAGAGTAAAAGTCTGCATTTTCTGGACATTCAGAATCTTGTCCTCTATAAATGAGTTGCACGTAGACTCCTTGATGAGTTTTTCTAAGATTTTCCCTGGGATAGAAGTTAGGCTGCCTGGCCTATACTTGCCTAGGTCCTCCCTCTTCCCCTTCTTGAAGATGTGTACAGTGTTAGCCCTCTTCCAATCCTTAGGGATCCTCCCTGAGTGCCACAATTTTTTAAAAAAGATTCTCCAGGGGTCCTGCAGTGACCTCAGTCAGCTCCTTCAGCGCTCTTGGGAGAAGTTCATTCAGTCCTGCTGACTTATAAATGTCTAGCTTCTCTAGTTGGTTATGCAACAGCTCAGCATCAACAATGAGAAGGCTGTCATTCCCACCATGCCCTGTGTAAGTCTTATCTTGCATGTTTTTCCCCTTGGTCTGGTGAAAAAGGACTACTTATTGTCCTTGATTCCTGTTGCTAACTTGAATTCAATTGCCACCTTAGCTTTCCTAATTTTTTCCCTACATGTGTGGACCACTGTTGAATAATCTTCCTTAAGTACTATCCTTAGCTTCCATTGTGTGAATGCCTCTCTTTTTTCATGAGGACCATGATATCCCTATTGAGCCAAGAATGCCTGAAAGCCCTTTTGCTTTTCCTCTGTATGGGAATGGTCGTCTTTTGGTCTTTTGTGCTTCAAGGATTGTGTCTTTTGAGGAACGACCACTCTTTGTGTACTCCATTCTCCTTCAGTCCCTGGTCTTGCATGGCCTCCCCTACTAATGCCCTGAGCCTGTTGAAATTAATGTTTCTGAAGTCCAGGACTTCAATCCTGCTGGTTGGTTTGTCTACCTTGCAGCGGACAGTAACCATGATGATCTTATGGTTGCTGTCACCTAAGCTACGCTCAATGTCCAAGTTGCTCACTAGATTGCCTCCTTTGGCTAAGACCAATTCTAGGAGAACTATTTGAATCTTACATTCTAATTTGCTCTCAGGAGAATTGAAATATTTGATGGGAAAATAAGATGTTCCCTCTACCTTTTTATTCTAGGTGAAAGTGTGGGAATCAAGTTCAATTTTTAGGTATAGGGAAACTACTGAATTTTGAAATGCAGTACTATTGTATGGGTTTCGTACTGATTTGGAATTGTTGATCTACTTCAGGGTAGACAATTATTTGGGCTGGAGGGCCACTTAAGGAGATTTGGTGAGCTGTTGGGGAGGGGAGGGGAGGGGAGAGCAGCTGCAATTCATCCTGTCTAGTCTGCCGACTGATGCTGGAAGCCTGAGGAGGGAGGGCTGTGCCCCTCACCACTTTGCTCTGCTACACTTGGGCCTGGGTTGGGCCATGCAGCACCACATCTTATAATTTTTGTCCAACTTGTCATTGCTTTTTGGTTTAATAACAAAATAAGGAAAGAATACTTTCAGATTGCTGTGGAAATCTCTGTACTCGGGTCTAAGATCTGGGGTTCTAGTTTCTCTAAAATCTGAAAACATGAAATGTGATCTAGATCTTAATTCCGAATAGTTCGCCCAGCCTATTCAAGCAGGCACATTGTGTAGTATTCCTTGGTGCCATGTGTAACTCCAAAAATATAAAAAGGCTTTAGTCATCATTCATTATTAATAAGCACAACTGCCAGCTTTTAAAAAAAACATTTTTATCTCCTTGTTTTGGGTAAACGGTTAAAAATTTCTGAGCAGTGAATTCTATAATAGTTTTCATGTCTTCAGCCAACACAAAGGCATAATGTAAAGAAAATATGCTCCGGACCATCCTCTTACCCTTTCCCCAAGAGACAGAGCACAGAAGCAACAGCAAGCAGCATTGTCGGGGGCAGATATTGTAAGGCTGTGGTCTACACCTGCCTGATGCTTTACTGCGGTGAGCCGTTAGGAAAACTGGAGGGTTCTGTTGCTAAGCCAGCCTGTGATTTGATTCAAACACCAGAGAGAAATTTATTTAAATTGGTCTTTATCTAGGTATTTTAATAGACTGATAGAAATTGATTGACACATTCATTGGAGAGGAATCAACTTAAGTTGATTGTTGCATGGGCTTTTACATGAACCATAGACTAGTAAGGAGCTGATTTAAGTCACAGCCATAAGATAGAGTCAACAGCCTACCTCGTCTCAGTAAGATCAAGATGTGGAAGAGCACCATCTGATGGGACACAGTAAGGGTGGGGTGTAAGGGGAGGAGCATCTCTATGAAGAAAACCCATGTAGGTGAGCGGGGTTGTTCAACCTACATCCTATTCCTGACAATTAAACATAGACATCAAGGTTTGGCAGATGAAAGAAGGACATCAGAGGTTGGCTTAGCAACAGAATCCTCTAGTTGTCACGGCTCACCCCAGTAAGGCGTCAGGCAGGTGTAGACTACAGCCTTACAGCATCTGCCCCCGACAGTGCTGCTTGCTGTTGCTTCTGTGCTTGGGAAATGCAAGCTGAAAGGGGGTGGGAGAATAGGGTGCCCCACCCTCTTTCTGATACCTCTCCATTGGGGTGGTGCCTGGGGCATGCCCTGCTTGTCCATTCCACATTATACTACTGAATTAACAATTTCATTCTGAGAATACATTTAATGTGACCTGAAAAGTAAAGAAAACGGGCTTGAAACAGACGGGAAAATATTGACAGTAAACAGCTTAATCTTATATTTGAAGTTTCTTTTGTTTCGTGTTTGTTGTCACTTATAAAAGTTGAGGTTCGTTATATAAGTTTTAATATCTGATTTTTTTTTTTTTT
>JAGPOW010001338.1:42754009-42825689 GCA_030014935.1 Caiman crocodilus
TTTTTTTTTTTTTTCCACCCTGAACTATAAGGTCTATTGCCAGGGCCTCAATTTACTGATGACTTTCTGCTTCCAGTTTTGTACAGTGAGAACTCTTGTACATCTTCTCTCTCACTGGTCATTATATGTAAAATGAACAAAACATGTCCTTGTTTTTTCCAAGCTATATTTTATTTTATGATTAGTATTTTTTGTTCTGTGCAATTTAATTGCATTTCTTCATCCTGTTAACTCAAAAGTGTTCTATCCACTGATTCTCCAAGAGTTTTCTTTGTTATGCTATCTCTGCTTCTCTCTGTTTGACATAAAGAAGAAGAGTACATCCCAGGCAGAATTGGTGCTTATTAAATATATATATTTTTTGTTTTTCTTTTTATGATTTCTAAGAGGCTTAGGATGGAATGAGTGGTGACATTCTAAAGGCTGAAGGTACTTCTCTGGAGTTGCTCTGTTAGAGGTAGCTTCAGTGAACATGGCCTCACTGGTGACCCAAGCTGCAGTCTGTAATTACATCCCCACTACATTAGTAGCTGAGGAACAGCAACACTCTTACTTTGGACTGCATCCCCTCTTGGTCCAACTAGACATGTCTTTACTGAACTGGACTCAGGAGATATGGGTTCCGTTTCCATGTTTTTCCCTAGTTTGCTATGTGGACAGAATGCTTTACTTCTCTGTCTTGGCTGCTGTATCCATTAAATAGAGATTATGCTATTGACTTCATAGATTCATAGATTGCACAGTGCTGGAAGGGACCTCACAAGATCATCAGGTCCAGCCCCCTGCTAGGCAGGAAAGACAACTGGGGTCAAGTGACCCCAGCAAGGTGACTGTCCAATCTCCGGGGTGTGTGATTGTACCACCTCTGGAGGGAGCTTATTCCACAGTCTACACACCCTGACTGTGAAAAAGTTTTTCTTAGAGTTGAGCCTGAAGTGGTCTCCCAGGAGTTTGTGGCTATTACTCCTGGTTTTCCCCAAGGGTGGCCTGAGAACAGTTGTATTGACATATACTTCTTGATGTATTCCCCTAGTGTAATGGCAAGCTGCTACCAAGCCCCCTCTCAGCCTTCTTTTTTTTTAGGCTGAAGAGACCCAAAATCCTCACTTGGCACATGCTTCCCCCACCGTATGGCTAAATGCTGGGCTGCCCGTAAATATAATCCTTGTAGTCAGGGTGTGTCTACAAGAGATGCTTTACTACACATGCCCAATGACATGAAGGATCCTGAAGGAAGGAATGTATTTCAAGCTTTTATGAAAAATATTACATAGGTACTACAGAAACATCATCTGGCAGGAGTGAAAATAATGTGCTAGGGTCTGCACAGAATCAAATAAGAGGCAGGGGACAAGCCTAAAGAATATGTGCTACAAGCAGCACAGGCAGCCTGTTGCATGTGGCACACAGCAGATTGGAGAGGAGATAGCACAGTGGTGGGCTAAGGCAGAGGTCAGAAAAATGAGCAGTAACTTGGTCAGGGAGCAGACTGGGTAAGGGAAAAGGATCAGAGTGGTATTTGCAGAAGATACAGAACTAATTTGAGGTGCACCTGCCAAAAAAGTTGACCTCATGTAAACTAAAGGATGGCCTGTGAGCCAAGACACGCATAAAAGCTAAGGGCACGATCCTGCTGCGTGTAGAGCAGGGTCTATTAATGGACTTCCCCTGAAGAGAATATGCTGATTGCTTTGACTTGCATACCTCTGAGCTTCTCCATGCATTATAATTTTTTTTAAATATATTTTTGTAGAATGATCAGATACTGCTAGTAATGTAGGCTTCATGGAAAACATGCTGTAAGTATTCAATCACACAAAAAATATTTGTCTAGCTAGGAAGAAATCCTCACTGATTTGCCCTACTTCAGTAGAACATAGAATAAAATCTTGCTCTGTTCCCTATCCTGTTTTATAGTGATTTGTAAGCAGTAACTTAAGACATTGTTTTTGGAAGGGAAAGGAAACCTTTTTGTGTGTTTTAAATTTCCTGGACAGCTTCCTGCTTCACATGGCCATGTAAAAAGGATAGTCTTTGCAATGTAGATCTCAGCATTTGTATGGAAAATGATCAGGCACAGGTTCCCAGTTGAATTAGTAGGATTGTAATGTGAGAGAAAACATATTAGATTGGTCTGGTTTTCTTGGCAATTTTATTAAGGGAGCAATAATGTCCAACTGGAAATGAAGCATTTCCTTTATGACTTTATATGATAACCAGATAAAATGTAAACATAAACACTGACTACATGGTGCTTATTAAACAGTTAATTTTATATAATTGGCTTTATACAGTATAATGTATAAACGTTTTATTTGATCTGTAATGGTTTCCTCCCTTTAACTTGCCTACAGAAGAATTACTTCTATAAAATTATTCTCTGGTATATTGTAGTTTCACATCTGGTAGTGAAGGCAGGTAGCAAGAGTCAATGTAAATTTTCTGCAAAAAAGAATCCATTTGTGGTGAACCGCAAGACATTTTTCCTGGTTGTACACAACCCAGGAGCTGTTTTTGATGTTTTGGAGGTCTGTCTATTGGAAAACCTTTTGCATCTTGTATTAACTATTAATGTTTATGCAGACACCACGCACTCTTGAAACCATGGAGGCACTGACATTGATAGCAGCCGGTGACATCTTGAGCTCCGTGTTGTATACACCCATTTACAACAGGATTAAACTACATGGGTGCAAAACACCCAAGTCCTGGCTATACTAATGTCATCACTGCTGTTACCACAAAGTAGAGCTAACATAGTGATGAATTACCTCGTTCAATTTGCATGTAGTGTGTTGACTTGCTGTGCTGACAATTGGACTGTTTACTGTATTTACTCAATTAGAAGATGAGGATTTTCCCCCCATTTCACATGGAGACAAAAGCCCTTTACCACAATGGAACATGAGGGTGGAGCTGCAGCTCCAGCAACAGCTCCATTCCCTACCCTTCTGCTTCTGAATACCCTGCCACTCCTCCCTTGTAGCCCCCATTTCCCCTCCTTTCCATACCTCATCTCCCTCTCTCTCATCCTCAGCTGTGCTCCTCCTTACCTTTGCTCTGTCTGTGCCAACAGGCTTTGCCCTTGCTGCAGCCTGGGGCATGAAGCATGGCTGAAGGCCAGTCCCAATAGCAGCAGTGGCAGGGAACTGACGCTTCTGTTCCAGGCCAGCCCTGTAGGTTCTTGCTACTGTTACAGAGCCAGACTGGAGCCGTGAGCCCTGGGCTGCAGCAGGGACAGAGCCTGCCAGGGCAGAGCAAAGGGTAAATGGGGTGAGGGGTGATGGGAGGAAAGGCAGGGGACAGGGACTTGAAGCTGCAGGTGGCAGGAGAAGCATGAAAGGGAGAGTGGGGAACCAGGGAAGAGGGAACTGGGGCAGCCTGAGGATTGTGGGGGGAGGAGGAGGGCCAGCACAATGAGGATAAGTGGGGGAGGGGATAGGCAGCAGGGGGAAGCTGCCTGCCTGTCCTGCTGCCTGCCACCTGTCCCCCACCACCCTGCATTGCCTCCCCCTTTACTGCCCCCACCTGTCTAACCAGGTACCCCTGCACACACTGTCTCCTCCACTGCCTGTCTCATTAGTACCCCCTTATCACCTCTTCCCACCCCCCATTGCCTACAGTAGTGAGGGGATGAATTTAAGATAATCTTGAATAATTAAATGACAAACATGGAAAATTATAATAAATTTATACATATTCCATGTGTAGAATCTAATTACTGGGGGTTATCTTATATTCAGGTAAATGCAGTAATATTTACATACTTCCAGTGGTTTGGAGGAAAACATACAAAGCCAAAAATACTTGGGAATCATAAAATATGTAACCTATTCCATAATTTTAAGTTTTGGCATTAAAATATTGATTTTTTGAAGTTTAAAAATCTATTTCATTTGTAGACTCTCAGTCACTGTAAACGTCCATTCTCTGAACAATTCACGTGTCCTCTCTTCTTTATCTTATGAGGTTGTTATTATTTATTTTGTATGTGGGACATGAGGCCAAGCTAAGTTTAGAAAGGAAAATTAAGTTTGAAAAACTCAGGGCAGCTACCATCCCTTGGTTGATTAATCAATGGGAATTCAGTTTATAGTATGCTAATAAGGAAAAGTGATCAAAGGGCTGAAGTTTGTCCAAAATGGCACTGTTGGATGATCTGGCAGGTGTATTTTCTTTACCAAGCATCTGGCTATCTAGGGTAGAACCGGATAGGCCTGTCTTGGGGAGGAATCCTGGGATACCTCTGAGTGACGTTTCAGAAAGGTGCATCGGGTATTGCTTGCCAGTATGACCTGTTGACCATAGCCGGGAGTCATCCACTATACTCTGATGATATATGTGAACCAGAAAAGGAACTGACTATTATGGGAATCATTTTACAGGTCAGTGGCTGAACAGCAAATTAAAAAAATGAGATATCTGAAATGAAATGTTTTCGTTTAAAAAAAACAGATCAAGCTAAAATGTTTCACCTAACATGATTTTTTATTTCTGACTTTTTAAAAATGAAAGCAAAGGAAACTATGTACAAAGGGCTAGATTCACAAGGGATTTAGGTGCTGTTCAGAAAAGGGGCTCCCAGGTGCAGGACTCAACCATGCGTAGCCAGGGCTGAGTGTCCCACAGCTGAGGAGACCCTCCGTCCTGGCAGTGGTGGGGTACTGCCTGGACAGAGAGTCCTGTCAGGTGCAGGACTCCCCACTCTGGCAGCTGTGGGGCACTCCCACAGTTGTGACTGGTCAGCCACAGGACTCGGTTGTGGGAGCTTGCTACTTGCCAGTGCAGGGGGAGTCTGGGATGGCAATCTAGGGCTTCCCTTGCATCAGCAATAAAGCATAATAGGATCTGATCCTGGGTCCCACAAACACACCTTCTGCCATGTACATGTGGCATGGCAGGAGGTGCAACTGGGTGGATTGTTTATCAGATCCTATCACACCTTTACCTGAACACGTAGAGGGGCCCTTAGAGACTAGATGGTTCACAGAGGCATGAGCTTTTGCACACAACCTTTGTCAGATGCTGTGAATGGATCGCACTGTATTAATGTGTGTTAAACAACATAATAAAAATAACATTTTATTAAGTTGTTTAAAGATTGGTGCAAAGACCTCGTCCCCTCCATAACTATTCAACAATTTAAAAGTTGAAGCAGCTTCCTGTGGAAAGTGGCACATAAAAAGTAGCAAGCCTTCAGCAGCAATATGAACTTTTATTAAGACTACTGTTATCTCAACCAAGGACTGATTATGACAAGATCTGGACTTAAATGACTAGGGCAGTGGTGGCCAGCTTTCTTGGCAGGTGTAGTGCTGCAAGTTAAGCCCTGCCCCCTCCCCAAGTGCCACTCTGAGTCTTGCCCTCCTGAGATCCTGGAATGGAGGTAGAGGGGCTTGAACCTCTGGGTGCACAAAGCAAGGGAGGGTTATGATGCTGCAGCAAGAGGAGGTGACACTTGTCACCTCCTTTTGTAGCAGCACCACATTTTCACTCCACTCTACAGAGTGTTTCACTCTCTGGCAGGTATTACATTTATGATATGATTAACATGTTAATTGTGCCATAAAATACCACATGCCACACGCAGCTAATTTAGGATATCGATAGCATGTAGGACATATTTGTGGTTGGTTTGTGAAGGACTTTCAATTGACTATGTGTCATGTATTATGTTCCAGATCAGGGCCCTCCCCACTGATGCCAGTTATCAGTGGATTGTTGGCATTGACTGGAAACCTATAACCCCATCAGGGTCTTTTCTTCTTTCTGCTGCTGCTGCTATGTCCTGATTCTGATCCGTAACCCTTTTCTTCCCCTAGAATCACAGAAAGTTAGGATTGGACGGGACCTCAGGAGGTCATCTTGTCCAACCTCCTTCTCAAATCAGGACCATCCCCAACTAGATCATCCCAGCCAAAGCTTTTTCTAGATGGGTTCTGAAAACTTTTAAGGATGGAGCTTTCACCACCTCTCTGGGTAACCTGGCCAGTGGCCTCCTAGTGAGAAAATTCTTCCTAATATATAACCTAAATGTCCCTTGCTGCAACTTGAGACCCTAACTCCTTGTTCTCATCTGCTTCTTATCTGATTCTGCCTCCAGACTAATTTGTTGGATTACTCCTCCCTCCTCTATCACATCCAGAAGTGTAAAGAGGGGTAGGTGAGTAAACAGGGCAGGTGTTCTGGGTCTTGCATAAGAAATGTACCGCTGCTCTGGCTGCATTTTCTGTTAGCTCAGTATATCACATCACAGGGCACTCTGGGAATTGTGGTTCTCTAGAGTGGCAGTAGAGTTTGCTACTGGAGAGGAGTAGGTTTTGCTGCAAATAATTTGGTTTATCTTAATGTAAGCACCTGACTAACCTGGTACCTAAATGTTTTAAGCATATGCTTAAGCACTTTGTTGAACTGGAGGAGTATGTATAGAGCAGGGGTATTCAAGCCACGGCCTGCAGGCCAGATCCCATCTGTGGAGCCATGCACCTGGCCCACAGAGCTCCTCATGGGTTGGGAAATTTGGCAGCAGGGAAGCGCTGGCAATTTAATACTGCCACCCCTCTGCCTACTGCCAAATTCCCAAGTCTTGCATCCAAACTGGGGCTGGCCCATGCTGCCTGTGTCTCCCTCCCAGTTTCCCCCTCCTCTGGACACACAGTTGCACAGGCCCCTGGCCTGTGGACATACTACGCACTGCCTATGTGACCTGCAGGGCAAAAAAGGTTGAGCACCACTGGCACAGAGATACATACCTTATAGTCTCTGCTGTAAAGTGTGTAGGTGAGCCTAAAATCATATTTGCATTTTTGTTCTTCTTGCATCACAGTTTTTATGCATTAACCATTCATTTTCTGTAGAATGGATTATTTGGCAACTTAATTCTTGTCAGATAAACATATTTTTTTTTCTGTTTACCACAAAACAGCTGTTGCATTCAGCTGTTACCGGTCTGTCCGAATTAAAATAGTTCTTCACTTCTCTTTAAAACCACTTCCAGGCTGAAGACATCTGACCTTTAATATGTGCTTTGTATAAATTCCAGGACTGAGTGTTTTTATTTTAATTTTATGCTTTTTTATTATTATTTAACTGGAGCCAAAAGTAGTGATTTTCCTGTATTTAGAGAAGGAAGTCAATCCTGGGAAAATCTGTTTTTTTGCTTTCAAAACTCTGAATGCCATAGAGAAACACAAACCTGCACAGGCATAAAATTACTTTTGTTTTCTAATAATTAATGCACAGAGTAGATTGGTAATTGATAGCCTATTAAGCCAATAAAAACAAACATTAAGAAGTTTTAGATACTGGTTTGACTTTTAACTAGATTAAACAAGAGTATTTAAAGGCTTTGCTCATAGATTTAATTTATTGTTCTTGTTCACTTACCTTTTCAATACATGCTTCCAATAAACGTCCATTTAAATATTTCAGAAATAGTACAATTTACAAAAATAGCTGCACATTTTGCTTGAGACTGTTGTTTTGCTGGGTTAATAAATCTTATAGTAGTTAATAGTTGTCATATATTGCATTTAGAACATCTTTTATGTGAACATGTGTTTTTCTTGGTCTGTGTTTCTTCTGTTCACCAGTCCTACCCCGCATGCTTGGTAATTTAATAAAGCATGTCCATATTTAATTTAACTAAAAAAAAGTAATTTCTTACTTAATTACTCTGTTTATCCTGCTGTTCCATACTTTGTTTTGTGTTTTAGGGTAGCTGTTCATCTGTGTCTGCTAATTACATATTGGAATAAAGAAAGTTAGCCAGAGAAGACTTAAGTATTTTAGAAAGCCAAAATTATGTATGCATGGGGGAAATTGTCTCATTAACAAAGAGATTCCTTTCTTCCATCTACAGATCACTGTAGGTATGCTATTGTGAATATAATTAATTGCATCTGTAAAAAGCTAATTATATCAGCAAATGATGCCTTTATCTGCATCTGGATCCCTGCAAACCACTGACTAGAGATGCACAAATAGAATCAGAGTCCAAAGTTCTTTTTAAAAATCTGTGCCTGGCATGAATTAAGCTAATTTGGAATAATGCGTGTTTGTTCTTTATCTGCATTTCTTTCTCTCTCCTCCCCTCGTTCCAACCCCTTCATATTCTGGTATGAGCATGTCTACACAGTGAGAGAGGAATGCCTCTTTTGGAATAATTTCTCATTTAGGCAAGTCCTTAACATGAAATGTTAAATGTTTGATCCATTCCTGGGAAAATTCTTCCTACTGTTTTTTTTTTTTTTTTTCTGAACATCACTATAGGGGCTAAGAAAACAAAGTTTCCAGAACCAGTCTTCTATTACTGGTCTTCCTGATCTCAACACTTTGTCATGCATGTCCCCCACACTGTGAAGGGAAAGGCCATCAATGGAGACAGTGAATTCTCGGAATTGAAGATTACAGAATAATCCTGGAAATGTTGATCTTTGTATTGTAGGATGTTGCTGGACTTCTCTCAATTATGTGCTGCAGGAAAGAAGAGCAGTGCAGCAGTAATTCACCTGTTTATTTTCCTGTGAAATGCTAGGATGTTAATGTGCTGTGCATGGTACATATGACGAGACCATGTGTCTCCCAATACCGTAGATGGTATAAGACGCTAGCGGCCCAGAAAGGAGGCAAAGAAACAGATCTTCAGGAAAATATCCTATCTTGTTCTTGCATTGTGGTCTGATCAAATATGACGACTTAATTTCCAAATCCTGGTAAAAACCACCATCAATTGCTTATCAGTGTAGCTTCATCCCTCCCCTGCTACTTTATGCATAGCTCCTAAATATCATTGTATTACAATTATATTATGTTAAGACAGTAGTAATTTGAATCTTAAAATTTATATCAAGAAATAGCAGACTTTATATGTGCCCTGGCTTGCCACAGAATTTAAGCAGTTTGTCTAAGCCATGTTTACGATTAACCCAGTGATATAGTTCTCACTTGGGCAAAGGTCTCGTAATAGTGATGTTGTCTGGAAAAGGACTGCATGACTGATCTTAATATGTTTTATAGTTAGAATATGTTTCATCTTCAGAATACTGCACAAATGTTTAACTAACTAATATTTGCCTGCCCTGTGAGGCTGGTAAGTATTATTATTATTTTACAATTGATGGAACTGAGGTACAAAGGAGTTTCTTTAAGTTGTCTTTTCCCTTCTGTTTCTGGGTCACAGAGGAGTCAGGCTCAGAGCCAGCATTAAAACCTGTGAGTTCCTAAAACTTACTAAGCCTACATGCAGATCTTTGTGAAGGGCTAGTGGGATAGGAAAAGCAATTTGAAAAAAGGTGATCATGCTATAGAAGATTTTGTGTAACATTTGTTTTGTTATTTCTTCTTCCGATTCTCAACATACATTTCATAAAAAGCTAGGGGGTTGATTTGGTACTTGTATTCAATATCTATAGTAAATATTAGAACCATGCTGCATCCATCTGTCCAATCAAGATAGAGATGAGCAAATTTATTAAAAATACCATTCAAATATTTATCTGTTTTCCTGACTTTGCCATGTCCAGTGCAGTTGTCATAACTTCTGTATATTTCTCTGTTTGGATTCTTGAATGTCATATTAATTACAAATTTCTATAAGAATACAGGAGGAAATACCCTTAAGTACATACAACACAGGGACTTTTCACCCAGGAAAAGCGTAGGCTCAGGAGTGACTTGGTGGCAGCTTATAAGTACAAAAGGGGTATGCATCAAGAACTGGGAGAACATCTGTTCACTAGGGCACCCCAAGGGAAGATGTGGTCCAGTGGTCACAAACTCCTGGAAGATTGTTTTAGGCTGGATATAAGGAAGAACTTCTTTTCTGTCTGAGTCCCTAGGACCTGAAATAAACTTCTCCCAGAAGTGGTGCAAGCACCTACTCTAGATACATTCAGAAAACACTTGGATGCCCATCTTGCTGGGATCATTTGACCTCAGCTGACTTCCTGCCCTTTGGGCAGGGGGCTGGACCTGAAGATCTTGTGAGATCCCTTCCAGCCCTAATGTCTATGATATCTATGAAACACAGAAGTTCATCTGCTATTTATAAGTGACATAATACCAGGAAGTTCAGGACCTAGTAAAAACAAAACAAAAAGTCCTATCTCTCCTTTTTAATACATTGACAGGCCTATTGTGCATCTTTGAACATGGCGTTCATGAACTATTTTGAGTCACTCATTATGAAACAGCCATCCCATACACTTCTGAAGTTTTTAAAAATAGATGGTATAGAGATGCAGGCATAAAAAATAAATCAAATTTGGGAGCAACACATTAGTGATAGTCTATACAACGTCTAAGACCAGTCTGCCCCATCTACAATCTGTACCTGTACTCTTACAACAGATGGATCAAGCTGCTGTTTCTACCAATGGAATTTAACAGCTTGAAATTGGGGAAGAAGCCCTTCTTGTTCAGATACTTGTTTTCTTTGCATTGTGGATGGCAATATATTCCAAGAAATCTCCTGCTGTTGTACTACCACTTATGCTGCCCTCAGTGAAGTAAAAGGACTGCAGATTGAGTGTCCCCTTTTTTCTTTTTTTTTTTTTTTTAACGTACTATGCCATGTAAAACTAATGAGAGTGGGTCTAGACTACAAGTAGTAAAAGTTTCTGCGGTTAATACATTCCACCTTTCCCATTAATGGAGCTGTACTGGTGGTAGAATACTAGGAGATAATTTAAAATGTTATTGAATTATCTGTCTGAATAAAACACTACTACATGTTAGGTCGGGGTGGGAAAAATACAGCCTGTGGGCCAGATAAGGCCCACAAGGCCACTCTATCTAGCCCATGGGGCCCCTAAAAAACTTTGGAAAATTACTATTTCTCTGCCCTTGGTTCCTGTCAAAAATGGGCAATAGGACTCAAGGGAAGCCCAGCAGGCTCCAACAACAGTAGGGCCCGCCCAGCCCCGCCTCCCAGCCGGAAGCCGAAGCCGGGGTTTCTGGGCTGGGAGCATGTGGCTGCATCGGTGATGGAAGCTCAGGTAAGTGGGGGCAGCAGGAACCTGAGCAGGGAAGGAGCACGGGAGGGGGAAGCGGCCCCTCCCTGCCCCGTGCCCAGTGCCCCCTGCTGCAGCTTCTTGCAACCCGCATGGGGCTGCCTGTGCATGCTGCTAGTGCCTGCAGTGTGGGGCACCGGGCTTGGGGCAAGGTAGGGCTGCCCCCCCTCTCCCCTCTTCATGCTCAGCTTTTCCCTGGCTCCTTTCCTTCATGGAGAAAAGCGGCCTCTTGCCCACCTCATAGCCGGTGCCCCACACTGCAGGCACTCGCAGCATGCACGGGGCTGTCCAGAGCAGGCACAGGCGAGGTGTAAGCAGCTGCAGCACAGGATGCAGGCATGGGGCGGGGAGGGGCTACTTTCTCCCCCAAGAACTGCACTCAGCACCACCTTGTAACCTGGCCCTGCTGGCAGTGGGGCGGGTTACAAGCTGGTGCTGAGCACGGGGGAAAGTGGCCCCTTGCCCGCCCCTTGCTGCAGCCTCTTGCAGCCTGCCTGGAGCTGCCTGTGCCTGCTCCGGACAGCCCCGCGTGTGTTGCGAGTGCCTGCAACACGGGGTGCTGGCCATGGGGCAGGTGAGGGGATACTTTTCCCCATGCTCAACACTAGCTTGTTCCCCGCTGGCGAGCAGGGGTCAGAGCTGTGCGCTGCCCCCTGCCTGTACCACAGGCTGGCAGACACTGGGTGTGAGCGGGCAGGGAGCCAGTGGGAGCACAGGGCCTGCACCAGTGTCCCGGGGCCAGTGCTGGTGGGGCCCAGAGCAGGGTGGCAGGAGTGCAGGGTCCCAGCTGGCAGGGGCTGCAGCCCAGCCCAGCTCCACGGACTCCTGGCAGCCTGTGCCACCTGTCAAGGGGTGGGGCTACCCATGCGGCCCTTGACAGCTTGCCAAAACTGGGTAAGCGGCCCTCCACTCAAAATAATTGCCTGACCCTGCACTGAGTGAATAGGTCGAGGAGCTTTTTCTTTAGAATTCACAAGTCTGAGTCAGAAGTTGCAAAATCCCAGTTCCACCTAAATCCTAGTAATACTTATTTGCTCATGAGTAGCAGCTTATTTCAGTGTTTCAAAATGTTTTACAAACATTAAGAACATTGTAGAATGTGTTAGAGTGGCTAGGCAGTGTAGACTGGTTAGAGTGGCTCCACAATGGCCCAGTGACAGGGATAAGAAGAAGAAGCTCCATATTTTATGCTGGTCATCTAAGAAATGTGGTACAAATTAGATTGGCCATGTCACCCAGTTAGGGTGGCCACTGATGCATCTCCAGAATACAGGACAGCCCCTTGGTGAGAGGCCAGGATCACTGGCTCCCTTGGCCAATCAGAACTGAGAGGTGGGGCCACTGGCTTGGTCAATCAGGATGGAAGGGTGGGGCCACCAAGCCCATTAGGCAGTGTAACAAAGGAGTGGGGCCTCCACAAAAAGGCCACCTCTCTCTCTTACTCCTTCTGTGGTTGGCTTGGAACTTTGCTCCTCCTGGCTGTGCACTGCCCTGCCTCTAGGTGCAGCAAATAGAATCACAAGGGCAAATGATTGATATATATTTCCATCAATGAACTGTAAACCAGGACTTTTTTTGCAGTCCATTGCTCATTCAGAAATGGACAGGGGACTAAAGGTTTACAAACAGGAGGGTCTGGTATAAAGCAGGACCAGTGGGTACCTTATACCCAGTCTAAGTAGCAGCTCAGAACAGGGCAAGAAATAAGAATGCACAAAGATGACTTAAGAGTCCCAACACAACTCTTGTTTAAACCACAGTGTAGAAAAAGAGGAATGTATAGTCTGGCTCAGTATCTGAATAAGCCTCATAAATTGTCTAACAATATGTCTTCATTGCATAGTTCATTTGAATGATTTACCCCTGGGTCTGAGCAATACAGATCAGCCTAGCTTGGGTGAAAGTGTCACCATGGCAGAACCTGGCTTGTTATTTTCATTAGTTCTTTCACCTCTGTAGGGGGGAGGTGAGGAGATATTATCTCATGGTTCTTTGATCTGAAATGGTTTAGGATTTATACCAGTTGTGCAAGAACTTTTGTGCTCTTGAGAGGAATTGTAGGGAATAACTAACAGACTTTTAAGAGGCGTTTATTCCAGGGAGGGTGACCCATCTGGACCAGGAGAGGGTAGTTACAGGCTGGCCCGAACACCTGGGCCTCAGACATAAATTGAGGGGGTTTTTTTTGTTGGCCTATATCCTCCCTGTAAAGCAAACTGGTTTTAATCTGGGGTAGAGTCTAACCCAGTCAGTGAGCCTGGTGAGCTTCTCCAAATATAGACCATCTCCATACCATGCTCAAACTGTTTTCTGTACAAATGATGAGGGATTGGGCAAAAAGTCAAGTAAGAATTTGGGCTAATGTGCAGTGAAAATATACTCTACAAGATAAGTCTTTGCATCAAGGACTGTTTATCATACCAGTCTTATGAAGTAAAATCAAAGCAGAGAGCTGTTAAAGCTACGTAACTAATTAGTGACATAGCTAAGAATAAACCTTTACCATCATTGCCTCCAGTCTTCTACTGTAACCCTTAGACATTGTCTTTTTGCTCTATATATGATTTAACTGATGACTCGTGCCTCATGTTCAAGAGTGAAGTAATGTTTCCTGACCTCTTTTTGATTTTTTGTTACTCATTGTTTCAGTCCCCTGACCCATGTAAGTTTTGGAGTTTTTTGTGTTGCTGAATTCCTTATCTATAAAAGGAAAGAATTGATGTAATTGATGTCTTTCTGAACTGCCAAAATAAAACCTCTTTTTTCTTTCTTTCTTTTTCTTTTTTAATCGTCCAGATGTTTTTCCCCTAATGCCATTGCTGGTTCTTGTGCCAGCTTTCCTGCAAAATCCAACCATTTTTAAACTGTTTGAAAAAAGGGACATGTCTGTTTTAAAGACTAAGGTGATTTCTAGAAAGGGTTGCTGGAGTTCAGGAATATATCTCCGTGTCTGTACTCGGTTATGGGGAGAAGGCTCTTCTGGGTTCTGTAGTGTGCTGTAGTGGAGACTTGTCAAAACCTTTCTGCACACTTAAATATTTTTCAGTATATGCACTGTGCGCGCACACGTATTTCTATTTGCTTTGCTGCTGTCCTAAGTAATGCTTTAGTCCAATCAAAAGCTGAAAAAATATAAAACGGTATGTTAGAAATGCGTGTGATACACATGCTATAAATATTGGCATAGGAAATTGCAGTGAGATGATTTGCATGTGTAATTCAGGCAGTTCAACCAATATCTGATACTGTTAATTTTAATAAAAAATATTGGTATCTGATAGAAGTTGGACTTTTGTAATTTATAGCTTTTTGGGTTAAACAGCATATTTCTCTGAAAACGATGGAGCATTTCTTAAGTCAGTGTAGTCAGGGAGAGAAATTACAGAATAAAAAATGACCTCAAAAAGAATGTTTCTTGTTCTATTAAACAAAGTAACATTTTGTCAAAAATATTTTGACTTGGTGATAGAAGAAGCTACTAGTCCAAGAAATCTGCAAGATTTGCCATTAATTTAACAATGACCTTGATGAGTGGGTAAAATGAGATTTCATGTTGCTTATAGATTGATTTGTGATGGTTCTTTGTATTCTGGATTATTTTCCTTTCTTTTTTCCTTTTTCTTGGGTATAGTCATGTGAAGTACTTATGCTTCACTGGAAATTTTTAGTGCCTTGGAAGAGCAGACCTTAAGAGCAGATGTACTATGATGATGATGTTTTGTTAGAGAAACAAATGAAGGAGACATGTCTTCATTCTTTTGCAAACATTTTATTTTGAGTAATATTTAACTGCTGATGCATACACTGCCTGAAATGACACAAGTAGCCACTTTTTTGGAATTTTTACACTCCAGTCTGATAATTATAGAGTTGTTTATTAATATACAATTTGTCCTTATTTCTTATAGGTGCCTGAGATTATTAACTCCATTCGGCAGGCTGGAAAAATTGCTCGTCAAGAAGAATTTCAGATTAATCTGTCTGATTCTGAAGACCCATTTGCCAAGAAGTTTGAAGTATTGTTCTGTGGGCGAGTGACAGTAGCACATAAAAATGCACCCCCGGCCCTCATAGATGAATGTATTGAAAAATTTAACCATGCCAGCTGTACCAAAAAAAAGGAGTTCAGTTCACTGTCCCAACAACATGAAACTGCCAGTAACTCAGGAGGATTTTCCTTAAGTGATAAATTCCGATCAGTCTTCCAACCATTGGTCAGTGATGAAGAGGAGAAAAAGCCAATGAGGAAGTCCTACTCTCAGCCTGGGTTGCGTTCCTTTTCTTTTAAAAAGGACTTTCAAGATAGTCGCAGGAGCAACAGCTTTATCAGCTCTTTTGAGGAAGATACGATTTTGCTGAACATAAAAAGTCAACATATGTATGGGCGCAGTGTCGTACAGCCAACAGATATTGCAGAAAACCGGACTATGCTGTTTACGGTAAAACAAGATTGCAGCTCTTGCCATTGTTTTATGTCTCTAGATTCTGGATGGTAAATGCAAAAGCAGATATCCTGCAGAATTGGTTGTTCCTTGAATAGCTTAACAACAGCTAGTGGAGCTTGAGTTAAACAAAATCACATATTCCTATATAGGTTTTAATCAGGCAATGTAGATCTTGGCTGCACTGGTCAAAATGAATTAAACTGAAAAATTGGGCTTCTAAAAACTTTTAAAATAACTGAAGGTATTAAGGAATGTTTATTATGCTCTCATATAAATCTGGCAATTAATTTTTATTTCTATGGAATACATAATCATGCTAAGTAAAACCATCAAAAACAATTTTATAAGTGAAAGATACTACCTATAGTTAAAGTGCAGATTCTTTGGAAGATTCTTTAAATACAAGTCCTGTATTTGAAAACATGTCTACAAGTTAACATGTAGACAGCATGAGACTAAATTGACATCACTCTTATTGCTCTCGTTCAGGTTCTCACTTGAAGTTGGGGAGGAGGTGCACTGCATGAATTGGTATCTTTCACAGTGAAACCACAAGCACAATGTCTTGTAACTGCTGGAGGGAAAATGTGCCTAGAGTTAGCAGTAGCAGCTATATTGTCTCAGCTCTGCAGCTGTAGACTGGCTGCTTCAGGATGGCAAACAGAGGAAGGATGAAAGCAAAATCAGTGCTTTACTAAAAGCAATGCTTATATGTATACCTCTCCACCAGGATAGGATTTTCATTTTGATATTTTGATAGCCCCTGTTTAAGTAAGTCTTGATTTTTAAATATCTCTATTTCTGCTCTGGTAATGAATAGCAAACATTGCAAGGTGGAGTGGGAGAGTAATGTATGTCTTCAACCCACACCCCCTGGCAAGCCTCTCCCAAACTGTAAGGTCCTTATGCATCCCAGAACAACTTAAACCTGAAAAAGGTGTGAAATTTTAAGTAGTTTTTTTAAAGAAAAGGAAACTAAATGGCTTTAACTTCTTTGTACACAAATACTGAAAGTGGGTACCCAAGTAAGGCTGTCTCTCTGGCTTTGATACCAATGGTGAGAGGCATGAATCCTGCTCATTCCTACCTGCTCTACACAGGCCTGAGCCTGCAGATTAGGCAGCACTGATGGATCAGTAGTGCACCTGAGCAGCTTGGAGCAGCCCCAGTTATATACCAGGAGACCCAATTATATCAGGAGCCTAGGTCACCCAGAAGTGCCCTAGAATCCTCTGCAGTGCTTAAATATAGGAGCTTGAGGGCAGGTGGTATGGGCAATAGTGGCCATGGTTTATCTGTTGGTGGTGAAACAAGCCACACCTAGGCTTGTTCTGGAGGCCATGCAGAGATAGCTAAAGTGCAGAATGTTGTTTTATTTTACATGCCTGATGGCAGTTACCCAGCCATGTAACTACCATTTTTGTCACTTACACACTGTTTGTGGTTTTATTCTATGTGCAGCATGGACACAAAAATGTTACCATGTCTATGGAGCGTGCACAGTGAACTAATGCTTCAGTTTGGAGGTGGGATTCAGTAATCATTAGGGTACTGTGCTGGAATTCAGAGATGCATGTACAAAACTTTCCCTGGCTGAGGGGTGCCCAGGTCTTCTGCTTCCTGGGTAACTGTTATAGCCAGTTGCTTAACCAAGAGGAAAAAAAACTCTTCAGATTTTGTAAGTTCAGAAGAACTTCTGGAAATTCCACGGGTCAAAATGGAAGCGGAACATTTGGCACATTAACTCTGAAAAACATCTGAACAATGATGCCTGTCTACCAACTCTCCTAAAATGCATTTGATACAGTTTCCAGTTTTCCTAATACAACTTGGTAAATTGCTGTCCTGACCAGAGTTTTAGGGGAGTTATCCACTCCTCTACTTCTTCCCTTTTCCCTCAATGAAATGAAGCCTTCTGGGAATTAAAGGTTGCTGGGGTTGAGGGTAGGTAAATTTGCTTTTAGTGTTTATAAGAGAGAGACCACCTTTGTAGGTGAATTTCCAGTTATTTTCTTCCAAGATGCAATCAGCCTGCCCCTCTTGGCTTAATTGCAGGATTGTCTATGGCAAATTTTTGACACACTGGCAACTCTGGGTAATTGTAAACATTCTGTATTGGGTCACATCCAGTCCCAATGAAAAACACTGCCAAAGGCTGAAATCTTGAACAGTTGTTTTACTTTAAAGCTAGCACTGATTTGTCAGAAGACTTCCTATCTTAACCTAGCTATAATTCACAGCAGCTACTGGATCAAAAATTAATTTACAACTAAGTATAAATAAAAGCCCTCCAACCCTTCATTTTTATAGTTGGAAATACATCACCCTAGATGTTTTGTAAAGCTTTTTAAAAGTAATTGGGAAAGAAGGTGGACTTACAAACCTAGAGTTACCCCGCACTGCAGGTTTACCACACAACTTTGAAAAATTGTCATGCCAAGTCTGCTGAATTTCTTACCTGAAATCTAGTTTTACAGTTGTCTAGTTAAATGCAATTCCTTTACGGTTTCCTTTGCCTTACACAAAACAAAATTCCAATTTGGTATTTGTGCAATGCTGTAAAGTGAGTAGCAAGCAAGGTCAAACCTTGCATGAATATATTCTCTCCTTCTTTCATGGAAAATATGATATCTATTTTACTAGTATCAATACATCTCTGTTTCTTTAAAGTGTAAAACAGAATAAATATTGAGAGTGCTTATGTCTGGGAACCATTTTTGCAGTTGGAGCAACTTTGATGCATTTTCAGTGCTAAATAACATTCTCTTTTCGTTAACTTTTTTTAGATTGGCCAGTCTGAGGTGTACCTCATCAGCCCAGACACAAAAAAAGTAGCTCTTGAGAAAAGCTTTAAGGAAATTTCATTTTGCTCTCAGGTAAATTGGTGGTATATTAATTTGGGGGCTTCTCACATTACCTTCTGTTAATTAGTGATTTCATGAGGCTTTTAATTTTGTGTTTAATAGTTATTCTTGTATTCTCTGAAGTCAAGGCTTGATCAATAAGAAGCTATTGGATTAAGTTCTGTTTTCAAGTTTCAGGAGAAGGTTTCACTCTTTTGCAAGTCCAGAATTCACGTGGCCATTTCTGGGCATTTTAATTTAATAATGCCTGAACAGACCATTGGATGTTACTAAATATTATCTTTGCAAATACCATGTTTAGATGCATACCACATGCACCATTCATCTAAAAATTAGCCCTCCAAAATTGGGGGGATGTCTTAAGCAGGGAGGCTGATTTCTGTGCCACACAAGCCTGTGCCACAAACCAACTAAGCAGAGCCCATCTGGCTTACGGGACAAAAAGATTGAGCCACTGATCTGAAGTTTTGATAAGGGGTTTCAGGTATAGCTGCACTGAAGGGGCCTTGTTACACAATAATTTTACACAGCTTTTGGAGCTCTTAACTCCTGGTTTGGCTGCATGTTAACACCTTTTAAGTGGTTTAAAGTACTCATTATTCATCTTTAAATTAGGCTATCCCAGGGCAGGGTTATCTCTAATCTACCTAATTTTGCTACTGTTCCATTAAAGTGTGGCCACTCCCTACAGCTATTCTTCTCAAGTTGAAGACCTCCAGCATCCCAGGATACAGTGGTTCTCCTGAGTTCAGGCGAGTGGGGATGCTGGGGCACAGTAGGGCTGGGCACGGTGCCTTTCCCCCCGGGCATGTCAGGCAGAACAAACACGGAAGCTCCAGAGCACCTGGCAGCTGCAGTGCCTCCTACTACTGTTCAGACTGGCAGAGCAAGCCAGTTTGAGGGGTGGCAGAAGGACCACCCCTATGCTGCCACTTGGACCAGGTCGCTCTGCTTGGTGAAAGCAGCAAGCTGGTCTGAGTGGCAGTGGGAAGCAACCCAGCCTCCAAGGGCTCTGGGGCTGTGATGCACACTCTGCCCAGGAGGAGCAGTAAGCCAGTCCTGCCTCTAGCTCCTAGTTTTGCCCCTGGTCACCAAGCCTCGGCACAGGTGAAGGACAGTCAGAGAGAGTACTTGGCCTTAAGGTGTGGCTGCTCCACTAAACTGATTAACATTTGTGCAGCTTTCAGCATAAAATGTAATAAGGCTCAAGGTTATCAAAGCCAACATAGGACCAGTCACTGGACATTCCCTGCCCAACCCTATCCCAGTCTGTCCAGTTTTTCAAATTCTCAAATATCTTACGATCCACATTTTTGTAGACATTTTTCATAGGATGCTTTCTTTAAATAACTACACAATGTTGTAATATGTGTTACTTACCTCATGATATATGCTGAGATTGTTATTTAAGGCATTACCTATACTTAGGGATTATCTTTACATAAACTTGTAATTCTTTAAATTAAAGGAATATTTTTAATTGATTTTGTCAAACCAGAGTAGTCATCTGAGCAGATGCTCTTAAATCAGTTAAAGCTCAAAGCCACTTCCTCAGGCAGAATCTTGACTCATTAGATGAAACCTTGTAGCTTGCCTTCAAGATCAACTATGTTTTTCTCAGAATTAAATGAAAATTAGTTTCTGAATCAAGGCATGTCCCTCTCCCTGCAAAACTGTACTGATTAGGTGGTGTATGAGTTGAAGATACTAGAGCATATGCAGCAGCTCCTCATCTTTCTGATACTAGAAAGAGAAAAGGCAAAGGTTGCTGCCTCAGTTTCTCTGCTTTGATCTTGTTCTAAGAAATTGGCATACTAAACAAATATGCTGTCAAAGAATGGGAGTTTCGTGTATTTTAACAGGCTGGTTTGTTCACCCATTATGAGGTCTTGAGAGTGTGCTAGCTGTGTTTTGCATTATACAAACTTACTTCTCATGCTCCAATCCAGCAAAGCCTTCAGAGGTGTTTCTAGCCAAAGCCAGGGGAAAAGTTGCATACTTAAAGTAAATGGACAGTTAAATGATTTGCTAGTTAGGTGAGGAAAGATCTAGGAAGCCAGTATTTCATTTCTTCTACTGCTTGAGACTGGAGATATAGAGCATGATGTGATTGTGTCTGGGATCACAAATAATTCCTATGATTTTTGTTAATGGATTGCTTGGTACAGAAATTGGATGTTAGTAACATTACAATCCATTCTAGTGGGATGAGCTGTTTTAGGGATGTGTATTTTAAACACATTTCAAAGAATAGTGGTTAATTCCTATTGTGTTTTATCAAGTTATTTAGAATCTGTGTAGAATTTCTGTTTTCCCAGGTCTGTAGCACAAGACCATGGAAGACCATGGCTCATTCAGACTCGGAAAGAGCTTGTACTCAGTATGCAACATGCATAGTTCAGAGTAATCAACAGAAAAATTGCCTAGCTTTTATCTTTATCTCACTAACAGTGCTACAAATAAGGAGTATACTGTTCTAAAGTTAGTGGACTTACACATACATAATTGAGAGCAGAATCATGCCTTGTATTTTCTATAACACACCATTATCCATTCAGGAATTATTATGGATAACAGAATAAAACCCTAAGATAGGCTGTGCTTTTAGTGGAAATTAGACTTTTAGAAACTCAGGATGCCGTGCCAGCTTGTCTTTCTAATTCATTTCTTTTGCTGAAGTATTAATACTAGATGTTTGCCTTTGTCATGATACTCATTTCATTTTTTAAATAAAAGTATGTAACCGTCATATTAGAAGAAGCTGGGTATCTATTAAGTTACTTTTCTCAATTTAGCTGGCACTTGCTAAAGAGTTGTTTATATTTATAGCAAGGAGATAATGCTATTCGGATTACTTTAGATGAATGGCTTTGATCTGCTGCATATATATGTTTTGTAGTGTTGCTGGTTGTTTTGTGGGTTCGTATTTTATTATTTTACTCTCCTCATGATATGGTGACAAATTTCAGCCCTATAAGGAACACCAGAAACAGGATTTACTTGATAAAATCAGAATATTTATAATTTACTATGAGTTATGTGAATCATGTACTGGTTTTGATATAACAAATCCAACCTTTTTTTGTTATCCTAACACCAAATTGGTTTCCATTACTGATCACATGCTGCTTTTGGCATCAGTTTAATGATAGACAATGTTTTTAATGAATTTCCTTGTATGCAGATATAAGATGAAGAGCTTTCATTCCTGTGCTGATTTTCCCCATCCCTCATCTTGTACTTGAGTAAATACAGTATTAGTTTTAGGAGGAAAGGAAGGAAACACCATAATAAAAAAATAGGAGTAAAAGTTGTACAGACATCTCTCTCTTCTTAGTAAGCAGAAACAACTCTTGCTGATGAACATAATGAAAATGATAAACTACTTAGAATACTTAGTGAAAAGATCAGTCTTACAAAGGACAAGCAGAAGCAGGGAAAGACTTCGGAAATTTCAGTAGACAGTCAATTTGGGAAAAATCTCTACTTCCACTGATATGTGAAACATCTTGAACCTGAGACCTTTAAAACTATTATTGCATATTGGTTTTACATTGCCTCTCAAGTTTTCTGACACAACTTCAAAACCCTATAAAAATACTTTAAATCTTCATGGCCCCAATTCAAACACTGAACACCAATCATCCCTTTTCCTATTCATGCAAGTGCTTCCCAAACTCACTACAGCTTGTTGCATTTGCAAAATGGTATTTTTGATTTAAATACATTAAAAAGTTGTGTGCAGTAGTTGTTTCTTTATGGGCTAGATCGATATTACATGGTGGGCATGAGATACTTCATTTACCATAAAGTTGTTATGCTATTGGAATTATGTGTATGGAGTCAGCATGAGACTGACTGCTGTTCTTTTGTGCCAGGGAATTAGGCATGTGGACCATTTTGGATTCATCTGTAGAGAATCTTCAGAAAGCGGAGGCTGCCACTTTGTCTGTTATGTGTTTCAGTGCACAGATGAAGCCCTGGTAAGCAGTATAAATGAAGAGAACAATCTTGTACCTTGCTGAGAGGTTTCTTTGACTTAGTGCCTTCGGTTTCCATTGCCCTGGAACTGTACCCAAAATGTAATTGTCCTTAAGACTGCAATGTAAAAAAAAAATGTTAATGTTTGTTTGAAGCGGAAATAAGAATATTAAAACCAATGTAATCATTTTCCTTGGTATTTTGGGTGACCATGGAACACTTCATGCTTAACAAAGTATTGAGTCAGGTTATATGCAATAGAATTCCCATCAAAATGAATGGGGAGTCCTTAAAACTGACAGCAGTGTTGATTTTTAAAGTCAAAACTCCCAGCTCCACTATTAGTCATGTCATTGTCTTATTGATATGCTCTGCTCTGGAGCATAAATATTAACCTAAGATAACATTTCAAAGAAAAAGCACACCAACATAACTTTAACATAGTATAAGTTTTGTTCATTCACCTTGGTTTCTGTTGTTATTCTCTTTAGGTTGATGAAATTATGATGACTCTAAAACAGGCTTTCACTGTAGCTGCTGTGCAACAAACCTCTAGATCTCAGCTCCAGCTCTGTGAAGTATGTCCTATGCAAAGCTTGCATAAACTCTGTGAGAAGATAGAAGGTAGGTATTTATAAAGATGATACTGGCACCCTCACAGTATCTTCTGACTGACTGCTCAGACTGAGAATTTTAGGTATAAAACACTTATATGCAAGAATATACATTTTCCTTAGGGCAGGGGCAGGCAATTATTTTGGGCAGAGGGCCACTTACTGAGTTTTGGGAAGCTATCAAGGGCCACATCGCAGGCAGCCAGGGGCAGATAAATACTAATTTTCTAAACGTTTTAGAGGCCCCGTGGGCCAGATAGAATGGCCTGGCATCTGGCCCATGGGCCACATTTTGCCCATTCCTGCCTTAAGGTACTGATTTGTGTTGTGGGTTTTGAAGTCCAGACAGATTTTTTTTATTTTAAAAACTACAGTATAAAGATAGATTATAGGAAAGAAGAATTGTCAAGCGAAAGCCAAATTCATTCATACTGTACTTTCAATTAATATTTAAAAAAATCATAGCTATATACAAAATTGAATTAAAAAATCTGGTTCTCTAATTTATACACTAATAAACCTGGAAATCATTTTTACAAGATTTTTAAAAGAAGATATACTTCATTAGTTGTTAATGAATTTGGTTAAATTGGATAATGGTATTGGGCTACCATTAAGCGTGATTCCAAATATTGGATCTTTCCAAATAATTTGTTGCATCTTTGATAGAAACAATGGAATTGCAGCCTATATCTGTTGTCCAGAAGAAATGTGTTGCAATTTCAGCAGCTTTCACAGCTAAGGATTTAGCTGTTTAAGGTAGAGTGAGGATGAATAAGGGACAACAGCTGTCAGATCAAACTAACAGTAGCTTATTGGACTAAGGCCTATCTAGAATTAATCTGTAAAAACTGGAGAATTTCCAAAAATGCATTGCACTGTACTTTGTTTGGCCTTCTAAACAGCTCTGATTTTGAGGGCACTCAGGAGGACAGTTGAGTCTTATAGCCCATGTCAGGTAGCAGTTCCCTTAAACATGTTGCACTGCTCCCTGCATAGCTGCCACATGTAGACAACACTTGGTTAGGTTAATTAGTACTACTGAGAGACAGTGCCAGTTAGTTTGCCTCCTTGCTAATTAGTCTATCAGTCATGCTTTGAAGATAGTTATGCTACTTCCTGTTTAGGATGCAGTTCACACAGAGCATTACTGGGTTTATGTTTTTTTGTGAAGTTCAGAAGCTTGGTGGTGATTTGTTACCAGCTTAATCTGGGACAACAGCTTGAATAATATATCTGAGTGACAGAGTTATCTGCTTTTAACTTTCAGTATATTTGGAAAATGCAATATACAGTGCATCTTAGTAAAACTCTTGAAGAAGCAAAATATGGATTAAGGCAGAGGTCAGGAACCTATTGTCTGCTCTCATGCAGAAGGGTCTGCTTCAGCACAGGGGATCAATGGCACAGAGCTCTACTTTGCTTTCTGTAGTACTCTCCTTCACTATAGAGTCTGCTGGTCTGCCACCTCTACACAGAGTGGTTGGAGATCAGCCATGAGTGTAAGTGCAGGCAGCCGGTCACTTTGGGAATATAGACTTCCAGCCCATGGCAGGGACCAGGTAGCAAAGAGCGGCCCAAACCAGCGAAAGGTTGCCTTCCTCTGGAATAAGGCATACACATGATTAAATAGTCAGTAGCAAATATTAATAAAAACTTGGTACAAAACACCATTAAAGGCAGTCTGGTTAAGCTCCAGCACATGGTGTGTTTTATAATATTGGCATTTTCTAGGTTAACTAACAATTCTGTTTGTTTTCTATTTCAGCGAAACTCCTTTTTGCAAAGGGTGTGTTTTCTCATCATACATATATAAATGTGTTCATATTTGCTTAGGTTAATGTAGCATTCTTCTAAAATAAGTGAAACAGATCAAGTTATTTAAACAACGTTGATGCAACCTTTGTTTAAGACCTCCAATAAAGATTGTATGATAATTAAATTGTGGCAAAATAGGGCTTGGTTTATTGCTTTTTCTTTTGTTCCCCTTTTCCTAGGACTGCATCCTTCTAAAACTAAACTAGAACTACAAAAGCATCTAACAACACTAAATAATCAGGAACAAGCCTCTGTTTTTGAGGAGGTCCAGGTAATCTTTGTGCTTTTTTTCTTGTTTTACTAAGTTGTTGGTATGTGTTTTTACTAAAATTTTTGTGTCAAGTGAAAACTTGGATAGACTGGAGAAATGGTCTCAGATCAATCAGATGAAATTTGACAAGGACAGTTGAAAGGTTCTGCATTTGGTACAGAATAGCTGCATGCACAAATACAGATTCGGGTGAGGGTGGACAAAATATGGCCTGCAGGCTGCATACGGCCAATGGAGAGACTTTGTCCAGCCCGTGGTGGGTCCCTCAGTCTCACCTGGCTTAGACTGCATCTAGCCCATGCTATGTCCCACCACCCCTAGGCGTGCAGCAGGGTTGGGGCGGGCCTGGAGCTAGACTCCACTTCTAGGCAACCGAGGCCACAGCAGCTCCTTCTGGCTGCTGTGCTGACCCCATGGATATTGGCAGGAAATATCTGCACAGCTGCGGCCCAGGCCCAATCTGCACCATGCCCACTCTGGACCCACCCCAACTAGGGCAAACCAGCTGGGACCCAGGTGCACAGCCCCTGCCTCCAAGCTACCCTTTGCCTGCTCTGGACCCGCCCACCCACAAAAAACAACATCCGGGCTGTCCTGCAGCTCCTATCCACTGCCATCACCACCAGTGCTGCCCAGAGGGACAGCAATGCAGTGGAGAAGAGCTGCAGGGCAGCCCAGCCCAGGCGCTGGCTCCAGGTGGCTATAGCAAGAAGGTCCCAGCAGCAGTAAAGAGAAGGTTGCTGCTTTTCCCTTGCACCCAACGGCAGCTTCTGCAGGCTACCATCACTGTCGCTGTTGCTCAGCATGGGTGGACTGGTCTGGAGCAGGTGCGGGCAGGCTGGAGTCGTGGCTGTGCACATGCGTCCTAGCTGGTCTGGACGTGATGCACTCTGCAAGTCTGGAGCGGGCATGAGAGCTTGGGCATTGCTGGCAGTGGCAGGGAGGAGCCACAGGGCATGCGGGATCTGGCCTGTTGTTGGGAAGCGATGCTGACCAACCCATGACAACTACCCAAAACTGCCTGTGTGGCCCATGAGCCTAAATAATGGCCCACCGCTGGATTAGGGAATGTTTGAATAAACTGGAGAACTACAGACAAGGATCCATGGGATTACAGTGAACAATAAATTGGATATGACCCAACAGTGTGCTCTTCTTGCAAAAAAAAAAGGCCAACATCATACTGGGTGGGATTAACAGGAGTGTCACTTGCAAATCAAAGGCAGTGTATCTACCACTATTCAGCACTGGTGAGGGATCACCTGGAGTACTCTGTTTAGTGTTGGGCCCCAGATGTCAGGAAAGATGTGGATATATGCAGAGAATGCCAACAATTATTTGAGGCCTGGGAAGCAAAATTTAACAGGAAAAAGGCTGCCAGAACTAGGGTTATTTAGTTTGGAGAAGCAAAGACTGAGGACCCTGCATGCCAGGATCGACCCCACATCACCCTTGTTTAGCCACCTGTGTGCCAGGATTGGGTCCCAGCACTCTATTTCACCAATGCCCGGTGCCATGTGCCAGGATCAGCTCCGTTCAAGGCCAGCCTCATGCACATCCTTCATTGGTCCGGTGCACCAGGATCAGGCCCTGCATGCCAGGTTGGGCCCTGGTGCCCTGCGCTCTGGGATTAGGCTCTTGTGTACTGGAATCAGGCCCCACACTGCCTTGCATTCTGCATTTAGCCCATGGGGCTTCTCACAGATCAGGAAATTTGGCAGCAGGGTAATGGCCACTGCTCTTCTGCCTCCACATTTTCTGATTTGTGAGGAAACTCGCAGGCCAGATGACACAGCTCCAGAGAACCACAGGCCAGGGGTTGAACACCCCTCAGACTATTTTCTGTGGCCATAGAGGATAGAGCTAGGAACAGTGGCCTCAAGTTGCAGTAGAGAAATTTTAGGTTGGAGATTAGGACAACTTTTTTGACTGGGCAAATGGTTGACTATTCAAATAGCGTACCTAGAGAAATTGTGTAATCTCCATCCCTGGAAATTGCCAAGAGCAGGTTAGACCAGTGGTGCTCACTGACTTGGCCATTGGAGGAGGGGTGGGGATAGAGGTAGGGAAGGAGGGAGGTTAAGAGTCCTGGATGCCTGGGAATTTGGCAGCAGGGGAGAAGAGGTAGTATTAATGGCTGCTGCTTTTCCCCTCCCCACACACCAAATTTCCCTATTTATCAGGAGCTTCATGGGCCACGTGCTAGCTCCACAGGCCTGGTTTGGCCCACTGTCCAGGGGTTAAGCATCCCTGAGTTAGTGGTGCTTTGTTGGGATGGTTTAGTTACAGATGATCCTGCTCTGTCCAGGGAACTAGACTATTTGACATCATGAGGCCCCTTCAATTACTACTTTCTTACAGTCCTACAATCCTAGATTTTTTTTCATTTTGCTGAGAATTGTCATTTTAGCTTACCACAGCAGTTTATGACAGTCTGGAAAGCAAGTTATATTTAATTGCTTTTTCATTCATAGAGCTTGTCAAAAACACTCGATCTAAATTGCATTTCAATAGAAAAATTGAATTTTTTTGATTCAACTATTCATTTCACTAAGACTGTACTTACTTTAGAAAGCTTTAACTTTTCACTAGGAAACTGAACATTCAGTATTCTATGCCAAATACAAAATCTTTTAAAAGCTTTGATATTTTTGATGAACATGAAGTATGTTAACATTTTAAGTTGTATGATTTCAGCAGGACGGTTAACTAAAAAAATAAATACCTCAGTTTGTTGAACCAGTTAGAAACGTTGTTGTACTTCCACTTTAAATGCTTTCTTCCTCATCTGCCATAGTGTAAGCAAAGTCATTTTGCTTAAAAAGGAATTTATGAAATTTTGGAAAAATAACTTGAAATTGGGAATTTGAAGGTGAATGTTTGTGAATGGGATGAAGGTTAGTAAGGAGGAAAACCTAATTGTTGGTTTAGTGCTGAAAATCAGCAAATGTTTTGTTATACTACTTCCACCATCTTTTTAGGATGTCAGTGTTTTCTGTATCATTTGTCTTACTTGTGGCTGTTAATCACCCATTACTCCATTTGGAGGTTTAGATAACTGTTTATTTCAGTAAGTTAAAGTTTACCTATTTGCCATGAGGTGTCTAAGAAAATAACTTATTGTTACTAAGTGCATTTTAATTTAAGCCTCTAAAATGATTCAGTGGATGAAACTTAGTATAAAACGTGTTTCTTTTTCAGACATTTTTAATAGTAATTTTTCAGCCTCTGACTTTAGGTTCAGTGTCTGTAATGCTTAATATGGTATTATCCTGATTTTCTGTTTTGAGATGATTATCTTTCTAAAAATATTTAACTGATCCCACTTACTGTGGCATTCAGTATTTGTATCTAGTATATTACCCTGTGAATTATAGCAGTACATTTATGAAGTTTAAAAATTTTTAAAGCTTCAGCTTTATATACAGCTGTATATACTGTATACGTGTATATGTACGTACACACACTGTAGTGAGTTATCATTTTAAAAAACTTTGTTCTAATAATTCTAAGCAAAATACAAATATGAATAAGAAAAGCTCAATAATTTTAATCATATAGCCCATTAGATATTCCTTACTTCTAGATTATACTTGATGTACATACAATCCATGTTTTTATCTGTTCTGCCTTCTTTAGTTCTGTAATTCATCATTCCTGTAACCAAAAGAAATATTTTAATAAGTGACTTATCATTAACTAATTTTTGGTCACTAACATTTAGAACACTGTAACTTTAAAACATTAATGTCATAACAATGGTATGATGTTTTTACTTTTATTTGTCACTAATTTATTTGTGTATATTGTCTTATGATTTAAGTAACCCTCTGGAAAGTTCAAGTACTTCATTGAATATTTACTATAATTTAAACTATACAAATATTTTAGAAACATAAACCTTTATAGAGCATAAAGATGTCTTAATTTTTAAAAGGAGAAACAATGTGATTTTAAAAATCATATTTTACAGAAATTATTTTGTTAAAAGTAATTTTTTTATGATGAAAGTTAGATCCATAGTAGAAAGTTCATATAGATCTCAGTAAATGATAAATACTGCATAAACAGTCAAGAGCTGAAACCATAGCTTTATTTAAAATATTATCCTTTAAAGATTCCCCTTCCTCCCACTAAAATATGCTTCCATTGCTTCAGTGCCTTACATTCAGCAATTAACCTCAATACTGGCATTTGTAAAATATGATTAAAATAGTTACCTAAGCAGATTGTTTCATTACCTGAATCACTGGCACTCTCTAGTGGAGTAATAGGGTAGCATCAACTAGATTATATTAAATCACAAAAGTAAAAAAGGGAAATAATATGCAGAGTTGTATAATAATATAGTTCTATTTTTTTGTCCTGCTTTACAGAAATTAAGACCAAGAAATGATCAAAAAGAGAATGAGGTAATTATCTCTTTTCTGAGATATATGTATGAAGAAAAACAAAAGGATCATGTTCATGTTGGGGAAGCAAAGCCGGTATGTGATCTTATGCTTAAAAAGATTTCATATTTTGATTTTCTTTCCTTTTCACTTTTAAAGAATTCATTTCCATCTTTGGCATTTTCTAAATTTTAAACTAATACTGAAAGGGAAAAAAGTGGAAATAAACTCTTTTGCTTTGTGACATAAGCCAACAACTGTGATGCTTTTTTAATCTGCCTTTCTAGTATCTGGTACTGTCAGATAAAGCGTTAGCTATCTAGCACCGGACTAGATCATAGGTCTTTTAGGAGCAACAAGTTTGTGACCCAGCAGTCACCACTTCTTTTCCCACCACTGAATTGTCCTTGATTCTGTCCTCTGAACTAAATTGCTTATCAAGCAAATGGATTAGATGGATCACTGACCTTTCAGATTTGGCTACTGTTATGTTCTCAGTATAATTATATTCTCAATTATGTCTTCACTCATATAGTTGTAATAAGTGTTGCATTCTGTCATAGTTAGTTCTACATGATCTTAAAAAGACTCTCCCACCTGTTTCTGGCTCCCTGCCAGTCCCGATTTTAACTTAATGGCCTGTCAAACCCAATGTCTATCAAACTCACAGGAATATATTCTGATTTAAAGACTGATTTTAAAATTACCCAGTAATTTGGAAGTTGTTTCTTTCTGTGTAAAGATCATTGGAGACTGATGTAAGCAGGAATTGTTAATAAACATTGATGCAGAATTGACAAAAGAGACAGTTGTTCATTTGGAAAAGGAATGATGATATTTGGTGTTTAAGCGTCTCGGGAAGAGACAAAGCAGCCACAAAGCAGCTTATGTATAATATGCATAGACCTGTTACTGACAGAGTACTGTATTCAAACTTCATAGCTAAGATACTCAAAAGAGCAGTGATTTTTGTGTGTCAATTTTGTGCGTTCAGTTTGAAAAGCTGATTTTTCAAAGGGGATGAGCACTTAGCTTGAAAACATGGAAGGGTGACTGTCAGCCTGAAAACCAGGACAACCCAAATCACCTGTCACTTTTTGAAATTTGTGGCTAACTTGCCCTTTGGTTTCTACCAACAGTAAGAAATATATTACAATGCCCCTCTCTCCCGGCTGGGTAAAAAAGTGTGAACCAAAGTGGTGGTTGGTAACATTTTTTGGTAATGAGCAAAAATGGTAAACTGGGGTCCAAACTGGTAAGCTGGAGCTAGGACCTGGCTGCTACCACTACCGCTTCTCCCCAACACCCAGCTGTGGTGCAGCATGTACAAAGCTCCACCACACCACACAGACAAAGTCCTCTGCTACTGTTGACACTCTAGCTCCCTGGCCTGGTTCTAGCCTGTAGGTTTCTGACCCCTGAATTAAAGTATGAGCTCACAGAGACTTCAATTCTCTCTGTAGCTTCTGTGTGCAGTCACTTGGAACTCTGCCTAAGGTTATTTATTCAGGCCTTCAAAGCATGACGTATTTGGAGATCCTTAATGTTGTGTTATGTTTCATTTGGGTATATTACCAGAAATATGCAAGAAAAATATTAGGAAGAACTACATAGGCTTAGGTAAGATGGGAAAAGAGGAGAAATGCCCCCTTGTTAATGAATGTGAAATAATTTCAGTTGAGCTAGTGGCAGTTATTTTTAGCAAATGGGTTCATATTATTACAAGGTTGAAAGCAAGGTAGTATTTTAGTATAACATTTTTATGCAATTTGAATACTGCTAAGACATGATATAGTATGTTGTCTTCAGTCCTCAAGCCAAAAACGTATAATTTGACACTTGGAAAGATGGCAGCCTTCCATCAGGAAAGCTGACTTTCCCTTCAACCCACTGGGCATGTCCATGGTTTTGTGGTATGTGGCGATGTTTGCAGCGCCATACACTGCACAGTCCTGTGTTCTATGCAGCAAGGGTGTGCTGCCCAAGCATGCACTGTGCTGGGTTTTTTTCCCCACAGATTTTTTTGACCTCTGGATATTCAGGGGTCAAAAACAAACACGTGAAAAAAACCCAGAGTAATGCATGCTTGGCCAGTGTGTGATACTGAAAAGCAAAGTTGGGCCTACCAGGGACACTCCCCACTGCCAGCCAGGCTGTGTGTGACAGAATCACCATAGCTGCAGCCCTGGGAGGACCCCAGGTAAGATTGCAGTAGCCAGCCCAGTGCTGGCCCCAGCCTCCCCTACCCTACCTGGGGTACCTTGCGTGTCAAAGCATGCATGCCATGGGTGTTCCCCTGGGACAAGTAGCAGTGGTGTAAGGTACACCTCCGCTACTTGTCTCTGGGGAACCAAACATCCATGAATGTCTGGATGCGCCCTATTTGTCTTAATACTTCATTTCATATCTCCTTTTCATTGTTCATCTTTAGAGCTGTGTAAGAGTAGATATCTTTGGATTTATATTTGAGGACTTACTTCTGAGAGAGCGCAAATAAAAAACTGTAAGGTTGACTATTTGCTAGTTACCCTTGATTTTTTTAATAATATTGAGCAATTACTTTGATCAAGCTCATAATTTTAAATTAGAAAAATATGAACAGCTGTGAGTTAAAAGCAAGTGTTTTGTTTTGTTTTTTAACTCAAACTTCCTTTCACAATGTGTTTTCCATCAGAAGACAACTGCAGAATGCTTCCAGCCAAATCACTTGCTATTTAGGAGTGAAAAGGATTGAATCAGAGGATAATTATCTTCTTCTCAGATGTTTGGAAACTGGAAATTTTGTTTTAAATCAGCAACAGCCCAGAATGGTTATGCCCAAAGTTTGCTATTATCTGACATATCTTCAGTTGTCCATATAGTACCACCTGATCTGTAATGGGCAGGTATTCATACCTCTGAGATTTAGAGTTGCCATTAGCGTTGGCAGGTCAAAACAGAAAATCAGGTCTCATCGATACAGAGAACAGTGGCCTTGTACAGGCTCTGATTTGGCTGTATTTTTTTTCTTTAAGAATAGACAACTAAGAGATGTATATTTATTGTGTGAGAATTCCCACTGCTGATGTATGTGCCAGTGTTAAATTACTGCACGTCTTCCTTGGCCTCAGAGTTCTCTGTATCCAAATAAATGAAGTTTTGGAGATCTAGTGGGGAGGGTATTGGTGTGAGCTATTAAAGATGATAAGTCTAGTCTAATTTGGGGTTCAGAACAAACCATTACTCTCCAAAATGTTGAATCTATTTCTCTTTTGCTTACAGTGGTTAAAATTGTGCTATTTGAGGTAAATAGGTGAAGGGAGCCATATTTTGGTTATGAAGTACCAGGATTCCTAATGCTCATGACACATCACTTTAACAGTTTCATTTGAAAAAGAGATTCAATTCCTTCTTCTTATGATAGATCACTTCCATAGTTGGTGGGAAAACAGTGAATGAGTGGTTTGAGAGCTGAGAAGTGGTTTTGGCATAGAAAAACTAGGACATGTGCTCCTAGGAAATTGAAGATTTTTCACTGCATTCTATACTTACCTGTATTTTGTATGTTTTTTAATTACTTAACAGACTTCACAACCTTCTACAGAGAATGCTGGAAATGAAATCCCAAGTAGTGCTCCCAGGTTCAGGCTAGACATGTTGAAGAGCAAAGCTAAAAGGTCCCTGACAGAATCATTAGAGAGTATTTTATCACGGGTAAGCATCTTCATTTTTGTTGACTGGAAGCCTGACAGCATTGTTCTAGTTATCTGAGTGACAGATATACAATATGCATCTCATTTTTATTATCTTTCAAATAAGCTGTCAAGCAACTTGGCAAAGAGAGAGTGTTAAAAACATGCTATGCTAAGGACAAAACTTAAGCATGGATTTTTTAGAGAAAATAATACCTTGCCAAGACCTAAAAGAAGTGAACAAACTAGTAGATAAAGAAGTAGTAAATGTAGCCTAGTTTATGCAGGGGTTTTTCCTAAAACTTCTGACAAAGTCAATCAGAAGTGTCTATAAAAAGTAATCATAACTTTGGGATTACAAGTCAGGATTGTAAGGAACTTTAGAAGACTCCAGCATATCATACTGCCCAAATGCCCACAGTTAACAGGTGAAATTTGGGGTAAAAAAGTAGTGAGTGAATACACATTTGAAGGAAGGAATAATTTAAGCTTCTACATGTTAATAATTTTAAAATAAACTGTAAATATACAGGGAAAAAATGACATCCTGTAGATGTCCAGCTGAAAATACTAGCTCAGTATTCCCTGAGAGGAAAAAAAAAGAAGTAATTGTGCTGGTTGGCCAGGGGTGGGCAAAAAGGTAGATCCAGCTGGCAGCCAGACTCTGCTTCCCAGCAGCCCTTGCCGACATCACTGTGGCTGCTTTCCATGGAGACTAGTCCCAGCAGCAGCAGTAGGACGTGCAGCTGGGTGAGGAGCTGCTCTGTGGTTGGGAATTTGCAGTCGAGACAGCATGGTCCAGAACTGGGGCAGAGCCGCAGTCTGCTGCCTGCACGCTCCTGACCACACTGTCACTGCCGCAAGATCCCAGCCCCAGAGCAACTAGAGCTAGTCTCCATGGAAACCCTGGCCCCTGCACTGTCATGGTGCTGCCGCTGCTGGGGTCTCCATGGAAATGGGCCGCAGTAATGTGACAGGAATTGCTGGGAAACAGAGTCTGCTGCCGGCCAGACTTTGCCTGTCCCTGTGTTGGACTATATTAAAAATAAAAATCTTGAAAAAAGTCTAACGTCACCCTTTAAATCCCTGGAACACCACCCCTCTGCCATCTCTGTTTTGTCTTCTGTCTCAGAAACAGGATATAGCACAAAGTAGAAAAAGTCCACAAAAAATTATGACACAAATTAGGAGCTTGGAAACATTTCTGTATGATGTGAAATGAAAGGGAAACAGGATGACTTTGCTTAAAGAGGAAATAAATAATTCCTATTTCAAGGGTAAGGGAATATGCAACTAAACAAAGGCAGGTTTACATTTGGAGCAGTGTGTTAATCTAGATATGCCAGTATACTGTACTATAATATGGATGCATTTTCAACTGACAAAAACTGACATTTTTACTGATATATCTTATTACAAGGCCCCCTTTCTTTTTCTTACCCATTACCCAAGCAAAATAAACTATTCTGTCAGAATCCTACTTTGCCACCTCTAGAAGGGACTTTTTATTACTACATCTGTAGTGGTCAAACCATGCCTGATCTGACCCCTGAATGACATATGGTAGCTTAGGGATGTAGATGTGGGATATAGATACTGGTGTAGTACTATGAACAAAACCCTCTAGGGTGAATGCAGTCATCACTGTCCCTGGACAGTATGGGAAGTATTTCCCAACTGCTCTTACTGCTCTGCTCCCGCCTGAACCAGACCGGGGTGGGGCAGGGGGTTTGTACCAGCATTCATTCTTGTAAGAAAGAGTTTGTCTTGCAAGGAAGATCTTTAAGGTTGACAAATGAAAGATCTTTCTCCTAAAGCAGGCATGTTTCCCCTGCGAAAACTGAGTGAACACTGTGTAGGCAACCCCTGCTTAGCGCTCTTAATTGGTTCCTGAAAAAACAAGCATTAAGCGAAATGAGTTTTAAGCAAAACCAAAAGTTTTTGATGACCCAAGATGGTGACTGCAAGTGTTTTTTAATAACCCAAGATGGCAACTGCAAGCTTTATAATGAAACTCCCTGAGCGCTAAGTGGAATCAGGTATCAATTTTAAAAAAGTGTTGTAGCGAAATATTGCTAAGTGGGGGTTGTCTGTATACTCATCGTTTTTACCAAAAAAGCAGCAATTCTTCCAACAGAAATACATACTTGCATGTTGCTGCTGCATAAAACTGCTTACACCGGTTTAGTTTGCAACAGTTGCTAAGCCTAGTGTTAGCTATGCACAGCTTTATACTGGTATAAGTACATTGACAAAAGGGCTTTTATTGTATCATCCTTGTGGTTAAAATTTCTACCTCTAGACCAGACGTGATGCAAAACATTTAGTAAGATTAAACAAGTTATATTTATTGCTTTGAATAACGGTAATCCCAACTGAACTGTAAATGGACCAAAATTTCATACAACAGATTCACCTTTGTGCTTCAGAACAAAAGCCACCTTGTAACTCTCAGAAGTTAGAAGGAAGTTTGCTCCACAGGCATGTTAGTGCATAACTATTAAGTTGCCAGGCAATCCTTTGAGTCCTTTACTAAAGGCCTTGAAACATTATACCAAACTCTGTGACTCTTTACTCTGGTTTGGGATCATAGAAATCACAATATCAGAAGTGATGTTCTTCTGTGCATTGTTTTGATATACTCTTTAGTCTTTCCTATTTGTTATCTAATTCAGATTTTTGCACCATGATGGATGGGATCTAGTATGAAATGTCCTGTAGGATCTCGCGGATGTGCTGTCTCACTTGTGCAAGGGTGCGTGTGTGTGTGGGTGTGTTGGAGGTTATGATGCAAGCAACAGCACATTTGCCTGGAAAAAAATTGACATGCAAAAATGTATTGATTGCTGGAAACTTTAAAATTATCAGTGACCTTGAAGGAAGCAGCTGTTTCTTATGTAGAGGGTGGGTACTCCTAGGCATTTCAAAAAATTAAATTTGATACCGACAGGATCTCTTATTTGACAGGTCCAGCAAGGCTTTTCTGTTAGAATTCATCAGTATAATAAATATACTTTATTTGTTTATAGGGTAACAAACCCAAAGGTTCACTAGAAAGTTCTGGCAGTGTGGATTTGGACAGCTCTTTATCCAGTACATTAAGCAGCACAAGTAAAGTAAGTGACGAACTACATACTGATACCTCTGTTTTAACAGATAATATGTATAGGCAGGGATATGAAAGGTATTTAGAGATATTAGGTGTAGGACCGATATATTTTTATTTCTTATTGTTGATACTTTTTCCTATAAAACACTCAACTAAATCATATGGGGAAAAGAAAGAAAACAGGACAATAAAAATATAGCTACAACATGAATGTGTTTAAAATAGGTAGTAGAAAATCTTTCCTTCCAACCAATGGAGCACCGATTTTCTTTAATTATTTTGTTTGTAAGAACAAGAGATAATATATTAACTTTTATGGTAAAACTTCTGTGTAAATGGGTTCCTGTAGTCAAAAATAGTTACTTTTCTGTTACTGTTGTGACAATTACCTGTCTTTATTTATTTGCCCCTATTTTGAGTTATTCTCAAAACTGACCAGGACAAATACTACTCTCAAATTATCTTGTTTTCTCCTCTATAAAGCATAGCTATATATGTTATAGCTATATATGTTATATATGTTATATAGTTGCAGCTCATAGCCCATTCATAATGACCCTGAAATCCAGATAACTTATTTAAAGACAAGGTTTTTTCCTATTCAACATGGGACGTGGGGTGGGGGCAGTGGCTGCAGCCTTGGATTTGAATACAAGCAGGGGGCGGAGGGGGGCGGGCAGTGGCTGCAGCCCCAACTGCAATCCTGGATTCGGAGTCAGAGCCTCAATTGCTGCCCCCTGCCATCTGCTCCCCTCCCCTGCTCCCCTCTACCACAGCTTACTCTCTCATTGCATCTTTGGCTCCAGCTGGAGCCCTGCTGTGGCCTGAGGCAGGGAGCACAGAGCACATCCTGCCTCCAGCACCCACCCAGCTGTGCAGTAGCAGAAGCAGCAGTGGGGAAAGTTCTGGTGCAATCTCCGGGGCTGGTGCTGGGATCAGAGTTGTCACTCCCACCACTGCTGCTGCCTGGCCAGGTTGGGGCCAAAGGCAGCACGTGCTTTGCGCTTCCTGCCCCAGGCTGAGGCGGAACTCTAGCTGGAGCTGGAGGTTTGATGGAAAGGTAGGAATGGGAAAAGGGTGGGCAGGCATGGGGGGTAGGAAGGGTGCAGAGCAGGTGGCAAGGGAGACAAGTGACAAGGTGTGGGAGGGTGCCGGCACTGTGGTGAGAGCAAATGGTGAGGGTTTTAGGTGGTAGGGGTATGCAGGTGCTTCAGTGTGGGGTAGGGGCAGGCATGGAGGTATGCAGGCACCAGTGGGGCAAGTAGTGGGGACAGGTGGCAGGGGGCAGGCCATTTGACTCACCTGAAGCTTGGCCCCTTGCTGCAGTGGTGGGGGGATACATTTGAAGATGACCGTCTAATAACTAGATTCTAGATATAGAAAATTATAACACTTTAATACATTTTCCATGTCTAGAATATAATTATTGGGGAATCATTGTAAATTCAGTCATTTTGGATGTGGGCAAATATGGTAATTGTTTCAGTTACCAAAACAAAGACTATATTTTCTGACATACAACATACTGCAGAATATAATACATTCTTCAGTTTTGAAAAGTCTGAAGAAGAGAAAAAGATTTTTCCAGAGCAATGTAAAGCAAGGACAGAGCCTAATCTTCAGCTGATTCCCCTTCTCTTTCCTGCTTAACTAAAGCTGAAATTCTGATGCAGCAGTTCTCAACCAGGCATAGCAAACCCCATTCAGGAGTGCTGCAGTGGAGGTACTGTTACCAAGGAAGCAGCCAGCTAAAACTGCCTCGTGCACTCCTGCTGCACTGGCTCTCCTATCAGCATAATGCAGGCAGGAGTTGGCTTGGCTCTTTCCCATTTCAGCCTCTTCCACGCACCTCCTGGAAACAGGTGCACAGGGTGGTTCCATTTAACCCACAGAAACTACGCACACTTACTGCAGTCCTTCCTGGGCTGGTTGTACAGCAGGCATGTGGAACAGTTTTATCTGGAGGTAGCAACACCCAGTTGAGAAGCATTGAGGTAAATTGAGGCAACACCAACAATGCTTCTCAACCACATCAAAGAAAAAGTTGAGCCACTGCTCTAGCTGCTGCTGAAGTCTAATCTCCAGGGGTGGATCTATGATTTAAAAAGTGTTCAAGAATCTTCAAGATTGTGAAGCTGGAAGAGATCTGTAGCGGCTAACAGGTAGAAAGTTTAGCTTTATTAGTAAAACATGAAGATCTTTAAAAAGGAGAGATGATAACACCACTGTTAAGGCCCCTGGGATTGAAAGCCTGATCAACAGCACCCACTAGCAGAGTACCAGGCTACAGTACTACCAGGAAGACTAACCATGCACTTGTTCCAGCTCAGCCTTGGCCTTCCCATGAGTTTCCTAATGGGATCTAGGTGACCTGAGATAACCAATGGAGGCTACAAACCCCTGATGGGAGGTTTATGAAACTCTTCCAATTCCTGCAGGACCTTGTCCCTGCAGCAGTTTTCCTAGTGTCTCTGCTGTAGACTTTGCCTGACTCCTGTCCTGGACCTCCTGGCTCTGAATCCTGCCTTTGCTTCAAACCCTCCTGTCCTGCCTCCAGCTTTCTCCAATCTGCTTCCTGTCTTGGACCTCAACACCTTGTTCCTGCTTACCCTGTCCTCTGTATTGGATTCTTCAGTTCCCGATCTATGGGCCTGCTTGGCCCCTGACGTGCATTGGATCAAACTGACAACCAATATTGTGACCCTTGGTTTTTGCTTCTGAGCTTGATTGTATTATATTGTCGACCCTCCGCTTCTGAACCCTGACTCCCCATCATTGGATCATACCTGTGTCACTCTAGAGTGAAGAACAATGAAAAAGAGTAATACAACAGCTGCTGCACTGTAGAGCAGAAATTAAAAAAGCATTCTTCTACCCCAATCAGCTTTCCCACTTAATACACCCCAGTTTGAGGGGAAAAGATATAGCTGTTGTGTGAAAGAAAGCAGAGCAGTAATAACTTAATGTCTGTAGCAGTGGTTCTCAACCTTTTTAGAGTTGAGGTGGCCCACATTAGACTTGAGGCACCCCATGGAAAATGCCAGCTCTTAGTCTTCACTTGTGGTACTGTTTTCTGTAGTCAAAAATCAATTTTACATTCCAGAAACTCAGAAAAAGCACATCAGGTCAGAATGTTTTTTAACGCTATGGATTTCTATTTCTGTTTTTAACACTGTGGAAATCTCTGAGGTTATCTTGTTTGCCCACCTAACAGTGCTTACAGTTGCTAGGCAGCCCATGGCACCCTTGAAAGGATCTCAAGGCATCCCAGGGTACTGTGGCAACCTGGTCAAGAATCACTGGTCTAAAATTCCTTGTAAAAAGTCTAAACAGGCACTGAAATAAGTGGTTGGCTTTGAGAAGGGTGGAACTTCTATCAGTCTAGTGGAATTTACCACTGATCAACTTGTTCAGCCTCTGCTATTACAGTGCCCAAGATTAGGCACTCAGTTTTAGAAATGTTAGCCTATATTTATTTTCATGGCCTTATGTTTCAGGAACTATATATCTGGCACAAAAAAGTTGTCTTTTAGAAATAAATCAGTTTATAGTATAAAGCAAATTGCTTTATGATGTCAAAAATAACCTGGGATTGAGAACCACCTAAAACATTTTTCAACTTCTATACATTCATGTGTCATTTTTATATATATTTCTAGGAGCCATCTCTGTGTGAAAAAGAAGTTCCAGTTCCATCAGAAAGTCCTGTCAAGACCGAGGCATCAGCAGATGATCTTATCAGTGACCCAGATAGTCATTCTGATGAGCAGCCCGATAATTTATCTCAGCCAAGCTTTAGACGGCGAGCAAACACATTGAGTCACTTGCCCACCGGAAGCCAGGAACCTCTGGAAGCAGTTGAAACATCACCATCTGTTCCACAAAGGAAACTAATGAGGTATCATTCAGTGAGCACAGAGACTCCTCACAAGCGAAAGTAAGACTCACTTAAAAGCAGGATATTTTTTTCATATATTTGGGGCATATTATGGGAAGTCCATAGTATACAAGGTATGTTAATTTAATGAAAGAGAAGTTTTGTATTTAAGGAATGTGTATAGCAGTGTTATCCCTCTAGAGCATATGTGATAATTAAGAACAACTGCCATGTTAGTTTTGTGTGTATTCAAGGAGGGAAATAAAATATGACACTTGCAATTCCACAGTAAATGTCAGAAAGCCATTTCCCATGCAAGTATAATAATGGATGGATAATAAAGGGTGCTTTCTTCTTGTTCAGATGATCCTCAGGTGTTTGGTTTTTTGGTTGGATCTGAGGGCTGTATAAGTAAATGACAGCTCTGTGTAGTATATTTATGAAGAAAAAAGGTGTACCTTATATGATATAGAAAGCTGAACTGTTGGTCAGTTCACATTTAACATATTTAAGTCAACTAAAAAAACTGCATAAAACTTCATCACTAGTAGCAGGCATCAGGAGTCTGATCAGTTCTTGGTTCACTGCAAACTATACTCACAAAAACAGATTACTGATAATTTTATTGCTAATATTCCTGGATGTTCTTTTTGAAAGACTTCCATGAAACCTTACTAAGCTTTTTGAGCTTTTTTTCCTTCCCTTTCTCTGGCTTTTTTCAATTACTGTGGAAACATTCCCGTCTGTAGGCATCTGTCTGCCAAAATTGCTGATTTATGTAATCTACGTAGTTGGAAGTGTGTATATGCATCAGCTCATTTTCCCTGAAGAAAGCAGAGCAGTCAAAGAACATGTTTGAAATAGGTGTTGACAGGGAAAAAAAGAATTGTGGTATGTAAAAGGAAACATAACCTGGGTTACCTTTTTGGCCTTTTTTCAAACTTTTGTTCTTTAAATGTTAAATGACTTTTGTAGTGCAGTTTAGGACTTAAAACTTGTTGGCTTGGTACCACCTTAAAATTTGTGGCTGCTTCTTCAGTCAGTTCATACTTTCCCCTCTGATATTCTAGCTAAAAGTTGAATCTTATAGTTTGCTGTCATTCAAAAGTGGATCTAAACTTCTGACTTCATTTGGCTCCTCAAAAGATTGGTCTCTTAATGGAATCACTCCCAGTAACATGATATAGGATAAGTACTTGAATTGGGGAAAAATTGTACTACAGATGAGAATTTCAAAAAAACCTCACTCTGATAAAACTTGGAAATCAAAGCAATTTCTTGCTAAATCTCTTAAGAATAAAAGTAGGTTCCAAAGTGTTCTTATCCAGCAAAGCACTTGAGCATGTCTTTCTTTACAAATGACTTGTTCATTTGATTTCACTGAGATTACTCAAAGTCTTAATGCTAAATATGCACTTAGGTATTTTGGTGAATCAGGGCCTTTCAGCACACGCTTGTGTGTTCTCTACTGCTGACTTGTGCATTAGAGCAAAGTACTCAGTCCCTTGCTGCTAGAGCAGGAGTAGGCAACCAAAATGCCAAAAAAATCCACATTGCCTACCTTGGAAGGTGCTGGAGTGCTGGCATGCCAGAAAAACAAAATGAGGGCAGGGGGTACATGGCAGGATGCCCAGCTTGTGCCCCTTGTCCCCCCCACTCAAAGCCCCTACCCCCCAGCCCTGCTCATGCCCCTTGTCTTCCACCCAAATCCCCTGCCCCCCAGCTCTGCTGCCCCTTGCCCTCCAGCTCAGGTTCCATGGCCATCAGCAGCTACCCGGAACCTGGGCCAGCGTGTGGGACCCGGCATGACAGGGGGCACAAAAAGCTGCCTGCTGCTCGAGGCTCCCTGATGCATGGCCACACTTCCCCTGCAGGTGGGGGCAGCAGCGAGGGGCACACCCCTTCATGCTGCCCACATTGCTCCCATGCACGCAGAGGGAAGTGTGACCGGGGGAGCGTGGAGCTTGCATCAGCAGGCAGTTTCCATGTGAAACCCCTCTGGGTCGCACATGCTGCGCTCCAGAGGACCCAGGAGAGAGCAGCAGGGCTGGGAGCGCAGTGTGTGTAACCTGGAGCAGCAGTGCACAGACAGGCCAAGCTCCATGCTGCCTGGGTCACACTTCCCCTGTATGCAGAGGAGCAGTATGGGCAGCGTGCAGGGCTGTGGCCCTCACTGCTGCCCCCACCTGCAGGGGAGGTGTGGCCAGGGCAGCGGGGAGCTCAGAGTGGTAGTGAAAGCAGCACAGTGGGGAGCATTGCTGGTATCTCCTGCCTCCCTGGAGCCCAGGGCTGGGGCTGGGGCTGGGGCCCAGAGACAGCTGGGGCTGGGGCCGGGGGTGGAGAGGCAGCAGCTGTTTGTAGCCTCACAGCTGCAGCTGGCCCAGGCTCTTGGTAGCTGCTGATAGCCACGGAGCCCAGGATCCTTCCAGCAGGTGGCTGTGGAGGATGGAAGCCCTGCTGCAAACAGCCCAGGCTCCATTGCTATCAGCAGCTATCCAGAGCCTGGGCCAGCTGCAGCTGTGAGGCTACAAACAGCTGCTTCCTCCCCAGCCCCAGCTGTCTTCCAGCCTCAGGCTCCAGGAAGGCATCAGGTGCCAGCATTGCACTCGTGGTGGCCAAGGTTGGGGCAGGGAGGCAGCAGCTGTTTGTAGCTTCCTGTCTGCAGCTGGTTCAGGCTCTGGGGTAGCTGCTGCCAGCTATGGTGCCCAGGCTGGTCCCAGAAGGGCTTGCAGCCTCCTAGCTGCAGCCCAGGCTCCCAGCTGGCAGCAGCTACCAGAGCTGGGGCTGGCTGCAGCTGGGATGCTGCAAACAGCTGCTGCCTCCCTACCCCTGGCCCTGGCCCCAATGCGTGCTGAGGAAAATGGCCTCGCGTGCCATGCTCAGTATGTGTGCCGGGGGTTGCTGACCCCTGTGCTAGAGCCTTAATTCAGAAATGTAGATAATCATTCGCTACTATTGGCAGGCCTCTTGTAAAGGAGAATATCTATCAAGTACCCTCAACACATTCTTACTCTGTTTATTTCTGTCTATTCCTGTAACTTGTTCTTTCTCTTACCTCACCTCCATACTCATGGTTGGAATCTCACTGTACAGTTTGAACACATCTATGAAGGAGTCTAAAAGCTCTTCTGGTCAACCTGCATCTCCAACTCCCTTAGCTCGTCTCAGTCCTTCGGCCTCTTCACCCAACTTTTTAAAAAATCTAAAGCATAATTCAAGTGGAGAACAAAGTGGGCATGTTACGCAAAAGAGGTGAGATAGTAGATGCATAGAGTTTCTTTTATTGTATCATAAACATGCAGTATTGTAGTGCCAGAGCTTGCAATGTATGAATAATTGAAAGTTAAGATTTTTGCAGGTAGTGGAGTGCAGATAGTCTGAGGGGGAAAGTAACTCCGCAAGCACTGTATTTTGATGCAGACACGATGGAATTTTTCATTTCGATCAAATGAAATTACTTCAGGAACTTGGGTGCACGCTTGCACACCGCCCCCTGTTATGCAAGGGTCAGTTGCTCTAGTTATGTATTAGGTAGCAGTAGTGTCTAACCTGTGCAAAAGGTTTGATACCAAGGACACTGGTCCAGCTTTCTCTCTCCAGAATTATTCAGTTTGGCCTGTGGTGGGCCAGGAGGGGGTGCTTCTGTGTTGAGCCACCCACCTCAATGTGCCTGACCACCTGCCAGGCTCTGAGTGCCTCCCGGGGGGGGGGTGCCTCATGTCTGGCCGATCCCCTTCCTGTAGTACTCCCCCTAGCGGGGGGGGTTCCATGGTTACCACCCAGGGATGGGCTTTATTCTGGCTCTTTGCACCCTGAGAAACATAGGCTTAGTAGCTCTCGAGGGTACTTGATTCACTTCAAGAACTTGGGATGCTTCCTTCAGTCAGAAGCACAAGTAGTGGTCTTCCTTAGTCAGCCAAACCAAAGGGACCCCAAGGCATAATCTAGACCCAGTCCCAATAAGTCTCCCACACTAGGTACAAAGGAAAACTTTATTGGCTTTAAGGGGCAGGGTTGGAATAGAGTACAGGGTAGAGCAATAACAGAGAAATCCCATAGAGCAAATTCCCATGGCTGGGTAGCCTTTGATCACGCATCTGAGTTACTGCAACCTATATATATAGTTAGATCTCAGGTAGCTTACTCATAAGTATCATTCAGAGGCAGGTGGAGATTCCCTCTGGAGGCAGGCAGTTCCTTGATCATGAGTTTTGAGAGAGAAAGCAAGTTTCAGATGGTCCAGCTCTTCTCTCTCTCTTTGAGTCTTCCTTGTGGCTGCTGCCCCTTTCTCCTGAGCTGTCCTTAACTTATATAGCCCTTGTGACCTCATTTACCTGGTCCAGTGGAGGCCAGCATCTGTTAGCTGTCAGCTAACCAATCTGAAATGCATCACTAGTTGCTGGGCAGACTGGCAGTTCCTAGTTCCCCAGGGAGCCTGAGCCCCTTAACCTGGTATGTGATGCCAGTCACAGAGGCAGAGGGAGCAGGTTTCCTCCTCCCTCAGGAATGTATCCAGCTTAGGTTACCTAAAGAGAGGGGGTAAGGTGTGTATCCTCTGCTGAGCCCATCCTAATCAAATTGTCACGGAGCAGAGTTTAGGTGCGAAACAGAGGTGGCCTTCTGCCACACCACCTGTTTAGCATAAGGAAGAACTGAGTTCCTGTGCCTTGTGATTAAGAAAAGGAGAGGGGAGGGATAAAATTACTCAATAAGAGTTGAAAGATAAATTTAACCAAGTCAAGAAAATAGGTCAAGAAATGTCAGACTTGTGAAGAGCCATTTCAGTCTCTAGTTGTTCCATTACCTTCAGCACCATGAAGTGATAGTTTGTCATTCCTTCCTTGGATGAGAACACAGACAGACAGAGCCATTCATCCTGCCTTTCCCTGAAAGGTAATAAGACCAGTTGCCTCCAAAAGTCATTTGAATCAGACTGTTTACTTTAGCTCCAACAGATTGGCCAGACACACATCCTTGGGGAATACTGTTAAAAGTTATTGTTCATTAGCAAGTTTTCTGTCGTGCCAGTCTCTTTTTTTCTTTCTTCTGCCTTTTTGTGCAGCACTGTTGAGGGAGACACTGATCCTTTTGATCCTGAGAAAGTACACAAGGCAGAATCTGCATTGTAACTGTGTCTGCTGTAGGACTGACTTATCTACTTGTTCTATATTTACAAAAAAAATTAAATAGTTACTACTATTTAGCCTTATGTTATCCGAGATGAGCTTCCCCTTTTCTTCCCCAAGAACTGCACCAGGGCAGAAATCTGATTATACAAATCCTCTCCATCCTCTGACCCTCACTTCAAAAAAAACACCTCTCCAGTTCTTTGTACCCAGTTTATCCTCTTTCCCAGTCGCCAAGGAAAAGGGATGATTTCCTGCCTCCAGAGTCGATTCTGCAGTGACACTTGCTTTAATAAGTCTTTCCTCACCATTGAAAGGGATTCTGTATCATGTCTCAAAGGGCTGCTACTTAGAAATATATATGATGGGAAGCCCTCAGGTTTTATATATATGATGGGAATTTACAGGTTCAAATCTGTGTGTAGTAAGGCCAAGCTACCATAACTCTGTGGCCAAAGGCAGTTATGGTCAGGAGATGTGCAGGGCTGATTTTCCTTGTAAATTGGCTCACCAGATATTAAAGGATTGTTTTACTTAATGCAAGTGATTGTTCCAGATTAATCTCACCATCCCTGTTCACCATCTTTTTTGTAAGGCAGTGCCAACTGCAATCCAGATGCACCATTTTGGTGAAAATTAGACACAAAGCTGGCTGGCTGTTCCTGGTGAGTGCTATTATAGCCTCTGGCTATTAAGTGGACGGGGAAGTGAATTTGCATTGAACAAACACCTACCTTGTGGGGAAAAAACTGCGTGGTGACAGTATGCAAAGTAATGACAGTTACTGCGCAGCCATTTAGTACTTGCATATGTGACTACTAAATGACTGTGCAGTAACAACTGCACAGTCTATCACATGTGTTGACGCAGCCTCTGAGGAGTAGTTTTGCCCTGGAGCAAAATGACTTATGCAAGGTTATGTATCATGTGCCCACTCCACTGTTACTGCAGGCCAAGTCCATTTTAATTGTGACATATGTCTGAACCCACAATTGTTCAAGTTCAGCTGCTTCCTCTGAATGTCATAGAAGCTTTAGGTAAATCATTCTGGAGAGAAGGGAATGCAACCAAGTCATATTTGCCAAAACATTTGTAATGAGATTTGATGGCTTCTGCTTTATAACAAGAGCAACATACCCAAATAATCAGATGCAGAAAAAATAATGTATAGGTTAAAAATTCTAAGCTTTTTTTTTTTTTTTGCTTACAAGCTGGATACAGAAATGTCAACTTTTTCCCTCTTTTCCATAATGCAGATCAGACATGTGCCTATCAACTTTAGCAGTTTTTAAGCTCTAGAGCTGCTATGAATTCTTAATGTTGCTGAAACACCTATCCTTGAAAATTTTCAAGAGCAGCTTGCGTGGACATTTGACTTGGGATGGTTTAGTCAGAAATGATCCTTCATTGAGCAGGGGAATAAACTAAATGACATTAAGATATCCCTTCCAGCCTTGTTTTCCTATAATCCTAAATATATTGTGAGGAATTTGACTAAAGCAGAGGGGCATGAATTTATGAAAAGATACTGGGTCATACCAGAATGTTTGAAGTGTCCTAAAAACAAATTTCAGAGTAGGACTGATTAAAACAGTTTTCATCGTAACTCTATTTTCCCTGGTGTTTTATGACTCCAAGTGTTAGCTCCTTTTCAGTTTTGAAACTTTCACTGTGTACGATTTTTACTCTGTATTTACGCTTCTTCATTCTAAACTGCACTTTTCCCAACTGCACTCTCAGCATCTTCTACCGTACTGCTCTAAGGAAAAGGCTTCATTCTTCCTCCTCTGTGCCAAATTTCTTAAAATTTTTGGCTCCTGTACATGAAAATAACGCATCTGACTTTAGGAGCACAAAAAGGTAGGGTGCTCTTTTTATGCCTGAAGATAAAATTGTCTTGTTAAATTTGATTTTGAGACAACACTTTTTACACTTGTAAAATGATTAATATTATTATAATTCACTTGCATGTGATACATGAAATAATCTAAATGCAAATGTTAAAGGTCAGAGGCTACCTACAGTTTCTCACATATGAAGAAAATAGATTCTACGCATTTCCAAACTTTGCTCTTGTGACAGTATTACATATCCTTATATATTTTCATTGGCTGATTACTCTTTTCCAAAAGGCTGTTTTCACATCACCAGTGAATTCTCCTTTAAGAAATACATGGCATATCCCATTTGACAGCAGTGTCCTCAGTTGGAAGGACAGGATAACAGTGTTGAAATGGTTCTTGGCTTACAATCCCAGTTACTGAGTTCAGAGCTTTTTGAAGTTCACATATCTTCCATAATGAGCACAGTAACAAGTATGTCAGAGTTTAGGGTTGCTGAAAAGAAAAATAAAAGGAATGACTTGAATTGCTTAAAGCAGGTAAAGTAATTAATAGCAATGCTGAAAGACAGCATTGCTATTAATAATTTAATTTTCAGTGTTGCAAACAGCTCTGTGAGTAGCCTCTGGATTAAAACAAAGGAACACATCCAGAACTCCTGGGAACTATTCCTAGCCCTGTTTCTGATTTCATTCTGTGACTCAGAGCAAGACACACAAACTGAGGAATACAGAATTTACATATCTGAGAGAAGAGTGCCCAAGGGTATTTCTATACATGCTCCAGGAGTGGTGGGAGGCACTTTAATTAGAGTGGCTCTGAGAGCTTGTCAAACAAGCTTTAAATAAAGTGCCCCTGCTGCCATTTTTCAGTGCAGGCTCACCAATTCATAAAATGGTGCAGGCTTTTGGAGCGTATTATTTACCACACTCCAGCAGACTCGATTAATCAAGTCTGCTTTGACACTCTGCAATTATAGTGTGTTTAAGCAACCTCACTGCTTGTGTATAGGCGCCCCATATGCCTAACTCACAAGGAGATTGTGGGGTTTAATTTTACAGTCATAAAGCTTTTTCAGATCCATTCATAAAAGGCAGTAATAGCACTTTGCACCTCTATAACAACATCAAGATTTTTGTGAAAGGCAGTGAAATATCAGAATGCAAAGGCATGTGAATATGGATATGCACTGTGTGTATTTAACATATATTGTGTATGTTTATACATTATCACAAAAATATTGACACCATAACTTAACTATTAAACCAGACTAAGCTGGATGCTCTTTCTAGTCACTAGCCTGGCTGCTGCACATGCCCCTGTGCAGACCTGTTGCAGAGGTATGAATTTAACACTGCAGATCTGGCCCAGCATGTGCAGGTCACTTAGACCAATTTGGTGGCTTCTGTTTTAATATTCTTTGAGACCTGACACTTTTCACAGTATTAGCAGACTTTACCTTGTGTCATTGTAATTCATTCATAAATCATTCTGTACTCTGCAATTTTAGTGACTATGAGTCCAAAGAAAGCCAGCAGGGTGCTGGCAGTGACAGCCCCATACGGACTCGCCGACATTCTTGGAGACAACAGATATTCTTACGAGTGGCAACTCCTCAGAAAGCCACTGATTCACCCAGTCGATATGATGGTAAGATCCCTGTTCACTTAAGTATATAAAAAGCCCTAAAGCCTAAAGCATGTAACCTTTGAAGTATTTATCATCTTTAATTCTCTTTGCTAAGTAGGGTGGCGAAAATCTAACCTAACCAAGGAAGAATACCCTGTAATAATATTCATTTGCTGTGTATTCAGTTCCCAGTTAGTGACCGCTTCTGTTTTCCATCACTTTTGTATCAAGCTGTAACTTAGCAGCTATATAAAGCTTTTATTTTACACTTACCTAGCCAAAGAAAAATGGACATTATGATTTCTTTCTATTTCTCTCAATCAATACCATATTATTTTCATATAGGAGGAAAAGCCCCTCAGCTTGGATTTGAGTGCTGTACAAGGCTGTACAGGAGGGGGTGGGAGGGGCAGGCGGCTGCTGCAGCTCCAACTCCAGCCCCAACCCAGGCTTAAGCTCAGCCTTGGCGTTACAGCTGCAGCTTCAGCTGCCACCTGACCTCCTTCCTTCCCCCTGCACCTCTGTCTGACCTCTGTCCTTTTCTCCACAGGGGGAAGATACCAGGGGGTATAGGCATAGGGCTGGAGGGAGTTGGGGGCAGGCACTATGAGGGGGATAGGTTCCCAGGGCGCACAGATACCAGGGGAGGGCAAATGATAGGGGGAACAGAGGACAAGGGGTAGGTCTCAAGCCATTTGATTTCCCCCTCTGTCTGCTCTCTTACCACTCCTACGTCTCCTGTCACCTTACGGCTGCTTGCCTTGCTGCAGTTGTAGGGGGGGACAAATTTAAGGTGACCCCCCAGTAATTAAATTCTGTACATGGAAAATTATAACAAATTTATAAAGTTTCCATGCGTATAATCTAATTATATGGGGAAGTTAGTCAGTCATCTTATATTCAGGTAAATATGGTATTGTCTTAGTTGATGTCACTTTGTCACCAAGTAACTTTATTTAATCATTGCCAATCATTGCCAGTCTTTTTACTCTTGGAGTATAGAACTGAGGTTTTGGGCAAAATCCGTGTCTGGGGCAAGAAAGTTTAACTCAGTTGTTCACAACCTTTTCAAACTCCAGGTATCCTCCATAACTTTCCTGAATTTGACAGCACATCAGTTGAAAACCCTGAATAATGGCATAACTAGTTATTTCTGTGCCCTGGACATTGGGGATGGGATGTGAGGGGGAAATTGTGCTGAGACCAGAAGTGGGATGGGGGGATCCAGTCTTATCTGCCACAGCATGGGCTCACCCAGGGACTGAAGGTTTGCAGTGGGTACCCAGGGCAGAGTTCACCATGTCAGCCTCTCTCATCCTCCTCCATTAACCTCTTAGAATTGCTGGTAATCAGCTATAAAAGTTGTAATTTGGCTGTGGCTATGGAAGTGTTAATAAAGTACCTGTTGTTGCACAGGAGCAAGGGGAGGGGAGAGCTAGACTACAAGGGGGAATCCTGAATCTGGTTAGGCAGTCTGTCTGTCCCACTGGAGCTAATGGCCTCTTCCTGAGCGCAAGCCAAGCACAGACCCCTACTGTCATTCCATCAGCCTTCTCTTCCATTTCAGTGCCTCAGTAGTACATACCCTGTTTACCCAGCTGTTGCATGGCATGGTAGAACTATCTCCTGCGCTGTTCCTAGGATGGGTTGTGCCAAGCAGACTGCAAAGGAGCTGTAGCAGAGGAGTTTCTTTAGATTAATTCATTAGCCTGGCATGCTTGTCCTAGAACTAAAGGCATGCTGGACCCTTCCACCTGGCTGAAGTGATGGTGCCAGCTCTGCAACTCCCTTGAATGAGACCCTAAATTAAACCCACTAGTTTAACTTGTCTAATGTCATTGTAGTTGTACCTCCCTAACACTGGCTGATATCTTTCAATGAACAAACTATATAGCTGGGAGACATGTTAGACAAGCTTTTGAGCACAAAGTGCAGTTTTTCAAGTCTAACTTGTATATTTCCAGGACCGTCATAGCTATGACCTTACTACAACTCTACTAAAACTGGATAGAATTTGGTCCTGTAATCCTTAATATTTTGCCACTTTTTCTGATAAATAGTGATTTCCAGACCTCTTTTCTTTTCCTTAGGTTCTTCTAGATCAGTGATTATCAACCAGGAGTATGTGTACTCCTAGGGGTATTTAAAAACATTGTAAATGGTACAGGGGGAGCTCCCGCTGGATACATCAGTAGTGTCTCATCTCTCCTAGGGCAGCTGCAGTGCTATGCAAAGCCAACCCTGCAGCGGCAGCTGCCTCTGCCCTGCACACAGATCAGAGGGACATGTGCACCTCCACTAAGGTGCACGTAGCAGCGAGAGCACCTCCTCACCCACACGCCTGGATGAGCCTCCCAGGCTCTGGTTGTCCCACAATCCAGCCCATCTAGGGCCCCATTCATTCCTGTCTCTGCCCCACTCCCTACCTCATTGCGGGTTCCCCCACAGCCCTTTCCCCTCTCCCACAAACTTACCTACGGGGGTGGGTGCACATGCACTCAGCCCCTCCCCCCTAATTTTAATATAAAGGGGTACATGAGCTGAAACTTTGAGACAGAAGGGGCACACTTATTAACAAAGGTTGAAAACAGCTGCTCTATATTAACTTATTTTGAATGGACTTTTAAAGTAGTATATGGTTGTTGGTGGGATGATAGAAATATTTTTGTCTAAAGAATAGCTTCTGAATTTTTACCTAGGTCTTTTTAGCTATAGTTCATTATGGGTGGGGGGAGGGTGTTAACAGTTTGTAGAAATCCACTTGGAATTTCCAAAAGGAATACTTGAAGAGTAATTAAAAGGGAGTCTTGTCTCATAGGATTTTATATTATTTTAGAAGCAAAAGTGAAACAGGAAGAAAAAATTGTCCAAATAATAATGGTTTCTATATTCCAGATGTCAACCAACAAATAAAATAAAGGGATTTATATGTATATTGTTTTTGTAATATTACTGCTTTGGTAGTCGCCATGTGATCTTTCACACGGAACTTGCTACTGTCACTTCCAAGTGAAAAGCACATTGCCTTCGCTAATCAAATGTCAGTGTTTCATAATTAAAAAACAAAAATACATATGCTATTTCCGCCACTAGAACTAACAGAGGAATAGAAAGATAACTAGATGAAAGGTGGCAGTCACATTTTGACTAGTGGCTGGACCAGTTGGACCTTAGCCCTGCTTGGTTTGGCTTTGTCCCCCTTGTTGCATTTAATACTATGAAGCTTAATAAAACAACATGGTATCACTAGAGAGCCTTTAATTTGTATTTGCGAGCTGGTAAGATTGCTGGCACAGACCAAGTACATAGAACAGTTGCATCTTTTATATATTGTTAGACACTAAATCACTGTAAACCAGATAGGAAAAAAGTGCACAGGATTACATTTTGAAAGTGTAATGAAATCCTTAAAACATCTAAATTATTGTTGTAGTTTATCGTGTAAATAAATATAAAAACACAGTAATTTGTAATAAATACATAAAAAACACTGCTTACCACAGAAATAACCATACAGATATTCTCTGTTTTACTACTTTGATATGTATGCCAATCAATTGTTCTCTCATTGCTAAATCTTATTATCTTCCTGGAAGGTGTGTTACTTGTCAACTTCCAGGTATGTAATCTGCAAAGGTCTTCAAACCTTCTGATAGTTATATTTTTAACAGCCCAACCAAGCCAAGTCACCTTCCAAAAAAACAAAAAAAGAAGGAATCAAATGTGGTTAAAAGACAACACAGTGTTAAAATAAGGGGGGGAAAGTGTGTGTGTGAGGTGAGGGGGAGAGGGGAAAGGGTATAGAAAAAGGAAGGCCCACTAAAAGCTGAAGCTTTAAGCAAAGGTTTTGCTAAAGCGTTAGTAAAACAATGTCAGGGGCCCATGGTCTCTAATCTATTCAACACACATGGTTTAATTAATCTCCCAAGAGTTCTTGGATAACGCAATAATGGTTATTTCTACGTAAGTTCTTTTAACAATAAGTATGTTAAGTAATGCCAAGCTTCAACTTTTCTGAAAACTGTAGATTTTTTGCAAGTTTGACATTTTTTAAACAGAAATAGCCTAATATGATTTCAAAAGCCAAGAAGATCCTCCCCTCCCTTTTAAAAAGAAAACACCTACATTGCCTGGTGTAGATTTTTTCTCTGAGAGTTCATTGTAGCTGTTAGATAAAAATCTTAACAATCTGCAGCTGAATAAGCTGAAAAACTGTAGAAGAAATTGCAGCTGAGATATTAAGGAGGAGATAAACTATTTACGTGATTTGGCTCTTCCTCCCAGTTTCATGTATTATGTGTTGTTTTCTTTCTGGCCCTATATATCCCTGATGTATTTATCATATTTATAAATAGGAACCAGAGTATTAGCCTCATTAATTTTAGCTTATAATTATTTTTTTCAATTTTTAATTTCTTTATAATGTAAGTTTTTTACATTTGCTTAATGGCCATGCTGGAACATTTTTTCAATCAGTTTTTTGTGTACATTTATGCATTATTGGTTCTATACTTTTAAAGGGACTGTTAGAGGCAGATACTGCAGTGATATCCAGGCCTGCAGAATCTGGGCCCTGATGTTTAGGTAAAGGTATGACAGGGCCTGATGTACAAATCAGATAGTCAAGTCTCATGTCCTACCTCACGTGCATGTGGCATGCCTTACTGCAGCAAACCATATGACCAGTGCAGGAGGAGCCTGAGATCTCAATCTGAGGCTCCCCCTGCACCAGCAAGTAGGACACTCCTGCAGTTAGGAGGTCCTGTCAGCCACAGCAACGCCATGCATGGTGGCAGCTGGGATGCTGCTGTGGCTGGAAGTCCTATCAGCTGCAGGACTCCCAGTAGTGGCAGTGCATGGTACACCCCCATGGCTGAGAGTTCTGTCAGCAGGGGCATAAATCCTTGCTATCCAAGCAAATTAAAGCTGGAGAGAAACTAGCTATACACATTGTTACACGTTTTCCAACTCTGTAATGTTATAGCTAGATGAACCTTTTATGGTGTGATTGTCACTTCGCATGTGCAGCCAGTTCTAAATGAATTGCACATTTAACCAGTTAATTGTATAGTACATGTGACATGTAGAAGGGGCCTCTGAGTGACCTGTATTACTGTGTTAAGTGATATGACTAATATTTGTCATAGAATCATACAAAACTAAGATTCGAAGGGACCTCAGGAGGTCACATCTAGTCCAACCACCTGCTCAAAGCAGGACCATCCCCAGTGAGATCATTCCAGCCAAAGCTTTGTCTAGCTGGGTCTTAAAAAGCTCCAAGGATGGAGATTCTACCACCTCACTGGGTAAACCTGTTTCATTGCTTTACCACCCTCCTATTAAGACAATTCTTCCTACTATCTAACCTAAACTTCCCTTTGTACAATATGAGACCATTGCTCCTTGTTCTGTCATTTGCCACCACTGAGAACAGTCTAGCTCCATTCTCTTTTGAACCTCCCTTCAGATGTTTCAAGGCTGCTATTAAATCTCCTCTGTCTTCTCCTCTCTAGACTAAGTAGGCCCAGTTCCCTCAGCCTTTCCTCGTAAGTCATGGCCGCCAGCCCCCTCACCATTTTTGTTGCCCTCCGCTGGATCCTCTCCAATTTATCCACATTCTTTCTGTAGTGGGGAACATGGTACCCCAGATGTGGCATGACCAGTGCTGAGTAGAGGGGAAGCATCATTTACCTTGACCTGCTGACAACACTCCTTCCAATGCAGCCCAGTATGCCCTTATCCTTCTTGGCAACAAGAGCGCACTGTTGGCTCATATTCTACTTATTGTCCACTATAACCCCCAGATCCTTTTCTGCAGAGCTGCTGCCAAGCCAGGCAGCCCCCAGCATGCACTGGTGTATGGGATTGTTCCATCCTAAGTGCAGAAATTTGGCACTTGTCCTTATTGAACCTCATGGGATTCCTTTTAGCCTAATCCTCCAATTTATCTAGGTCACTCTGAATTCTAGCTTTATCCTCCAGAATATATACTATTCCCCCAGCTTGGTGTTACCTGCAGACTTGCTGAGGGTGCACTCCATCCCATCTTCCAGGTTGTTGATGAAGACACTGAACAAAACCAGCCCCAGGACTGGCCCCTGGAGTACTCTGCTTGATACCAGCTGCCAACAAGGAATCTATTCATTGATAACTACCCTCTGAGCCTGTTGCCCCAGCCAGTTTTCTATCCACCTTACAGTCCATTCATCCAGCCTGTACTTCCTTAGCTTGTCTATAAGAATCATTGAGATGGTCATGGGAGACCATATCAAAAGCCTTGATAAAATCAAGGTATATCACATTCACTTGTCTCCCCACATCCACAGAGCTGGTCATCTCATCATAGAAGGCAGTCAGGTTAGTCAGGCATGATTTGCCCTTGGTGAATCCATGCTGACTGTCATGCACTGCTGGTTGTCATCTTCTTGCGAAGATTTCCCCATTACAGGTGCAGCAGATTGGTTTTGTTTTTGATAAGTTTGCTTTTTGTAGGCTTGGTCTTCTGGTTTGAAGATTTATCTCTCTCTGTGTGTGTGTGTGTGTGTGTGTGTGTGTGTGTGTGTGTGTGTGTAAATATATATAAAAAATATGTGTGTGTGTGTATAGAGAGAGAGGGAAAGAGAAGAAATCATACCTAATACATGGAATAGGAACAGAAAGAGCCAACTCATGTAAATAGTTCACTGCCTGCCTTCACATCTCAGCTGCAATTACTTCTATAGTTATTCTGCTTATCCAGCTGCAGATTATTAAGATTTTATCTTGCAACTACAATGAACTCCTCAGAGAAAAAGAATAATATATATAGTTCTTTCCTTATTAGAGAGGACTGCCCAAAGGAATATTATTTCCATTTGGAGCAGACTGTGGTGAGGTTGGCCCTGAGTTCATGAAGGAGTTCATTCCTCTGTCTCTGTCCAACCTCTGAGAGAGTTCTCTTTCCTGCCCAAGTGAGATGTGCCCTTATTTCAAAGATTTCCATTATCCTAGAACAGAGCCAGCAACCTTTCTCAAGTCACAGGCTGGAACAACTTAGCTCTGGGTTTGATGGTACATCAGTGGCAGAGGTTTCTCCTACACCCTCACTGAAGGCATGAAGCTAGAAGCTGCACTTGTACTTGTGCTGCTTCTCCCAGCCTCACCATCCCAGCTGTGGTATGAGGACAACTTCTAGCTAGAGGGGAGCTTTGCCAGGGCAGAATGGGTGGAAACTCTTTCTGTGCTGCTGCCATTTCTCCTGCCCCCCAACAGCAGCACAGTTCTTCACTTGTCATGCCTCAAGCACAGGCAAGAGTGTAGGCCTGTGGCTCTGTGGCTCGGATTCAGTGGCTCCATAGGCTACATGCAGCCCATTGGCTACATGGTGCTAACCCCTGTCATAGGGAAGCAAAATTGGCAACTATTGTCTTCATCTCATACCTTTGGGTAGCCTTCTAGCTGTTCAGGGTCCAAGTTATGCATTACTTTTTCTGAGCCTTGAGCACCTTGATGATAAGAACCATGACCTTTACCTTGATTTGCTATTGGAGGGATTTGCTTTTGCTAGTGGAAGCCAGTGTAGAGAACAGGGAACAGATATGATGTGCTTATGTTAAGCTGTGTTGATGATAAGAAATGTTGCAGTATCCTATACTAGTACGTATTTCCTGAGTGCTGTGAAGTCCATAGCTAGATAACTAAGACATAGGTAATTAAGGCCATGTCATTGTCTTTCAGGATAGGATATAGTCTAGCCAGCTGACAAATGATAGAAAGTTTTAAGTACATACACTGTTTTTCTAAGCTTAGCATCAGAGGGTAGTCCAAGATCATCCCTAAACTGCAGTTTGTATTGATTAAATATAGGTGTATAACAGAGTAAATGAAACTGCCTCTTCAGAACGCCTCTTTTTTTTTTTTTTTTTTTTTACTTTAAATTAATTCATCAAGGCTCACTCATCTCACAACCAGATGTTCCTGCTCCTTAGTCGTTCTGTCTATCCCGTGAGGTGAGACTTCTTTCACAGTATCTCGTATGAATCCAGGGTGTATCTCTGGTAGTCATAGTAAAATAGCTTCTGGGCTGGCACTATTAAAAAGGGTTCTAGCCAATGATTGAACAGGTGAAAATATATTAGATATTTTATTACACTATAGCTTTTCTTAAGTAAGAAATCAGTCTCACTAACAGGAAGTTTGCGTTATGAAACCCATCTAGGTGGTAGAAATTGCAAAGAATTGAATTGATTTTTCGGAAAAAAACTGCCCTTAACTTGAAAAGCCTTCCTAATTATCAGTGAAGCTGAGCAAATAGTACAAAGATGAAAAATAATCAGATAATAGCCTGAAGTCACTTGTACTCAAACTTTTCTATTGTTTTCAGAAGACCAGGTAAGTGCTTACATGGCTAGTATGTAGGGTGCGGCTTTGATAGAACTTGGAGCAGTCACCTTCTGGATGTGTGGGGAGAAACAACCAAGACTATGTTCCACATGCCTTCTTTCTTTCCCCCACCCACCTTTGGTTTCAATGTGTGTGTGCTGCTGTATCTCTTTTCCCTTCTAATCCCTTCTTTCCACTCAGTGTAGGAAAGGAATTGCATGCTTCATTTGAGGACAGGACCCTGAAAAGGTGTTGGAGATGCTGCTTTGTTGGAATTGCCATTGCAAGTTCACAAGTTGAATCTGTGACCAGTGTAGGTTTACCTGTACAAAAACCCATGCTCAATCTAGTTGCTAGTCCCTGATGAGGTAGTTCAGGGCTCTAGAAGTGAATTTTCACCAGTGAAAAATTGGCAAATAACAATCAGGCTTTTATCACTTTCAACCCAGCAGCCAGGAAGTGAAGTCTGGTTTTGGGTGGTTTAAAATATAATTGTTGCAAATTTGGCAGGTTCCATGGTGGTTGTCAGGAGTTTAGAAAGCGTCTAGTACAGGGTCTCCAAATCCATTGGGCTTCCTTGGTAAGAGAACTGACCAGTCTGAAGCAACATTTGTGTACTATTTTAGAAGTGTTAGAACAATTTTAAAAAAATACATTCATAAAAACTTTGTTTGTGGAAAATTCTCTAACAGGAAAGAGCAAAACCTGTTTAACAGATATTTCTCATTTTCTGTACATCACCTGCTCTGCTGTGGGCAATGGACACTAGGTGGTGGTGTTTCTCATGTTTGAATTCTCAAGAGTTCCTGTTAAGGTCTTATACCCCTGTTTTTCTTTTCTTTGTCCTTTTGCTCCTGTGTTCCTAGTAAGAAAAAACAGCTTCTGAATTTAGTCCATTTTGTCTATGACCTGCTCTACTATGTTTTCTAAGAACAGAATTCTCTGGCTCTTTATTATGTTCTAATCACTTTCCTTATGACTGGGAAATGGCTAAATTCTCAAAAGAAACTTCAAAAACAGATTGGTCCAATAATACTAGAATTTCTGGATTTGTGAATTATAGTTGTAACAGCCTCTGCATCCAGTCAGACTGGTATACACTGCCCCTTATACATGCATGAAGCCTCACTGATGTTGCTCATATTCTATCTGAATGCAAAGGTGGATCCACTTGCAGGAAAGCTTTAGCAAGGCTTTTGACATGATGTCTCACAACATTCTTGCAAGCAAGCTAAGAAAGTACATATCAAATAAATTGACTGCGAGGTGGATAGAAAACTGGCTGGATTGTTGGACTTAAAAGGTAGCAATCGATGGCTCAATGTGTAGTTGGCAGCTGATATTAAGTGGAGTGCCCCAGGGGTTGGTCCTGGTGTATGTTTTGTTCAATATCTTCATCAGTGCCCTGGAAGATGGGATAGAGTGCACCCTCAGCAAGCTTGCAGATGACGCCAAGTTGGGGGAGTAACAGATATGCTGGAAGATATGGCTATGATTCAGAGAGACCTTGAAAAATTGGAGGATTGGACCAAAATAAATCTTGTGAAGTTCAATAAGGACAGAACAATCCCATGACGTAGTAGAGTCTAAGTACTGACTGGCTAAGCAGCAGCTCTAAAGAAAATAGGATGAATATGAGCCAACAGTGTGTCCTTGTTGCGAAGCAGGCTAACGGCATACTGGGCTGTATTAGTAGGAGCATTGCCAGCAGGTCAAAGGAAGTGATACTTTCTCTCTGTTAGGCACTGGTGAGGTCGCATTTGGAGTACTGTGTCCAGTTTTGCCCCCTGCAGAAAGGATGTAGACAAATTGGAGAGAGTCTAGCAGAGGGCAAAGAAAATGGTTAGGGGGCTGGGGCATATGACTTATGAGGAGAGGCTGAGGAGAATGAGCTTATTTAGTCTGGAGAGGAGAAGACTGAGAGGGGATTTAATAGAAGCCTTCAAATACCTGAAGGGAGGTTTGAAAGAGGATGGACCTAGACTGTTCTCAGTGGTGGCAGATAACAGAATAAGAAGCAGTGGTCTCAAGTTGCAGCAAGGGAATTTAGGTTAGACATTAGGAAAAAACTTTCTCACAAGGAGAGTAGTAAATCACTGGAACAGGTTACCCAGAAAGGTGGTGGAAGCTCCATCTTTGGAGGTTTTGCAGACATGGCTAGACAAAGCCTTGGCTAGGATGATCTAGTTGGGATTGGTCCTGTTTTGAGCACAGGGCTAGAGTATCTGACCTCCTGAGGTCCCATCCAAGCCTAATTTTCTGTGATTCTATGATTCCTTTGTTTAGCCTTTTTTCTTAAATGGTTGGCGTAAACAAATTAATTGCAGCAGTGTATTTTTATGGCTTTATTCCCAATTTCAGATCTTGGCTTAGCACACAAGTACTTTTTCAGCATTAATCATAGTGGGTAAACTGTTATATAACATCAGAAACTCCAGAGAAACTTTAAAATACAATATTAGACTTAAAAGGATATGAGGATGTCCCATTGATACAGCTTTCATCTCTGATAAATAATGGTGGTGGGAGAGGGACTTTTTGTACTGATCTGCCTTGTTGACAGCTGCAAGAGGTACTTTACAAACAGATTTATCAGCTTCAGATTGGATAATGATGATCTATTTTGGGATGGGCATTGGGATGGAGCATCATGCTAGATACTATATGAATAGGAACCAAGCCTTAATTTCAGAAAACAAGAAATTTGTTATTGCTTAATAGAAGAGTAAGATTTCTTAGGAAAAAAGAATCCTTTCCAAAAACAATTGTATAGTGCTTAAGAATGCAATTCCCATAAATCCATCTATTTAAAAAAACCTAAAAGAAAGAATATTAAAATAAGTCATCCTCTATAGATTCATTAAAATAAAATCTTTTGTTTAGGGTTCACACTTCAGCAAGTTATAGTGGTACATAAGGTAGTAAATCATTTTTAACATATTAATTATACAGCATATTTGATGAGCAGGAGTTCCTTATAATTCTCCAGCTATGACCATGGCAGAAGACTCAGAAAAAGTTTAGTGGCAGAGCATTTCATATCAGTTTATTTGCTATGTGTGAACAAAAGGCTTATACTTGTTTCATTAGTTATAAAAAAAAAAGTAGCAGTTTATAAATTAATATTTTCTCATTCATTTTATAATAGTACATAATGGTAACTACTGTGAGAATTATGCTTTAGTTATGTGTTAAGTCACATAACTCAGAAAAAGTATATAGGTTGAGTAATCATTTGATTTTACTTAAAACTTTCTTTCAGTACTGTTGCTAACCTTTTTTTTTTTTTTTGTATCATGAAAACTGTCATGGTTTGTTTAAAGTTTCAGCTCCTACAGTTGCAATATTTAGAAAGCATAGTGCTGTATGTTATGAGGTTTTACTGTGACCTCCCTCTGAGAGTTCTATCTACTTGTGTCTTGTGGCTTATTACATACCACAAAATCCTCAAAGAAAACTACTTCTCTGCCTTACTCATAATGCTTCATGGAGTACTTACAAACAGGCCCATTAGGCCCCTACACAAGAGACACGTTAAGAGGGCACCATAGTAATTTAATGCAAAATATATTTAATTCTGTTGCTCAGCTGAGAACTGCATGGAAAATGCTTCACTTTTCAACAAAGCCAATACTCAGAATAGTCCGTTTCTAGGTCTTCCTGTACCATGGTAAGCAGCTGCTACAGAGATGAATTAGGACTTTCCACACTTACTACTGCCTTTGAATATTGCCAGAAGGTTGGCAGCAGAGGTGCCTTATAGTTTGAAGAGTCTTGTTAAAGTCTTGATTGAAATGAACTGTTTCTTTGGAGCCAATACAGTGTCTCTTCAAAAGACACTGATCATTTGAAATAGCTTCAGCTTTAGAATTCTGAATAGTCAAGCTGAGAGCTGACACTGGAACAAAAAGGGCACAGAGGCTGAGAGAGAGCTGCACAGTTTACAAAAAGTGATCAGTCAATTCTTTCCCCTTCAGAAACTTTTAAATGATAGTTTTATTGTAGTTAAACACACACCTGCTGGGTAGGATCATTGGTTTAGAAATTGCCATGTTGAATGCCTTTATACATGGCAAGTGGGTGTGCCCAATTGAAATCTCTGGATATTAATTTCTGCAGTTAATCATATAAGCATATGATTTAGTAAACAGTGCTTGATTTGGCAGAACACAGTAGGCTTTTGGCTAAGAAACTACAACAAAAAAACTTAAAACAGTTACCCAGTGCTGATTCTAAACATCTATGTTGAAATACACAACATTTCAAGAACTCATTTAACCTTTCCATTGACATTTTCTTCCCTTAAAATACTGTAGGAGAAAAGGAATTTGTTGCTTATTCTGGTTCCAGTTTCTATGAGTATTATGGGAGCAATAGGACTCTGACCATTTTAGTTGCATGTGGTTAGAATTCCTGTAGATTTAAGAAAGAGTAAAGAGATGCAGCATTTTAAATGTTTGTGTTTCTAACTGGTAAGTGTAGTTCCTTTTCAATTTTGTATTGCAGTTGAATAATATGTAACATCACTTGTGTGTTATGATTATATATGAATGAGCCTGTCTTAATACATGCATGAAATGATTTGTGGAATATTAGAATTGTAGAATTCTCTTTAGAGCAATTTGAAATAAAGGGTTACAAAGATTTTCCTGCTTTGAATTGAAATTTTAAATATCTAAAATGGGAAAAATGCAGGAAGATAAATAGTCTAGTGCACAAAATAGAGAACTCTTCCTATCCAAGTTCTGACCAATGTGCATCTTAGATGCTTGCTTTTTGACGAGGCCATGTGTCCAAGAGGCACTCTCTCAAACATTATTTTTTACATCTGATTTTATGTTGATAAAAGCCCCACAGAGGTTTAATGGGATTAGAAATCAGTGTACACCTTCCATGTGTATTTATAGAATGCTGCTAGCCACCTTCAAATCAAAACATCAGATTATAGATGTTTCAGATAGTATAGCAAAGTTTGTAGTATGCTTAATGATACATTAATACACTGTAAATTACATTTGAAATGCCCTTTCTAATTTCCCTTAGAAACAAAACAGCTTTTTCTACACAAAATACTGTAGCCTCTAGACAGACACAAGTCTTGTAACTTGTTTTTAATACTTGAGGTTAATAGGAGTGAGTGCTTCAGAGAGGATGTTTTTCAAAAATTAAGCTTTTTGAAAAGCCTAGTTAGTTTGTCACCTGTTTTGTTTTTGTTGTCTTTCTTTTTGTGCATCTGTGGTTTCTGCTGTGTGAAGGTTGTGTTTTGGAGTGGGGGAACATAAAGCCATACTTAAGAAATGAGACCATGGCCAAGAATTTCTAGTAAAACCAGCCAGTGTTTGATAACTAATATGTTGATTTTTTTTTTATTGTTGTTATCAGTATAATTGTTACATTGCTGTTGTTGCTGACACAATTGTTTTTCAACTTAAGGCTGATGACATTTTAGTTAGTACTATGAAAGTCTATGAACCTCTGAGAGGTACCTGTAGGTGTCCTATAGTTCTTCATAGATTCTTTTTAAGCTTATAAAAATGATTTAATTGTATAGCTGGTAAATGCTGTTTCCTAGAAAGATAGTCAAATATGGGATGACTTAATTAGACTCTCAGAGAGTCTCAAGCCCTTCCCATGGCAAATAAGGTATGCCGCAATTCCATCCACATCTTGCTAGTCTGTGCAGAATTCCCTGTCCTGCTGTCTAAGAATTTTTAGCTAGGCTCATACAAATAATACCGGAGAAACATAATTCTTAATGCTAGCCTTTTATACCAAAATTGGTTTCTAATTCAAAATGTCTAGATTTGAAAAACATAGACATTTACATAAGAATTTCTGTTTTTGTTGAGGAAATAACAAATATTTCCATGAAAACTTGTTATAAATAAATGAGAAACTAAAAAAAAAAATTTTTTTTGCAAAAGATGAAAAAAATTTGTTTTTTACGAGAACTAACTAATATAAAGTCAGTGTTCCCAGCCTTGAATGTGAACAAAGAAAGTATTTTATGACTTTAGAATGGAGTTTTATATTATTGCATCAAGGCAGGAACTATTCTTAATTAACTGTGTATTGAAGTTGCATAGATTAAGTACAAAGTGAGGGTCAACAAAAGTCTACAAGGCTGGCAAGTGAATAGGGAAGCTATTCTTTCCGTACTTGGTAACTGTATGTTTAGGTATTCACGTTCTGCCTCAGTGCACCTGTTATCCCTTTACAGGTTTTGAAAGCTACAGATTATTTAACCTTTGCTCATGACAGTCTGAATCACTGGAACATGCACTTCTAACTATGTTCAATTGAACTGCTCTACCCTTTTATCTCCTCTTCTTCTGTGGCTTTCCTCTAGCACAGGGGCTGGCAACATAAGGTCTGCGGGCCGGTCCATGGAGACATTGTATCTAGCCTGCAGAGCCAGGGAGCATTATCCATGACCTACTACACTAGGCAGATGTTGTGGAGCAGGCAGTGGGGAGGTTGCACACCGGCACTGCACCTCAGCCAGGCAGTGTAGGGTTTTTATGTTGACATGGTCAGGAAACAGTGATGGCAAAAGCAGGGCAGGTCAGGAGCATCAGCCTGCCTGGGACCCAAGCCAGATTGATCCAGGCCACAGCTCTAAAACCCTGCTGATCACTGCTCTAGCACATATGCAAGAAAGAGTGGAATGTTTAGGCTCTTTCAGAAACCCTCCTCCCTACATACATTGGCTTTCTTCAGGTAGCCATACTGTACATCCAGTCCTGGCACAGTTGTATGTTTGTGGACACACTGGAAAGAACTGCCAAGTATATTTTTTGCTTTATGACAATGCGTTAAGGGGTTACTTGCTCTTTCTGCTCAGTAAACCAAATGGATGAAGCAGCTGTGGAAACCTTTCATGAGTCATGGGGACAGTTAAACAGGTTCATTTTGGCTTCTCTGTGTCCTGCCAGATGCCCACAGGTAATTGGAGGGAAGATGGGTTAAACACGTTAAGTTATATGTGAGAAGATGTTAGATTCTGCTAAAGGTCTAGCAGCAATAAGAAGGATAGAAGAGGAGCTGCCATTTAGGAAGGTAAAACTAAATCCAGGACACATTAGTGATGACCAGCAGAATTCTTTATCTTCCATAATTCCACCTTATGTGGAATAACTGTCTTGTTGATTAGTTAATATGCTATTTTAGTGTCAGTACTTACTAGTTAACAATGCCTCGGCACGGTGGAATTTCTCAGCACAACGCGATTCCTTGGTGCAGTGAACAGTTCCCGCCAAGTTTAGTAATTGCATTGTTTAAATGAGTGCTACCTATTGGCTTGTTGTAAATTATTCTTACCTGGTGACTAGTAATTGGCTCCCTCGCTGTATAAAAGCTAGAACAGTTTCTGCCCAAGTCGGAGAACTCCGTGTGTACCCCAGAGGAAACTCCGCGGGCATCTCGGAGAAAACTTGGAGGACTGATCACCCACCAATGACTCCCTGTTGCCGACCGTCCCAACGTACCCCGTACCCTGCATGCTCAGAAAATATAGGTGTGTTGTCTAGAGCTCTGCCCGGTGCAACTTTTACTGAGGTGCCTACTCTGTGTACATCAACAGTGTAAGTAAAGTTATTTCAATTCAACCAGTACGTGTCTGTGCCTAACTCTGCTCCATTAGTCAAAGTACCCACCTACCGTCTGGGCTTGTGGCCACAGCCCTGCCAACTATACTCGGCACCCACATTTAGTAGAATTGTAATATGACAGTTTATCACTGAAGAGTTTTTGAAAGATAAAAATGTTTGAAAAACATTTCAAATTAATTAAAAATAATCTGCTGTTGGGTTTATCATTGGAAGTGATCTTATGTACATATTTTCTCTGAAAAGGGAAGAAGAAAAGTTAGTGTGTCCTAAAATTAAAAACAGGAAGATTTAAATTTTTAGCTCTTTCCCTGGATATATTTATTATCAAGTGCAGAACAGAGAGAAGATGGTGTACATGTATGCAGTCAGTTACCCTTTGTGTTTGACAGCCTGGCTTCTGCAGCCTAACTTTCTTTATAAATAATGTGATGTCTGTCTTTCTCCTGGTAAAGACATTTTCCTGAATAAAATGTGTATGTGTATATACATAATGTATATCCAACTCCAGAAGAAATTAATAAACTATTAAAGGCAAAGTCTGTATTACCTCAGCATACATTTGTGTCTTAAAGCTAGTGACAGTTATAAGAAAATAAAATAACAGCTTATCTATGTTGTATAAAGATGGTGCTATCGGCACAGTTTTTGCTTATGCACTAAAATTGTTGTGGCTTATTTTCATATGAATCTGTTTTTTTATGTTGGAACTCTCATGTCTATGTATGTACAGGCATAACAACTTGAAAGAACTGTTTTTCATAAAAAATAGTCCTTTATGTATCCCTAAATCAGTTATAAAAATATTTATCCATAATCACTATAATAATAATAATAATATTATAAAATAATTCACATGCATAAGAACATTAAACTATTTCAAAATATACAAAAATGTACATACTGGTATATGCATGTGTACAGTCATTAATGTGAATGTTAAAAATCCATTTCTCTCCTAATTGCCAGGCTACATTAAGTTCAGGTTGGTCTGAAGTTCCTAAGCTATCACATGATGTCCCTGATATCTAAATCTGAGTTATGATTACTAATGATGTCTTTGCCTGAAGACTTTCCTGTTTTCCTTTTGAAGTAATAACTAAAATAAAAAGTCTGTGTTTCTGCAAGAAGAAACTACAATATCTATTTTTTTTCATTATACAGGAGATGCTTGCCATTTGTGAGGGATCCGTTCTGGAGATCCCCATGAATGGCTAAATCTGTGAATACTGACAGGGCTCCCTGTCAGACCCCACCCCAGCCCCTGCCCCCCCACTGTGAGAGGATGGAAGCACGGGGCTCCCCTGCAATGCCTGGGGACTGACTGCAACTGCCTCTGGGGGAGAAGATGCTGCCACTGGCTCCTTCCCCATCCCTGGCGCTTGCTTTCCAACCACCCAGCTCTGCCTTCCCCCTCCGCCCACCCACTTCTGCTCTCCCTGGCTCTGCCCTCCCCTGCTCCTCATAACACTCTGTTCCTGGCTTAATTGCAGAGTCAGGAGCTCGGTGCAGCGCCAGAGGGAGCCATGGCAGTGCTCACCCCAACCTAGCCAGTTGGTGCAGCGCACCGTGAATATTTAAATCTGCTAATAGACAAGGGTTTCCTGTATTACACTTTTAGTTGTAGCAGAGTTATATTTTGAACACACTTTTATCAGTCTTTTCCGGTTTTTGTGGGGACTAAGAGTCAGTTCAATTACACCTCCAAAAACTTGCCTTTTGCCTAATTCATTTTGATGTGAATTTCCTATGGTCTCTTAGGGAATATTGCAAATAATGTGGCATCTTTGTAATCATGAACAAAAAGATAGTTTGAAGATTTGAAGAGTGCCTCACCTCCATCATGAAATAGCTCTTTTCTTAGGCTCTGAGTTTAAGTGTAAGGTAACACTCAGAAGCATTGTGTAGCGAAACAGGTGGTGTTTGGGCCAGCCCTTTTGTCTCTGACCCTTTGGGAGAAGAGACTGACAGGGACAAAAATTATAAAAGCAGAAGTCAACAGGGGAACAATTCGCTTCTTATTTAATTGCCAAGTTCAGTATGAGTGCCTTTCAATAAGCAAGAAAAGACTAGCTGCTTAGAAACTGAGTGAATCAGTACAGTGGCTCAGTTTAAAAGGCCCAAAACTTTTCCATTTAATTAACTTCTGAAGGTGAGAATATTTGCATGTGTTCCATTTAAAATGTGTGTTGCAATGCTAGCCAATGATTTAAAAATTGGCCTTCTAAGCTACTGTGCAGGATATGTTTTCATAAATGTCCCTTTCCCAGGACCTAAATGAAATAACGTGCACAGATATACTTAGCCTTGACTGGGTGGAGTAGGGCATGGTGGTCTGCTTCACTGTGTTAGGGCAGAACATTTTCCCACTTGTGTATCCAGAGTCAGACTTCGTTCTCCTCTTGAGCTAGTCTGTATATCCATTCTGTGTGGCTGATACAAGAATCCTACTGAGATGGCCGTATATTCAGAACTTGGTATGACAGCTTTCAACCATTTGTAATTGTGGGAGACCTGGCACATAAGTGTGGTTGTGTAAGACAGTTATGCATCATTGGGTGGTTGAATTTAGGTCTATTGATATGTAGTTGACAGAAAAAAATAAAATGGATGCTATCGCAGAATTTAAAAAAGCATACATATATGAATTATGAAGAAGAAACAATTTCATTTATCATCATCCTGAAAATATAGAATAATTCTTTTTACGTTCTCATGCATTATCTTTTGTGCATGTGATGGATTTAATTTTGATGTCTATAGTAGTGGGGGAGTTTTAAGTAGACTATTTGCATGCTTGACTTACTACAAAGTGTACTTTATACACGATGAAAAGTGAAAAATTTGATGGAAAGGTGGTGGCATATGACTGAAGAACTTGAAGCTAAAGCAAACATCTCTTGAATGTTATGTTTCCATTAGTTGTGAGGATTCATGACTGCATTTCTTAATATTTACTTAAGGAACTGGTAATCATCACATTTTGTGAATTATGTTGGTGCTGGGTTTGTGCACTTGTGGGTGTGTGTTTTCTAAGTCAAACCTAGCAAAGAGGGTTTTTTATATATGCCACATTTGACGTTAAAATGTCTCTGACATTTAAATTGTACCTTTTTTCCTATAGCTTCTACTTCACTAGGTTATTCAGAGATTCCTTTCTTGTCCATTTTAAAGCGTTGGTTAGCAGGCCATGGAATAAATATGTGGTTCAGTGTCTGTATCAGGTTTAAGAAAATTATGGGCCAGACCCAGGCCCAGTTTTTTTGAGCGTTTTTACACATGCTGTGGTGGTTGGGGGGCACTTAAGTTAGAGCGATTCTCCCATTCTAATTAAAGCACCCACAACATTTCGTGTATCAGTGGGCTTAAACTACAGCTCATTGAAGAAGCTTTAGTTAAAGCGCCCCCTGCTTCCATTTTGAAGCACAGCAATGCTGATGGACAAGATATGAAGGCTGCTGGAGTGCACTAATTAGCATGTTCCAGCAGACTCAGTTAATTGAGTTTGCTTTGACACACTGTAATTATGGCCTGTTGCAGCAGCCTCCCTGCACGTCCACAGGCATCCTTTATGCCAATCCAGTAGTGGAAAACATTTGTAAAGATGGTCTAAACTGGCAGTCTAGGAAATGCTAGGTGGTTTGGCAAGTTTCATACATTTTCTTTGAAATAGGGAGCATACAGGACTCTCTAGTTCACATAGCTGCTTCTGTTGGGCTGTTACAAGGCAATGTTAGCCGTAGAGCTCTTCAGATTAGGGGGTCATAAAAGTGTGGAACTTTGGGCCTCCTCTTTCTCTCCCAAGTTCTAAACTGAGCAGCACTTAACCAGCTTTTTGAACAGGCTAACAATTATACTTAAATATGATCTGCTATGTCTTCATCTTCTCTAGCAGGACCCTCTTGGAAGCATACATCTTCTCTGAGGCCTTTGTTATTGCCATGTCAGCTTTCTAGTGAGCAGCTCTGCACATCACAGGAGCATCCATCACCATTGATATCCTTCTGTTGCAGCCAAATGGTCATGGTCTGATTGCCCATCACTGAACAATCATAACCAGACAAGTGATTCCCCTAAAGCAGACTTGACACATCTAATAAGGGGGATATAGGAGATTCTGGCAAGCTACTGCTCATGCTTTGTCTGTTCTTAAGTAAATTAATTTATTTCAGTCTGGTGTTTGTTAAGCAATAAGTTGACTGCAAAGTGAGGCAGGAAGAGACGGAAGTGTCCTAAGTCCACATTTAAAATGAAAGAGGGAAGTATGTTCTGTATCATTATAATCTGGAATCGACACTAGCCAGTCTACAGTATACTGTCTGCGTGTGTTCCTATATCTTCTTTTCATAGATGGAAGGATGTGGAAATTATAGGCCTGTTAGTCTTACCTCGGTCCTAGGGAAGCTCTTTGAGAAAATTATCCAGGTGCACATCTGCGAGGGGCAAGCAGGGGGAGTGTATGCTTAGGGGCAACCAACATGGGTTCATTAGAGGCAATCCCTGTCAAACCAGCCTGGTGGCCCTTTATGACCAGGTCACAAAATCCTTGGACGCAGGTGTTGCAGTGGATGTAGTCTTTCTGGACTTTAGGAAAGCCTTCAACACTGTCTCTTTACCCCATTCTTGTTAAAAAAAAAAATTAGGAGATTATGGTGTCGATGCCTACACGGTCAGATGGGTTGCTAATTGGCTGAAAGGCTGCGTTCAGAGAGTGGTAGTGGACGGATCATTTTTAACCTGGAGGGACATGGGCAGTGGGGTTCCCCAGGGCTCTGTCCTCGGGCCTGCACTGTTCAACATGTTTATCAGCGACTTGGATGAGGGGTGAAAAGCACCTTGTTCAAATCCGCAGATGACACTAAGATGTGAGGGAAAGTGGGCATGCTAGAAGGGAGGGACAGGCTGCAGTTGGATCTGGACAGGTTACAGGGGTAGGCAGATGAGAATAAGATGGGATTCAATGCTGACAAGTGCAGGGTACTGCAACTAGGGAGAAAGAACCAGCGGCCTACCTACAGGCTGGGAAACTCCCTGTTCTCGTCAGCACAGAGGCAAAAAAGGATCTTGGAGTCATTATAGACTCCAAGATGAACATGGACCACCAATGTGGAGATGCAGTCAGGAAGGCTAATTGCACCTTGTCATGCATCCACAGATGCATCACGAGCAGGTCCAAGAAGGTAATCCTCCCCCTCTATATGACATTGGTCAGGCCACAGTTGGAGTGATGCATCCAGTTTTGGGCGCCACATTTCAGGAAGGATGTGGATAACATGGAGAGGGCCACTCACCTCATCAGGGGTCAGAAGGCAGACCCTACAAGGAGAGGCTGTGAGACCTGAAACTTCAGCCTCCACAAGAGAAGGCTGAGAGGAGACATGGTGGCTATCTGTAAACTGGCCAAGGGAAACCAACAGGCAATGGGAGAGTCCCTGTTCCCCTGAGCACTACTGGGATTAACGAGGAATAACAGCCATAAATTGACTAAGAGTAGATTCAGGCTAGATATCAGGAGGCACTACTTCACAATCGGGGCAGCCAGGATCTGGAACCAACTTCCAAGGGAAGTGGTGCTTGCTCCTACCCTGGGGGTCTTTAAAAGGAGGCTAGATAGACACCTTGCCAGGGTCATTTGCATTCTTTCCTGCTCATGGAAGGGGGTTGGACTTGATCTGCTCAGGTCCCTTCCGACCCTACCAACTATGAAACTATGGAAAGTAATAAACAGCTAACATCTAAAATGTCTGGTTCATTAACCCACCTGGAAGAAGACTTCCTTAAGAATTGCACCATCAAACCCTTGCTGTTCTTATGATACATCGATGACATCTTCATCATTTAGACTGAGAACCTTCAATCTCTGATTGAGTTCCACCAGAAATTCAACAGTCACCATCCCTCCATCCGATTTTTCTTTAGAATACTCCAGCACCAATATCTCCTTTTTAGACACAATGATCAGTATCCAGAAGGGTAAAATACAGACCACCGTATACAAGAAACCCACAGACCAACATACGTCTCTGTACAGAACCAGCAATCACCCTAAACACACCAAAAAAGCTGTGATGTACAGCTAAGCCCTCAGATACCACCGCATTTGTACTGAAGAGAACAGCCAGGATCACCACCTCACCAATCTTAAAAAGGCTTTCACCCAGCAAGGACACTCCTCCAGAGAGGTAGATCACACATTTGGAAGAACCACCTGGATACCACATGAAGAACTGCTGCAGTACAGAAGTAGAACACCCACAAATCACACACTGCTAGTTATGATGTATCACCCATACTTTGAACCTGGAAAATCCTCACAAAATTGCAACGCATATTAGAAAGAGACCCTGTTCTTAAAAAGATCTTCCCAGAGCCATCCATCCTAGCCTTCAGACAAGCACCGAACCTCTCCAACCTCATCACTAGAAGCAAACTTCCTCAAGCCCAGAACACACCAAAAGGATCCAGACCGTACCAGGACAAGAAATGCAAAACCTGCCAACACATCTCCACTACCCCTGCTATTACTACACTCCACAACAGAGCCAGGATTTTACAGCTGCACCTCCAGAAATGTAATATACCTCATCCAATTCGCCAAATGCCCTGATGGAACTATGTAGGAGAGACCAAACAACAACTGGCCACCAGAATGAATGCGCACCGGAAATTCATCAAAGACAGAAATACTCAATTACCTGTGGGGGCACATTTCTCACAGAAGGGCCACTCTCTCTCCAATCTCTCAGTCCTGATCCTCAAGGGAAACTTACATAACACTTCCCAGAGACGAGCCTATGAGCTTCATTTCATCAACCTGCTGGATACTAGAGATCATGGACTAAACATAGACATTGGATTTTTGATACATTATAAACTGCCTGGCAACTGACTCCCCAGCCCAGCCCAGTCCCTGGCTTCCTTACTTTTCATTCCATCCAGGAAGAGCACACGCCAACTACTGAAGCTTCCTTAGCCTGACGAAGGGTTTTTGAACCCGAAAGCTTGCTTAATAACTATTCTTCAACCATTTGGGTTGGTCTAATAAAAGATATCAAATTCACCC
>JAGPOW010001338.1:42825789-42842708 GCA_030014935.1 Caiman crocodilus
GTTTTTGAACCCGAAAGCTTGCTTAATAACTATTCTTCAACCATTTGGGTTGGTCTAATAAAAGATATCAAATTCACCCAAGGAACCTTGTCTGTCTATGTCCTTAGACCAACACGGCTACAATGCAAACCCCTGGTTCATTAACTGTTTTTCTAATTACGTGAACACTGATTGAGTATTGATTAAAATGTCCAAAAGAATAGTAATACACTTTTAGCATGCAATGTGTGCATGAGTCTCTGAGCCATCAGGGAGTTGTAGTGAGGTTGGTGGGTCTTCATGTGTGTATAGGGCTGAGACTGCCCTGAGCTTAATGAAGGATCAGAACCAGTGTGTGAACACAGGACTCAAGCTATGGGATAAAATAGCATGTAACAAGCACACAGGGGTACTCAGCAGTGTTTCTAGAAGATAAGCAGGCAATATTGGGGAACAATGAAATATGCTCAGTAATTAGTAATTTTTTTATCTGGAACTAAGATTTCATAAGTAGCAGATTACACTCTAGTGGGAATTTTTAACCTGAAAGGTTTTGAATATTTCTTCCTATCAGGTCTATAGGTTTCTGTAAATATCTGCTTTCAGTTTCAGTTTTGCAGAGTAGCATAATATTGCTGGGGAGGGGTAAAGACCAAACATTGGATACATTCGCAAAATTTTCATAAAGCATTTTTTAACGTAGTCCATAAAAACTCTTATTAAAACCTTCTTGACACCAAGATTTAAACCTAACACTTTGAAGTCATTAGGGTTTTTTAGTCTTACACAGGAGGTTCCATCTTTAACTAGAGAGGCTATTGCACTTCCATAAGACTGTATAGCAGCACCTCCAGAACTGAAAACCTGCTCTTTTTGCTCCAGCAGTGTATGGTCTGTCACTTGAACTGGATCAAGATCAGGTAGTTCTCAGCTACAGAAGTAGCCTGTGATCCTTTCAAGTCATAAAAAGCCAATAGATGGTATCATGCATGTCCACACAAGTGTGTGCACACATCCCCTGAGCTAGATCCACAAAGATGCTTAGCACCTGTAACTCCTGATGAGTCTGAGTCAGGGCTGCCCAGAACTTCTACAAATCAGGCCCAGCCTTGCTTCCATAAAAATAAATAAATAAATAAAACCATTTATTGATCCCAATGGCAAGTATCATTAATTTTACATAGGATAGCATTGAAGACTGCATGAGAAAGGTACAGTGGAAGGAAAAATAAATATGGGTCAAAAGTGTAGATAAGTGAATTTTAATATTTCTTACCATTAATATCTAATCAGATGTTTGGGGGGTTTTTTCAAAGAAATTGTAGCCCCAAGGACTGATATAACATCAGAATATTAATGACAGGTCTTAGTCAAGTCTAAGAAGTTATTTTCATCATACAGAAAAAGGAAATGTACTAGCCATGGTTTCTTTTAATTGATATATTGAGAGACAGTTGTCTGTGTTAATCTTAAGTGAATCAGAAAGCAGGGCAGAGTGGCACTTTTAATTTAAGAGTCATTCAGAAAGACATAAGCTGTCATAGACCATAGCCTGCTTCATCACATACTACTTATAGCTATGCATCTGATGAAGCAGGCGGTAGCTTATGAAAGCTTACATCTTTCTGAACAAGTTAGTGTTTAAGATGCTACCCCGTGGTGGTTTTGCCTAACTGATGTAATGTTAAGGGGAGAGAAAATGAATCTAACCCAGTTCATCTATACAAGCCTGCTCTGCTCTGGCTAAGATTGCTGCTGTCCCAGGCGCACATGTAGATACTGCGCCTGGTAGCAGGCTACTCCAGCTCAGAGTACTCCAAACTTTATTCCTTTGCCCTAATTGCATGCATAGATGCACCCACCGACTACTCAGAAGGTACCAATATGAGCACAATACAAGTGCTTACCTTGCATTGAGATGCAATGGTAAGCATGAAATGGTTCTAGTTTTCAGTCTTTGTTTGGAAAATAAAGCTCTGTCCTGAGAACATTTGAAACTACTAAATATCCTGGGAGAAATTTTTGTAAGGGCCTTATTAGACCTCCTTTTCCTACAAATGCCCAACATCTTGTGTGCAGTTCCGCATAAATCTGTGCCTGTATGTGTACAAATGAGTTATAGCAGCTGACCTCTGGAAATATGGCTGTTTGATTATATGTAAAATTTAATTGGGTTGTGTTTACATCTCTTTATCTGTATCTTTTCAAGATTACACTGAACTGGGAGATCTACCTCCCAGATCCCCGTTAGAACCGGTTTGTGAAGATGGTCCTTTTGGGCCAGTGAAAGAAGAGAGGAAACGAACACCTCAGGAACTGCGAGAATTGTGGCAGAAAGCTGTTCTTCAACAGATTCTGCTCCTCCGAATGGAAAAGGAAAATCAGAAGTTGCAAGGTCAGCAAAGTTCATGATTAAATGCTGGAAGCAACAAGCCCTATGTTCTTGGTTTGCATTTAGGCCTCTGTAATAGGATTGGTCTTTAATAAAATTGTTGTAGAAGTGAGATGGACAAGTAAATCTAGCTGTATCTCTTCCAGTCATCTTGTGTGGAGTAGGAGTCGTCTTGTTTATTCATAACCTTTTACCAGCAGTTTATTTCTTTTATGCAGGACCCAAAACCTAGAGTTTGTGCTATGCATTTCAAAGAAGCAGAAACCTGTGTACCTTGGAATTCTGTGAGGGAGGGTCCTTTCATACAGGCAGATGAATTTCAAGAAGAACTCTGAGTTATTTTACTAAGGAACCAACCTCAGAGGCAGTGTTTGAAGAAACAGATGAGGACATTCTTCAGCATGCTATGCTTTATAATTAGCCATTTATTTTAATGGTTTCATTTTGAGATGTAATGCTAAACATTTTAATATGGTATAATGTTTCAGGAAAAACAGAATACATTCTATTTAGGTACTACTAAATGAAGTGGCAAAGTATTAAAATGAGATGTTTCATATTATATTTCAATATTTACCTTTATCAGTTTATTATTAGAAATGTGCACAGGTTACTAAAGGTGTGTATTTTTATCAGTTTTTTTCAAACCAGTATCACTGACTATTCAGAATTCTGTACACTGAACAACAAGACAAAATTATCCCTCCATAAGTTTGAATACAAGAAAATATTGTTAATTGCAGGGGATAAAAACCCCCCACAGTGAGTTTTCCCATTAACTGTAATGCAAGCTGTAACTCAGATGTTTATTTTAAAGCTGGCTTCATATAAGAAGACTCTTTTCTTTTACATTTTTATGTTTACACCTAAAGGAAATATGAGCAAGCCTAGCCCCACTGAGTGAAGTTGTATTCATTTAGATTTAGAGTCAATCTTAATAATACACAACTATAACATGTTCATTAGTGCTGCTATTGATTTTAATGAGTGCAGATTTTAAGCTCTCAGTAATTCGTGAAAAAGAAAAAAGGGTACACCAGGATAGAAGTTATGGAATGTCTTGCCAAGTATGGAACTCATACATTAATAGATGTTACCATTCCTTTTATAAAAGATATAATACTTCCTCAATGCATGTATAGTATCTGGTTCTAATTTTGCTGCAGTGGTTTACCTTGCTTCTAATAAATTACATACAGTGTGTATGTTGAACATACTGGTACAGGACAGTGACCTAAAGGAAACAGTTCCAGCTAACAGCAACCAAGCGTATTTCCTTTTGTGTGTTCTGTTCCCTTTTTGTGTTAATGAGGTGTGGGCATATTTGCAGAGATTCAGAAAGACTAAGTGTTTTATCTTTACCATAAACTTTCATCTCTGTTAGTCCCATTGAATGCACTGCTATTATTTAATGACATATTTTCAAAATTTGAGGGAGGATCACTAAACTACAGAAATTAGAGGGAGATGCCAAATGTATTGGGTTTTTGGAAGCCTTGTGTTTAGCTGTATTCAAAGTAAGCAAAGCTGAAGAGGGGGAACAAAAGGGAAAAGAAGTTAAGGATGTAAGAATATCTTCTATTAATTTGCAGTCAAGCATAACAAAACTAAAGTTGTGATGCTATTTAATCTTTTTATGTAGTTTCACCCTCTCAACGCTTTCATCAGAAGCCAATCAGTAGCATATGTACTACTCATTTTCTAGTTCTAAGTCTTTCCCTAAGACAGTGTTATACAGGAACAATCATAGGAATGAAATGTTGCTAGTATAATAATTTATAGCATATGAGTTAATAACTATAATGTATTAGACTATATGAGTAAATAATGTATCAAATTTGATATTTGAAGTCACCAAAGGTTTGGAGCCAGATCTATGAAAGTATTTAAATAATAAAAGGTCTAGCATGATCTTTAACAAAAATGGTTATATGCATTAGACACTTATCTTCCATTGTCCTTTTGATGAAATTAGACACCTAATTCACATAACACTTTTGTAAATATCACTGTCTATTTAGAAAAAATCAGCAACATTTAAAGGCTCTGTCAATTTATTTTCCAGAACTGTTGCATCAAAATTAATTTAGGAACAGGGTGGGGTTTTTTTAATTACTTCCAATGATTAAGGAGATGTTATTTGATATCATTCTATGCTCTAAGAAACTGTAAGGCCCTGCATGCATTTATAAAAGCTTAACTTTCACAGTTGATCCCACTGAATAATTATTGGTATATATAACCACTTGCAAGAATTGGGACCTGAATTGTTTTATGATCTCAAGGTGAAAAATTTCTAAATAGATCCTGTTATTTTTCTAATTTTTCAATCTACCATTGCATTTTGAAATATTAGAAAAAACACGGCTTAAATTGCATGTTCCTCAAATATTATTACTTTAAAACCCTTTATAGCAACTGTTGTCTGACAAACTATGCCAGGACCTATACTGACTTATGCTTTTGCACAAAATAGCTTATGATCCACTAGCGGCAACAGTGGCACCTCACTGAGACATAGGGCAGACCTGTATCGAGCTCTGGGTAGCTGCAGCCAGAAAGGCCCCAAAAGCAGTGAGCGTATCTGGTGCTACTCAACACAGGCAGGGTAGCCTCTCTCTGTCTTTCCCTTCCTCTGCTCCCCCTCTCCCCCTGGAACCATTCTGCACCTCCAGCCCAGGTCCGCACCTTACACTAGCTCCCAGCCCATGCACCAGAAGCAGCACCAGGTGGGAGTTCTCCTGTACCAGAATGTCAGTTGTGGCACCAGCCAGTCACCTCGATCCCCGGCAGGAACCTGTAGTCAGCATCCACAGCTGATGTCAGTGTACATCCTGTGCTAATTCCAGCGCACCGGACAGGAGCTGGTGTAAGCTGTGGATGGGGTAGGATGTGCCTGCCTGCCCAACACAATGCAGAAGCTGGAACCACTGGCTTCCTATGTGCCAGATCCTTTGACTTCATGGCCACCATCCCATGGGCCAGATACATTCATTCATATTTTGCCCGCCTCTGCTCTAACCTCTCACCAGGTTCTACTCAGTTCTGCTGGTCCCTTCCAGCTTGGGCCCTCCTGGACCGACTCTCAGTTCCCCCCACCCTCCTCATATTGTTTCTCCAGATCAGCACAGGGAGCTACTTCCGCTAGTGCTGCTAGGATCAGTCTCCAGCTCTCTACACTGCTTCCCTTTGCTTCCAGCAGTGAGCTACTGCCATGGTCAGTCAATTGACCTCTGGTGCAGGGTTTATAGCCCACAGCCTGCTTCCTTTGGCCTCTCCAGATGCTTTTCTTAAAAGTATGGTCCTCAGTTTTTCACTCTCAGTAACAGAACAGGGTCTTCTGTTATAATAATCAAGAACTTTGTAAATTAAAGGTTTTTTAAAACATTGTCCTCCATATACTAATTTCATGGAAGTATTACATTTCTCAAATGGGAGAAAGGAAAAGCCAATAAAGAAAAAAAGACTTTTGAATTTGGATAGATAGGTTTGAAACAATGATGAGTTTAAAGTTTAAAAAAATCAAATTGTCCTTTTAGTGTTTTTTGATGAGTATTAAATCTTCAGTGACAGTCTTATGTATGGCAATAATATGCCCTCAGAATGACAGTTCAGTGGTAATGCATTACAGTAATGCATCATCACAGAAACAAGGTAATGTACATATCACACACATACACATCATTAAAATGATGGCGGCTTTATGATGCTTTGCTTTTTTAAGCATGGTCCAACTCAAAAATGCTGCTTGAGATTTGATAGGTGTTATTTTTTTTAACACTTAAAATCCTTGCCTACTCTTTCATTTCCTATTGCCTCTTGTAACTCCAGGGTCCCCTTTGAGTCTCCATATGTTGCCATCTGCTTTCTCACCTGATGACTCTTTGACCCTGCCATTCTTGGGCCACTTTGGACTTGATAGTTTACTTCACTGCTCCTATTTGTTCTCCTTCCACTCTCCTTATTAATGCTTCAGATATTGGCTGAAAAATATCATCTGCTCTTTCTTCTGCTGTATGGGAGCTGTACTCATTGTGCTTATTCTTCTTTAACTTTTTTATGATACGACTTGTATCTTTTACTAACCCAGTTGACAAAGATGGTTCTTGAATTATTTATTTCTTGCAAACAGGCAAATAAATCTCCCTCCTGCCTTTTAGGAAATTTTGCCTATTTCATGAATTGCCTTCACTAGTGTTGTAAAGGTTGTTATACAAAATGTTAAACAGAATCAGTGCAGTTCCTTCCAACAGAAATATACAGCTAAAACAGTTTAAATGTCTAAAATTCTGTTAAAAATTCCAAGCTTCTAGTAATTTTAAGTATGGCCTGAGTAAATAAACTGATTTTTATAATAATCTATAGCATTAACTGCTGTATTGCTAATGCTGTTTTCTAGCCTCTGAAAACAATTTGCAAAACAGACGTCTGAAACTTGATTATGAAGAAATCACTCCATGCTTGAAAGATGTGACCTCAGTTTGGGAAAAAATGTTGAGTACTCCGGGAAGGTCAAAGATTAAATTTGACATGGAAAAAATACATTCTGCTGTTGGGCAAGGTAAGCACAGATTATTATTTTAAGATACTGAAGCATATGTACAAATTAAGATTAGAAAAAAAACCTAAGGTGACTTCTCTGTCAGTTCTAGTTCTCTGATTACATTATTAATAGACATGTTTGCCACAGTCCTAAATAAACAAGTGAAAGGTTCAGCAGTAAAATATTTTAGTTCATTTTCCCCACAGTTATGCTTCTGCAATTTCTGTTGAGTTGGAACCATGAAGTCAAAGGTAAAGTGTTTGTTGTTCATTATGCAATGAGAAAAGAGATTGGAACATCACAGTTTAGTAGAGGCAGCTATTTTTTATCAGTTACTGCTATAACCTGGATTTAAAAGAAACATAGATCTCTCCCAAAAGTATTTCTCTGTGAGCATTAGATGAAGCTCTACACTGTTATCTGTTCCAACTTTGGGTGTACATGGATAAAATAGTATTTGAATTCTTCAGGAAACTTAATTCCTGAAGAAAGCTCATTATCATCAATTTTTGTTCTTGTCTGAAGATAAAGAATTTTAGTCAGCCAGTACTTGAGGAAGGGAGAAACTTTGCTTCTGTTGACTGACCAACCATTTTTTGAGTTTTCTGGTCTACTTTGAAACTGAGAAATGCAGCTTTAAAGCTTTGGAATGATACTTTAATTTTAATAAATTACTAATTATACTCATATGAAAGTGACAGACTGTACAGGGAACACTGTCTAGTTCTTGCTCTTTTAGAGCATCTCTCTCAGGAACCTGCTGTTGGTAAACTAGTGTCCTTAGAGTGAAGTACTGTGGTATTTCATTTAATATGTACTGACATAAGACATTCCCTTAAAGTAATCTGAGACTTGCAGCTTGGAAAAAATGCTACAAAATAAATAAAAAAGAAGAAGAAAAATCTAGGGATAAATATGAGATGAGTATTTTGAGGTGAATACTGTATTATGTCATTTGCAGTGTACTTCTAAAGTGTCATCTACAATCTAACATACAAAGAGTCTTACCTGCACATTTAAATATACTTATCTGTCTCAACCAGTTAATGTAACGGTCTGAGTTTTAATTTATCTATAATACCTATAAGTGAAATAACTTTAATTTAGGTATTGCTGAACTAAACATTGTGTTTATGTGGATGATGCCATATGGACAGATGAATATGACAGGAGAACATTTGCCCTAAAGGGTTGAAAACAGCCATGCCAGTGCAGCAACAGAAGTATACCATTGGCCAAATTTTGCACATTCGGCCTCACTGAAGCTAATGGAATGTCAAGAATGTGACTGAGGACAGTGTCTGGCTCCATCAATGTACCCAAAAGCCCTTTTTCATCATTTAATATGTTTTTATTTAGTAACCAAATTCAAACTGCCTAAAGTAGTTTGCAAAAATATTCCCCAAGTGAATTGTGCTGTGGTTTTGCCTCAAATATCTTTTTAACTGCTCATACATTCCTCCCAGAGTTTCAGGGTAGAACAATGTTCTGTAAATAATGATGGTCTATTAAGAATAAGTTTTAGAATAAGTGGATAGATTTTTCAGTTTGTATAAAAAAGAACATTAAAATTGTGCTGATGTATATTTTAGCCTTTTGGAAGAGTAGACTTTATTAAACTGAGTGGGTTTTGACCTCCCTTATTGCAGTCTTTTCATATTTTAAATATTTATTAAAAGGAACAGAAACAGGGACCTAAAATTATCATATTTTGATTCCAGGACATTTAGGAACAGATTGCAATACCTTTGAAAGAGCTTTGATTCTGCTAATACGTTTAACTCAATATGTGGTGTTGTCCTTAGTTTTAAATGTATTACTTTGACTTTTTTTCCCACCCAAACCAATTCCACTGTCTTTCAGGAGTACCACGTCATCACCGGGGTGAGATTTGGAAGTTTTTAGCAGAGCAATACCATCTTAAGCATCAGTTTGCTAGTAAACAGCCGCCAAGGGACGTGCCCTATAAAGAACTCTTAAAGCAATTAACTTCTCAGCAGCATGCAATTCTCATTGACCTAGGTAAGTCTATAGCAGTGTTATGGAAATAGAACTAGAATTTCATAGTCTCTGGAGAAGCTGCATTGTTAGTAAGAAAATATGTAATGAAAACATCATCATCTTGGTTAATGATAGTTACCGCTGAGAACTGACTTTAATTGAATATTTTTTTAGAATAGTTATTTAACATCACTAAGAACCGGTTCAAATCCATAAATGCTCTGCAACTTCCTGCCTGTGGCTTATGCAATAACTGCACTTGGTAGATGTGACTGTAGTGGAGCTTTAAATCAAATATTGAGAGTGAACTTCTAAAGCCAGTGGAATGGAAATGGCTAGGAAAAAAAGGTTATACTTAAAAAGCCAACACTTTTCTTAATAACTAATAGTGCTCATTTATATTAATTTATATAACGGGACTCCTAAACACTATATTAATTTTAAAAAGGCTTATTTGGCTTTACTTCTGAAACACTAAATGCATATTTAGGAGCCTGCCTATCTAATCTAGCTTTCAAAGATGCTGAGCACCCACCGTTTTTGGTTTTCCCAGGAAGTTCTAAATGTTCAACACTTTAATCAAAGCAACCACTTTGTAGAAAATTTGTGAAGGTTAGGCATATGATTTTCTTTTATAGAAAAGTTTCCATTTTTCTCATTCATTAAAGACCTGCATGGCTGTTAATATCACAATGAAACAGAACACAATAAGACTAAATTTGTAAAAAATGTTGTTTTGGTGTAGAAAGGGTACAAAGGAGTAAAAGGGCAACTTTCTGCTTACTTCTCTCTCTCTGATTTTGCAAAAATATATCAGTTCTTCCCACAGCACAACAAGAGATGACCGAGCTTAAAAGATTTCATGAATCCAAAAAAATCTTCGTGAGTTCTTTAAAATGTGGATCTCAGTAGCCAGATTATTTCTTATAAGAAAGACTTGATCTCATTAGTGCTGTGACCAGTTGAAATGCTCTCCTGTACTACGCATATTTACAATGGTCACTCCATTTTATTCCACAAACCCTGTCGGGCTACTTTCTTTCTCAGCAGAGATGGTTCCCTCTCAGCCCCATCTGTGCTGGTGTTGCACAGCATGCAACTTCTCCCATTTGAAAATTTATTGCCAATTCCAAACGTTGGTTTCCCTTGATTATGGCATACCCTCCATGTTCCTAATTACAGGTTTTCCCTTATTCCATTGGCCTTTATTTGTGTCTCCACATTGGAATGCAGATATCCTGGGGCATCTGTTACAACTTGTCCAAGTGCAATTGAAACTTTTCTTACATAGTAATAATTGCTCAATAAGGTGTGTTTTATGGCCTGTTAGGAAGGTACTAGTATTAAAAAAAAAATCCTGTTTTCCCTAGATAGTGTTTGTATGCAGTACACATCTTAAACACAAGCCTTTAATTTACTTTTCTAAGAGGACTTCTGCTTTATATGTGCATAATCCCTGACCAACTCAAGGATTATAGAGCATGCATTGTATTCTAACATAATAAAGGAATGCATTGGTGTTGTATCTCAGAGTAGGCTAGAACTTGCCTAAGATTTGTGTTTTGGAATACTTCATTATTTGTCTTTTTTATGCATCCATAGAAGAGAGTCACTTGGATTGATTACCAAAATTTGTAATAAGACTTTTATCACTTATGGGAAGGCATAAATAACCACCTGCCATTTGAATTACATGATTAAAGTTTTAAGGAAAATCTCTGGAACTCTTGCTTTTAATCTGAACAGTTAATACATGCTGTGTATATTAGACTTCCTTTTATAAACCTGGAAAGGCAGTCCACTGATAGCTTGGCAGACCTTGTATCTAATATTACAGTGAAGATTTTTGCAGAGTAGTCAAGTTTGTTGAAGGCAATTGAAGCTACACTGCAGCATTAAACCGCAACGCCCTGTCAGAGAGGTGACCTCATCACTCAACAGTTCTTGGGTGGCCGGGTGTTTCAGACAGGCACAGTAAATTGCTTCAGGCTTGTCTGCAATACTCCACCCATCCTGCATGGAGGTGTAGGATCTTCTCTGCCCCTAGCTAGTACTGCCAGCAGTTGTGGAAGAGGCTGGGCATGGTCCCTTCCTCCTGAAGAGACTCTTTATTGCCACTTAAAATGGGCCCAGGTTTATATAGATGAAGAGAACATTTCCTCTCACTCCAAACTGTTGGCTTGCCACGGTTGGCTCTAACATAATGTACTTAAAATTCATCTGAACAGAAGCAGGGGCTCTTTAAATTACCCAAAGGGTAATCCAGATAAATAATTTTGTTACATTATAAAGCTGTTTTTTGGGGACCAACAGGACAAAACTAAAATGTGCATCTAAAACTAGAGCTTCGTCATATATTATAAATTGAATAGATACATAAATAAATTGCATTTGGCTGATGATGGTGGCTTTACTGACCCTTATGGTTTCAGACTATCTCTTTGAAATATGCAAGTCAGTGAGGTGCAGTTTCTCTGTCCACTTCTACCTGGTGCTAAGAGTTATTGGGCCCTCACAGTCCAACGTTTAGCCATACACAAATAATTACAGGTTAATTTCATGCGAAGAAGGAGAAGGGGGGACAGGAAGGTAGGAGTCTGCACAGTAAAATACACATGAATATACAAATTGATCTGATCTTTGTAAAATTGAGAGTTAAATACATAGGCAGACAAGGTTCCTTGGGTGAATTTGATATGTTTTATTAGACCAATCCAAATGGTTGGAGAATAGTTATTAAGCAAGCTTTTGGGTTCCAAAACCCTTCGTCGGACTGAGGAAGAGTTAAATGCAGATTTGTTTTGAGACGAGTTACATAGTTAAAATGTGCCAGTCATATAAAAGTTTCATCTTCAAACAAGTGGAAGCTAATGACTTTGTAAATAACACAAAAAAGTCAAACAATCAAGGCAATACAAAAAAGAATGAATACTTAGCAGAACCGGAGCATTTGCGTTCAATATTAGCAGGATTTTATTCCTTCAGTTCTCGGGCTCGGCCACAGCCAGATTGGGCCCATCTCAAGTATCTAAGAATCCAAGGAGCCTTCTGGCCATACGGGGACTGCTGGTTTTACTGCATTTCAGTTGTTTCCCTTCAGACTAAATGTTACAGTGCTTCTAGGAATCTCTCTGCTGCACAACCACAGAGACTGTTTTTGTTTTGAAAATAAAGATTCCGCTTTACATAGTAGTGATCATCCCCTTCCAAACAGTCCAGTCCAGCTCTCTGTCCAGTCAGTATATGACTCATCGAAATAGGGAGTGGGATTCACTAAATCTTCTCTTTGTAGCCAAATACTTTTAGTGTTCTTTCTTAACAAAAAGATTTGGTGGTTGGCCAGAGAGAAGGAAGAAATTGTCCGACTCAAAACAGCATCTTCAACCCTCTTCAAAAGGGAGGAGGAACACTTGAGTGCTGTTGGACCTCCCATGACATTAGTGTTAGAGAAACAAACATACAGGAGCACAAAAAGCAAAGATATTCAGCTAATCATTGGAGCTGTAACCATTGATTTGTTTTTAATAAATCTCAAGAGTGGACTCAGATGAGTTCAGAGCAGGAATCATGAGTGCAGGGTGCAATGAGCCTATTTAAATAAGCCCTGCTTTTAGTCAGCTCAGTGCTAAAACATTTAGAAGTGTTTGGGCATTTTATAGTGGTTTTATCTACCCTTTCTTCTGGATAGTGGATAAGGTTAATTTACCAATTCCTGGGGTCTACTGATTCAGTGGGCTAAATGCTTTCTGCTTGGTTGGAAAACAAATGTATATAAATGTACAAACATGCATGCTTATGAACTTGTGTATGTGTTCAGATATTTTGACACAGGTGAGTGGTTATATTGGAATATTAAGTAATAGAGTATGGACATATAAATGCATATGTTAATATTTTGAGACACATATTAAACCCAAGTATCTTAGAGGAGAACAGAGTCCTTAAGTTTTAACAAGATGAAGCAAGGAAACTATATAGTTCTGCAGTTCACAGTCAGGTAGAATAATGCTGTGACCTGACAAGCAGCATAGCTGGACAGGTAGTTGCAAAGAACTTGCTTGTTTCAACTAGTGTTTCTTCAGGCTCTCAGAAATGTTTACCTGAAAAATCTCAAGGATTGTTCTCCAAGAATTCACATGCTTGTGGTGGAGTCTGTAAGCTTAAGGCAAGCTATTTTCTTGCAACATCATAATATTTAAACAAATTTTTTAAGTGAAGCTAAAGGGAACTTGCTGCTCATGAAAATTTTCACAAAATATGGATCAAATAATAACTATTCCTCATATTGGGTTGGATAAAAACAGCCTGAGTAAAATAGTGATAGAGAAAAAGATCTGTGGGGTGAGATTGAGTTTACCAATCACTTTCCGGTCTTGACTTAGCGCCCCCTGTGTACTGACTCAGCTCTGCTGTCTGGCACATTGTAAGAGAATGCCGAAGCTCTGCCTGTTCTTCAACTATATGTAATAGCAGCCCACCAGCTGCTTTTCCCTCCTGCATTTCATCTGGCAATATGGGTAATTCATGCCAGAAGGCAACACTTTTTGTCCCTGAGCAGGTATCTAGCCAGATCCAAGAGCAGCCTGCTATACAGCACTTTTACATCACACTCAGTTCTATAAATGTAAGTGCTGCTTCATATGAACAAGGGTGTCTGACTCTCGCTTTATACAAGCTGATGTCTCTGAAAGGAAAAAAGTCCATGTTAATGTATTAGAAGGTTAAAAACAGCAGGGTACCAAAGGGAAAATAATTGTATTAAACATTCCCCAGCATGCTGTTAGATGCTGAAGACTGCACTGTGTCAGCCCAGGCACCGTGAGTTGCTATAACAGCTTTTCTAGTGCATTATCTACTGTGATTATACAGTGCTACGTACATTTAAACATTCACATATAATACTAAAGATGGTGACATTGTGAATCAGGCAGTAGTCTAGTCATTGCTATTAGGATTTTTGTTATTGGAGAATCATTATCCTTATGTAATTAGTGTAACTTTTTTTTTTAATTTGTATTATGGTAACAACTAGCAACCCAGGAGCCTGGTAAACTAGGTTCTAAATAATAGGATGAAAATGCAGTTCTGTTTTGACTTTGAAAGATATAAATCCAAAGCCCATTTAAATTGTGTAAATGCTGCATTCCTACAGGGTAGGTCAGAATATTAACTATAATGCAAAAAGACCCAGCCTCAGGCTCTGTCTTTTGAAACTAGGCCTGTTTTGGTATCTAGCAACAAAACAGCATTCCAGGAGCTGCAGGGCGGGGTGATATTTAACACATGAATGACTAAAAAAATTTGCTTGTACTGGAATGAAAGAAGTATTAACATTTGCTCTTGATTTAAGTGTTCTGCTGGGGAAAAATCTGGTGGATTTTTGCCCCCTTCCTTCCAGAAAGAAAAACATTTTTATGTCGGAACCACCAACTAGCATCAGCGTGTAAGGTGACCACTTACAGATCTGCCATTAGGTAACCATGTATATGTAAAGGCCATGTTTGGTGGGGGAAAAAAGAATAAAGCACCTTCTGTCTCATCTTGTAAATATCATGTGTCAGATCAGGAAGGTAAGTTTGTTTAGCTAAAGAGACTTAAGTAAAACTGTTACTGCCTAACAGGGATCATGATGGTTTTATTACACGCAATGCATATTAATATTGAAGAGGTTATGAATAATTTAGAGAGATATAGGTGGAAGTGGGTAATTTGTTCTAGATTTAAAGGGTATGATTCTTGTTAATAACATTACTGTAACTCTGGCCATGAACAGGCATTTCATTTGTGCCAAGAGAAAAGTCATTCTATTGGCACAAAAAGAGAGCATATAGCTAGCTGTTCAAGGCATTTCTTGCTAAAGAGAATTGGCTCTTCCTTAAGAAGTTTGATCAGTTACCCATGAGGAAGGTTTTCCTCCTCCTGATATAACTTAAATGGCTGTCCACTTATTTTGTGTGGGGAGGGCACCCAATGTCCCACATATCTCTGCTCTCCCTCCCTCCCTCACCCAAGGGCAAGCTCTTGGAGCTTAAGAAAACTCCAACCTTCCTGCCAGTCACCTTGGCAGGGTAGAGGCAGTCTACCCCAGTGGGAACATTCCCAGAGCCCCAAGCAGGTTGCTGCCAGCGAGAATGGCCCTCGGCCATTTTCCAGTCAGCCTAGTGAAGGGGGTGGCAGCTATGTTGCAGTGTTATTCCTGAAGCTTCAGAATGGTTGGCACTGGGAAAATGGTCCCCTTACTTCCTTACATGCCTCCAGTTCCACCAGAATGCAAGTGGGGAGTGGGAGACAGCTGTGTGGTGGCTGCAAGGCTTCCCAGGTTCAGGCAGGCTTGCAACTGCAGCAGAGTGTCCCTTGCAGCCCCTGTACTGATCCAAGTTAATCCCAGAGCAGCCCACAGAGCAGGGACTATTCTCCTGCCATGGGAACCTGCAAGTTTCCCACCAGGGGAAGGTGGCCCCATCCCACCAGTTAGTTGATTGGCAAAATGGGGGAGTTATTCTCCCAGGGCTGGAGCCCTCCCCAGGCTGGCTGTCTTTTCAGCAACTACCAACTGTCTGTTGACAGCCTGCCCCTTTCTCAGGCAGGGGAGAGGGCAGGCTGTCAATTATTGGGCTCCTCCAAGGGCAGAGGTGGCCCAAGGAGCAGCCGTCTAGTGGTCTCTGGCTGCAGATCTCGCACATGTAGCTCTCCAGCCAGGGGGGCTAGACCTCATGCTGACTCCTGCTCCTGGGCTTTTTTTCAGATAAATTCTTGCCCATGGCTTCTAACACTGTTGACTTCTGCTTACATTAGTGTAATTCAAATCATTATCTGGCTCAAAGAGCTGAACTTATTCTAAGAATTCTTCATTTGGATGAATTGAAGTAGTTGTTCAGAAACATTTTCCCCTTAATTAGAAACTTAAAGCATAAAATAAGAACAGCTTCCTGATTATTGGGCCCACTCCCCTGCTATCATAGGCAATCCTGTTGTACAATCCCTTTCATCAACTGATCAAACTATTTAGGTTGTCCTACTATTGCAAAGCTGTTGCCAGCCTCAGTTCTCTGATTATTATAATAATGCTTACTGCCAGAGTACAAAAGGCTCTGTGTTTTATGTTATTAATTCAATAAGGTTAGTATTGAAAACAGCTCAAAAACATAATGCACCTTCAGAAAAATTAACCTGGTCATGTAGCTATCTCTTTTTGTTTGTTTGTTTTAAAGTTACTTACCTCCTTTGATTTTGTAGGGCGCACTTTTCCAACACACCCATACTTCTCAGCACAACTGGGTGCTGGCCAGCTGTCACTGTACAACATTTTGAAGGCCTATTCTCTTCTGGACCAGGAAGTAGGGTATTGCCAGGGTCTTAGTTTTGTTGCTGGAGTTCTGCTACTTCATATGAGTGAAGAAGATGCTTTTAAGATGCTAAAGGTCCTCATGTTTGATATGGGCTTAAGAAAACAATATCGTCCTGACATGACTATTTTACAGGTATGTGATTTTTATGGCTCTGGAAAAGCATGCTAATAATAATAACAACAGTATGCTTTTAACAGAACTATTATTGTCCAGTCCTGCATTTCAGCTTCTTGTCACAATCTCAAAAAAGGAGAAGGTGGACTGCAGAGAATACACCTTCTTAAAGATGCTTGTTTCCAATTTAGAGGGCCATTGAAGTACAATAGAAATTAGATACTTCCACTCCTCTGAAGTCTGATGTACAACAAAATTGGCTGTATACAAAAATCTGTCTTCCAAATGCCCTACTGATTTGCTCCTTTATGGTTTCAGGTGCATATCCCCTGGGTGTTAACTCATCCACTTTAGGAGGAAAGGGAATGTTGATCAGTCAGGAAGCCCTGGGTCTTTGAAATGGCTGAGGTGGGGACACCAGAGGAGAGGGAGAGGCTGCAGAGGGATCTGGGCCAACTGCATGAGTGGGCAGACAAGAACAGGATGGGATTCAACGTGGACAAGTGCAGGGTGATGCATCTGGGGAGAAGCAACCCCCAGC
>JAGPOW010001338.1:42849309-42908812 GCA_030014935.1 Caiman crocodilus
GTCCACCACCACTCTCTGGGAGCGCCCCGCCAGCCAGTTCCTGACCCACTCAACTGTGTAGGGGTCAATGCCACAGCTCCCCATCCTTTTGACAAGGATAAACTTGTAGCTTTACATTTGGAACAGTTTCCCAGATTCTTTTACAGTTTCATTAGATAAGCAAGACAGTTGTCCACTCTCCATTGGAGAACATGTCTAATTAGAAGCAGAGCCCTTTTCGCTGTTTTTCAGATACATATAGAGAAATACAGCTGTGCTGTTTAGTTATAGTATGTGCTCATGCTTTATCAGAGACAAAAAGGAGTGAAATGAGTTGTGGTTTCAGGTTAAAGCAAATAATTGAAGGAGAAACTTTCATTCTGATGCAGACTTGAAAAGAAGGAAAGAAAAAAAAGAAAGAAAGGGTGTTTTTAAAGAGAAATGTAGTTGCCTGTGATTTCTTGTTTCTTTGCTGAATCAGAGAGGCTGGTGTTTCTGACTAACATTTTCTCTTACTGATCATTTTCTCTCTTTTTTTTTTGCTCGTGAACGCTTAATCCTCTGTTTAGCCATGTCATCTTTTGCCTATTGCTACACATTTCAGTGCTACTTATTCACCATTTCACTCATATTTCCAAATAGAAGGGAAAGGGAGAGGAGGCCTGTGTACAAGTATAAGTATCTGTAGTATTTAGCAAACCTGGACTAAAAAACAAGCATCAAGAACTTCCCTCACTAATTTTCTGTAATATGATGGATGCTGCATGCAGTATGAAAGTTCCTCTTATAAGTGAGTGGATTCTGAAACCTAGTGGCAAGAGTCTTTAGATGAAAATCGTTGTTTGTTCTGTTTGTTCGGGTAGATGCGTTGTAAGTAGTCTTGTTAACTACTGCAGGGCTGCCTTGTATATCCTGGCTCTGCAGACTCATGCTATATTGTAGGCAGTTTGTAAAGAAAATGAGGAAAAAGGAAGAAAAGAAAGGAAGTTCTGTTGAAAGGTAGTTAGATGCTGTGGCTTCAGTGTTGAATATCTGCCAGAGTGATGTCATTATGGGGCCACCTGCAGCATGAATGCTCAGCATATATTTGGGAGATTTTGAGATATAGTATGCAAGTGCTTAATAACATGGCTTATTTGGATATGGTTTTCAGCTGCATATATTAAGAACTGATTTCTTTAATAAAGCTACCAGTGTATTTCCTAATGCAGTGTTGAGAAATGTCTTCAATAAGTGAGAAATAAAACTGAAGAAGAGTTAGAGCCACTCCTTTATTCAGATATTCCTGTTTTTAGTAAGACTCCTTAAATAGCATTCTGATTGAAATCCCATTCAAGCTCAGAGCTGACAGCTGAATAGCAAATTCTGCTGCCTCCACATACTACTTCTTGGTGTTCTTATGCCCATCTCACAAACATTTAACATAATATCATAAAAGAGTAACACTGTTCAAGATAACTGCTTAGCCTAACTTGTACATAGCTTAAATTTGCATCCAGTTCCTGGTCCATACTGACCAGGGCAAATGCTAGTGAAGTCTTCTGTTGGCACTTATATTTATTTAACAATAATAGTCATGCAGTATGCCTAACCTTGCAGCATTAAAGTCCATCAAACGATCCCATGTGTACATTATACTGTTTAAACTATTTATTCATTGACAATCTTGAATGAATACGTCAAATATTTTTTTTCCTTTTCAGTGTAAATTTTTTGAGAAACTTCAGCTTTCTTATTTAATAAGGGTGCTGAATAAGAAAACCATTACAAATATTTAAATAGAAAACATATTTACAAAATCGTATTTTGGTAAAATACTTCAGGCCTCTTGATCTTTAATAGAAAAGTTTTTATACTTAAGAATTTTTACTGCTGTATTATTTTTAGTAAAAGATGTGCTTGTTTTATGCAAGTCTGATTTTCCTTTGTTTTTGCAGATATGCTCTTTCTTCAAGGAACAGAAGTCATATTTAAGGTGGCCTTAAGTCTTTTGGGAAGCCACAAACCCTTGATTCTGCAACATGAGAACTTAGAAACTATTGTTGATTTTATTAAAACCACTCTCCCAAAATTAGGCTTAGTACAGATGGAAAAGACCATTAGCCAGGTATGAATATCTGAACATTAAGCAATTATCAAGAGAAACAATTGAATAGAAGTTATTAGCAGTAATGTGTGGGATTTTTTTTTAAATCAGAAAAAAAGTGAGATGATTTTACTACTATTAGTTTAGTTTAGAATATGTTAAGGAATTTTTGTGTTTTAAAATATGCTACTTATATAAAACCCAAGCATCTTTGAGGTCATTCTGTATAGCCTTTTATTAAAATCGCAGTCCAATTTTTTACCAGCTTCCACTGACTTTTATATCAGTGACAACAATACATAGTACCTTTCACAGGATAGGCGGCAATGCAAGTTGAAAGCATGACTGGACTTATCATACTGCAAAGAAGCCAATGCTCCACTGGCAGTTTCAGAAGCAAAAATTGGTTTGCAAGAGCCTAATGAACAATGATTTATCTGATTGCTGCTTAAACTTTCATGCATTAATGGATCCAGGATTCTGAAAAGAAGTGTGGTGGCAGTAAGCTCAGGGAATATGAATCTGACAGCTGAAAATGGAGCTCCTGAACAGAGATATTTTCAATGAAATAGTCAGCTGACTGGACACTTAGGGATGTCTATAGACACCCCTGATTGCCCAACCTGACTTGGGGCACATCTGTAAATGTGGTCCCCATGTTGGAGATCAGGAAAATCCACTGCGGGGTATTTCCTTGTATATGCCTTCAAGCATGGAGAGTGGACTTGAACAGGGATCCCTGTTTGCAGGCACACCTGGGGAAATCCCTTGCAAAAGGACTTCCCCTGCATCCCCAGGGGTGGGGAGGGCTAGAAGGCAATACCATGCTCTTCATGGCAGTGGTCTGGACTGTGCTTGGGCTGGGAGGTGCTGGAAGGCTTTGGGGGTCTACAGCAAATTTTCAGGTGCCTGCAGCTCCCTGCATAGCCCCATTTCCAGTGCTGGCCAGCGTGCCCCAGCCCAAAGTGGCAGCTGGCTCCACGAGTGTGCAGATCCAGGGCACATGCCCCCCAGATGAGCCACTTGTAGCTCTCCCCCATGTCCCAGCTTTGCAGGGCCTGCCCCTGCTCTAGGCCCACTCCTTTCCTCCCCACTGTTGCGGGGGTAAGGGGAGCAGATCGAGGCCCCACTGGTAAGGGAGGAAGTGGAGCTAGGGCCGGGATCTCAATCCGTCCCGCCCCCCATGGCCCTTTCCCCTCTCCCTTCCCCCACAGATTTACCTGCTAGGGAGGCATGCCCCCAAATAATTTTTCTCCCTCTGCCTTGATCTGCGTCCCCTTCCCTCCCTGCAGACTTACCTGCTGGATGGTGCAGGAGGGGTAGATCTTGGCTGCTTTTAAATGCCAAAGGCAATCTACTTAACAAGGTTAGAGACCACCACTTTAAAGGAAAAGATTTGGGGAGTAGAGAGGAGTGGGAGTCAGTTGCCAATCCTGGGTGGGGAGTTTCTCCCTGTGGAGAAACATGCCCATCTCAGAGCTTCCTTAAGGGTGTTCTTCAGTTTCTTGGGGGAAAAGCTTCTTTGAAGCACACCAACAAATTGGAATTGTTCCTGAGACTTAATATCATGGCAGAACCTGGGAAATTTAGAGAAACATCATACCTAAGTGAGCTAAGGAAATCTGTTGGCTCTGAGCAGCAAATAGCTATTCTGTTCTGTGTTCAGATAGCTGTTCCAAACTGCTCTGGTGTCACACCAGGCAGGTAGAAGCAAGCTGGGGACAAGACCTTCTCTGCTTTGATCATGGCTGCTGCTGCAGAGAGCAGCTGTTTTACCAGCCTGGCAGCCCATAGGCTATTGGGTTAATCCCCATCCTCCCGTTCCTCTCCTGCAGGTATAGTCTGTGTGTTCATGCCATAACATGCCCAGAGTTTATTAGCTTTCAATTTAAACTTTTGATTTACCCTGGTCTTTCCATTCAGATTGAATTCCCTGAATGTGACAGCAAAGACACCCCCTTCCCCCCACCCCCGACCTCTCCCCCTAGGGATACAGCTGAGGTGGAAAAGTGCAGAGTTTACAACAGGAACTAACCAAGCTGCTAAATTTCAAAGGCTGGCTTTAGAAGCCAACCTGCATGAATTCTGCAGATATGTTTTAGTTGGTTCCTAAACCTAAATTGTGTTTGAAAATCGGGACTTTTAATGTTTAGAAGCCCAACCAACCTGAAGGAACTTTTGTGGTCAGAAATTCTAAGATTCTTATGATAGCTTTACAAATTGTTTCTATAAACTACGTCCCTTCTAGAACTGTGAACTTGTGGTCAAAAACAACTGAAAACAAGCAATATTTTTGGTTATTTCAGTCAGTATCTCAGGTGGAAATGGATTTTTTGGCTCATTTCCAAGAGAGATGTGATACAAACAGTTAAAGAAAAAACTGCTTAACTTCTGTATTTAGGGTATATCCTATTGTGTTTTTATTAAGTGAATGGAGTTTAGTTTTCCATTGTTTTAATGACTGATACATTTATTTTCATGTAGTCTCTTCAGTGCATGCAGGGACACAACTGGTTGAAGGGCTTTAGAGTCATTCTCTATAAGGCTTAGCTTTCCCAGGAAATTTGAAAAAAGATACTTGACAAACCCACAGACAGGAAAATGTTTTCTTTGGATCTCTTTCGGGCTGCCTAGCTTTATTTGTTTGCTTTAAAATGTAAGGTTTCCATAGCTGATTCTCTCTCTCTCTCTCTCAAAAATGTTTTGTCTTGTATGAAGGAAAATTCATTGACAATGACTAATAGCTGATAATTAATTATACCATTCTGCTTTGTTATGCCATAATTGCCCTTTAAATCTTTTAAAGTAATGATAGAATTTACTTTTGGTATGTAAAAATGCTGTAGAGCAGGATCAGATCTAAGCATAGTACTTTGCCACATGGATAATGCTTAGCATTATGTTTTGTCTGTGCTATACAAGTGTATAAGTGTTACCCAAAATGTTAATTATATGGTCACTGTGGCACAGCATTTTTGCCTGTAGTTTTTCAAAAGTGTTGCCTGATTTTGGCCCTGGTTTATGGTGACCTAATATGAAACATTTAAGTTCGGTGCCTAAAAGTTTAATCACCCAAAGTATTGTCTGTTTCCTGAAAATGTTGGCATAGTTGACTTTTTCAAGCTCATACAGAAAATCAGTAGCAGTTTGAAATTAAAACTCCAGTGTGACTTCCACCTGTTTTTTATTCACTGGATCTACTCAGTGACTTAAAACTATGGGGCATTTTTGCAGAATTCCAATATCTGAAATCTTTTTGTACATAATGATGTGTCAGGGGGAAAAAAAGCAATATTTTTGTGTTAGGCTCTTGATCCGTATAGCAGCTAATACTATTTTTATATTTAACAGGTGTTTGAAATGGATATTGCCAAGCAGTTGCAAGCTTATGAAGTAGAATACCATGTTCTTCAGGATGAGCTGATAGATTCATCTCTGAATGACAATCAGAGAATGGATAAGTTGGAAAAGGCAAACAGTAACCTGCGTAAACAAAACTTTGATCTCCTGGAGGAGCTACAGGTACAGTTTTTATTTCCTAACTGATAAGGAATTGACATGGTGGTTTGTTCAGACTTTCAGAAGAGGCCATCATGTTGGAGGTGCATGGGCCACATTCAGATCTTGGATAAGACCTAATTGAGATAAGTAGATGCATGTTCAGTCTTATTACACCAGATGAACCTATCTGTATTTAATCTTATAATCTCCTCCCCAGATAAACATTAGAAAAAGTTGATTGATCACATCATGTTCTCACCTCATTTAAGAACAATTAGTACCTGGAGAAGGCTAAAAATGCATCTGGTCTGTAATCATTTTGATCACTGATTCATGACTTTGCCTTCATGGTATAATACAGGCAGTGTTTCAGAGGTAGTACATGTACTCTACAAAAAGGCTGTTCTTCTAAGTATCATCTTTCTTTTTGAGTTGCAAAAACAGTACAGTTTCTGTGAACACAGATAACATAAACTGAAGTTGGAGGATGGCAATACAATACAGGTAGTGGGCCTTTTATTTAGATTGTCTTCTCTGCCAATAATGAAGGCACATATTTGAGAATCTGATGTCACATTGGCAGATGATGGGATACAAGCTTTTCATTTGTAGGTTGTTATTCAAATCTTGCTCAGAGTGGCTACCTGTAACTACTGAGCATGGACTATACAGAGAAAGGGCTGTTCTTGGTAGATACAATTGTCACATGTCCACATGCATATCCCAGTACTGGTGCATACGCAGCCCCATGTGCTCAAGATTGGATACTTTTTGATAACAGTACCCGTAAAACACACAAGCATCATGAGAGTTTGTACCATGTGCTCCAGTGGTAGGAAACCCCATCAATGTTCAGAGCTTCCAGCTGTGGCCAGGAGCACTCTGCACTCCCACAGCTGAGAGCTCTGTCAACTGATCAGGTCTTATAGCTAGGGGAGCTCACTGTGCTGTCTTAGCTGGGACCCTCAGTCAGCTGGCTCATATTCCCAGCCTCCAGAGCACATGGTAGTACCTGACCATACATGCATGATAAAAACCAGCAACAACATTATTACCCATATTTTGTGTAATAACTTTGCCACTTATTCCTGGTTTTATCATGCTATTAATTGAATTAAGATGTGGCCAGATCACTACTTATGACATGGTTAACAAATTAATTGTGTCTTAAGTGTATTGTGTTAGGGGCCACGTAGTCAAAAAAAAATTCTAAATTCCAACCTAAATTTCTTCTGCTGCAGTTTGAGGTTATTGCTCCTAATCCTGTCCCCTACAGGTACATATAAGTCCATCTCCATCCTTTTTATAATTGCCCTTCAGGTATTTGAAGACTGATATCAAATTTTCCCCCTTCTCTGCCCCCTCAGTTTTTTCTTCCTCAGACTAAATTATCTTTCAGCCTTTCAGTTAGTTCTTTCAGCCTTTCCTCGTAAGTCAAGCTTCCCAGCTTTTAATCACTTTTGTCTCTGGACCCTTTCTAATCTGTCCACATACTTCTCAAAGTGTATGGACCAAAACTGGACACAGTACTCCAGAAGAGGCCTCACCCATGCTATATAGAGCAGAAAAATCACTTTCCTTGCTTTGCAGGAGACACTCCTGCTAACACAACCCAGTATGCTGTTTGGTTTTTTTTCAGCAAGAGCACACTGTTGGCTGGTATTAGTTTATGGTCTACTGTAACCACCAGGTTCTTTGCAGTATTGCAGTTTAGCTAATCATTCCCAAGTTTAAATTTGTGCATGAAATTATTATGCCCCTACTTTAGGTCTTTGTACTTGTCCTTGTTGAATTTCATCTGACTGGTTTGGGACCAGGCAGATGTCTAAACTTGACAAGACCACTGGAAATCCCAGTGGGGAACAGGAGGCTATATATCTGAAGTCCTACCTTGTTGAAGTCCTACTTACCCAGGGGTAAGTACCTAAATCAGGGGTGTCAAATTCATTTGGCATTGTGGGCTGGATGAGTAGTGCAAGACTGCTCCATGGGCCAGATGGATGGATTGCCCCCTCCCCACACAGAAATGCCAGATCCAGTATGCACTGTGCCACAGTGAGAGCCACGCTGCACATTTGAGGACATTTAAATATTTACAGAAGATGAAGATCATATGGTAGTTATAGTTTACATTGGCAAGAAAGGATAGAATTTACACGTCAGAAAGCAATCAGACTGTGAAATTTATGCATCAAACACCGGACCTCTGCTCTGGAGGTACTGGCTTTCATGTACAGCCTGGTGAACCCCTTGTGCAGACGGGTGTATTGAATCATGAGCAGGAGGTCAAAGGTTCCATTTGTCAGGATGTTTGCTGCAACAGGGGTTGCTCCATGGAGACCCACCAACAAAAGTGTCAAACTTCTGGAGTCTTCCGTCCCAAGTTGATGCTTCCCCGATTCCATGAACAGTAGGAGGGAATAATGTATGCCTATCCTCTGCAAGATCAGACAAGACTCAGGCCAATGATGTGAGATTATTTGATCTGTCATGACTAAGATGGTTCTGATTCTTTTACCTGCTACATCCAAGAAACTTACCTTGCTTTTGGTGCAACTGAGTTTGCTCGCCCATAGGAAAAGCCAGATGATAGAACCTCCTTGACACAAACTGGTTAAATTTCTTCATATCATGTGAGACACCTGAAGTACTGCAGTATTGCTGCCGTGCAAAGGAAAGCCAAGATGCACAGGATGTAGTTGTGGAACATCATTTCTAGACAGTCAAAGCATGTTTTCCTAGCATACAAAATTAAAATTTTTGAAGCATCTGACTAAGGTGGTCCCACTTGTGAAGGATCCTATTCTGTCTTCTCAACTCTCAGTGACCCTTCATTGCCACACCCCCAGTCCCTTTAGTGGAATGTACATATACAGAATCACTCAAAGGAAAATGAGTTTTTTACCTGACAGAACTCTTAAAAAATTTATGTGCATGGTCCATAACCCCTATATCCTCTCTGTCAGTCTTGTACTCCTGGCATTTTAGAATTGACATAAAAGTGGTATGTAGTTGGTACCCTCTGTCCTTTAAACCTTCAGCACAAAGCATGAGAAATCTCAGGGTAATGCATGCCACGCTGATGACCAAGGAGGCTCACTCCAAGCTTGAACCTATGGCAGAATATCCCTGTTGCATGTACACGTGGGCAGCACATGTTGAACTGTGGCTACCGCTAGGCAAGTTACTTCTCATTTTCCTTATGAGTCACGGTGCTCCTGCATCTGTATATCTATGGAGTTTTAATTAGGTAGTGAATAAGGTCCCAGATTAATAAAGATGCTATCCTTAATTAAAATGCTACAGCCAATTAATTTAGAGATATAATAGTCTGTTATTTGTAGATTTATTAACTTTCTAATCTTCTCTGCTCTGTTATTCTTGGTTTAACAACATAAGAGCCTAAATAACCAAGGTTAGACGGGGGGGTAAAATTGGGTTATTATAGAAAATATAGTTTATTAGTATTTAGCATATGGAACCAGCAGTACTTAAACTGAAAGCTACATCCAGTTTCATCCACTGGATGTCTAATGCCAACAAAGTCCTAGCCTACATGACCAGGGTCAGGGAGGCATCCTTCTTTGCCTGTGTAGACACGTGGTTCTCTTACACGTTCAGTGGAGAAGTAGTTTGCAGCTTGTCCCCTCTGTGTGCATTCTGCTTTGCCTTGTAGAACCCCAGAACTTAGCCATTCGTTTCAGTGGACAGCACTTGCGCTCCTTCGGAATCCGATCCTCAGTCACATAGAAAGCCCATGACACTCCACTCATACCAGTGATGAACTTTAACCTTTGCTTGGATGCATCCATCTGCTCAGGATTTGATTTTCTTCTGGCATATCCATCCTAGCAAGACTACTTCTGACCTGAGGAGATAGATAGCTACGCAGACAACAGCACTGTTTCACCAGGCAGGTTAAGGAAGCTGTTTCTCTTTCCTATGCAAAATATGGGAGACCTGGCTTCTAGTGTAGGCCTCCCTTAGTCTCTGGAGGTTTAAAGCCATCTGAAATGGTTTAAACTGGTGCAGCATGTAAAAAAGCCTCCTCTCTGCCTCCAGTGCAGCTGGGGCAGTTTTTCTAATGACTATAATGAAAAATGCTTAAATACTGTTGGAGGCAAGAGTTCACCTCCCTTGCTGCAATAGCAGCCACTTGCCTGAACCACGGAATCCATTTGTTCTTGTCTGCCCAGTTGCTGAGAAACAGCAGCAAGACTTTGCTAGGCCTCATGACTGGAACTCTGTCCCGTGATGTGAGAGGTTAAAGCTCAGATCCTGCCAGGAGCCCAAGAACTTGGGTTTCCCTTGTCCTGGGCTGATGCCTTCACAACACTACCACCACTGTCTCAGTGCAAGGCCAGACAGTTTCTGATCATGGTGTTTGGCCATCTAATATTTTGGAGGCTTGCCTAGGACTTCTGTGTGGCATAAGTGCTGTTAGAAACCTTTCGGGTGGTATTGAACCACTTCTGAGTATGTGCATTAGGGACAAACTTAGTTGCCTCGGGTAAAATATAGTTGCTTAAGGCACTGAGGCAAGACTCAGATCCTTATGTGAATCACAGAATGTCATCCAGTGATTACTATTCGCATAAAAATATAAGTGTCAGTGCAACCAAATTCTTTTCTCCATATTTGCTTGGTTTTTGCTTTATTACAAAATGTGTGTTAAAATTGATCTGGGACCTTTTAAAAGTAACTTGAAGCCTGGAAGGAGAGAGATGAGCTTTACTATTTATTTTTATTGTTTTTAAGGGAATTATTGTTTTCTTTTTATTTTGAAGGTGGCAAATGGAAAAATCCAAAACTTAGAAGCTATGGTGGAGAATTTGCTGAACAACGAGGGCAAGTTGAAGCAATCTATTCTTGCTTTAGAGGTGGAGCGTGAAGCTTTGCTGCAATCAGTGAAAGAGCTGCAAAGACAGATAGGCAGTCCAAGTAGAAAGCCTTTACTTAGGCAAGATCACTTGGATGCCAACTGAAAGGTGCAATTGTAATGGAGCAGACAAGTTCAACAAAGACAAAGGGAAAAACTGTTTTGTAATGTCACCATTGGGATTTTATATTCTCTTCTCTGCCTTGTCCAGGCCTTACCATAGCCAAGTGAAAGATGGGAGTGGTGAATGAATAAATATGAGAAACATGTTTCTCAGGGAGGAGGCTCTTGCTTGTTAATTTATAGACACTTGTGGAATATTATGGATCACACAATGCAATATAAGAACGGGCAGGAGAAACTTCTCTTTCATGAAATAACAGTGCATTCACAGGCAATACGCTGTAAAGATCTGCAGTCATGGACTCTTCCATAAGTGCTTATAAACCTAAGTGCTTCATGTTGGTCCAGTGTATTCCATTTTACATTTTAAACAACTCCATGCTAAATAGCATGCACTGTAAAAGGCTGAAGAATTACAGCAGTCAAAAACTTCTGAACAGACTCTTCTGCCTTACTGGGATTGCAACATTAGTAGTGTTCACGGATAGATTTGTGATCGAACTTGATATACTTCTGACAGTGTAATCCCCTGCAATTTGGCTGGTTTCCAATAGCCACCTTGTTTAGGCCTCTGATAACTTCTTTCTGGTACTTGAAGTGTTAACTTAGCAGTTGCTAGAGAAATTAACTTCATTGTACTTAGCTACAACTAATTGTAGGGTTTCTGGAATCTGTTTTCATAAACACGTTGTTTTAATACATTTTTGTTTTAACACCCATTGTTTCGGTACTGTTGTAGACATTATCTGAAAAATGTATTGTTGAAGGCAACCACATTGTACTTAACAGACAATGCCTGTTAAGTAGATTTTGCTTACACTGACAATATCTTGGTGAAGTCTCTCTCTTACAGCATTGTATAGGATTTATCTTCAGACCTTATAAGTGTGGTTTTTTTATTTACTCCTGATCTGCTGTGTGATGCAAGACATCCTTTTGCTGGGAAACTAACACCCACTGATTTTTTTCATTTCATCGGGCACTCTATATCCACCCGTCCTTTTGTGTGTTAGGACTTTTTTTCCTGAAATGGTGGAGGCACTCCAGAGCTTGATTTTATGCCAGGCATACTTAAATTGCTGCATAAAGGATGTTGTGCTGAAGTTTGAACTCAAACCTCACTCAATCTCCTTACACTGTGTCTTTTAAGTAAGATTACATGTTCAAAAGCTCTCACTTTTTTCATTTTATAAGAAGGAAAGTAGTTTAGAGGCCAATTAAAGCACTACTTTTTCAACTAAAAGAGCAACAGTATCCAAGAATATTCATTGTTTTGGTTACTCAAGAATGAGAGCAAATAGTACCATAAATGTATTTCATCTCTAAACACAGTGTGGCAGACATCAAAATGCTGGTATAGTGGAGATTTATATTTGAGATATGACTTTCCTAAACTGTCAGTCTCTTTGAAGAAGAGTATATTTTTCTTTAATCCATATTGTGGAAGAAGATTTTTAAAAAATCTTCATGTAAATCTCTGGTGCATCCTGAATGCTATAACATGTGTAGATCAAATACTTCCATGTAAAACAAAGGCAAAAATTGCTCTTTTATTCCTAAGTCTTAAATAGTCTTCTGTAATATCTCAGACATGTCTTGTTATCAGAAATCCACTTCATGCTTGTCTAGTATTGAAATGCCATACAAGGCAGATATTACAAATCCATTTACTTCTTAAATTCTGTTCTTAATTGAGAAATTGTACTAAAGCTCATACTTCACATTTTTTAAATCTCTACACCATTGGACCTCTTACTGTTTGACTGCTCAACAATGTTGTGTTTGGCCAGCTTGGTGCCATTATTCATACACTGGCTTTTTAAACAGAAAAGCAATAAAAAAATTATTGATGCTTGAATTTGTTTGCACATTTATATCTAGGAACAAAAATATAGCTGCCTGCATAATAGTTCTGAAACTAATAAATTAAGTTTGTCCGATTTCATGGTGTGATTTTTTTAAATAGTTATTAATGAATATTAGGCATCAGACTTTCCTAATTGTGTTAAGAACCTAATTGAGATCTTAAGATTTGCAGCTGTATAGTTTGGCTAAGACTGTATTGTCTGTGCTACTCCAAGGCTGGTGTTTGCTTTGCTCCCAGCACAAAAGGCGGGAGAGTCTCCGGGCCAAGGCATTTTTGAAGAATTTGTTTACCTTTGGACAGTAAGATGCTGAGTACACCTGGGGACTAAGACAACTCCCAGGGAGTGTAAGTTTGGTTAGTAGGCAGACATTAACTTTCAGCTTCCAGTATCCACATGTTCATAGCTGTTTCATTCTGCTGAGGAAAAGAGTTTTCTATGGGAAGTGCTGTGCACCTGATTTTGCTAAAGTTCAAATGGTCTACCTGGCTGAAAAAACTAGCCCAGATTATCCACTGCACAAGACCTATATTAAGCTTGCCTAATTGCAATTGAATTTTGCATCTATGGAACCATTTTCTCCCCTTTGGCCTGTACAGATTTTCTGTTAGGTGTCTGAGGTTCAAGGGGTTAAGAAGGAAGGGTATAGCTATTGCATACCAACTTGCCAACCTTTGCAAAGTGAGGCATTTCCATGCAGAGGTAAGACAGAAACTCAAAAGTAGTTTTTTACTTTATTTTACTTTGTGCACACTCTTCACGTCTCATCTTCAGCTGAGAACTCCCAGTGGACTCTGACAATGCAGCTTCTGCAGGATCTTTGTTGTTGAAGGAAAAAAGTTCTGAAAAATGCCAGCTGTCCCTCTGCATTAGTTCCTGTCCAGGAAGAAGAAAGATCCGTTACATGGTTTTAAGAGTTCCTGGAGCGCTGGGAGCAGCTGACATTTCTGATGCTTAGCAAAGGGAGGATGTTATTGGAGATGATTAGGTTCCCAGTGCAAGTTTGCACTGCTAGCAGGTCAAGGCACCACCCAGAGTAGCAATAGACCTGATAGAAAAGAGACTTAAGGGCAAACCTAATGTTAGGCAGCAGTACCTTCAAACAAGCCATGTGTTCTGCATAGGCCCTCTCCCTTCAGATGTGCTAATTGTCATTGCTGAATGACAGTGCCTTCTGAATGACAATTACCTTCTAAGTATGCTAATTAGCATACACTCTACTATATGTGCATAGTTATACTACCAGTTTAGGAGTCAGTCTATGTGGAGCAGCAAGGTCACTGCTGCCTCACTTGTTCAGCTGACTAGGTAAACATGTATGGGGCAAGAGCTGACTGCTGTGTGCAACAAGGAAAAGTTTTACTAACACATGGGTCTTGACTCAAACAGTAAACAACACTCCTTAGCCAACTGAGTTCTGACACCAGGTATCTCACCCTGCCAAAACCTCCTTTCTTTTTTAGGTGATGAAACTGGTTGCTATCAGAGTACCACCCTGTTGGATCCTAGTACATATTTTCAAGCTTTGGCTCGTTACCTATTTTTAACAGATCATTCGAACCTCAGAGTGATGATACAGCACTTCTTATTTGAGGAGGACAAAGCACTTTGCACAAGTGAGCAAGCATAATCCTCTATAGAGTGAGGGAGTGAGTTGCAAAGGAGTTGCCTCTTTGCTGTTCTTGGGTTATTGAATTAATTGTAGTGATAAAATATACACTTGTATCAGTTTCTGCATTACACTCATATTTTTTAGTACCTAAGGCAAAAACAATAATGGCTTGAAAGGGCCAAGGTTCATCATTGTTGTTGAGGTGTCACACTATTTCATTCCATGTTGATTAACCTGATACATTGAAACTCAGAATAAATCTATGTATTATTGCCTTTTTATATTATTTTGGTAAATGAATAAGTATTACATAAGATTATGGCCATTAAACTTTGTTTTTTAATTTTAAAAGAGGACTCCCCTGAGAATACTGTATGGAACCTGAGCCTCACTGAAGTCCCCTGCTGTTCTGCCACTGAATACAATGGGGATGGGATTTTCATAACTGATTGTAACAGGGTGATCTGTCCCTTTAAGTAGGAATAGCCAGCCCTTCTGAGAGTGTCCAGCTGCAGAGTATTTGGACAAGCAGGGAGTGTCTTGCTAGGCATTTTAAGAAGCTCTCAGAAGAATAAGCAAGAGAGGAGGAAGCACGCTGCGAGCAGGATAGCTTGTTACGGGGAGGGGCTAGGCTGTTCTGCTGGTGCCAGAGCTGAAAGAGTCCCTTAGTACCTGGGACAGGGGAGAAAGGCTTGGTTTTGTTTTTTATTTGCTTATTTTTTTACTTACAGACTTTATTTGGGAGGACTGGTTGAGGAGCTCCTCAAGGAGCAAAACCCACCTACGGAAGCCAACAGGCTAGGCATCCTACTTATAGGTGTATTTGAAAAACAGGAGATCTTTGAATGTCTGCATTCCTCCTTTCCATTTACAGATAAACCAGAGTTTACTTTTTCAGTATATTTTCCTAAGCCAAATGGATTTAAACTGGTATATCCCATCCTTGCTGATAGATAGGAATACCTGTTTCTACTAGGCACTTCTTATCCATCTTGGATTCATTCCAGCCTCTCTCTCACTGACATCATTGCCAATCCTAGATCCTATTCTTTTTTTCTGAAACTCAAACTTTAATGCTCTTCTACCCCCAATTGTCTTTAGTTTAAACACTTAAAAACTGTCCTGAGTTTGGGCAAGCTGTCAAGGGCTGCATGGGTAGCCCCACCCCTTAACAGGTGCCTCACCTCCTGGTCACTATCATGTGACCGGAAGTCCCGCCCCTAATCCCTGACCTTTGCCACCAGAAGTTCCTCCCCTTCCCCTGGAAGTTCTCCTTTCAGTGAGGGGTTTCAGAACCAGAATAATACCAAATTACATTCTAAAAGAAAACCGACAGTGTTAATTAATTTGATTTAAAAAAAATATTTTTGTCCTGATTTACATGCGTTTGTGTAGTGTACATAGAGGTGATTGCACATAGCTTAAAATGAAGCCTCACTATTGTATATTGTGGGGGGTGGGTATAGTTTTGTGGAGGGGCTTTGGATGTGTGGGTTATGTGAGGTGTGAGGGACGGCATGGGTGGGCCTGCAGGGGTGGATAAGTGTGGAGTGAGAGAACATGGGTGTGTGTATAGATATGTGGGGTGTGGGTGGGTATGGGGTTTGTGGGGGAAAGAGTGTGGCTGGGGTGTGTGAGGGTTTGTGGTTGTGGGGACCTGCATGTATGGCAGTGTGAGGGACTGTGTATGACGAGGGCATGTGTATGGTGGGGTGTGCATGTGGGACTCGCCCTATGAACACACACACATCCTCTGCCCTGCCTACACGCACACCCCTCCCACTTTTGGTCCTGGGGTACCAGCCTTGGCCCCATGCTCCCCAGTCTGGCAATGCAGCCTGAGGCCATGTGGTGCTGGAGCAGTGCAGGGTCAGGAAGGCAGGGAAATGGCTGGGGGTGGGGTGGGGTGGGGTGGGGCTGGGCTGCTGGGTCCTGTCAGCTTCCCATGGGTCCTACTGCCCCTGGTTCCTGTCATCTTTGAGAGGCAGCCAGGAGCAAATAAATATTCATTTACTAAATTTTTTAGGGACACTGCAGGTCAGATAGAATGGCCTGGCAGGCTGGATCCAGCCTGCGGGCTGTATTTTGCCTTCCCCAGTCTACTATATATTATCTGTTACCATGTACAAGGCATTGCCATGCTGAAACAGGTCATGCCTGCTCTGTGTGCTAGTTTCCAAACCAGAGTAATCAGGTTACTGTGGCCCCATGCACATGCTGATGAGTTCTACATTATTGGTACATGCATACAGTGACACCCAAGCAGCTCCAATACTTTCAGAGCTAAAGTGGGAGCTGCAGGTACGGCTTGTCTTAGTATGACACTTTTGTTGAATAGGCATATACATTTTCTGTCATGGTTTACAATCTGGTTAGAAATTTTAGGATTAAAATCTTGTCTCACTTGAAGTGTGACAAGGAAAAATACTTTAAAGATTCTAAGGGTTGCTAGGTGTAGCCATGTTGGTCTAAGCACATAGGCAAGTTTCTTTGGGTAACAAATTCTCCCTGTGCCTGAAGACAGGTGTTTGTATTCAAAAGCTTGCAAAGAACAATTTTTCCAACTATTTAGTTGGTCTAATAAAAGATAACACATTTACCCAAAGAACCTTGTCCAAATTGCTCACATGCTATCATGACATGGTCAAAGAAGTATGTCGATAGAAAAGGATAGTCTATAAATAGTTTTGAATGAATGCTTGAATCCTGAAGGGCAAATGTACCTGAGATCTATCTACTTGGCTTGCAGTGTATCTTATGATCACACACGACGTGTGTTATGAAATATTCCTTCTTTAGTACTGCTTTTCTAGAACTAGAGAGGGGGGAAAAGAATGTTGGCAGTAAAACAAACTGATTAGGGTAGACCCTGGGCACTGCATTCGGAAGCAACATGTGATGGAAACACCACTTCAGTTTTATATAACAGCATGGGGTGAATCAGTCAACTCTTTTATTCATGAAGTGGCCAAGAAATGCCTCTTTCATCTATGTCAATGATTTTCCATTTTGTTCATTTGTGAACCTCAAAAACATTTCAAATGGAGGTGTGGACCGCTTTGGGAATTTCGAATGGAAGTGTATGCCTCCTTGAATTGTAAGTTGACTATTCACATACTTCTGATTTGATCACAGTTATCTTTCATGGACCTCTTAGACATGGTCTGCAGCTGTGGATCACAGGTTGAAAACCACTGCTCTAAGCAGTCTGGGGTTGCAAGAATTCTGTAACTCAAAGTAGCTTTCAGTTTAACCCAAAGCAAATCAACAAATATAAGAATATTTTACTCACTCCTGTATAAATGGAGCTAAAAGCCATTATTCCTGAAGACCTGGAAATTCTGGCCACGACTGAAAATATCAGTATTTGTTTAGATATGAAAAGCAAAACAAAATGGTACAGGATGGAAATAATTAAAATTGTAGTTATGGGAATATTTTGTTTATTGTGGCCCCAAACTAGACAGTCTCATTTACAGCAACCCGCATTATTTGGAAACCACAAAAGGGACCTGAAACTTTTACCTGATATTTTTAAGGGAAAAGTTTCCTTAGTAGGAGGCTTAAGAAAATGGATGATAGGAGCACGATTCAGTTCTCAAGCTGTCTGGATCATTGTAGCGTCTCATGATCATACCAGACCAAGATTTAATTTTCATCAGGTGTTTATTTCTGTCAATGACCATAGCTATTCTGTAATAACTCACCTTCCCCTTAACACAGAAACTGAAAAAGGCTCATAATTAGGTTCCTTCCATTCCTGCCAAAAGTAGAATATAGCCATTATCTTAGCATGACCTAGTTTTTCTTTGGGAATATGTTGGCAAGTTTCCAGTTTAACTGGCTATTTGTACGTAGATTCAGTCAAAAAGCTACCTCGGAGGAGACAGCCTGTCCACTACTACTTAGCTCTTCCTGTCTCAGAAAGTGCTTTTCTCTAACTCACAAGCTAGTATATAGAAGATGATCTTATTTTGCCAGACTATATATGGTTTGTCCTGTTTATTTACAAAAAACTATTGCAGGCTGAATGAATGCTATAATATGCCCATTTGGAGCTTGTTCCATGTATGTTTCTTGTTTTCAGCACTTGATGTTTCTTTCTGCTTCAGGATGTTTTTTTTTCCTGGCGGGACTTATTTTTTTAATGTGTAAAGAACTTTTTAGTGCAGATGCTCCACTGACAGTTTCATAGGTGCATTTCTTGCTGACCTTGGTTGGAGAAAACTGGTTGAGCATTGTGAGATCACCAAGACACAACTACTTGTAGTAGTAATAGGTAAGCGGCATAGTGGTACTTTTAGCCATAAGTGGTAGAAAGTGTTTCTCTCTCATTCACAAACTAGCAGTGTATGGTTTAGTAGTAATTTACTAGTTGTTTCCTTAGGACACTTCATCCCAAAACAAACCATAAAAAACAGTACCAGTTTCACTAAGTATGGCTGGTTATCTTCTAGGTACATTTTAATGAAGTTCTACTCTCTTTTGCTACATACTCCTGGTGGAGTCACAGGTGAAGGCAGGATGACTCTGAACCCTACAAATGGCTATCATGGTATAAACTCGAAATGAGCATATTGTAGAATTCATTCAGCCTGTAATAGTTTCTGTAAATAAACAAGACAAACCATATAGTGTCTGGCAAAATAGGATCATAAATGGTTATGTCAGTTATTAATAATAAAGTATTTTGAGGGGATTCCACACAGGAAATGTGAGCAAGGAAGGGCAATAACTATTAAAGTATCTTTTTGAGAGAGTAGGTAATTATCTTTCAAACTTAAGAAGAGATGGAATGAGCTGGATAGCAAAGGAGCACACTGTACTTTAGGACCCTGACACCTAAAAGATGTGATTTTGTACTAACCTGAGCATTGACAGTAGCACCATAAAATGCCCTACAGAGAATGTGGTTGGAATGAGGCTTTAGGAGGCTCTATGAGTACTTCCAGGGTCTATAAAACAGCAGCACCAGTTTACCACAAGCTGCGGCTTTCTTTGTAACCAGAGTGTATTCTGGTAGGGAGGCCTCTGAGTTATCATGGTATCAAGCAGTGAGTGAATGTACTGTTCCAGTCTAAACAATAAAGAAGACATACTAAGAGCCAATTATACCACCACCCTGTATATATGCGTGCCATGAAAAGCATGTTACTGCTGCAAGAGAGCAAGAAAGATGGTCTAGGCTGGGGGTTCCCAAAGTTCCACTCCTGAAGAGCCATTTCAGAGGCGTGCTACTGAGAACCAGGCCACTTCAAAGAGGCTCACGAGCTGTTTGGTCTGTTGGCTACAATTTGGTAACCCCAAGTTGAACTGCTAAAAAAAAAAAAAAAAAAAAAAGTACTACTAGGCTGTGGACCTCATCAAAAGGGCTTGCAAGCTGGATTTGGCCCACAGGCTCTGTTTTGGGGAACCCCTGGTTTATGTATTTGCAAAAGATCTTCAACTGGCTTCTGACATATCAGTGGTAGTTGTGGCTGCTCTGTATCTATGAAAAAAACATTTTTACTTTAGTTCTGTTTTCAAAATACAATTTTATTGACAATGTAGGGTGCTTCTGCAATAGCTATAATAGCCTATGATGTCAGATATTTATACTATTACTAAATCATGCCCTATCAGAAGTGAAGGCAGTCTGTTGCACTGTCCTGCAACTCAAAGATCTCCAACAGAATCCTATCACAATATTAGTGTCAGTCAACCTCAAACCTTATGACCTGTCTCACTACCATGTCTGAAATAAATTTTGAAGTGGCTAAATTTGAACTGAATTTTAGACACCCAGCTTTTGTAGTTTTGACTGTGAAAGTTGGTGGTTGCCATTAGGTTGCAAACTCAAACCAATGGGCTGAGATGATTATTTTAAGCCAGGGGTGGCCACCTGTGGCCTGGGCAGTCTCTGTGTGTGGCACATGGCAGATTGGGGAAGAAGCAAGAAGCACAATGGCAGATAGGACAGGGAGCAGAAAGCAAAGTAGATTGGGCAGGAAGCACAGGGAAGAAAGATAAAAGCAGAGCAGCAGATCAGGTAGAGGAAGGGGACTGAAGTTGCACTTGGGGAGTATGTGGAAATAATTTGTAGTATGCTGGCCAAAAACCTTGGGCCCCGCTGCTTTAAGGCACTGACTTTATGGTGGGAGGGTGAAATGCTGCTAAAGTGGGATAGGGAACCATAGTGGGTGCCCCTAGAAAAACTGTGGCTTTCTCATTCAAAATGCCCAGTTGAACTTAAAGAATGTCCAGGGTAAAGCCACAATATCTATCATCCTTTGAAAAGCTGCATTGTACACTATGCCTGATGATTCAGCTGTGCTGGTTATAAGGGCTCTGTGAAATGGCACTGTTCTGGTCCGACTTCAGTTTTGAGGTCTGGTACAGTGTTTTGTATCGACTTTCATTTTGAGTTGAAACAGCCTCACTGTTTTACTTTGTTCAAACAGTGAGGCTGTTTTGACCCTGTTTCAAGGTTTTGCCTGACCATCAGGCTGGGGCTGGGGCTCTCCGTGCGATGGGAACTCGGCCCAGCTGAGCTGACTTCCTTTCCTGAGCCCCAATCCTAGCACTGGGGATGGGAAGTCAGCCCAACTGGATCTAGCTGGGCTGACTTCCCATCCCCAGTGCTATGGTTGAAACATTTCGACTTTCGAAACATTTCAACTAGCCTCATTTTGTTTCAAGACTGTTTCCAGGCCCTTTGTTTTGTTTCAATTTTGCTGTTTTGACCTTGAAATGAGTTGAAACAGTGTTGAAATGAAATGGCCAGTGAAATTTCGCACAGCCCTACTGATTATTGTGAAAGGTAGCATGATATGGCCTAGTATGACTTGCATCTCCACACTGGCAGCTGGGAGTCTTTACAGAGGGAAAAGATTCATCAGCATCACAGAAAAATGTGTGTCATGGTGAATAATATACTGACATCCCTCCAAACATCCTTGGATAGCCTAGTTGATTAATATTCATTATTTCTATTCCAAAAATCAACATTGTAGCTCTTCTCCTTAAGATCGGTTGTGAAATAGTTTATGCCTTATAAAATACATGTATTTCACTCTGCCAAGAAGCTAAAGGGCTTAGGTTTAGAGGTGCTGATTGGTCCAAATAAATAATTAATTGCTAGGCATTCACTCCTGCCCTACAATGCAGTAAATCTTGTTTCCCTTTTTTTTAGAACTTTATGCCTCCAGCAGAGGGATAAAAAAAATCCCGTTGTCAGCCTTTACTTAAAAAAGAAGCAGGAAGTTCTACAGCTAAAGGAAATTCTAGGACAAAAACTTATGTGAAAAAAGGAGGAAATGAGAGTTGAAGAAGCAAAGAGCTGACATCAGGGATTTACCCAAAAGTCTTTTTGTGACATGTAAGAGACACAGTGAGGGTCCAGCAAATGCCAAGAGATATCCCATTGCTTCATGCCCTACTCTTGTCAGTTGGGGAAATGGTTAGCCTAGCACCGTAATTCCAGAATAAAGGTTGTAATATACCTCCATTACAAACCTAATGTTCATTAACAAAGGTGGAAAACCCAAAGTAAATAATTAAAGCATTTTCTCCAGCCCCTAGATTATCTTTGTGTCTCTTTTCTGCACCTTCAACACGCTTCTGTTAAATATGGACACCAGAACTGTATTCAGTTTTTCACTAACACTCTTGCCAATGCTGTATGTAGATGTAAATTCACCTCCTTTTTTTGAATGTCTCATTACAACAAATGCTAATCAAGACATAGTTGCTAACCTTTCTGCGTATGGACTCTTGAAGTTCAAGAAGCAGGTAAGGCCTCCATGAAGATATCTGTTGGTCTCTCTGGAAGGGAAATTTATTACTCCCTGTAGGGAAATGTTTTACTCAGAATTGGTTATAGTTCATTGTGTTTCATTTAGTTTGCTGCACAAACTGGGGAGAGATAGATGGTACTTTGCAGGTATAGTCAAGTCACTGGGACTAGTTTAGCATTCAGTAGTATAACTACAGGCGTTATAGGAGCAACCCTGGGCACTGACTTAATAGGGAGTGGAGGGGCTGAAAAAAAGTGATGGCTGCTGCACATTAGTAATTATGGTGGTAACTAAAATGTGTTGCTTCTGCTTGGCCCTGAACACCCAGACACATCCAGACACTGCTGTTAGGATGATTGTTTATTCAAGTTTTGTCAACAGGGCCCAAATGTCTCAGCAGTGGAAACACTTCAGGGCATTTAATTAATTAAATAAAAGACCTTCAAACAGCCAGGACAGGGCAAGGTTGATTGCTGAGTTGGGGAGGAATGAAACAATGCCTATTACATGTCAGGGACAAAAAATGTTTTGGCGGATCAGTGTGACAGCTTCCCAACTAGAGACCTAGATAATTTTTTACCACTTACTTCATTTGCTTGCAATTTTTTGTAACCTGTCTCTCTAATCTGAGGAGTTTGTGACCATTCAACACTGTCATCTCACCAGAGCAGCCCAAGAGATGACAAGATTGAACGGTCACAAACTCCTTCATGACTGTTTCAGGCTGGACGTAAGGAAGAACTTCTTTACAGTCCAAGCCCCCAAGGTTTGGAATAGACTGCTGCTGGAGGTGGTTCAAGCACCTACTTTGAATGCCTTCAAGAGACATTTGGATTTTATTTTGCTGGGATCCTATGATCCCTGCTGACTTCCTGCCCCTGGGGCAGGGGGCTGGACTCAAAGATCTTCTGAGTTCCCTTCCAGCCCTAATATCTATGAAATCTATGCAACCTGTGATAACTTCCTTTGCTCTGTAACTGACCTGTCTTTGAAAAAAGGACTGCAAAGCTTTGTGTGATTACATTTTCTCAGTTGCACTATATAAACCTGAGATTCTCAACCAGAATGCCTTTAAATCTTTTTTGGGATGCCATACAATATTAGCATTTTTGGTGTGCAAACACTTATATAGGATTAATAAGATATATCCAGAGATTTCGATTAGGAATCCATAGTGTAAAAAATATTCTGACCTGCAGTGGTCTTTTGGAGTTCTTTCCAACAGAAGAATTGATCTTTTTTTCTGTAATCAAAAAATGAGTGAAAACTATGAATACCAGTTTTCAAGGGGTGCCTTGATTCTAAAATGGTTGAGGACCACTCATATAGACCATGTAACCATTGCATTGCAATTATGGAGTTTGCAAAGTGATCACAAAATTCATGCTGTATATACTCATGCTCATGCTATATGGATCATACCTAAGCTCATAACTAAGAGGCTTAGGGACTTTTTGTAACTCAAACCTGACACCCACATCAATGTGCTCTGTATATTTCTGGGAAGAAATACTGCTACAAGAAAAATTACCCATCTTTATTTTTTCAGGGAAGGGAGAAGTTGCTTTAAGAAACAAAACTCTTTTGGCAGTGCTTTGAGTCTTGTTTCATCTTATTCTTTGCTTATTACTTAATATTAAGGGACTAGATAAACTCCCAGTGAGATTTTTGCTACTTATTTTAACAGAAGCAGGATCTGATCCTGGTCATCACCATCCCCCAGATGAACTGTCAGCCTATGGGGAAGGGCTGAGGATTTTTTGCTACATTTAAATATAGACTTCAGCTAGTGACTTTACAGAATAGCAGTTAGTACTTTATGTCTGTCAGCAATGTAGAGGCCATGAATGGTTAGCTGAGAATTCCCCTCTGAGGTGAGAACTCCCTACTAATGTAATAACTGTGCCACTGCTAGATCCTGCATTATCACACACTTCATCTCTTTCCTCTCCTTACCTAGAAGGAGTACTGGGGAAAGAAGAGGGCAGCATAGAGGAAAGACACATCAGAGCAGACTGTGACCATCTTTCACTGGGATAAAGAACCTGCTTCAGCAGCATAGCTTTGAGCCATCTAAATGTTTCTCTTAATGCTTGGTATGGGTAGTCCTTGGAAATCAGGGAGCATGAATGAATGGGCTTTCTGACATACTCCTTTATTTTCACCCTCTTCCACCAAGTGGAGAGCTGGCATAGAAGAGAATCTGACCATATATTCTATGCACATTTCATTCTGTCAGTCAGCCAGGATTCTTGTGCCAAAATCATTGCCTTGGCACAAGAGTACTGGCAAAATTATAGTGAGAGATTATCTTTCATCTCAGTCTAATACAGGAGTTTCTTTTGTTTGTTTTCTTGTTTGAAATCTACATTTCAGAGACCTATAAAAAGAAACATTATTATAATCTATTTTGCTTTCCTGCGTATAACGAGAGTGCCATTTAGGAATTCCTGCACTAGGCATATAACAATTGATTAAGCTACAGCATACCTATGCTGCCTATTGAGACAGGTGCTGCCTGTCAGGCACTGCTCTGAAGAGATTATAGTTTAATTTAAGACAAGATAGTGTGACAAACTAAAGAAGGAGTAGGAGGACAGGTTAACAAAAATGAGATTGCAGTGAAGTAGGTAGCTATTGTACATCTTGAAGGCTTGACATTTCTGAGTTTCCTGACTGAAGTTGTTAGGCCAGTTACCAAGAAAGCATCTGACATGGATAACGCACTTTAAAAGAGAACTGGTAAACAGACAAATGTCTCTGAGAAAGTGGAGGGGGTGCAGAGTGGAGCAGACGGAACTGAAATCCCTGTAGCCAGCACCATGGGACTGCGGCTGCTACTGGGCCAGTTAACTGCTGTGCAGCTGCCATGTGGCTCTGAACCCCCTCCACAGTTAAGTTTATACTGAGATTTGTAACAAAAGCCTTGTTTTTGTATCCCATTACTTGAATTCAGTCTCCATATTTAACACAATGTCTATTTAGAGGACACTTGCTTGTGGCAAACTTAAATCTATCTATGTAAATAACTATAGCAGAATAAGCAATTAACAATGTTCTTTTTTGAAATGTGTATACATATGGAATTAAAAATAACTATAGAATCCCATAATAGTTCATGTCCAGAAAGTTTCCTATAAAGGTTTTTGAACTACTGTGCAAGTCAAAAACCTAAATTTAAAGTGTTCAATTAATCTTAGGCATTGACTTGCAAAATGGCTGCCTGAAATTAGGTTCCTTGATTCCCCACATAAACAGCTATACTGTAAGGTTTGATTTTTCAAGTGTTGAGCTCAGACGTTCTTAATAACTTTTTTTAGATGAACATCAGAAATTAACCTTAGGCACACCTCTTTTTATTTCAATTATTTGAATTATGTTAAATAGATTCATACTTTACAGTGGATTCTCTCTGTGACTTTGGACATGTTTCTGTGTTTTTTGTTTTCCCATTTGCAAGCTGGAGATAGTGATACTTGCTGTTTGTACAGCTCTCTGAGAAATCTGAATGGAAAGTTATACAATGCATTTTTTTCATTTCTTTTTTTTTTTGTACAAAAGCTACTTCACTGGCGGATTTACTTCTGCACTAGGCGGTAATCTTGTTGCACACAGTTTGTGTTGAAATACTGCTTGTCTGCCACCAACTCCTTAAAGGTGTGGTGGTAGTTATGAGGAGGGTTGGTCAGAAATAATATTTTCCCATAGAAAGCTTTGATACACATACTTTTTTTGTCTGTGAAAATTTCCTTTTGTTACCAAATTATTTTTGTGAAGAAAAAGATTGATGAAAAAGTTTTGACTATTTTAGTTCACGGGGCAGCTACTTAAAGACTGAATTATGGACAGTGAAAAGAGAAAAATAAGCAAGGGAGAGCCTAACTCTGTCTCATCGAGGTTAAAGCACTTAAAGTAGGGGAAGTGTCAGTTCTGCTCCCTGTCTTTATGGTTGTTTATGCATTTTAAACTGGAAAGCCATTGAATAAAAAATAAACAGTCCTAACACCAGATAGATGCTGCTGGTTTGAATTTCCTCATACTGAAAACAGCGTAGAGCCCACCTTACCTACTTTCTGTGTGGACAGTACCACCTTCTTCAGATCTGGTTTCTTTTTCTTGAGTGCATATGACTAGTTTGCTGTGCTGGGTTCTTAAGTCAACACTTTCATTTTTAGTGTGTTCCAAGAACAGATTAACAGGTTGGAGCCTTTTTGAGAGTTAGGCATTGATCTCTCTTGAATCCAGATCACAATGGAGCTTAGGTCAAACTTTGACATGTAGGTGCTCAGATGCATGGAAAGTCCAGTGTACAGCTCCTGAGCTTACCAGTCCAAATTGTAGACTCCAAATGAATTTAGGTCCCCAATAAGTTTTGTAACTAATGAAGCAGAGGCATTCTGGAGCCTTCTGGAACTTATAGGAGCAATTTCCTGTGAAATAAAATTAAGGGGAGTTTTCTATATGCCAGCTACTTTATGAGAACTGTCTGTGTATTTGTCTAGAGATTGTCTTGCTTGCAGCATTGATGTGGTGGCTGATGGAAGGTTTAAATTGCCCCTGAAACCACTATTAGCTTTGATGAAGTTTGTATTCTCTTTGACTGTATTGAGTTATGGTATTTTTCCCTCTCTTTGGTAAAATACTACATATCAATGGGATGCTCACAGAATAAAGTACATTGTAGAGGCAACACAGTTTGGGCCTTAGAATATTTAGGCATCATATAAGAATAGTTTATTTTAATTTTTATTCCATGAGAAACATGCTCCATGTAGTGACATGGACATGGTGCCCCAACAAGAGACATGCAAATGTGCAGTTTCTGTGAGGGTCCCAAATTAATAGCAACAGGATCTCTCATAAATGATGTCCCTGTCCCATAGAATACTGGGGTACGCTGTAGAAAGTCCTTGTACAACCAGCTCATAGAATTGAGAAATTTCAGTTCCCACCCTGAATCCTGACCTATTGCTTCCAGATTCTAGTATGAAATTGAGTGGAATTATTTGATTAAATTTTAACTAAATGTTGCAATAGCTGCAAGTTACTGTATTGTAAAATATTACCTAAGGAAGGTATCCACATAATTTTAAAGTTAACTCTCAAAGACTGCAAGTAAGCAAAACTATATGCATAAAATTAGTCACCTTGGCTAGGGACAGAAGTTACACATAAACCAATTTAAGTGATCAGAAACTAGTTTAAATCTGTAACAGAACACATGCTCAGTGTACATAAAACAGTTTCAAGATGGCTGAAACTGATTTAAGATAAACCTGGTTGAATGTAGTATCAGACTTAACTGATTTGGATCAAACTGGTTTATCAAACTTCTGTCCCAGACTCCTTCCTGGTTTAAGTTAAATCAAAGTCCTCCAGCATCCCAGAATGCTCTCTGGGCTGGGTGGGCCTCTCTGCTCCACAGCAGGTCTGGCCCCTCCTCTCAACTCTGAAGGCTAGGAGTTTTGGGAGCCTTGGGCTGGGCTGGGCTGGGCTGGGCTGGGCTGGGCTGTCTGCTCCAGAGATCAGGGCTGGCCCCACTCCTCTGTTCCCTAGCTGGAGCAGTGAGGGCTGTCTGACAAGAGGGGAATGGGGGACAAGCTCACTTAACTGATTTGGGTCAAATTGGTTTATGCAATGTCTGTCCTGGACCCCTTGCTGGTTTAATATAAACCAGACTCCCCCAGAATCCCACCATGCTCTCTGGGCTACATGGGGCTCTCTTTTCCACAGCAGGTCTGGCCCTTCCCCTCAACTCACTGGCTGTAGCTCTGGCAGAGACTATGGGCTGCTCCTCCCTCCCCCTCACCACTCCCTGCTAAACAGAAATTCCCCCCTTCCCTCTGCCTTGCTAAGGAGATATCTGTGTATTAACTAGCAGACCACATGCTGCCTATGGTCTGTGCTGAGTCAACAGGCAGAATTAACAGCTAGCTGGTAATGTCCTTCTGTTGTTTTCTTAATGGGGTGATAAACACTGAGGTAGGAGTGATAAACACTATGTTAGAAATTCCCTGCTGGGCTAATCAGAGCATCCTGCTGGGGCCTGGCCATGCACCCCCCCCCCCCGCTTAGTACTGTAGAAGGGAAAGGAGGGCTGTTCTAGCACCTCCCAGCTTCTAACCTGAGCTACTACAGGCATGTGCCTGCATGTCTGGAATGTCTGTACAGTTACAAAATGATTTAGACTAGCCAGGTTAGACTAATTTGAAAGGACTGAACCAATTCAGGCTCAGTCTTTTTGAATATCTGTCCCTAGCTCTGAAAGCAGAACGAGAAAATCATGAGCAATCCTATGAGTCAAGACCCTATTAGACAGCCATATAAGAGGGTTGCAGGGGCAGCCACCAGGAGATTAAGTGTATATATACAAAAGCCAGGAGCATGGGAAACAAGTAAGAGGATCTAGAACTCTTGCTTGCAAGCAATAACTTTGACCTACTGGGACTAACTGAAACCTGGTGGGACTCTACTCATGACTGGGTGGTAGGAATAGAGGCCTATAGGTTGTACAGGAGAGATAGAAGAAGGAAAAAAGGGGGGGTGTTGCTTTCTATGTCAAAGAACAGTACACATCTTCCCTAATCAAACTGGGCTCAGAGGATGGACAAGCAGAGACTCTGTAGATTAGGATCCAATGGAGTCAGGGGGAAAGGGACCTGGTGGTGGGTTCCTACAGGCCTCCACACCAGGAGGATGAAGTAGACAGAATTTTCCAGGCGGCTCTCAGAGGCTGTGCAGTCTAGAGACAATGGTAGTCATGGAGGACCTTAATTACCCAGACATATGCTGGGAGGAACAGTCAGCTAGGTCCCAGAGGATTGGAAGAGGGCCAATGTCATCCCAATCTTTAAGAAGGGGAGGAAGGAGGGTCCAGAGAACTATAGACCAGTCGGCCTTACCTCTATCCCTGGGAAAAATCCATGAAAAGATTATTAAGGAACACATCTGTGGGAGCCTGCTGGCTAATGTGATGTGGAGGGGTAACCAACATGGGTTTATAGCAGGCAGGTCCTGCCTGACTTAACCTAGTTTCTTTTTATGACAAGGCCTCCAAATGTTTAGATGCAGGAGTTGAGGTGGGTGTTATCTATCTGGACTTCAAGAAAGCCTTTGACATGGTATCCCATACCATCCTTATAAATAAACTGAGGAGATTTGCCTTGGATGATTATATAGTAGATTGGGTAGCAAACTGGCTTCAGGGTCACACTCAGAGAGTGGTGGTGGCTGGGTCAGTGTCAACCTGGAAAGATGTGTGCAGTGGAGTCCCTCAGGCTTCAGTTCTGAGGCTGGAGCTGTTCAACATCTTCATCAGTGATCTAAATGAAGGGGTGTGAAGCACCTTGTCCAAATTCGGGGATGACACAAAAATATGGGGTGACACTAACACCCTGGAGAGGAAGAACCAGATCCAGGCTGACCTAGACAGGTTCGGGAAGTAGACAGAGAGCAACAGGATGCAATTCAATAAGGAAAAGTGCAAGGTGCTGCATCTAGGGAGAAATAACTGCCATCATACCTATAGACTGGGGAGCAACCTTCTCAGGCACCACTGAGGCAGAAAGAGATCTTGGAGTCACTGTCGACTCCAGGATGAAAATGAGCCGTCAATGTGATGAAGTAGTCGGCAGAGCCAATAGCACCTTGTCGTACATCCGTAGGTGCTTCACAAACAGGTCCAGGGAGGCGATTCTCCCTCTCTACACAGCACTGGTCAGGCCACGGCTGGAGTACTATGTCTAGTTCTGGACACTGCAGTTCAAGCAGGGTGCATTCAACCTGGAGAGAGTCCAAAGAAGAGCCACTCATCTGACTGGAGGCCTGCAGGGAAGGCCCTACAAGGAAAGGCTAAGGGACCTTAATCTCTTCAGCCTCTCCTAGAGAAGGCTGAGAGGGGATGTTGTGGCAGCATACAAATTCATAAGACGAGAGCAACAAGAAGTTGGTGATGATCTGTTTACCAGGGCACTCCCTGTAACAACAAGGAACAATGGCCATAAGCTACTGGAGAATAGGTTTAAATTGGACATTAGAAAAATGTTCTTCACAGTCAGGGTTGCCAGGATCTGGAATGGGCTTCCAAGGAAGCTGGTGCTCGTCCCACCCTTGGGAAGCTTCAAGGGGAGACTGGACAGGCACCTGGCTGAGATTACATGATCCCAGATTTGGTGACCCTTTTCTTACCTGCCAGGGGCAGGAAGTCAGACTAGGAGGCCCCTTCTGACCCTAGAATCTATGAACCTATGAAACCCTGCAGAGTCCTGCTGCTGTAGGTCTGGACTGCTAATCCCAGAGACCTGGGGGGCAGTAGGAAGAAGTGAACACAAAGCCAGAGAGCTGTGCTTTACTCCACCCCCTGACTTCTGGCCTAAGACTCTGCAGGCATGTGGCTGCATTTCCTGAATTAAAGATAAATGTCTGTTCACAACTGTTTTGAGTTAATCTGTGCAGTTTAAACTAACCTGCAAAGACTGAACTGATTCAGCCTCAGACTTTTTGACTGTCTGTTCTTAGGTTTGTCCGTTACTGGTAATGGCCAAAGTTCAATCATCCTTTAGTTAATTTTAGATATTCAAAATATTTTTGAACATTTGAGCTAAATGTACCAGCCATCTCTTCTGCATTGTTTAATTTGATCAAATTCTTTTTGCATATGTTTTAAAGATTAATGTTGGATCTTTTCCTTTGGTTTGAGCAGAAGAATAGGGGAAAAAATCCTGCAATAGACTGGACTTGATTAGTGAAACCTGATTTTTATTATTTTACTGAGTGTTTCTGTTCCACCCCACTCAAAAAAGCAGATGCATTTATGGATTTTCAAAGATGGAACAGAACTGCTCTTAGATGCTTACATTTACCTAGATGCCTAATCCATGGACTAGAATCTGGTCCTTCATCTCAATAAAAGAAACATGCTATATTAAACAGCCAGACACTAACCTAATCAATCAGTCCAATTCATAGCTGAGAAAAGCTGAGTGGAACTCTTACATCCCCATATTGGACATAGCACATACTGGGAAAATTATGTAATTATGGGAAGCCTGAACTTTTTGGTAAGGATGGCCTATAATTCTGTATATTAAATTTATTAATGCCTTAGAATCTCTTTGCATTTACTGTTTGCAGTATTCATCATACTCATAACCCTGCTATTAATTCTTTAGAGAATACAGTGTGTAAACCTGGTTCTGATGTGTGAGGCATCAGCTACACATTTTTATGGTTACATCAATCTATTTCAGGTTTTGGGAAATACACATACAGAGCTCCTTGACAATCAGTGAATAAGACCTAGATCTTAATGGATAAGCAGATATTAAAAGCTGCAGTCTACGTCCAGACAAATGTGTCATTGAGTTCCACCAGCATATGGTCAGAGGGAAGAAATATATGTGTACAGAACAGGATGCAGTACCTGCTGCTTGAAGACTGAGAGCCTGTGGAGAGGCGTATGTTCAAACTGACTTTTAGCTTTATTTTAAACAAACTGTGACTATAGGAGACCTTGACTTATATTCTAAATGTCGTTCTGCCATCTGGTAGCATCTGGCTCTTTGTCACTAAAAGCTGCTTTGATGAGAGCTATTGAAAATTTATTTAACATTAGCAAAAAGTTCATCACTAGCTTTCTGCTATATGGAGAATTCATCTCTTTGGGCTGTGGCCAAGCTGCCTCTTGACTAGCTCTTGTGAAGAGGATGAACCTGGTATAAATACATTTCAGGAAAATAAGGGAAACAAACCGCTAAAACCAAAATAAAAATCAGGTAGGTATCATTTAAAATCTGACTTTTGCAAACCATGCAAAATTGGAGGCATGCTGAGTAATATACCTTCTGTGGCATCACAAATACCTCTTTTGTGATTCAGCTTTCCATTTTCTTAGTTTACATCGACCTTATTTTCCCTAGCTCTGTTAGACCAGTGCGAATTTGGAAATCAAAAGACTTGTTCTGGATTTATACTAACAGAATTTGACAGAAGAGTAGAATCCAGCAACTTGGATTTTCTGCCATTTTGGGAAATAAAGGGTCTGTCTTGTTATACTTAAATATTGCATGTGACTATTTGGGACACAATGGGGTTTGCAGGCTTTTGTTTGGAGTATTGTTCATCTGGGAGTTTTGGCTCCCAGATTCCAAATGTACTTAGGCCAAGAGTTAATCTGTATTTTTGTATGAAATGTTGGCCATTGAACAGTTAAGTTATAACTAAATCAAAATGGTTCACTGGCATCTTTTTTTTTTTTGGTTGTATTTATAATAAGAAAAAGTCCATACACTTTGTTTAGCCTTTTTTAGTTTCATCTGCAATATGACAAGTAGATTTGCATTTTGACTTGTATGTGTTCCAATAATTTAAATAATGTATATTATAATTTAATTTTATACCTATAAATTTGTGTTTTATATTATCTGTTTACCAAATGAAATCTTTTGGTGCATTTTTTTAGCTTCATTCCCATGAGAAATTTAAAAAATTCCAATTTTCATTCAGATTTTTGAGACAAAGTGAAATTTTGAAATTTGAAGTCTTCTGTAGGATGGCGATAACATTTTCCAGTGAGCTCTACTTGGCTTTTATACTGTATTTTCTGTATAGATCTGGCATCCTTTACAAAATGAATCCCATTTTCACAATTTTACCAGTAGGAAAACTGAAGTATAATTAGGTATAGTAAGTGACATTGTTCATAATCACCCTGCAGAGTAGGGTCAAAGGTAGGAATGAGACCCTGATGTCCTTAGTCCCAGTCTAGTGCATTAGATACTGCCTTTCATAAAAATTAATATAAATAATTAGCTGGTTGCAGAACACTTCTCATCTGTGTCACATTGCAAAAGATGAGTTGTGAGACCATGAATGAAGAGATTAGGATGTGTTGAAAGTACTACATCATTTTTCTTCAGAACAACTTTATATTGGATTTGTGGTTAATCAACAAACTACATGAAAATGAGGTATTTAAGCAATCAGCCTTTTGCTAAAAATAAATCATTGTCCAGTGCATTCCGTGCAGAACATTTCAGGCAATGTCAAATATATTTTAAATCTGGACCAGGAAAAATTCTGTGCCCAAATAAAAATAGAATTTAGTTATGTGCAAGTAAAGAACATCATATGATAGGGGGAAGGTAAATGGAAAAAACCCCACAAATGCAAGAGTCTGATTAAGTATTTACTTAAAATCTTAACCCTTAGATAGCAAACATATTTGAACATTTTTCAGACAGTGCCATAAAAATAAGCGACTCCAGTCTCATTTCACTGACATCTTTGAACTACATCAGGGACTTACTTTTACCAAAACAACCCCCAAAACAAAAAACCTCTAATGCCCAAATGTGTTTCCATAGACAGCAAAGACCCTGAAATAAGCATTTCTACGTCTATACAAAAAAGGAATGCATACAAAAAATGCAGCTTGACTGTAATATAGAAATAGATCTGAGCTAGCTACCCCAAGAAATTCCATGCACAAGCATTATAACCAGTAAGACTGACTATTCAGGGTCCACTGTAGCAAAAGAAGATAAATGTTGCTGATTCCAAATGGAGAAGTTTACCTTATACAAAGTCACACCCAAGGCTGCTGAGTAGGACAGCCACACCTATGCTTTCTTCAGCCCTGAGAGCTTAAGGACTAAGGATTGCAAACAGAAGACATACATTAAATGTCTCACTTTCTTTTTTGATAGCTGACAGACTGTCTAGAAAGCATGTTACAGGTCAGGGGAAATAACACTTATGGTAAAAGTGGTAAGACCTGAAGTATCTGTAGCCTTGAACTGAGGCCTGTTGAGGCTTCTATAGCCAATTTGCAATGGCCTGTAGTTATTGTTGCCACATGGTCTGAGCCTTAAATAGATGAGAAGGTGTGTGTACTTATCTGATGCCAGAAGGGACTATGTAGGTACAGCCTGGGTCATTCCAGTGCACTGCTGAATACTGTAAGGGTTTCAGTGCTGGCTGCATCTGTGTGTGTGTGGCACTGCAACAGAGAGCCCTTGAAGGGTGTGGTGTCTCCCAGACAGAAAGGATCTCTGTCTCAGCAAATAAGTGAGAGGAAGTTATAGGGCGTATGCTTCCTGCGTCGGGAAGAGAAGGGAGCTGTTTTTACCAGCAGCATGAAGGGAGCTGCCTTTGCACCCTCTCTCAGCAGTAAATACATGTTGTAGTGTTGTGCACTGACCGTGCGCCAGCATCACTATTCCAAGAACTCTGCACAGCTGTGGTAACCTACCAGCAAGAAGATGGGGAGGTCACACAACTGTGCATGAGTCCAGCTCTGAGGCTACTGTCTGCTACTGTGGGGGAAAGGAGCATTGCAGCGTCACTGTATGACATTTTTGTAAAAGATTGACAGAGGGGAAGTCAAGAAGGATTGCAGGCAGGTCCAGGTCTCCTGTACATTGAGGATGGAAACAGAATTAGTATAGGGTCTGCTTGGGAGGAAATGGAGTAGCTGCTGCTAGCCCCCAGGAGTTGAGCAGTGCTAGGGAGAGGAAAAGAGGATGTAGCAAAGGTAAATGAAAAGTGTTATAAGACTGCTGTCATGTGCAGTGTATTCCCGTGTCCGGACAGTATGCATTAGACTGCAAAGTGCACTGCTGCTAGGAACAGGAGTTCAGCTGTTGCAGCTTTACCTAGGCATGGGGGTGGCCATAGATTAATACCTACCTGGTGATAAGTCTGATAAGAGTGTTGTTGCTTGTGCTTGAGGTGGGGCATTGAGGAGAAGAGAAGATCTGCTATAAAGTGGTGGCTTCCCATGGGTCCTGAATTTCCACTGGAACAGCCAGTTCTGATCATTCCACTCTGCTGCCAGCTTCACCCACCAGACGCACAGCACAAAGGACTGGCAACTCAAAACATGTTAAGCAAGGATGGGCCTTTTCACAGTTTGACTTGGGGAGACAATAACATGGCCTAAGGGGAAAACCTGTGAATCCCTAGAACTACATCTACTTTACAGAAGAAAGGTAGGGAGCTGCAGCTGGTATTTCTGGGTGCAGTTTATTATCAAATGCACCAACAGAATGCAAATACTCCCTCCTCCCCCCCAAATTGCCAGGGATTAACTCCAAGACAATGCATCTGCTGTGGAGCTTTCAAAGCTGTATGTTTTGTCCAAATGATCTTTAAGACACAATGTGTGTACATTTTGCACCTGAAACTGCATCTGATGTGCCTCCACAGGACAGCCATCATTAGCGGCTCTGCATTGCCTCATTAAATAGACAATTGCTTGGCAGTTAGTCTGCATCTGCTTTTGCACATAGCAGCATGTTTCTGTCTTCTATTTTAGCCAAACTATGGCTCAGAGGGAGACAGAGAGGAGCAGGCTTGCTGCCTACATTCAACTCAGGCAAGTATTCAGATCAGCCTTTATGAGGTACACATCATTTAGCTTCCTGGATGTGCCTTTGAAGCAGTTTTGCCAAACAGTACACAAGCTATCTTGGCCTCTTGTGGGCTAGAGCTCAAGAAAGGTAAACACATAGGATCCATCCTTCAATTGACAGTCTCCTGTTCTTTGGGATTCCTAACTAGAGTTTTAGGAATTTTTTTGATTAAACAATGTCTATTAGAAAACGTGTGCTCATCACACCCAAAACATTCACAGGAACATAGCAATTTCAACACAGCTTTTGTTGGGAAAGGGTCAGAAAGAAGCATGTAGGCAGCACAGTAGAAAATAACCCTTCTCTCTAAAGAGTAGCTGATAGCCTGGTGATTAGCAGCCTTCATCTTATATGAAAGGTTTCCCCAAGTTCAAGTTCTGCTCTCTTTTGACCAGAAATTGCCTCTTCCACCTCCTAACTGCTCTAATCACTAAGTTGTTTGGGGCCATTTTTTTTTAATATCACCAGATGAAACGGTTTGACTTCACATACCTAATTAAGTATTCATTGGGTCAGAGCTTGATGGACTGTTTACCTAAGTGTACGTGATTCCAGTTCAAATGTTTTTTCCAATGAATATTTATACGTACATAATATAGAAATATTATATGGAGTGAACCTGTTCCAGCTGGAGACATTAAGAGAGACTTACCCCCAAATAGTCTCAGGGTTAGGGTTCTTACTTGGGGATGAGGAAGAAGACTAAGGATATGACCCTGATTGTCCCACATCCCAAGTAAATGCTCTGGCTTGTAGCCATTGGCTCTTCTGAGGTTTGTCAGTATCATGCTATCTTGCTCACTCTCCCCTCCTTTTTTGAGGGGAAAAAAGTCAAAAGGTCTTGTGTTATCCTGAAGCAGAATGAGAACATTTTTGAAAACTGTCTAGGATGAGAAAGCTATTATTGCATAGCTCTGTGCATGATGAGATGTGCCCATCAGTTGCTCATGAGAACTGGGGGAACAGCCAGGTCCAGTTACACAAGCTTAATGGAGTTTTTGGTCTCAGAGATGATGCCAGAAAGGTTTTCTTTTTCCTTGGGGAAAGGATGGAAAGTTCTTAATACTAGAGGATTTGTGGCTGGATAATTTTACCTGGGGGCTTGCTGCACATTTGAAGACTTCACCTTTTATTTTAAAATCTGGATGCAATGTTCTTGAAGTAAATAAACTCTTGATGTGTTTGCTTTTCTGTGAAGCACTTTCCCAATCCAGAGGTGGGAACTGTGACTGAGGTGCACTGTTGCCCCTGATGCTCTTAGAAATATCTCAGTTACCTGGATGGACCATCTTGCTCTTCTGCTTAGGATCAAACTGATTACCAGACTTGGGATCATGAAGGAATGTTCCATGTTTCCCTCCCCCCCCCCTGCAATCAGGAGAGATATTTTTGTCTTCCTCTATAATGTGGAGCCTGGTCGTCTTCCTACAATCATCTGAGCGTATACTAACCTAATAATTCCTTTGCTGTTGCAGTGGCAAGTATTGGCAGTATCTTGACTGCCTGCTTTTTACCAGGCCACATCATAGGGTGCTTTTAATTTTGTTTTCATATGGTGTTTTGGGGATGGGTTGTGTGTGTATGTCATGGGTTGAAGTGGATGATTTTTAGGACTATTTGGATATTTGGTTACATTAGAGGCAGCCAGCCCCATGTTCAATTTCTGATTTTGTTTTAAAGATAAGTTTTATCCAGGTAGTATTTGGAGAAGAAATGTTTGCATGAATGAGCGCTTGTAAATGTATGGGCTACTCTTTCCACCTCCGTAACAGAAAGCAGTATTAGAGGCAAGTCTGCCACTTCAGTCAGCTTCTGAGTGCTATTGTCACTTAGCTGCAATTAATTTAATGACCAACTCTCCCAGGACAGGCAGTGTTAACAAGTTATGAGAGAAATTTATGACAACTAGGGGTTAATGAGGCTCAGAAGAGTCAGTGTCTGTATTTGGATAAGTCATTCAAAAGTTTGTATTTTTTTCCAAAGCTTTTTAGGAAGTTAGCTGAATATTTTGATTCATAGCTTAGGCTGGAAATAAAACAACAACAGACTTCCTTGTGGTATTTTACCAGTCCAAGCCAAACCCAAGCAGTAGAGAGTTGTGTTAAAAGCCCTTTCTTGTTTTCAAAGGTAACTTCTTCTAATGCCTGTATTTGGTTTGATTTCAGTTCCATTTGTGGTGGCCTTTACTTTCCAAATGAGTGAACAAATCCGTAACTATGAGACAATAAATTTTGAAATAATCAAGAACTTTCACTATTTATTAGCTATTAGATATAGTTATATGTATTCATTAGTTATATATTTTATCATATATAAATATCTATGAATCTCTTATGATCCACACATCTACTTACTAGTGCCCACTTCTGAAAGTCAGAATTTCATGAAAGAAGGAAGTTCCAAAACTGTCTAGTGCAGATGAATGGTGTGACCTGACTTTTGTTTGCATTTGTTGTTAAAAAAGGAGTTCCGGTACTTAGCACAGTGACTGCTCTTCTCCTATGTTTCATAGGAAGCCTACAGAGTGGGATAAGGCAGCAGCTGTACATGATTTAGGAAGACCATGGACCATAAAAGTCCATCTTGTCAGTTTTGCTTCTTCTATGAAAAACAAGTTATGGAAAGGAAGGAGATAGGTGGCTCAGGGTACATACTTCTAAAAGTGAGTCAAGTAAAGAGGTAAGGAATAGGAGGCTGAGCAGGACACCCACTTCCAAGTTTCATGTGGGTGCAAAGCAAGAAGTAGAATCTCCTGCAGTATTCGTCAAAAAAGAGGGAAGGAGAATGGGTCTGCCTGTTGGGGGAGGAGAGTTTTGTTCTTGATGCAGAACAGGAAAAAGCTGGAGTCTTTCTTGGTCCCACCAAATAGGAATCAGCAGCCAGTTTCTCTGGTAAAGAAAAACATTTTTGCCATTGTTCCCAAAGAGTAAAGTGGTCAGCTACCTTATAAACCACTTAGTTTGCTACTTAGCAAGTTCATGCAAGACCTGTGATTGTCTGGAGTAAATTTTTCAGTGCTCTTCCTGGAAAATTATTTATGTAGAAATATACTGCCACCTACCTCTTCTGAATCTGGTTCATGCTTTGAGGAACAAAGGTTTTCCATTCAACTATTCCACCCATCTCTGTCTTTGGTTTGTTGTTTGAGTTCAGTGTGAGACACCATGGACTGAAAGACATTATTAAATGCTTTCATGATATTAATGATTTTTTCTAGCATTCCGCAGTACCATTATTGTCAAAATGATTTCCTTATCCACTCTTTCAAATGCTTTTTCAAAGTCTACAAAGTTCACTGCCACTTGATAGTCTGTTCAATGATCACTTTCACAGTAAAAATATAATCCGTAATGATGCCTCTATTCTGATGCCAGCCTATGCATCCCTAAATTAGGTGTTCTCTGCTTGTTTCATCCCATATAATAATATGCCTGCAAGGTATTTTCTTGATAGCAGAAAGAACGTTCTCTTTTCTGTGGGAATTAAGTAAGGATATAGACAGGCATTAATTTCTAGTGAAAATTCATTTCTAAGAATTTCAAAGAAGTACTTAGCACTAAAAAAGAGTTTAGGACTCGGGTTGTACATGTGTTCCATCCCACTGGCTAGAGAGCTACACAGACATGCTTTCCAGCTTGGTGGCACTAGAGGGCTATTCCTTGTGTACCCCTGTCCTTAGGGGAGCCAAATGATTGACAGCCTGCCTTCTCCCACAGGGAAGATGATAGGTTATCAATGGGCAATTGGCAGCTTCTGAGAAGCATCCCGTTGCCCTATGGAGCTGAGAGGGGTGAGGAGAACTGACTGGATTTATCAGCAGTAGAGGCAGGGAGCAGAAGCACTGTAGCTCTGCTTGTTTCTCAGAACCAGGTACAGATTGAGCTGCAGGAAAGGTCCCACCTGGCCCCTGCATTGACTGGGTCACCCTCAGGGTGAGTCAGAGGGATGCACAGAGTTGGGGATGTGGAGGGAGCATTCTCATGGCCGGAGTCATCCAGGGTGTTACAAATGTAACACCTGTTCATAGCCTAAGACAACAACCTTTCATGTATGAGGGGACTTCTTCCTTGTTACAGATTATGCCAAAGACTTTTTATGTGGCTTCAACAGAATTCAGCTTTAACTGGATTGTAGTTGTTGTTAACACTTTTACTACTCCATTTCTCCCATGGTGCAAAGGAAGGGGAGAAAACATGGATAGGAGCAGGAGTTTCTAGAGTGGAATCAAGTGGGAAGGGACAGACTGTTTGGCTAAAGTGGTCACCTAGATTCAGGTCAGGTGTGAGAATGAAGCAGGCAGTATAAGGAAAACATAAAAAGGCAAGACAGGGAGGACAGATTTTTCTATATCAGGTGGACTACAGAGAAGAGTGGGAATATGCTTTTGTCCCAACAGTTATTTCAATCATGAGCAGTCCCTGATAGTTTTAGTGAAAAGGTAATGTTTGCTTATATAATACTGTATTTCTTCACATACAATATGCAGCCATCCCGCCACCCCCTTCCAAAATCAGCCTCCCAATACTGGGTTGCAGGAATTAAAGCAGGGAAGCTGATTTTTTGACATGGACATCACCCTGCTGTGATTCCTGCTCTACAGTGCAGCACCTCTTGCATTACTATTCAGGCAGCTGAGGGCATCAGTTTAGTGGCTTCCAGTTCTTTACCCCACAAGTAAGAGTTGTGGTTGCTGTATGCAGCCACAACTCTGAAAAAAATCTTTATTCCTTCATTCTAATTTTTAAAAAAAAGTGTATATTATATTCCAAGGCATGTTGTATTCTAGAAAATATGGTATAAACAGACTTGACTTGCCAGCCCCAAAATATTTGGTGTTGTCTAATTACAAGTGTATCATTTTGCTAACTCTTCCACTATAAGACAATGCATTAAAGAGCTGCACTGATGAATGGATCAAGTCCTCTTTTATTCATTTGATCTCACTGGGAAATGGACTGGGTGTTCTATGGAGCAAATGGAATGATATCTAGACAATGATATCACAGACATCCCTCTGTGGGGGATACAGCTCCAAAGCTCTCCATGCCCCAAATTGGGAAGAGGCCCTTGGAAAAATTATTAGCACCCTATTGCATTATCACAGTTAAATTTTCAGTATTCAGTTTATTTTTTAAATACCTCATCTGATTTTCATTGGCTGAGGATCTGACCCCCTTGCACACACCAGCTACCACATGAACAGGAAGCCTCTCTAGATCCAGGGTGAAGGTTCCCTTTCCAAGGAGAAAAAGCATTCATCAAGCATCAGAAGAGGCCCTTTAACTTGAGACTCACTAGCAGCTGCCTCCTGTATGAGCAATACCAGATACTATATTTAGCTTGTTTCTGAATTAAGAGAGTAGATTATCATACACAAGGTCTGGAGAAGAGGTTGGGAATGGGAGTAGAGGCTGTAGATGCAGAGAACATAAGGGGGAAATGAAGGAAGTATCTGGAAGGGGCAATTAAGTGAACCAGGATAAAAGAAATCATTTCAGTCAGTGCAACAGGTAGGATGTACTTGCAGTAACAATACAACCATACAATCCTGTTGTTGTAACTTGTGCTCTGCCTCTGCCCTTCCCCCCTTGTCTTTTGTTCTTCTGTGAAAAAGAATATGTCTATTGTGTAGTCAAAGCTACGATCACAACTCACATAGATATGTCCAAATGGGCTTTAAACTCCTCAGTTTGGGTACCAGTAACAGTGGCTACGTACAGACAGTCAAAAACCCTGAGACTGAATTGATTCGATCTTTGCAGGTTTCTGTAAACTGCCTAGATTGAACTAATTAGAAAGTGAATGGACATTCACTTCTGAAACCTGAAAGGCAGCCAGACCCCTGCAGTGGCCCATAACAGGAGCCGGGGAGTGCTAGAGTATGTCTCCCAGCCTGACAGCCACAGCAGAGAGCCAGGAGATGGGCAATTCCCCCAGCCATGCCCCCTCTTCAGCTTCCAGCCAGCTGAGGAGAGGGTTTTGGGGGGGAAAACCCACCCACTGGACCCCCAGCTGAGGTTTCCTTGTTGCTGGGGAAGGGAAGGGGGGAAGCCTTCAGTTGGACATTTCTTCCTTTTTTACCCTGTGCCCAGAGCTGCTCCCCAATCTGGGCCAGATGAGGAAGGGATGTGAGGGAAACCCCCTACCCTGCACTGAACCCAGTGCAAGGGAAGGGGGGAAGGAGGAAGCCCCAAGAAGGGCATTTCTCCCCCTCTCCCCCATCCTGCCCTCACCCAGAGCTGGATCTGGGCCAAACACCCAGTCATGCCCCCTCCTTGACTGACCAGCCTGCTGAGGGGGGAGTTAGCTGGGAGGGGCATTCCCCCCGAGGACCCCTAGCTGGGCTGTGCTTGGGTCTAGGGCATGGGAGAAACCCACAGTGGAGGCTACTTTTCCCTCCTGCACTCCCTCCTCAGCTGGCCTGCCAGCTGGGTGATCTCCCTAGCCCCCAGCTTGGGTAGGGGGAGTAAAGCCCCCACTGCAGGCTTCCCAGCAGCTGACAGCCAGGGCAATCATGCAGCAATGGCTCCTCTTCAGCCAGCAGGCTGGCTGAGGAGGGACTGGGAGGTAAAATGACCCCCAGTGCAGGCTTCCCCCTGTGCTGGGCACAGCTTGGCTGGGGTCCAGAGCTGGGTGGACCCTCCTGCCCCACACTCCCTCCTTGGTCAGCCTGCCAGCCTGGGAGGGGGCATGGCCATGTGATCACCACAGCTCCAAGCTTCAGGGAAGCCTGGGGGCACTGGACCCCCAGCTAGGCTATGCCTGATGCAGGGTGGGGGGGATCTCAAAGTGAGGGCTTTACTCCCCCCGCTTGAGCTGGGATAATCCCTTGGCCATGCCCCCGAGCTGGCTGGCAGGCAGGCTGAGGTGGGAGCTGGGGAGAAAAAAGCAACCACTCCATCTCCCTCCCCATTCCAGACCCCTGCTCAGCTGTGCTCTGTGTGGCATGGAGCAGGGGGCATGGAGCCTGCAATGAGGTCTTTATTGCCCCCACCTGAGCTGGGAGCCAGGATGATCACCCAGCAACATATAAATTGGCAACTGGACTCAAGGACAACAAAAAGTCCTTCTTTAGATAAGTAGGAAGTCGCAAAAAGAACAAGGGAATGCATAGGGCCCCTGATAAATGAAATGGGACGGCTGTTAACTGACACCCAGGACAAACCCAAACTCCTGAATGCATACTTCACATTGGTATTCCACCAGTCCAGGGGTATTAACCTGCTTGACAGGATTCAGAATGACCATGGTGGGGATGACCTCCCTCCCATAGCTCATGTAGATTTTGTGGGGGAACACCTACAAAGGCTAAATATCTATAAGTCAGCTGGAACAGATGAATTACACCTGAGAGCTAAAAGAACTGGCCAACATGATTGCACAACTGATGGCAAAGTTATTTGAAGATCTGTGGTGCTTGGGAGAGGTCCCAAAAGACTGGAAAAAAGCCAATGTGGTATTTATCTTTAAGAAAGGGAGAAGGGAAGACCCAGAAAACTACAAGCCAATCAGTTTGACTTCAATCCTAGGTAAAACCCTGGACTAAATCATCAAAGTAACCATCACACACAGGCCAGATGAAGGCAGTATTCTGAAGGGTAGCGAACTTGGCTTTGTCCTGGGTAGGTTGTGCTAGACCAACCTCATTTCCTTCTACAATTGGGTTACTCACCACCTGGATAGAGAGAATGAGGTTGATGTCATATACTTGGACTTCAAGGTCTTTGACCTGGTCTCCCACAATGTCCTCATGGTCAAATTGGGAAAATACAACCTCGACTACTTCATGGTCTGGTGGATAGGTAACTGGCTCTATGGTTGTACCCAAAGGGTACTGATTGGTGGAACTGAGTCATCATGGTGAAGGGGAACGAGTGGCATCCTTCAGGGGTCAGTACTTGGACCAGTGCTCTTCACCATCTTCATTAATGATGTGGATTCAGGTATTACAAGCAATCTAGCAAAGATCGCTGATGACATTCAAGCTATTCAAGTGTTGTCACACTTGAAGACAGGCTGGCAATAAAGACTGAACTGGACAGACTTGTGAAGTGAGCAGACCTCAACCCGATGTAATTTAATAAAGAGAAATGTAAAGTACTCCATCTGGGGAGAAATAACCCACAACATACAAGCTCAGCAGTGCTCTGCTTGCCAGCATCACAACTGAACAAGACATGGGTGTCATGATTGACAACAAAATAAACATGAGCCACCAATGCAATGGTGTAGCTGGCAGAGCTAACCGAACACTGGCATGCATTCACCAAGGCATCTCGAGTTAGGCAAAGGATGTCATCCTCCTGCTTTACTTGACCTTGGTAATACTGCAACTGGAATACTGTATCCAGTTCTAGGTGCTGCACTTCAAGAAGGATGTGAAGAAGCTTGAGAGTCCAGAGGAGGGGTGCACACATGATTGGAGGCCTGGAGACCAAGACATATAGGGAGAGGCTGAGGGACTTGGGATTGTTCAGCCTGGAGAAGAGAAGATTCAGGGAGGACTTGGTTGCAGCCTATAAGTATATCAGGGCATACATCAGAGTTTGGTGGAGCAGCTATTCACCAAGGCCCTCTGGGGGAGGACAAGAAACAATGGGCACAAGCTGATTGAAGATTGCTTCAGGCTAGACATAAGGAAAAACTCGTTTAAAAGCCAAGTGCCGAGGGTTTGAAACAGGCTTCCCCCAGAAGTGGGACAGTCACCCACCCTGGTGATCTTCAAAAAACGTCTTGATGCCCAGCTTGCTGGGATCATTTGAATCCAGCAGTTTTTCCTGTCCACATGTAGGGGAGCTCGACTCGATCTGTAATGTCTCTTCCAGCCTCTAACAACTATGAAACTATAAAACACCTATTCCCTAGCCAGCAGGCTGGCTCAGGGAGGGGGGGACACTATCCTCCAACTCTGGACCCCCAGCTGGGCTGTGCTCAGCATGTGGGGAAGCCCTGAAACGGGAGTTTTATTTCCACTCTAGCTGGGAGCCAAGCCAATTCCCCTAGCAGAGGAGTTGACAGGGCCAGGGGAATCCACTGAGATCCAGGCTGCTTGAAATCTTACAGCTGGGGGCAGGGCTGCCATGCTCTGCTGGAGGAAAGAGCATAGTCTAGAGCTGCACAACATCCTGGGATGCTGGAGGACTGTGAGTTAAGTTGATTTGTGAGGGAATAAGCCAGTTTGACCTAAATCAGTGAAGTCTGATACTATGTTCAACCAAGTTTATTTTAAACCAATTTTGGCCATTTTGAAAGTGGTTTGTGCACACTAAACTTCTGATCACTTAAACCAGTTTATGATCACTTAAACCAGTTTCTGATCACTTAAACCAGTTTATGTGCAACTTCTGTCCCTAGCCAGTATGATGGAAGTGGTGTGGAGCTAGCATGGATTACAAAACCATCTAAGAACCTGAGTAAATATTTGGTCAGATTTTGTAACCAATTCTGAGCTCTGACCTGCTATGATTACATTGGTGTCCATGCCTGAGCTAGCTAATGGAGCCTGCTTCAGGTATGTCTACACACCTTTGACTGCAGTATAAACATCCCTAAAGCCTGACTGTATACCCAGTAAGGGAAAGGCCTCTTTCTTTCTGTTTATCCTGTGAGGTATCTTTGTACAGCGGTGTGGTATAGAAATGAATGTATTTGCAACTGGGAGATTTGCAACAATGTGAGAGTTTCAAAAGCACACTGCATTGGCCTCACTCTGCTCATGTCCATATCAATGAGATCTTTACTCTTGGCTCTGGTGCTTTTGAAAATCCTGCACAGAAGGTTGGGAGAGAGAGAGAGAATGCACAGATATGAGGAGGCTTCTGTGCTTGCTTTGGCCCAGCACGATTAACCAGAAGTGTTTCCAAAGGTTGATCTTTGTTCTGTATATTTTTTATTGACATTTGATGAACATGCTGCAGTTTAGATTGGCACTATGTACCAGGGTAAGCATGTGCTGTATACTTATTTTTCAAATGGGACACTGGGTGGGATTGGCAACTGGGTGAGGCTGACCTGATGACCAGATCCTCTGGATAGGTTTCAACAGAGTGTAACCATAAAGCTTGCTGCACAATCCTAAATTAAATGCCTGAAGCCATACTCTTTGTCATCCAGTTTCTGGCCAGAGGTCAGACGCCTTCCAGTAAACTAATTCATTTCAAACACACACCCCTTTGGTTTATTTGAACATCAGATTAGGCAAGTATGATAGGTAATAATTTCAGTGTCACGGCATTCTGATCTGTTTTCTCCGGTTTTCTTTATTCACCTCTCCCTGTTGACCATTGCAGTTAGCCTATGGAATAATTTTGCTGAAGCCAATGAAGTTTTATGGGTTAAAAAAAAATGGAGGTAAGAATGACCTCAGACCCGATATTCCCATTCTATACATCTGTGCTTTTCCAAGAGGTTCAAAGTAACAACAACATCCCTCTCAATTCTCATCTCAGTACTAGTGCCAAGAAGCAGATGTTACATTAGTATTATTGTATTACATTATTATTGTTCCTATTATTATTTTAAGTGTTCCTAAGAATGAATCAGTACCCCAATACAGTAGGCACTATATAAAACACAGAAGTTGATTTCCAGTCATCCAGTGACTTAGTGGCACTGGCTAGTATGTGTGATGTTTGGTTTTGTGGCTTAAGTGATACTTTTCCTATTGGGTCCTGTTAATCATCTTTTATCCTATCTGACTTCTATCAAAACAGTAATAGGGAGTAGACAAAACAGTAGTTTAATCTACTCCCTATTACTGACAAATGCCAGATTTTTAATATATTTTAAAGTCAAGAAAGGACCATTATGATTCTTTAGTCTGACCTTCTACATAAAGTGAAGCTGTTCTCCTTGAGGAGAGGGCTGCAGAGCAGGAGACAGGAGTCCAGCAGGGACTACATTAGAGGAATCTGTAGGTGAGCTGGACCCCTGCGTAAACTGCTTTTCCTTTGATCATGAGTCAACCCATAAAGGAAGCACCCCATGTCTCTGCAGTTTTGCTATCCAGAGGTCTATCCACACAGCTGATAATTACAAAATTTATTAAGAAAGGCCTAAAAAGAACCTCTTCCTTTCAAAAAAGTAACAGCTCACCAATAGTCAAATGGTACAATTTAGATTACTTGAGACATCAGAAGAAAAGATCAGTGAAGACGAAAATGTACTTTTCACTACATCATGCTCCATAGGTACCATGGAAAAAGGAAATTTTAAAATAAATTTATCAAATCCACAACTATCTTTCATTTGCTTTTAATGAATGAGCATTTTAATTTGCTTCCTGGCTCAGTTCTCCCAGGAGGTAAGACATGAAACAGTCTTCCAATGGGAAAAGGAATACAACAAGGATGCCTTCTTATAAAATCCCCAAGGTCTCTCTCATGTCTTCAGTTGTTGCTATGAAGAAAGAAGAATGAAAAAATATACTTCTAAATGAATTAACAGTAGTCAGCAAATTAATATGTTGTATAAACCTAGAAGCAATGTGATTTGACCTAGAAGTATATAATATTTTATTAAATGCAATTAATGTAAAATTGACAAACAAAGAAATTTCAAAGAATAGGTCTAATAAAAACATCATTTTGAATTGTGAGGATTTCACTACAATTAGTAAACTGACAGAGTAAGTTTCTAACCAACAAAAACTTCTTCCTCAAATTTTAGTAAGCAAAACTCTATCAGAGACTAAAACAAAAAAATTGAGAGTACAAACTATTTCATTATGTAATTTTATGCATGCAAATGAGAGAACTTTTTTGACGCATGAAACAGAATTGCATAGTTTTTATCCAAAAAGATCTAATATTCTCTTTAGCTACTGGAAAATAATACTATTTATGTTCAGGGTGCAGGTTAGATCCCTACTGAGTAATGGAAAGATCCCTGGCCTTGATTTTCTTCCCCCCAAAATCTTTAAGGAATTAACTGGTTGGTGGTGTCCAATTTTGACCAAAAAATGAAAAATTAACGTAATTATTTTAGAAGGCATTTATCCTCATACCGGAATGAAAATATTGTAGTCTCAGTCATTAAGAATGTTGATAAGAGAAATCCTGCAGCACATCATCCTATTAATCTTGTGTATATTCCAGCCCGAATATTTGGAATGCACTCACTCTCATCTACACACATGTATTTCTGAAAATAATGTTCTGGGAGAAGAGCAGGCTGCTTTGAGATGGCTACTCTTGCATGGACCACTGCTTCGTGTTGCATTATTTCACATCCAAATATGTAGAAAAGACAAAATTGTTTATATTTAGCAGTTGTAGAACAAGGAAGCTTTGATTTCACAGACCAATTGAAATTATGGAAGAAACTGGAAGTGACATGAGTGGATAACGCTCTCCCACTGCTTGCTACTGAAATAGACCATCTAGTTTGAATTATGGGAAGGATGGTGCCTTGTCCCCTAATTTTCCAGCCAAGACAACTACAACAAGGATGTCTGCTTTTCCACTACTTTTTAATCTATTCATGAATCATCTAAAACATGCACTAACAGGGAATCAGTTCCACACACCGATATGGAATGATTTTATCCCTGTCTTGCTTTAGGTAGGTCATGCGCTACTGGTGTCACAATGCCAGGTAGGCCTTCAGAGGTTACTAGCTGTTCTTCAGCAATACTGTATCTCAAATAGCTTGGAAATCCACACTTCTATAGGCAGGGTACTAATTCTGGGGGAGGAAATGAGAAAAAGTGTATGGTTTTTACAGAAAAAGAAGTTAGACGTGGTTTCCTTATTTAAATACCTTGGAATCTATTATAATAAAACTTCAGACTGGAATAAACACTTTGAAAATGTAAGCATTAAAGTAAAACAAGTCTTAGGTGGAGTTTTATCCTTTTACAATAAGAAGGGCAGATGGGCAGTACTGGTTAGCACTAAACATGGGTGTCTGGTGCCACTTGAGTGCCCCCCCCGCCCCATTCCCCCCACACCAGTCAGTGACCAGGGGGAGTCCCCTGGTGGCCGATCCCGCTGACCCACTTCTTGAGCTGGTGAGGCTGCTTTTGCTGGCGGTTCTGCTCCCCAGCCGGCTCTCACAGGGGGGCATTGATGCTCCCGCCAGCTAAACAGGGAGTGTGGCCTGACAGGGGGTGCACCAGCACTCTCAGGGGGTGCATGTGCACCCCAGTGAATCCCCCATGCATCGCCCCAACACTAAAGGTCTATTGATCCAAGGTAAGGTTAATTTTATTCTATGGAATGGAACTATGGGATGCTTACCTCACGGCTTATTCAAAAATAGAAAAAAATGTAATTGTTTTAAATGTAGCTTTTATCTATCCCAGCTTTTACACTGGGTGGGCGTATGCAATCTGAAATGGGAATGCTTGATTATAGAACTTTAGCTTAATTAAAAACTCTAAATTACTAGATAAGAAATACAGGCAACCCCCATGTAACACTTTTAATTGGTTAACTGAGTGCTAAGCTAAATGAGTGTTAAGCAAAACTGAACATATTTGATGACCCAAGATGGTGACTGCAATTGTTTTTAATGATGCAAGATGGTGACCATGAGCATTATAACAAAACTTGCTGAACGCTAAGTGAAATCAGGGTTCAATTTTAAATGAGTGTTATAGAGAAATAGCACTAAATAAAACAGCATTAAGCAGGGGTTGCCTGTAGAGTTTGTACCCGTATCAGATACTCTAAAAAGAAATTTTAGAAGCCTTTCCTCTTCCAAATAAACCCTTATTTGGATGTTTAAATAACATTTTTACTCTTCTTTAGGCAAATGGTCTGGGAAATGTCCTGATAGTCACTGACCCAGTACTTCTGTTATATTCAAAATAAGAATTAAATTTAAGAATTAAAGATGTGCAGAAAGATATGAAGGCAAGGAAATTTTTCTTTACCTTCTCCTTTCTGAGATCAATAAAGCACTCTTTTGGACTAGAAACCTACCTATCTGAAGTACAAGACCATGAACAATGGAAAGTGATTACTAGACTGTGATTTACCCTGAGATCTGCAGTAATTATGGATTGGGACTACTAAAATCCGGATTTTGCACATACTGCAAAATCAGGCATTGCCCACAAAATCTGCAAAATTCACAGGAAAAAGAAAATAAAACTTACAGAAAATAAAATGCTGGCTCCCCAAAGGAAGCCGGCAGCACTCAGGGCACTGCAGCAGCATGTTGGGGTACAGGAAGAGGGCAGGGACTGCTTGCTTGAAGAGCGGTAGGCAAGATGGCTGCCACCTCCACACCTCACCACTGATTGGCTGTGAGGGCTGCCTGTCATGTTGAATTTTCCAATTGGTGGTGAAGAGGACAGGGGCTGCATGATGGGCATCCCTCACAGCTAATCAACTGTGAGGGACTGGTCTTCATGACAGGCATCCCTCACAGCCAATCAGCAACAAGTGGTGGGGCCACTGGGCCCCTTGCACAATCAGCAGTGGGGGGGACTTTCATAATCCCCTTTTGAAATAGCTGCCAGGCCCCATGTTTGACCCGTGAAACTGGGAGGCAGCCTCCTCAAATTTGGTAGATCCCTAATTATGGATAAGTGATAATGGACCCCATTTACAGACAGGGTGTGGTCTTGTGGGAAGAAAGAGATAGACAAGACCATTTGTGGTCATGTTCATTCTTTGAAGAAATAACAGGAAAATGGAATTTTTCGTTACTGAAAAAATTTAAAGACTGAATTAACAAAGAAAAAGTAATTTGGCTCCTAACAACTTACGGTCTGTTCTAGTCTCTCTAGGCTTTTGTTACTTGCACAATGAATAAGGGCCAAAATCAAAAAGAATCCCTGTGGGGGTTTGTTTTTGTTTTTTATCTACTATTGTACATTATGTTTCTATTTTTGTATCATCATATACTGGGTTTTGTTTTAATGTATTTAAACTGGTAAAATATGTGATTTTATTGTATGCTTTTACCAATGACCATAAATTATATAATTTGACATTATATATAAAATTGTATTTTAGCAATGCCATATATAAACTACTACTGCTACTAAATATATGCCATAGAATATCATGGAGTATTTTCTGTATTGAATGTAATAGTTTCTGGATGAATTACAATGTGTCTTTTACAAAAAATGTGCAATCTTGTTTTAAAGAATTCAGATAGTGGAGACTTCACCACAAACTTTGCTCAGGTGTTTCAGGGTTAATTATGTTCCATATGGGAAAAAAAGTATGTTATTTGTAGCTTGAACCTCCCAACTATTGGATCTTATTATGCCTTTGTCAGCTAGAGTCAAATCCATTCACCCTAACCATACCTTTGATAATTTAAATAAGCTGAACTCAAGATACTATAAAGCGTGTTTTCCAGCCTTCCAGTCATTTTTGTGGTTATGTTTTGGACACTTTTCAATATACTTTTTCTCTTTAACTTACTGAAACATGTTCTTGTTTGTCTTTTGACCAAAGGCATGTACAATAGCTTAGAGCCTCATTCCCCTGTGTAGTAGTGTAGGGAGGGCCCTTCCTAGGGGTGTGTGAATTGGGGTGACTGCCCCAGGCCCCATGCTTTGGGGGGGCCCCATTGTGTAGGGTGGAGCAGCAGTTGCATGGACAGCTCCACATCCAGCCACTTGCAACCCCCTCCCCTGCTGCTGCTGCTGCCACCACTGCCAACAGCAGGGGCAGCTTCATCAGGTCCAGGGCTGTGGGATCGAGGGCGGGGCCCCACATGGGCTGATTTGCCCCAGGACCTGCACCCTTCTCAGGTCAGCTGTGAGTGTAGGCAACCTTTGATTCTTCTGGACCATGATGTAAATGTGAGATGTCACCAGGACTTTCAACATATATACTTAGATAGGAGCATGGAGGAATGGAAACTGCCCAGACCTTCCATTCGCCTCTTTAGACCATTGAGACAGAAACCAAGGGCAATTTTACATGTTCTCCAGGGGGGAGGTGGGGAGTGCTTTAATTAGAACAGTGAAATTAATTAGTTAGTTCAAGTGCCCCTGCCAACAGCAGACTCAATCAAATCTGTTCCAGCGCGCTGTAATTATAACATGTCAGAGCAACCTCCATGTTTGTGTCCAAGCACCCCAAAGTCCAGACCTTCAGTGCTTCAATGACTGTAGTTATATGCGTGTCCAGGAATTGAACCCAGGTTTCCCACATGGCAGATAAAGATTCTACCACTGAATTACAACAGTGGGTTCTCCTGCATACAGAATTTTTAAAGAGAAGAACCCATTAAGAGACGTATGCCTGTATTTTAAGGGTTACATAAGAATTTTGTTTATTTATGTATGTACAGTTTTTCCCTTGATTTCCATCTTAGCTTTGTCCAAGCCTGTGCACAGCCCCTGATTAATAGAGCATATTATGAATACACATGATTTAACATTGCATGAATCAGTTGAATTTTCCTGAAAAAATATTGTATGTACTGCACAAAAAAAATCACAAAGCAACTTCTACTCAAAATCATAGTTGTTAAAATGTTAGAGATGATAGGGAGAATACTGAATGGCAAAATTATATTGTGGAGAATAAAGGGTTCGGAACTAGGAGCTCTTCAAATTTACCTCATCTGCAACTGACTTGATTTAAAAGGAAACCCCTCTACAAATATTGTTTAATGTTCCACAACAACCGGAATCAATTGCATATTATTCTCCACTTTCAAAGACGTATAATTTAGATGTATTTTAAATAACATAGATAACAAACAAAATTGTAAACCAGAAAGCAAAGGAACGCAAATTTCCTGACTGCCCTTAAACATGCCCTTAAACTTTCCATGTATGTTTTACAGACCTTTACAATGTAAAAAAAAGTGTTAAAAATTCTGAAACTAAATTATAAAATAACAACCACTGATCTGCACTACAAAATTGCAACTAGATAAAAACCTTTGATAATGTTCCTTGTTATAGATACAAGCTTTGCTCATTGAAAGGGATAAGGCAACTAAAATCAGACGGTCATGAAATCTGGAGTGTTTATATACTGTTTATTTCAACTTTCTGATTTAGTAAATTATTCCAGTTAACAAGTTATTACCATCTATTAGAATAATTTTTTATCCCTTGATGAAGATGCACTATTCTTGAGCAACCTGACTCATCCCCATACCATGTTAGATGATGATCTTTGTCACTTTTCTGTAGGATATATAATTGGAGGAAAATTTGCAAACAGTGCCATATCATCATTGATCTACTTGCACAATTACCTGCAATAAAACTGCCTTGAAACACGTTAGAATTGTTGACATAAAATACATAGAACATGGATTTGAGTGCATCCACATTCAACATTTGTTAGCAGTCAAGTTTCAAATATTGATTCACTGTATTTACTCTAATAGAAGACAATCCTCATTGTAAGAACCCCCCAATAATTAGATTCTATATGTGGAAACTTTATAAATTGGTTATAATTTTCAGGTATAGAACTTAATTATTGGCAGTTTACCTTGACTTTGTCCTCCTCTCACTGCTACAGCAGGAAAAATAAATCTGGGGATCAGGTATAATCCCTTTGTTCTCTGCTTCTCCCCAACTGTTTCCCATATCAACCCATTCCCCCTCTCCTTCTTGTCAGACCCTGCTCTCCTTGAGCACATGGAAATAAGGAACAAATTTGAAAATAATAACCTTGAAATTAAACATGGCTATAGCAATTTGCATATAGCACCCATTTAGTTTATTCAGCATTCATGCATTTTACCTTTTTTTGAAAATGCTGCAAGTTTTATAATAGGTACTCCATTAACTCATTTTGAGCAGTACTTTGAGCACCTACTTATATGTAGTACAAACTATACATGATATTAGTTCAAAGCCAAAGATTTGTGATTTGGGCTGGGCCATAGTTCATTGGGCTTGGCCTCACCATAGTCAATGGCATTTTAAGCCATGGTGACACCACAACTCAGTACAGCTCAGTATATGCATGCTCTCCAGATACCCTCTACAAAGCTGCTGTGTACTAATTAGTCCCCACTTATGACTGAAACTGAGTGTTCTTGGGGTCTTCAAAAATGTATATGCAGATGAGCTGCATGGCAACCTGGTTTGGCTTCACCTCATGGAGGGTGGGGTAACACTAATCAAAAGCATTAGGCTAAGAGAGGGGGTGACATAGGGATTCTGAGTTAATTGTTTGGGGCCCCATTTAATGATGTTTGCCAGACATTTAAAGCTGTTGAAGAAGCAAGAATAATTGGAAATGAGAAAGAAAGGCACAGCTCAGCTGTCGGAATGAAAAGGAAATGAACCACAATATTGCATACATTTTTACCACAATTGGAAAAAGATTTGGTGTTGAAGAGGACTGCATTTACTGTGCACTAACTACCTTATGTTGTATTCAGATGGGTTGCACTAACCTATCCAGCATCATTAAAATGGCACTGGGTAGTGGGGGGTGCACCCTTGTCTCCTTATGGATGGGATTCCCTATGAGAGTCTCATAGGAAACTTCCCACTGGTCAGCTTCCAGTGGGAGGACTTTAGCAACATGCTGATTTTATGGACTTCAAGCTCCTCCCTAGTTTGTTCCTATGGTCATATGGCTGAGAGTAAGCAAAAATTGAGGGCATCCAAACCTCAAGTCTCTGGGCTTGGGCCTGCATGGAGGATGCCTGCCAAGGAATTTGGAAGTATCTGAAGCCCTAGGATGAAAAGTCTGGGGTGAAGAGTAGGGCTGGTAGTAGGGCCACATGAGGTTTTTGAATGATTCAAAGGATTTTGAATTGATCTGGATAATTTGACAAGGACATGAAAAATTTTCCTTAAAAATAAATCTTGGTTTTTTTGGCTAAGATCAAGCATTTTTTACACCAAGGAAAGGGTGTCAGGGCTGGCCCTGGCCCTCCTGATGTTGGCCTGGCATTGCAGTACCTCCAGGCCCAGTACCAGTTCCCTGCAGAGGCAACACCCCCCATTTGTTTAAGGGTCACACACACACACACACACACACACACACACACACACACACACACACACACACTCACTCACTCACTCACTCACATCAGCTTGTTTGCCCAATATGGGCCATGTGTTTTAGAGTCGTGCTCAGCATTGACTGCATTTAATCAGCTTAGTAGTTGGTTTCCATTGCTGAGCACATGCTGCTTTTGACAGTCATTTAATGACAGATGATGTATTTAGTGGTATTTTCTTGCATGTGATTATAAGATGAGGGGCTTTTTTCCTCATGCCAGTTGGGGAAAAAAAACCTGGTCTTGTATTTGAGTAAATATGGTACTATAAAATCCAATGACTGTCTTTTGCAAGGCTGAAAAAATGGTTTCTTTTAGGCAGAGTCATTGCAGAGTCCCATAGCAAAGAAGGGTTGGATGTGATATTATTATCTTAGTTTTTTTGGTCAGTAAATTGCATTGTAAAATAGGTATGATGACCTGACTGTTATGCACATGTAAGAGGCATGTGTCTGAGCAAGTTACAGCATGTTGGCCAAAATCCAGCATTTATGGAGGCTGAATCAACCTGATGAATATAGTATCCTGTGGGCCATATTCTCACAAGTCACATAGATGTAACATCAGTGGAGTAAGTAGGACTTCAGTGGTATGCCTCAAAGGATTATTTGCCCTTCAGTGTGTGGGCGTCTTTAAGCATTCATGTGATCTGGGATCAATATGTAATCGCAGTATCTATTTGACAATGGCATTGCAGTGATCATCACATTAAAGATTATAAAGGATATTCAACTATAGTAATGGCTGCTCTGTAAGTGCTTAAATTTGATAGTTTAGGTATATGTCTTGGCCCACATTGTTATATAGACGTCAAAAAGTGTCACACAACAGAACTGCAATAAGAGAAATGAAATTCTTGCATATGTTTAGGTACAATGGAGGAAACTGAGCAAGAGAAACCCCCATTATTCTTAAAATGCAGGACCTCTTATGAGCTTTGCTGGCTAGGATTTATGTGGGAGATGCATGGAATTTGAGAAGTCAATTTGCTGCACTCAGGCAGCAGTGTTGGAAGGAAGAAACTGCATCTCAAAACCATCAGGCTACCTGGTCCTACCTGCATCTTTCTACATTTTCCACATAAACACACTCCATCTGCTCCATGTTCCATTAAACACACACCATGGATTCACTCGCACCTTAATTCCCTTGTTTCCATTCCTTCCTGTGCTCATATCTGCCAATTGAACCCAAAGTCCTTCAGCAGAGAACCATCTAAAACCCCTTAGTTTCTCACAACTTAACCGCAATCAACTCATCCCAGATCCATTAAACACACAGTCATGGCTGCCAGGATTTGAATATAATATTAACAATCAAAGGCTGTCACTTCAGGTGATATAGGTGATATACTACCTCAGTATTTAGACGCTGGACAATACAAGAGGATGTTGACGTTTACAATGGAAGTGTAACTAGCACTATTTTACTTTTTTTTTTCAGAATACCAGCTCTCTTAGGGGTGAATAGTGGAAGGATGCCATTTAATTCCAGTAAATATAAAAAAAACTTGAAGGTAGTGACAGTGCAGTATTAGAGCCACTTCTTGGTCAATTATTTCTGTTTGGCATAAGTGAATTACCAGCAATTGAAAATAGGCTGGCTGTTATATGAAACTTAGAACAATGCATACTTTAGCTATCATGCAATTGTTTGTACACTCAGGCGTATGATTTTTTCCATTGTCATTAGGTACCTTGGAAATGTGGAGGAAGGTAACTCATTTATTTAAGTTAACTAATGTTCAGATAAAACACTTGCATGCAGCTGATGTTACCATAGCTGTATCACAACTTTTTCTAAAGGGTTGTTTGGTTTAAGAAGATAGGTTCTGATCTGCTCATATATGTACTGATAGCTCATTTGTCTATCCATTGCTAATTTTCATAGAGGAAGTCTGAAATAAGCAGACTTTAGAAGGTCACAAAGTACAGTACACGGATAGGCATAATGTTTTATTAAAAACAAGGAACGAGGAATTTGAGACATTTCACTTCCTGGAAAACTGAGACTAGAAGTTCAGAAGTAAACATTATCAGTTAAATGGATTAATTTTAATAAAATGTTTAATGAGTCAAAAAGGTCAAATGAATGATTAAACTGAAATCAAACCATATCTAAATAGCATTGTCATTAGGTACCTTGGAAATCTGTTAAGAGATTTGTAAACCATGAAGCCAGAAAGGATCTCTGTGATTATTTAGTTGGGGGAACACAGGCCATAGCAGAAGCATGACTAGTAAAATCTGTACTCCAGGCAAACCTGGTGGGCATTCTGGTCTTTGACTGCCCCAGTAGCCTACTTTTCCTCCCCACAATCCCCTCTTTCCTTTCCCCTGGCCTGGCTCCTGGCCTCCCTGTTCTGTGCCAAAGACTACTTTCACTCTCTCTACAACCACAAGGCATGCTAGGGAGCAATTTACAGAGCCAAATTTGATGGTGAGGGTAAGTGAGTGACAAAATGGCTGGTCGTGCTGCAGAAGTGGGGGGTGCAGAGGAAGGATTAAGAGCAATGCAGTGCAGGGTGGTACACTGGGTGGAGGGGACGGTTAAGGGAACAAGAGAGTACCCACCAAATTTGGGAAAAGACAGGAGGCAAGTGGATGAGGCTTGGAGGTCCTGTGTCTTGAGGGTGCCAGTCTTACAGACTGTGCCTCACTAGGCTACTCCTAGTCATCTCACTGAGCCATGGCACTTTCCTGAATTAATGTCTTGTTGTCCTAATGCAAATCTTTAAGAAAAAGTAGCCAGTCTTAATTGTTTTTAAGTTACCAGTGATAGAATCTTCATCATAGCCAAACTGGACTGATAGTTAATTACCCTCTATATTTAAAATGTTCAGTTTATTTCTAGTTTGAATGTAACTGGCCTTTACTTTCAGCCGTTGAACAGAGGCAATGCATGGGGGGGGCACAGAGGGGGTACTTGCCCCCCACAGATTGCACTGATGTTGGGGTGCAAAGCACACGGCTGTAGCCTGGCTGGAGTCAGGGCCTGGTAGCAGTGAGGATGGCGGCATGATTTCTGTGCTGATGGTGGGGTGCGGGAAGCCGGTACCTGGCAGTTGGGGCAGCAGTGCAGAGCTCTGCCCTCCCACTGTCAACACTTAGGTGTCATCTATGCCTTTGGGGTTTTATTCCTTTTGTGATATATGGAACAGCCATCTGCTTATCAAATGTTTCTTTCTGATGTAAGTATAAATAAATTCTGAGGTTGTTGCTTGGTAGGTGTAGCACTTGATGGGACTCAGATGTCCTACCCCTAGTTATGCTACTTGTCCTCTGAATAATTCACATCATCTCTCCATGATTCACTTAACTCATTCATAAAATGGAGAACAATTCTGACCTCCTTTATGAAGTTAGTATATAGATCTGGCTATTAGCATTCTGTTTATTAGTAACTTTGTTTTTTAGCTTCTCTTTTGCAGTAGCATGTAGTACTAAGTTGATGGATTTATAGAAGAGATAGCATAGTGTTATAGGCCTGTATAGTGTAGTAATCTGAGTGCATTTGAGTAGTGTATTGTTCCAATATTAAGTCAACCCTGCATAAAAGAACATTGACTATTTTCAGGTTCAACTTTAAGAAAAACATTTATCTCCAAATGTAGGTCAATAACTGCAGATAAAATGCTTGAACTACTATTGCCCTTACAAAGAGAGAATCAGATAAACAAGGAAAGATCCAAAGAGTTAAATGTACTAAAAACCTAAAATAAAGACTTCACTGAAAATAATTCTGATTGACACTTTATTTCATATGCAAAAATAAGGCAAGTAAAAAATATTTAATGAAGGCCTAGTGTTTCCATTCCTTTAGTTCTGTTTATACAGAAATTACATTAAATTCACAGAACTAAGGTAGGAAATTAAAGTTACTTAGTCGTTCCATGTCGGTATCTGACCATACCATACTGCGTCAGTTGATTTATCCATATAGACGTCACTTTAATACTTGAACCACATTCCTGGTTGTAGTCCAGAATCCAGGAAAGAAAACTGGGCATCTGTATACGTGCTCCAGGTTGTGGAGGGGGTGGGGGAGAGCAGGGGATGACACTCTAATTAGAGTGGCTCTGAGAACCACCTAAGTCCTTATTTGTAGAAGCTGAGCCCACCATGATAAAACAGATTGCCTTGTTCTATGACTGTAAGGGTCAGTCATCGTGGCTTATTATGAGATTGCACAAGGTCAACTGCTCTGTACAGTAGCACTATATTGTACAGTATTGCATATGCTGTTTACAGAATGACCCCATAAATAAGGTGAGTGTGACTTTATGGTTCTTGGAGGGGAGGCAATTTACAATCAGAATGATCCATTTGGTATGCTTGTGAAGAGACTGAAAAGAAATTTGATCTCTTTGTGATAAGTGTTTGGAAATTCCAGGCTTCAGGTCTTTCTATAGGCCTTTTCCACTTTCCATAGTCCCCTGTAATAGGGTGCTCCTCTACTGACAACTGGGTGCCCCTTTGTGGTGGGGTGGTATCTTGTTTGACCCCTCTGGGTTTTTTTTCTTTCTGTCTCTCACCTGCCACATCTTGCTGTTAATTGAAATGTTTTTCAAGAGGCTGTCTGTCTTTAAGGAACCTATGCCTGGGCCATAAGTACCTTGTCTCCCTATCATGTCCCCAGCCCCGAGTCTGATGGGGTTGTGTGAGGCTTTGCCCTCTCTCTGTCTTCGCCTCCCCCCATCCTTCCCTGCACATCCTTCTGGCTGAGGGGCAGGTAACCAACCCTGCTGGGCTTCAGTCTGTCTTAGTCTCTTCCTTTTTGTGCTAGCTGTGGCCAGTCCAAGTTCTGACCCCGCCTCCCCGGGCTCTCATCTTCCCAGAAACCATTGAGGTAAGCCAAAAAATCTCTGTGCACTGGGGTCTCTGCTCTCCAGACTCCTTGCCTCCATTCACAGCCCCTCTGGTCCAGCAGATGCTGCTATTATCATGAGCAAGGAAAACAAAAGGAACAACAACAACAACAACAAAAGAACAGCAAGGAGGCCCATGCTGGGCTCTCAAGACAGTCTGTGGCCTTTAGGATGTCCCACTTCCCCAGACTCCTCTGGTGTCACCCCAACCACTTTCTAGTCTGTTTGGGCATACTCAGCCCAATCTTAGAGCTCCTCTAATGTGAACTTTAAAACACCTTCCAATTTTTTTTTCCATAGGGCCTTCTAAGTCACAATGAAAAAAAAAGACAAAAAAAGAAAAGGCTGAGTGTGACTTCTGCCAGTCCCCTGGTCGTAGGTAACTCCTGCAGGTTGCCCCTTAACCCTTCGTCTCGCCCGCCACGACTTTGATGATTCCAGATATGT
>JAGPOW010001338.1:42908912-42980067 GCA_030014935.1 Caiman crocodilus
GTCGTCCCCCTGCTCACATGTCTCCGGTGAGTTTCCTGCACCTCCTTTCGACCCCAGGGGTCCCTCTCGTGCCCCTAGTGACGGCCCGACGCCGTCACACTGAGCTTTACCAGTGTGAGCTCCTGGCCAGGACTTGGCCTCTTTCTTCCTGTTGGTGCCTGATCCTCTTCTCTACTGCCAGTTGCTTGCCTTGCCTCCCCCCTACCTGGCTGGAGCCTCCCTGGACCGCTGGGGTCATCTTCACCCTATCTGTCCTGGCTGGGTCCCTCCTAGAACGCAAGTTCTAGTCTTAAAGGGGCCCCATTGCCTTTCCTTTCCTGGTCCCCTCTTCTCTGTAACAGGGCTATGGTCCCCTGTTACAGGCCATGAAGAATTTTTTTTCCTCATGAATATAGTCATAGAAAATTAGGGATGGAAGAGACCTCAGGAGGTCATCTAATGCAACAAGTTAATGGCTTCCAGCTGCATGTGTATTTTCCCTCACCTTCCTTTAAAGTAGTGGTTTTCCGGCTGTGTTCCATAGAGCCCTGGGTTTCCGCAAAGACACTGGGGGTAATGGTGGAATGGGCTGGGTGGTGGTACACCACCATTGCCAGGCCTGGTTGCTATAAGCCAGGCTCTGTATTAGCCCGCAAGACAGGGGAAGGGAGGGGGTTCTGTGGCAGAAGAAGCGATATGAAAAGGACCTTAGGAAATTGGAAAACCACTGCTTTAAAGCACTGGCCAGTTGCCAAAACCAGAGGTGTGAGTGGCTAGAATGCTAGCCCCTCTGGCCTATCTGGCTCATGCAGTCAGGATCAATAAGTTGCAACATGTGGGTCTGGTGGGAATTTTTTCCTCCAGAGTGGCATAGACCCTGTTTTTTGGGGAGGGGTTGTTGGGTTTTTTTACTAGTGGTGGTATTTTTTCTAGTGGTATTTTCGCACCCTATCCCCCTGCCATTTAATGCAGGGTGTGGTTCTCTTCCTAGGACTGAATTCATTTGCTTCCATTGTAGTGGCAAAACATTAATAGTGCCTTTTTCCTTCCTGCTCCTTACCTGTGGCACACTGTAGGGTTTTCTTATAGGGCAGTTTGTGGTTGTGGTATGTGAGAAGGGTCAAAGAAAATATTCATCTTGTTGGAAAACTGGTTTTCCAGCAAGCATAAAAAAATTGAGCTTGAGGGCCTGTGTGTGTGAAAAAAAAGCCTGGTTTGGCCAGTAAGGCTGGTATTGTTCAGTCAAAACAGATGTAATTAAAATGGTGTTAAAAATCTGTGTATGCTTATGAGCTGTGTATGCTTAATATAATTTGGCATATAACTTCAACAGAGAGGCCAAAGATATTAATATGAATGAGAGAGACTGATGCGTTATGATAGCATGAAAAATATGTTGTACCATGTCTGAGCTATGCATGTTCTTTAGAGAAGACAATGATTTGGAGGGTTACTAGTTAGGAATGGGGTAACTGACCTGGGCACATCAAGAGCTAAAATTTTATCTGTTCTTGGAACATGGTTGAACTTGAACATTTTCTGAGGTTTGGAAAAATGTGATTAACTTCTCCCCTGTTCTTTATCTGTCAATAGTGGAATATGCAACACTCCCAACAGATTCAAACTCTCATGTGTTCTGGGGGGTTTCCAAGCACATGATTCACTCTAGATATCAAAGTTAGTTCCCAACATGCCATAGTGCAAACTTTAATACCTTTGCCTACTACCGTTTGGAAAAGGATTGAACAGCCTTTCTCTGAGAAGTGTAATGCTAGTGAAGTACAAGTAGGCCTAAACCATTTCAATAAAATCTGGAAAAAAGTATATTAAATGATCTTACCCAACCATTCTCAGAGCAAGACTGCCTCAATTATATTTCCCTTCTCCTTCATAAGAACATTGCATATGGAAGGAGCGAGATTATGAATTATCCAGCTGACCACCATCATGATGAAAAGCAATAGATCTGTTGTAAACTTCCGTGGTAGCATGGGACATTTGTCACCAAGTTTCCATAAACACTGCTGCCGTAGCAGAGGAGAAGGAAACCTGTCTACAGCAAAGTGATAAACATCTCAGTGAGCAAAGCAAATCTCTGAACCTCTGCAATGTTCATCCCTCTCTGAAGTTAATCCAGACCCACTCCTGAGCATGAAATTATCTTTAAATAGCTGACATAAGTAACATTTCCATTTAAGAACAAGGTCAGACTATTTCAAAATATCATCCATGGTGAGGTTAAGTATTGAGGGTTGGAACAGAGCCCCTGGTATGAGAGACTGTTTTGCTTTCTAATATGTATTTTCTTTCTGAGATACCTACAGTAAGTGCCTTTTAAGCCACCTGCATCCCATGATTCATTTTAAAGCACACCACAGTGGGCACATCTACATGAGATGTGTACTGCTGATCTGATTAGCATGGCAGTAAACATCTCAGTATCTACACATGTGCCACTATCAGGGTGCAGGAAACTTTGCAACTTTGCAACAAGGTAGCACTTGTAAGCTGCTTACAGACCTGGGGGAAAAAATGGACATTACTTTAAACCCAGTGTGCACCTGCACCAAGCACAGTGCATGCCCATAAGAGGCATCGTGTTAGTTGGACTCGGTTTGCCCAATGTTTGTATAGATTGGGTGCTTCAGCAGGGCTTTTTGGTGCTTTTATCTAATAACTGATTAAATCAGTTCTATTAGATAAGAGAGCCAAAAGCCCCACTAAAGTGCCTAATCTAGGCAGACACTGCAGAGCCTGGTAAAACTACAGCACTGCTTTTTCCGGTAAAATGCTGGTTTTGGGGTTTTTCACATATAAAGAGTGGGAATAATATTACTTCAAGGTGTTGCTTGTTTTTGCATGACAAATATCATGTTCATTTGGGGGGTTGAGGGGGTAGGGGAGTTCTTGCCATATTTTTATAATTTCCATCTAAAAATGCATTGATAAAACAATGTCAAGATTTCAGAGTCAAATACTCAAAAGTTAGGAAATTTCAGAATTGCCTTAATTCAGACTCCTTGTGACTATGCATTGTGTGATATGATTGTGATTATATGAGCACATAGTATCCTTTTCCACCAGTCCCCATTTAATCAGAAAATGACTTTCTGGGGTGGCCTGTTGAATGAATTGTGGAAAAAAATAGGAGCAAGGATTTAGGAAGGATTTGAAAGGGATGGGGGACTTTGTGTGACATGCAGGTCTGGTAGACTATTCCAGATGGAAGGAGCAACTTTGGAAAAGCCTTAAGACCCAAAGACACATTCAATTTATACAGGACACATTCAATTTATGACCTTCCATTCACGTTCCATGATAATATAGAAAGTTAGAATCAAAATCGCATTTTGCCCTTAAGTTCCCTCATTTGAAGATGTTCATTTTGCTTTTGAAAGGATGCAAGTTTAATTTATTGAGCTGTTATTGAATGGGAACGGTCTTTCTGATTCTAAACAGGGAATTGAGTATAATGAGACCAGGGGCACAATGGAGCAGGATTATTCTGAATGGATTTTTGTTACTTAATTGCCTAAATTCCATCTTTAGGCACCTGGTTGAGCTTAATCTCATCTGGTCTTGTCTGATACCTATTGGTTTTGATTTTAATTTAACAAAGATCATTTGAAGTACTTATGAAAGTCAAATTTCTATTTCTTTCCTAGTTCCAATCAAGTGCTATTAACTGGAGGAAATGCCACATAGAATCTATTCCTCAAGAAGATTGTGGACAAATCCAAGCAAACCTCTGCTTCAAGCTGTGTGGTGCGTACATTAGAATCCCAAGCAGAAACTGCAGTGTAGTTCACAGAAGGCTATTATTGAGTTTTTTTACACAATGCTATAACAAACAGGGAAGTATTCATTAAGTGCAAGTACTGGTTGCTATGGATGTTTTGCTTTCCTAATATTTTGACCTTGCCAGAAAAAGCACAGTATAACCATTTGTTTCTCTTTACAAGACCCGACTTGTAAATCAGAATGCATGGAAATTGTCACCCGTGACTTCACAAAGTAGTAGTGAAAAGCATCCAGGAGTTAAAATATATATTGCCAACTCTGATGACCCTACTTTTGGGGGGTGGAGGGAGAGGGGAACAAAATATGACACTAGCACATGTAGAATATTTTTTTTCATTGGTTACACTCTCCACACAGAAATTAATTGATCAGGAAAGGGAGCCAGATTAAATGACTGATTTTAGAAATAGCTTAATGAGTTTCCCATAGTAGTAGTGTTGGAAATGGCTCCAATTTATCAGGAGCCTATCAGGGAAAATCTGTAGGCCTGGCAAAATTGATTGTCTGGGCTATGTGATATATGTAGTCTCTTTATGATGTGTGATGTATAATATGATACGTCATTGAAACATAGCAGAGTGAATAATCCATGAAAAATATGACTGACTGAAATATTTCTTCTAAAGTAGTTTTTGGCCAAAAAATAAAACCCAAATGTTGTGTCTTCTTAAAACATTTTGCAACCGGATCTAGTAAATAATTATTTATTCAATAAATTTTGGGCTTACTTTGTTTGCAGAAAAATTCTAGCAAGATAATACCCTTCTTTTTTTTGCTTTGGTGATGATCTGTTTTGAATTTAACTTGTTTGAAGTTTCAGATGTATTCTGTTGTTATTGGAAAAATAAAAATATGATGCTCTCTATTTTGAGAGATTGTACACTTACAATGGTCTTTTTGGGTGCAAGTGCTTATAACAAGTTAATATATTAATTTACTTTCACCAGGTATTAACAAGTATAAGCTTAAATTCATTTTTCATTGATGTTAATACATGAATATACCATTCAAAATGAAAAGCAAACACAGGAAGTACATAAAAACCAAACCAGTAAATTGGGGTAAATATTAAAATACATTTTTTTTCACTCAGTTCTTGTCTGAACATTACATTATCCATTAACAGAGTTGGGGAAGGAGTGACTTTCCTCTCCTTCGCTACCAATCTATCTTTCATGGTACTGCTGAGGAGACATTTTCAGCTGTGGAGCAAATGAGTTGATAGGTTTTCCTTTTCTCCCCACTGAATATCTAAATTTATTTCTAAATGATCATATGGTTTAGCAAAAATAGGTTAACCATTCATTCACCTTAAAGCTAGAGATATAATTTTATTGCTGAGTTGAGCTAAAAAAATCCAAGTGTTCTATATGCTTCCCAAGTAGTGAATAACATTTGAAGTCATTATAGTCATATCATTTTTCATGGGTTTGACAATAACTAGAAATATTTACATTCTCTACTTAAAGGGGTACTGACTTTTACTACACTATTTCTCTTATTACAATTAATCGGGAATTTTGGAGAAGCAGAAGTCAGTTCTTAACAAAGATTTTGGGTATATCTACAAAAACTTGTCATAATACTAGGGAGTGCCACCAAGAAACAATTCATCACTCTGCCTTCATTATCCAACACAGATGTACTGTAGCTGCTTTAATGCATTACTGAGTGCATGCCAAGGAAAGCTCTCTCAGGGTGCTGACAGACATAAGAACATAAAAAGTGCCATACTGGGTCAGACCAATGGTCCTAGCCCAGTAGTTCTCCATCTGTGACAGTGGCAGAAGTAGATGCTTCAGGGACAACATTAAACCAGATGGATGTAGAGTGATCCATCCCTCATCCATTACCCTACCTAGCCTTTGCCAATATTGGTTTAGAGATAACAGAGGAAACCATTCTATTCAACAGATATTTAAAGATCTATCATCCATGAATTTGTCAAGTCCCTTTTTCAATCTGGCTATGCCATCTGCCTTGACCACCTTTTGTGGCAGTGAAGATCAAGTTAACTACACATTGTGTAAGTAAAAGTATTTTCTTATGTTAGTTTTACACCTGTCTCCCACTGACTTCAGTGGGTGCCCTTAATTAAGTTAATGGCACTATGGAATATGAACATACATCTCAGCAAACAAATATCCTACTCTCTGCATGTGCATGGCAAGATGCACTATTTTTAGGATCAGGGAAATAACTTGTAGTTTAAACCCTCACACTGCATGGGCTGCCCTGCACATGGGTTTATAGTTTCCACATACAAGGTAGGGGGAAGGGGAAGAGGAACTACTGACAGGCAGAGAGAGCCAGTGCCCCAAACACAGGTTGACAAATGCCCAGAAAGTTTAAACTTGAACACAAGACAGCAGTGTGTGGGCTGCCCAGTGTGGACAAGTCCCTTTGTATATGGCTTGACCAGCACCGTGCACCCCTAAAGGGGTATGCTACCTCCTCAGGGCACTCACCTGCCACAATTTGATGGTAATAATTAGAGAATTCTCTCCTTGAGAAGGAAAAAACAGCTCTGCTATCAGGGCTGTGTCAAATAGTCCAAAATAGTCAGTTATGTCCTGTAACGGGGCCTTACAGGGGGCTCATCTAACCCCAGTACTCCCACCACAGTCTCCAGGCTTAAGTACAGGCTCCTGCTGTTAAGGCATCACAACTAGGAGGAACTTTCAGTACCTTCCTGAATGATTCCCAGGAAGTCTCTGCAGTCCAGTAGAAATAAAAATGCAAGAATACGGGCAAGGGTATTCCTCACCTCTGGCCTCCATTGCTCCCTGGTGCAGCGTTTTCCTTTTCACAACTGCTTGTGCCTTTTTCAGCTGTCTGGCCTGTACTCCCAGCCTATCAATGCTGGTTTCTTGTCCCCAGCTGTAGCTCATCTCTCCTGTGTTGAGGGGAGACACTTGGGCTGAATTAACATCAAGTGACTCCTTCCCTCAGGTTATAAACAGTCTGGGCTGTTTCAGCCCCATCTTAATGTTTCCAAATAGGTCTATCCCTTTTCAGGGGTTCTGTTTGCCAGTGGGAACCTTCAGGGGCCTGAACTGCCTCTATGTTCATCTGGGGCTCTCTGCAACACAAACTTTCCCTGCTGGGATACTTCTCCCCTTCTTTTGAGAATGCTCTGCAGGTAAGGGTTTACTTATTTTATTTTGACCAATCTCATTTCCTTCTACAACCAGGTAACCTATCACCTGGACAAGGGAGAAGAGATTGATGTCATATATCTTGACTTCAAAAAAGCCTTTGATCTGGTTTCCCATGATCGCCTCTTGCAGAAACTAGCCAATTGTTGCCTTGGGTCCTCCACGATCCACTGGCTGGAAAATTGGCCCCGTGGTCGGACCCAGAGGGTAATAATTGATGGAAGTCACTCATCATGGTGTCCTGTGACCAGTGGGGTCGCCCAAGGCTCTGTCCTTGGATCCATGCTGTTCAATATCTTCATTAATGATGTGGACACTGGCATCAGAAGCGGACTGGCCAAGTTCGCTGATGACACCAAACTTTGGGGCAAAGCATCCACACCAGAAGGCAGGTGGGTGATTGAGGCTGACCTAGACAGGCTCAGCAAGTGGGTGGACGAGAATCTGATGGTGTTCAATGCCAATAAATGCAAGGTTCTCCACCTTGGGAAATAAAACCCACAGCATCCTTATAGGCTCAGCAGTGCTATGTTGGCTAGCACTGAGGAAGAAAGAGAGTTGGGGGTCATGATTGACCACAAGATGAACATGAGTCTGCAGTGTGATGCTGCGGCTAGTAAAGCGACCAAAAAGCTGGCTTGCATCCAGAGATGCTTCTCAAGCAAATCCTAGGATGTCATTCTCCCCTTGTACTCAGCCTTAGTGAGGCCACAGCTGGAGTACTGCATCCAGTTTTGAGCGCCACAATTCAAAAAGAATGTGGAGAAGCTTGAGAGAGTCCAGAGAAGAGCCACGCGCATGATCAGAGGTCAGGGAAGCAGACCCTACGATGACAAGCTGAGAGCCCTGGGACCCTTTAGCCTGGAAAAGCGCAGGCTCAGGGGTGATCTGATGGCCACATATAAGTTTATCAGGGTGACCACCAGTATCTGGGGGAAGGTTTGTTCACCAGAGCGCCCCAAGGGATGACAACTAGGTCGAATGGTCATAAACTACTACAAGACCATTTCAGTCTGGACATAAGGAAGAATTTCTTTACTGTCCGAGCCCCCAAGGTCTGAAACAGCCTGCCACCAGAGGTGGTTAAAGCGCCTACATTGAACACCTTCAAGAGCAAACTGGATGCTTATCTTGCTGGAATCCTATGATCCCAGCTGACTTCCTGCCCCTCAGGCAGAGTGATCTTCCAAGGTCGATGATCTTCCAAGGTCCCTAATGTCTATGAAATCTATGAAATTTCTGTGCTCCCAGACCTGTCTAAGGGCCTCTTCTGTTTGCTGCTTCTGAACAGGCTCTGCAGTTTCCCTGTGGCCTGCCCCTTACTGTTGGGGCTGCTTGACTTCCAAATACTAAAGGAAAGGAAGCAAGTATAGACTTCCCTCCTCCCATTCCCTCTACTCTTCTACACCCCATATGGCTTTAAACTTCCCTGGTCAGGGGAAGTTTATCAGGCCTCTCTGCCCAACACCTGTCAAACTTAGCTCTTCAGCCCAACACAGGCTGCACCACTTAGGTTCAACATGCTACATGGTCTAATTAAAGTATGATACAAACCAGCCACAAAGATGTTCCACATTAATTGGAAACATCTTTGAGGCTGGTTAGCCATTTTATTGCATCATAAATTGTTTGCATGTGTGTAATGTTACTATTTGTGGTACAGTTAATGAGTGTTTGCCAGAAGGACTTATTGGAATGTGCTCAGTGCCACACTAACATAGCTGCATCATTCCCAACCACGTCAAGGGAAAAGCATGCACAGAGCATGCTGGGCATGCTTCACTGTGGCACTCCCTAGCACCATACTGTGGAAGTGCAGATGTGCCCCTTGTGACCTCACACTGTGACTAGATAATGTTATATTTTAACCAAACTGTCAAATCTGGGTTTCTTAGAGGAGTATTTCATGTGTTTGGGAATTACCTCATGCTCTCTAGCCTTTGTTGATGTCCCAATATACTCCCTACTATAGTTTCTGTTTTCAGTGGAACTATGTATTAATCTTCATGCAGCACATACAAATCAAATGTCAGTGACCTGACAGATTCATGATTAACTCCAGGTATAACCTACCATGATTTTTCTTCCTAGTTCTCACCTCTTTTGACCAAATTTTGCTCATGTGTATGCATGTTTCCTAGATATCTCAAAAGAAGGTATGTACATGTACCTCAGGAGGAAATCTGGTTCAGAGCTGAGCCTAGAAATGATTATTTTTGTTCTGTATTTTTATAGCACCTACTACAGTAAGGGTCTGTGCCATGATGGGAGATCTGTGTCTTTGATCCTATAAGTCTATGTTCAAGGTTCCAGGTCCATGTCCAAGACAGGGGCTCTTGGGCACTACCACAGTAACATTAATGCATAATAAATATATTCAATAACTAGAATAACATTATCATTATTAAATTGGAATAAAATGTTTGGAGCTTACAGGTATCTCCTAACTTCCTATTTAAAATTTGTTCCTAGTTTTTATCACTGTTGATTAAATTCCTTTAAATTTAGATTACTTTAAATGACTTATGGGTATTGTAATTTAATCATTACCATGTAATCAATATTTTATGTCCCCCAATATATTCCTTGAGTAAATAAGAATAAAAGTTTTATTAAAAACAAAAAGAAGTTCATATCTCACCTAAGCTTCATTTCATACAAAACAGCAGACTCAATCTATTGCATAGAGAACAAGTTAGGGTAGAATCTGATATTTAAAAGTGCCAGCCAGTGGATTCTTCTCCCTCTTGCTCTCCACCCCCCCACCCCCCCGCCGCCGCCAAGGCAACCCAAAGAATGAAGCAACTGAAAAGGAAATAAGGAAGGAAGCAAAGTTCTAGAGACTGGACACCTATTGTGATCTATTGTCACTGGTGTGAAGTGAAAGGACAAGCAATATGCACCAATTTAAGCAAAGTGGAAGAAAATTCCAGTAATCAAAAAGCAACCATATGAAACTATACAGCTTCTTCAGTTATTACAGTATCTCTGAAGTTCTTTGTTCAGCAATGCTGTTATAAAGCCCTGAATCCAGCAGGAGCACAAATCAAGTAGTCAAGCCTAAGTGTTTTGGGGCCATATTTTGTAATTCTTACTCAATAAAAGACTCCCACTGGCTGCAGGATTGAGTTCATGTTGTTTTGCAGACAACCTGATTGATTTTGATCGATAAACCTTTTCAACTCATTCCTAACCCAGCATAGGGATATTAATAAATTATTGGCTGGGAATAGAGGTACCAAATTCCAATATTTGAGAATTTAGAGTGAAGCTGGGAGAAGGGCTTTTTAGAGGTTCATTAAATATTTTCTTAGAATATCCCAACATTTAACCTGGCTTAATTATGTGAATGATTCTTGGACAATAGTTTCAGTCACTGCCCAGTCTCTGTTCACATAGTTAAGCAAAGTAAACAGACTTGCTACCTGATTTTATAAGGAGAAAAATATACAAGATATCTGGTAACATAAATAGCCTCAAACAAAGGCTTATCTAAATATTCTAAAGGGAAAATGTTGATTAAGCAGCATTTAGGGGTAAGTTATGGCTTCCCCATCAAAGGAACAAATTGGAGAAGACACAAGTATCATCTTTCTTCTTTAGTCTCTCTTACTACTTCTGAGCAGCAAGCTACCCTTGTTTATTGAATTATGTTATCTGGGTGTGGGAGGCAGGGGTTTTACTAGGCCAGTCATGGGTGTGGCTTAATGAAATCAGATAAGCAATGGCTCCACATCCCTTGAGCACAAGACAATGTTGAGGAAAGTGCTGGAGGGATTATACTACGCCCTTTTAGTATATAAGAAGGAGCTGCCAAAATGAGTTACTCCATCTCCCAGCAAGTCTGGATATCCTTGGTCTTGCCACATGCAAGCCTAATGTTTCCTGTACTTCAGGTTGTATTGGATATTTCTTCTTTTCCCATTACCACTCTGTAGGAATATCAATTTAGCTATTAGAGATACTTGGCCTCTCACATCCAAAAAATTCAAACATGTCTCCAAAAAATAAAAAATAGCCTTTGTAGAAATTAGATCTCTAACCCTGGGCTTTGAGATTTCTAAAGGGGCAGCAGATACAACCCATCCAAATAATTAAATTTTGGCAGGAAACTCCTAGTTGCCACATTTAGAATAACAAAATCATGCAAGAGGGTTTTTTTGTCTTTTTTTTAAATGTAATTGCCTGCAAAGATCAAAAGCATGCATCTTCAAAATTAGCATTTTAGGATCATGCCTCTGATAACCAGTTTATAAAATGCTCGTGCACTGCCTGAAATCATTCCATCTGCATTCTCCATTGGTTTATAGTTCGTGAAGTCTTGCTAGTGAAAACAGTCAGATGACATTAACCACACTGAAAACTTCATCATGTACCCCAGTGCCTGCCCTGCTGTGGTGCCTGTGGGCCCCCTTCCCCTGTACCTTCCTCCACTGCCTGTTGCTACTCCCATTCCCCCAGTGTAGCTGCTCAATTGCTGCTGCTTACTTTTAGTTGTGGCCCACCTCAGGGCATGGAGCACATTGTGGCTTTGGGCCTTGCCTAGCCACACAGTAGCAGTGTAGCTGTAGCCCAATCCCAAAAGAGGACAGGCAGGGGACCAACAGCTGTGACACTGACCCAAGATCCAAATCTAAGCCTTGGTTGGGCCAGAGCCACAGCAACAGCCTCCTCCCCGCTCTTGTACTTGAATCTAAGACAAGGGGCTTTCCCCTTCCCATATTGAATGGGGGGTTACCTCATCTTGGATTTGAGTAAATATAATATTTAACTTTTAACCATGACTCTTCTGCAATAAGCAGGATCTAGAGCACAGCAAGCAAAGGAGAAGCAGCCAAAGAATTTTCACTCAATGTTACTTTAGTCATGTTTTGTGCTCTGCGCTTCTCTTCTGAACAAACTATATTGTGACTGAACTGAGACACTACTTGCTTGTTCATGACTTTTTACAGACGAAGGGCTTGATCACTGAGGAAAAATTTCTGTTCATTTTACTGGGAGTTTTATCAGGATAATGACTTCAGTATTTGGGCCCTAAATTGGTATAATAAGATACTAGCCATATGTAGAGAACATGACTGGTAAATCTTCTACTTTCCCAAAATATACACATATGAGCACAATATCTAGGAAACATGACTATTTATTGACTCTTCTTCAGTCATAGCACAAAAAGCACAAAGGGTAATGAAATATTATTGTAGTTTGCATTGGTTTTGGCTAATTTATTTGGTTTTGGCTAATTTCCAGTTGCATTGTCTATGAAGTATGGAATGTTTTCTCATTAAATCACCCTTATAAGATACCATGCTTTAACCTACTGATGCTACCAGTGGTGTTTTGATTTATTCAATTTAACTAGGATCAGTCAAAAATTTTCCATCATAATTTTTCATTGGAAAACGTGGCTTGAACAGAGTAATTTTTTTCATAAAACACATGTGCTTTGTTCAGAAAATGTTGGTATTTAACTAGAAACAATTTTAAAACTATGAAGGTTTGAGTTTTCAGCTGAGAGCTAAATGTTTTAGTTCAGTAATACTACCACAGGACCTCATGGGAAGTGCAGCTTATGTGCCTCCCTCCTCCATTCTCCTCTGTGGTCCAGGTTCTTCAGCTGTACTACCTCTCCAAGTTGTAGGATAGCCAAGGGTTCCCATGATGCACTGCAGTTGATTATGAAGAGGCAAGATATGTATCATGAGACCTATGGTCTGTAAGGCAACCATCTGTCCCCTCTTTTTTACCAAGACAATCCTTTTATAAATACCTGTCCCAAGGGTCCCATCAGTTTGGTTAAAGGAATGCTTTTGTTCTGTTTCCAGCAAGACACTTGGGAGAGGTGTTTAAAAAAGGACTGTGCCAGGAAAACAGGGTCTGTTTCCCACCTCCACCACTGTCCAGTGTTCCCCGCCCTTAGCCATATTCTCCAACATGCTTTTCTGAGGTGGGAGCTCTGAGAAACCTGAGCCTGCCAGCCATTGACAGGGTTGGCGGGCTGGTGAAATGAAGTGTCCTGTTTTGACACTGGAAATATGGCTACCCAACACAAGTTGCCTGAAGTACGACTCCCATAAAATATTACCACACCATTTCTGAGTTTGTATTTTCAATTTTCATCTAGGGTTTCATTTTTGGGGCCAAAATGTCCAGTTTCTCATTACTTGGCAAAAAGTAAAAAATTTCCACACATATAGAACATCTCAGTGACAATAACATGCTTTATATTTGTCATGGTGTGGGCTCCTCTCCCCACCCCATTTCCATACCAGCTGTAAATTCTTTTAAGAAACATTCCTATTTTATGAAAATCAAATTTAACAGTAATTTTCTTCACTATTATTCTACTTGACCTGTAACATATATAATTACTATAAACTTGGCTAGAGGACAAAAAGATAAGGGCACTCGTTTTCATAAGATATGATAGAATGCCCCGTAACACAGATATTTCCACATTGAAGGATATACTTTTCAGAACTGGACTTATTTTAGTACAAGCCATTTCATATGGAAGCATCTAGTTGTATTAACATCAGTGCCATTATAAAAGGATATACCGGATGTGTATTTATACTTCATTTCTTTGATAATTTGACTTCTTTATGTTAAATTAGTTAATAAAATCATTTTTTATTGGCTCCCTCTAAACCAATAACAGCTTATAATCACTGTACATCTCAGATGATTGTTCAAACCACTTTTTTTACTATCTCATGATGATAACCTCATTTGAAATTTGCTCACTAGAAAATACTAGTGAAGAAAAAAAAAGTATCCTTTATTTTTATCTTTTTTTTGTATCCAGCATACTGACCCACCATTCCATTCAAACTCTCAGCACTGCTCCTTTCAATTCTAGCATTATTCTCGAAGCTTAGCAAAGCACACACATTGATTGGCAGCAATTGAAAGGCGCTAAAAAGCCATCCAGAAGTGTAAGAAAAATACCATACAACTGTGTGAGTATATACTAATCCACTAATCTCTTTTAACATACTCCTTTGTTTAAGCAGACTTCAGTTATTAAATTTGATACCGATATTACATCTTACACAACTGATTATTACTATGTAGTCTGTCCTATTACTATGTAGTCAGCTAATCCTCAATTTGAGGAAAGATTGATTTTTACACAAACATAGAAAAATAGTCTACATGAGAACTAAGGCCTTTTGTTGCTGACAAATGTCTGAAGTACTTTGTTACAACTATGTTAATACAAGTTTGGTATCAACTATAAGTAAATTTACATAGAAAATGACATACTATATATTGTGAGCCCAAGCCCACAACAGAAACAGTGACATCAATAAAAGCATGGCTAATTGATTGCTTTAATGTGAAACTGAGCTGCTTATAAATGGCTAAATTATTAAAAATAGAAACAGACATACACATGCATATATAATATAAACAACTATAATAAAATAATGTTAAAATCAATTATAAAATCTCAGTATCACTAAGAATATCAGAGAAGCTTAACTCTGATGCCTAAGCATTAAAACTGCTCAATTTATGTTGAATTTTGAAACTTTCCATGAAATAAGGGATAGGTTTTTTATAGTAGAAGTTTTACCAAAAAAAAATAGTTTTCAACCAGCGATAGATCTAAGAAGAAATGTCAAGGGGCAGGGCTCCTGTCAAGGGGCAGGGCTACCCATGTGGCCCTCCATGGCTTGCCAAAACTATGTAAGTGGCCCTCCGCCCAAAATAATTGCCCGCCCCTGGGCTAGACTGTTCTCAGTGGTGGCAGATGACAGAACAAGGAGCAATGGTTTCAAGTTGCAGCAAGGGAAGTTGAGGTTAGCAATTAGGAAGAATTTTATCACTAGGAGGGTAGTAAAACACTGGAACAGGTTACCCAGGGAGGTGGTCAAATTTCCATGCTTGGAGGTTTTTAAGACTCAGTTAGATAAAGCTTTGGCTGGGATGATCTAATAGGGGATGGTCCTGCTTTAAGCAGGGGGCTGCTAACTAACTTCCTATGATTCTATAGTACAAGTCATCACTATCTTTATCTAAACCAGACTTCAGTGAATCTGGGTGCACAGGTCACAAAGAACAATCCAAATTGTCACCACTTAGTAGCCACAAAACTGCTTAACTAGAATCATTTGGTGTCTCTATTTACCTCGGAAAGGTCCCTGCACACCTAGACTTGGACTGCTGCACATGCTCAGAAGTTACCTAGGTCAGCCACCTAAGTGCCTCACTTCTATCAAAGCTTTGTCATGAACAAAATCAATGTGGAAAGAGTGTTCATTGTACCTAAGACCTTGATTTCTTAAGTGAGGTCAGACTGCTTGGTGCTGAGCTTATGCAATCAACTCAATACAAAACACAGAGAAAGAGGTGGTAGTGGTGTCACACATCATTTGACCAACAGCCTAGTTGTAGGACAACTTGATAAGGAAGCCAGAAACCTAGATTTTAATCCCCACGTCAGCCTGAGACCATTCAAATCCACATCTGTCACTTTCCAGAGGAGTGCACTTATGACAAGCCTACAGACTAGGTGAAGTGGGTGCTTGCTCCACCATTTCTGTTGACCCTAGTTCAGTGGTCAGCCAAGACATTTATAGGACAAGAAAGAGAGCAAGCCTTGGTGACCTAGTTGTTGTAGAACGCCTCTGGGAAGGAGGAGTCCTGGGTTTAGGCCACTGATCGTACATTTCTAACTTCATGGGCAAATGTTCTTAGAAGATTATTGGGCAAAAAGTGAATGGCACCACCACCTTTTCCCCATGTTCAACAGGGAATTGTGCATTGTGATTCAGGCAGGTCCCTCAGAACAATCTGCATCTCAACATAATGAAAATGCCACCTTGAAATCCTGAGTCTGATCGTAAGATCCAAGGAGCAATTCAGCCAAGTGACTCCCTACTGAGCAATTAGGGTGGCATCTAAGGCCCCATTTACTACATAGGAAACCTAGATATGTAATCCAGTCATTCATAACATTCCCATGAGGTAGGACATCTAAATATAGGCATTGCAATGAATAATGGAGGCTTCTTAGAAGTTAATTAGGATCTAACCCAGGGATGGGCAAAACGTGGCCCAGGGGCCGGATGTGGCCCACCAGGCTATTCTATCTGGCCTGCAGAGCCCCTACAACATTTAGAAAATTAATGTTAATCTGCCCTGGGCTGCCTGTCATGAGGCCTTGATAGCTTGCCAAAACTCAGTAAGTGGCCCTCTGCCCAAAAAATTGCCCGCCCCTGAATTCTAGCCTTTAGCTATTCTGGTGCAATCCCACAGATTTTTTGAGGTTTTATTGCATGCACGGTTCATGGGCTTCAAAATATTTCCTTGCTAAAATGCAATTTCCTTATTTTACAATGGTAGTAGATGAAATTCTTTCAGCAGATGATCACAAAGTTGATTAGCATCACTTAGACCTATTTCTAAGGTTTCTGTGGGGTTTATTTGTGGCTCCCTCGGCACTGGGGAAAATGTTAATGTTACATTTTTGCTTGTTATCACACTGTAAGGACAAAGAAACAAATCTTAAAGCAAATTAAAAGGGGACAAAGGTGTACCACGGAGCATCTGAACTGTGGTAACTGTCCATCTGTATACTTTTACCCTGTGGTATATGAAAATTAAACCACAGTAATTCAGTTCTGTTTCATTCTAAGGAATGCTGCACCAGTTTAGCTTTCATCTGCTATAAGATAAGGGCAGGCAGACAGGCTGGTGGTACACATGACAATTGTCACCATGTACATGTGATAAAAATTTCTTTTACGTGGCTTAATAGCATTATGCATTACACATGCATGAGGTTTGGGGGTTTCAATTGAGTTTGCAACATTGCAAACTAAACCACATCCCTAGGTAACTTAGTTTGCAATATTGCTACTTGTAATGTTGCAGCTTTTAATCTGACAGCTCACCCCCTGACTGTGGGAGACACAGGCAGTCTTTGCCAAAAGAAAGATCGGGGCCCCTTGCCACTTCCTCCTTAAGCAGGTGCCTGATGGCTGCAGGCACCTACTGAAGGCAGAAGCAGCAAGGGGCCCAATCATTTTTATTCTTTTCTTTTCTCATGGAGCCTGCCTGCTTCTCCCATGGCTAGGGGGTGATCTGGTGGTGGGCCAAGCAGCCCTGCCCTTTCCCTTCATGGCAGCAGCGTCCCCCAGCACTGCTTGGGCAGGCTGCTATTGGGCTAGATGCTGCCTTAGCTTTCAGGCAGCATCCAGTCCAATCCAACTCTTCCCCAAGCCTGCCAGGGCTTCCAATGACACTTGCACTGTTCCCGCTGCCTTCCCACCACCTAGCAATGCCTGGAAATGGGCTGGTTTGCCTCTGGGGAAGTACAGGGAGGCAGCAGGAGAGCAGCTAGATAAACTGGTGGCTGGAGAAGGTGACAGCAACAGTGCATGGGGCACTGGAAGCTTGAGTTAACGGACTTCCAGCACCCCATTCACCATCCTCACCACCTTCTCTGGCCATCAGCACACCCAACCACCCTCCTGCTGCCACCCCGTGCTGCCCCAGTGGCAAAACAGCCCATTCCCAGGTGGTCTCAGGTGGCAAGAAGGCAGTGAACAGGGTGCACTGCTGGAAGCCCCAGCAGACTCAGAGAAGAGTTGGATCCAGCTGGGTGCTGCCCCTGAGCTGGGGCAGCACCTGGCACACTAGCAGCCCACCCTGTGGCTCTGGGGCGCAACACTGCTGTGGAGGGAAGGACCAGGAGCCCCTGCAGCTCAGGGACTTCTCAGCTCACCAGCAGCTTACCCCTCCCACCCCTCTCCCCTGGCTGTGGGCAGGCTGTTTTCAGGCAGTGGGGAGGGAAGGAGAAGGATTGGGCCCCTTACCATAACAGTGATGGAAGCTCCTAAATTGAAACAGTGGGTTTCAACCATTTCAGTTTAGGGGCATAGAATAAAACCCTGAGGACTAACCCCCTGTCACGTGTACAAGCCCCCAGTAGCTATCAAGGGAAGTGGTGCTGGCTCCTACCCTGGGGGTCTTTAAGAAGTGGCTTGATGCCTACCTGGCTGGGATATTTGAGCCCAGGTTTTCTCCTGCTCAGGCAGGGGGTCGGACTTGAAGATCTACAAGGTCCCTTCCGACCCTACTTCTATGATTCTATGATCATGGAGCAAATGCTTCACAGTAAATTGCCATACATCCAATTATCTCCTGCAATTAGTTTGTTTGTGTATATCCTGTGCCTTCTGTTTGTGTTCATGGTCCCCATACTATCACGTGTGCTGTGACATTACAGCATTTCTATATATGATTACGATATCTGGCTATCTGCACAGGGTGAATCTCACCTATTCAGTAGAAAAGGGGATCCAATAGCTGCACATGGAAGTAATGATAAAAAAGCATTTCCATACGTCAAAATGGAGGGTGGCTTATGGGGTTGTTTTTTTTGTAGGGGTGGGGAGATAGGGAGGGGTTGGTAATTGAGCTGTATAATAGTTTGGCAGAGAGACCTAACTCTTTTCACTTAAAATGAATGGATTAATATTTTAATGCTGAGGCTGTGAGTTTAGAGGTTATGGAAAGCATTTGATTGATAGTACCAAGAATGAAGGACTCGTTTTAGCTAAGCAGTGCCTGGGCAGGACCAGTATAAGATTCTCATTGAATTATTGCCTTCAGCAGTAAGAGCTAATATAGGCCTATTCAGTTCTTGGTTTACTTGCTAATAAAGGTGCTAATTAATGCCAAGTGGAAGGGTTGTATTTCTGTAGCAGACACTTGCCCAGTAGGGGACAGACTCAAATAATTTAGATCTTGTCTGTTAAGTGGGTTTCTAAACTGGGGACTCACTCCTGATCTGGACTGAAAGATGCCAGTTCCCTGCTTAATCAGTCCTGTAGGGTCCTAATTTAATAGATACAGTAATGCCCCAAGTCTGTCTGGCAGGGAAGAAAGTCTGTTATTCTCCAGTGAACATCAAGTCCTATGAGAATATATTTCTACTCCTCTGAAAAGCTACTCTGTTTTACTAGCTTGGATGTAATTTGACAGCTGGCCCATGAGCAGGGGAAGCACTTGGATCCAGGGTATGAATGATCGGCAAAGCAGCAAGAAATCCTGAAAAACAAGGAGGCAGGAAGATCTAAATATCATCCCTGTCTTTAGCATAAAGAGTTTTACTGTAGCTCTCATGCAGAATGTCTGATAATCTGGAATCCCTGACTTTAGTCACAACATGTTGTCTATAGAAACGATTAGGCGGTTGCTTCTTCTTCTGTTGTTTTATTGCACTCTATTAGTACAATGTATAACACCCTCCAGGCACAAGTTACTGTCCTTGCTGTTGTCATAAAATATTACAATCACAACTTTAAAGGTATTAGGCAAGTATCTAGCATGAGCTGCACATTTCTTTATGAACAAACTCTCTTTACTCAATTTCTACAACCCTGGTCACTATGAGCTACAGCCTCCCCACCCTGAATTGCAATACTAAAAGTGCTTAGCTAATTACATCCTGCACTGCTGCTTAGGCTGACCTAATTTGTGCTTGGCAAACTCAGTAAGGAAAGTCTATCAGTCAAGAATCTGTATGCTGCTGCAAAAAATACAACAAATATTTAGAGAGTGAGAAATATGCGTTGCTTTATGTATAATGAAGGGAGGCAATATGTAAAAATGATGCCTGGATGTTATGAAGTTTATCACTGCTTGCTGTAAAAAATAACATCAGATTTAGGTTATACCATATTTATTTGGTGATGGGGAGGGTATCTGTGTAGATAACTCTATGTAACTTGTAATCAAGTTCCCATGGGTCTTACTGCTCCTGTCTCCTGTCATCTTTGACAGATAGCCAGGAGCAGATAAATACTAATTTTCTAAATTTTTAGGGGCCTGCGGGCTAGATAGAATGGCCTGGCAGGCCAGATCTAGTCAATGGGCCATATTTTACCCACCCCCGCTGCAAACTATTATACATACAGCTCACCACTTTGATTCTTCGCCTGTGTTTAACCTAGCAGCTAGGTCTAATAAAGGAAATGAATTGTATGATATTTCTACAGGTTAAAACCCTTATTTTGAATAGTATTGAATTTGAAGCCATGAGAGTCCTGGGTGATAATTCAGTAATAGCATTCCTGACCTACCAAGACTAAGGTACTGGGTTTGAGATCTGTGCCTACTTTGGGGGACTGCTGTGCTCCTGGCTAGACCATTTTGTATGATATTTTCATAAACAAACTAAAGAAATATGGGCTAGATAATATTAATTGGTTCAATTACCAGAGAGGACAACAGTAGAAGTTTTCATGTGAGCTTCCCCAGGAGACTGTCCTGTGGCTAGTGCTATTTAATGCATTTATTAATGATTTGACTGCCAGAATAAAGAGTTTCTTCAAGTTTCCAGGTGACATGAAACTGGGAAGATCTGCAAGTACTTTGGAAGGTAGGAGTAGAATCCAGAAGTATTTTCATAGAGTGGAAAATTGGGCAAGAGACAACAGAATGAAACAAAACACAGATAAAGTAAAGTGCTATACCTAGAGAAGAATATAATCAAAAGCACAAACATAGAATGGGAGATAATTGCCTGGGTAGTAGCACTGTTAGGAAGAGTCTTGCAGTTTTTCAACACAGCTGCAAAAAAGAAAATGCAAATGCAACAATAATATTAGATATAGAACAAAGATTGTGATAGTGCCATTCTATTCCATGCTGATTAAAAGTAATTTAGAGTATTTTGTGTAGCTCTGGGCAGGGCCAGATTACCCCTTTAGTGGCCCTTAGCAAACAAACTTGTGGGCTCCTACTTAATACTGTATATTTATATTACTTTTTTCACTCAATAATCATAACATGTAAAATGAGCGTAGCTGAGGCCTTCCTTCACTTGGGGCCCTAGGCATGTGCCCTAGGCATGCATTAATCTGGCCCTGGTTCTGGGCTCCACATTTTAAGAATGACGTGAAGGCAGACAATGGAAGTGAAAAAGGGTTGGTTGGAAAGCAAGTTATATGAGGAAAAGATTGAAAAAACAAGGCATATTTAGCTGGAGAAAAGATGATAAACAGAAAGTGGAAAGGTATTAAAGCAGTCTTCAAATACTTGAAAGGCTGCTATGAAGAAGAGGGAGAATATCAGGATGAATACCTGGTAACATGTTTATTACTGGTTTGGGTTCTGGAATAAAGAACAGCTGCTTCAAATTTGGATATGACACAAACATGGGAAGGACTGCAAACACTTTGGAAGACAGGAGTAGACAGAATTCAGAGGGTTCTTGATAGACTGCAGAACTGGGCTAGAAACAACAGGATGAAATTCAGTAGAGACAAATGCAAAGTTCTATACCTTGGGAAAAATAATCAAGCAAATGGAGGCAGGCATCTGTTCAAGAGTACAGATTGTAGGATGTGAAGCAATGACTTTAAATTATAGCAAAGTAGATTTACATTAGACAGCAGGAGAAAAACTTCCTTATCTTTAGAAGAGTAAAGCAGTAGAGTCGATTGCCCAGGGAAGTTGTAAAATCTTCATTTAGGTTCTCAAGAGGAGGCAAGGGATGATTTAGCAGTAGCATGAGCTGCTACAAGTTCAGGGGCTTGATCAGAAAATTCTTGAAGTCCCTCCCAACCCTATGATCCTGTGGTGAGAAACACCTGATTTCTCTGTTTGGTTAAATAGAGATTGAAACTGTCAGTCTTCATGGTATGTTGTAAAGCTTGCCTATGTGCTTAGGTTTTTCCTACAGAAGTCTTCAGTATTTTAGAATGATAAATTGTTATACGGGTTTTATTGATCCTATCATAGATTTATTTTGCATGTAATTTTCTGAGGGGAGTATCTGATGCAAGGTCATCTGTTCTACATGTATGTGACTAATAGGTTACTAAAGATGCATTCTCCTCCCAAAATGTAAATTAAATTAATTAGGGGGTTTTTTGGAGATGTTGAAATTATGCAAATAATATATGTGCTTGAATTTGTAACAGCAGGAAATGATTCTCAGATAATTTAATTTTCCATTTCCTACAGCAAATAATAATAAATCCACTAAATGAGCAGGGGAAATGCCATATGGGAATTAACCTCACAGGAAGGTGATTTTTTGTTTTGCCTCTTTTTTTTTTTTTTTTTTCAACTATTATGCATCACCTCCCTGGAATTCCTAAATCCCAAGTTTGGCTTTCATATGTTTCTTATTTTGATCAAATTTTAGTCAAATGGTTCCTTTCTTTCAAGTCTCAGAAATGACAGAATTAAAAAAAATGATTCTGCAGAAGCTGGCTGGGTATCAGACATATCTACCTACTTTTTTAGTAAAAAGCTGCTTCCTTTGGAATCAATTAATGGGATTAAATAAATCTTCAATGGAAAATCTGCTTGGTCCTTTGTGCAACATTCATTCTTCAGACTTTTGCTTACATAATTTTCATGATGCACATCATTCCTATTGAGGGAGATGGAAGGATCATGGTTTATCTGATAGTGTACACTAGGGGTGTGTGAAACGGGCCATATTCAATTTAGATTTGGATTCAGCCTGAATTGGGGACAGTGATTCTATTTGTTAATTCAGATCACTGTCCCCAGTTTGATTTGGCCAAATCCGAATCTGAAGATTCAATGCTGATTCAGAGAATCAGCAATTCAGCCATAGACGCTGCTTTAAATGTTTTTTCTACATAACTTGAGGTACCAGGAGTGACTCATGAATGCTGTGATGCTGGGGCAGATGGAGAGTCTGCCCCATAGGAACGCGGGGCGGGGGGAAGGGGCACGTGTTTGGTGGTGAACCCAGAAGCAGACTGGAAGTACTTCCGGTCCACTTCTGGGTCAGCCAGGGAGTGTGCTGGGGGGCTCTGCGCATTCCCCTGCTCAGCGCTTGGCCATGGGGAGAACCTGGGTGCTTCCCCAGACCAGGAGACACCAGTCTTTGAGCCAGAGAGGGTACAGGGGGCCCCCCTGCACGCTCTCTGACAGACCTGGAAGTGGACCAGAAGTGCTTCTGGCCCATTTCCAGGTCTGCTGCTAAGCAAGCTGGGGAACCCCCCATGCTCCTGTGAGACACTGTATCTGCCCCACCACCACAGGAATCATGAGATGCCTGGTACCTTGAGGTATGTAGAAAAAACATTTAAAGCTGTGTCTATGTCCGAATCTTCCAATCTTTGTGAATTTCTCCGAATCAAGTCAGAGGGTTCTGATTTGATTTGGAGAGATTAAAGGGTCCTCTGATTTGATTTGGATTCAGAGATTTGGCTGCTTAATCAAATCAGGGATCAAAGCTTTGCACAGCCCTAGTTTATGCACCATGTTATTTTCCTTCAGAACTAGTTGATTTTGTAGTATTCAGAGCTAGTTGGTCTCCCCATATGCCAAGTAATCCCCATACCTGCAGACTCCTGCTCAAAACATTTTCCAGCTCAAAATATTGCCAGACACCTGACTATATCTGATGGGAAGCTGTGCACAGAGCACAGTATCTGAGGAACCTGGGGAACTCTTTCAGTGGTTCAGTGGCTACTGAAGCTCTGTTATTAAATGTGCTTAATTTCACACCCATTTGTTTTATTTGACTTACTTTTGGTATATTTTTGTTTGACATGCTGACCCAGTCCTACAGATATTAAGGGAAATCACAACTATATGTCAGATTTGAAACCCAGAGTCCAAATTTTTAGTGAATACTTGGAACTCTAGAACTAAAATAATAATTGATGAGTTGAGAGGCTCCAATCCACCTGCCCCCAGAACTAAAACAATAATTGCTAAAGTGAGGGGCTCCAATTCACCTGCTTCCCCACTCCAGCAGGGCTGAGAACTCCAGAAGGCACCTCTCTCGAGACCCTCCCCTGCCTTCGCTCCTTCCCATCTAGAGACAGCAGCTTGAGCTGGGCTGCTCTTGCAGGGGAGCAGACAAAAATTAATGAAGTCACTGCACTTAGTAGTGGCTTCATTTGAACCTTAATACAATAAGGATTGATTTATCATGCGATCGGAGGGGTCTGCATTCGTGTTCTTCTGTTTGGGCATAGCTTTAGAGGGATTTCAAGGAGTTGATCACACAACAAATGTCATTTTTGCCTGTGCCTTATGGTCACCAGGCAATGGCTGAAGAACGGATATTTGAAATCCTCCATACTTAAAGACTGACAGAAATGAGAGTCAAACCCTTTATAGGACAACATGAGGGATAGCTAGTTTTCAAGTAATGTTTTGCAAGTGTTAAAATTTAAGCCAAGGAAGACGAACTCATCCTGAGCTCCAGGTTGGATCTGGACTCAAAGCAGCTTCTCTTGGGATGGATCTGCAGGGCCAGCAGTATGGGTCTGGCACTGCGTGGCAGTATGGAGCCACGTCGGGGTGGTACCGCGGGCCTGGAAGTGGGCAGGAAGCAGCACAGGGTTGTATTCTGCTGGAAGCACAGGTGCAGAGGCATATGGCAGTGACAGGCTCTGGCAAGTGGTAGCCTAGACAGTCTGAGTGGCATCATGGCTCTGGAGGCATACAGTTGCAAGGGGCTGTGTTCAGATGGCAGCACAGAGCTTAGGGGTTGCTGCCAATAGCCATGTCTATCAGGGTCCAAGGCCCCTGAATTCTGTGGCAGGCGATGCCCCCCAACTTCCAATAGCCCACCAAACTACTGACAGGCCCAATGAAAAGGTTCCACAGTCTGTATGTTTGACATCCCTGCTTTAAAACTTCATAACACTTTTACGTAGTCAGGTTGCTGAAATAGATTCAGGGCCTGTAACAGCAGGTCATCTTCACGGTGCAGGCAGGGTGCTTAATCATGCTGCTAAGAATACAAGCCCTGTCCATCTGCTCCTGTTCCACACACATCAGTCAGTCCTAACAATGAGGAGGTGAGGACACCATGGAGGTACTCTTAACTGAATGTTCAACACCTTGGTTTCTAATGCACTCCAAACCTGTGGCTGGAGTACGGCCACAGTGTCTCACTGCTTTGTTTTGGGGGTTGAGGTGTATGGAGGGAGATTGAGTGTCCAGGCTTTCTCTCCATGGTGGCATTACTAGTCATCCTGCCTATATAGACATACCATAAAGTCCTGCGTTTACACTGGAAATAAAAATGTTCTAAAAGTGAATGTTAGTTGTGTTATATCATTCTGAATTAGATAGCAACAAATGAGATAAGTGTGTATATCACCTTGGTTCATGTCCTGCATAATATTTTCAGTTTTCAAAACATGAATACATCTGATTCATCTTGATTTCACTTATAAATGTAATGAATCTGCAAGTATTTGCATGCCTTTTATGAAACTGTCTGTAGTAGTATAGGGATCAATGATAAACTGTCGTACGCTCACCAGCTGTACATGGACTATTCCTAGAGTAAGGAAGCAGGCCGCCATGGCTGGGAGCCCCACACACTCTAGTTCATTGGCTTCCAGCCACAGGGGTGCCACATGCACCTCCGGGGATGGAGGATCACCTGTGTGGTGATCCTCCAACACAGGGGAATCCTGCACCTCAGTGTCAAGTAAAGTAAGCTGTAGCAATGCTCAAGCCGCTAACCGAACACACATCCACAAAAAGAGGCTGCGGCTCTCAATTGGCTAAGAGATGCCGCAGTGCTTTGCAAGCCTCAATTGGCTAAAAGATGCCGCACTGCTTCGCAAGCCTTAATTGGCTAAAAAATGCCGCAATGCTGTTTATGCGTCACCTACTATATTAAGATGACACATTGCCGAATCCGGTAGAGAGAACTCTGGACGGCAATCCAGTCATAAGGCTTCCTCCCCGTCAGCAATCCTTGACATAACCTCCAGCCGCCACACATTTGCGCAACGAACAGTAAATGCTTCTATAACTGAGATGCTTCTGTAACCAAGACTAGCTGCACCTCGGTGCTGTAAGTAAATTCTCTTTCGTTTACGATCTTTCCCATTCAAGAATAAACTCCTCAGCTTACCACCGGCTGACGTAAGTTCTTCCACCATAAGCTTTAGTACCTAACTAGGTCTCAACGACTGCCGAATCTTCCGCAAAACCTCATGATTGCAGAACATGGCGTCACAAACAGGATCCCTTGAAACAGATCAAGAGCGGGACTGAGTTAGTTATGCATTGTCCCTGGCGTCAGGGTTGCCGCCCGGTGACCACCTCAGACCAGCTGTGGGGACGGACATATTGCCTTCCACCAGGCGAGTGAAACCCAAGCCACCGCGGGTTCGGGGGTGTCGGGATTCCTCTCATTAGATGCGATTGAGTCCAGTATGTCGGAGGAGCCCACCCATAAGGAGTGGATGGTGACAGGCCTATCCCCAGCAGCACTGGGCTCCCTTTTGGCCACTCCTCGAGTAATGTACCGCCCGTCCAATACAGTCACCAACCTGACCATCGCTCAAATCAAACCCAAGCAAGGGAAAAGGGAGACTACGCCTGCCCAGGACTTTGCATTCTGTATCAAATGCATGAGGGAAGGGGGAGAACCCACTCCGGCGGTTAGATTTAACTGCCCCAATCTGGGAGAAGGATCAAGGGGGCAAGAACTCCTCACCCAACTCCAAGAGGAGTTGGCTGCACACAGGCAAGTCACTCAGTGGTGGGGTCCAAGCAAGTGGGATAAAGGAAAAATAATCAATGTTCTTTTTCGTGGGTTCATGAATGTGCTACAAGACCATGCCGATCTTGAGGCGCAGTTCCGATCCGTTGCCTGGAAAGCCAGAGACCACACCGCGGGGATTACACCCAAAGATGGTGCCGATGACGCAGCATCCACCACTGTGGACGCGGCAAGTAACCTGCCCCCGCCACCCGAACATATAACACCCATGGCCCCGCCCATATCCTCTCACTACAATGAAGGACCACCCCCTTACCCGGGGGAGGACCCTAAGAAGGTGGAGAGCATATATCTGCCGCTTCCTCCCACCACCGAAACACTTCCCCGTGTCACATGCTCTACCCATATCCGTCTCAAAAATCCAGTATGACCCACAGGGGAACATAACTACACAAAACATTACTTTGCAAACCTGTATCCACGGCGAGTTAAAGGCCTTGTATGATGAAACCAAACAAGTGCCGGGAGAGACCCTGATGCAATGGGTGGGCCATCTTGTGATTAATGCTGCCTCGGAAACAGTAAACGCTCAGGAGACATCCTACTTCACCAGGCAACCCAGGATGGAGCAGGGGTGTTTGTGGAGCTTCCAAAGGAAAGCCGCACCCCACCAAACATCAACTCAATGCCTTCAATAAAGGCCTTGTTCGCTCCGGGTCAGACCTGGCAAATCGACCTCTTCGGGCCCTTACCGGGTGCTAAAACACCTAACAAGGGACTTCTGATTGTCGCCTTCGGAACCCAGCTACTTCAGGTCATCCCCCTTCACAAGAGCAATGCTCCCGCCATCATAGTAGCTCTCAACAAGGCTTTTGCTGTGTGGCAAACTTCCTCCACCATCCAGTCTGACGGAGGACCACCATTCGCATCCACCGCCATCTCCAAGTTCGCTGCCGAGCATAACATCAACTGGACCTACACTTGCCCTATTACCCACAATCAAACAGCGTGGTCGAACGGCACATCGGCCTCTATCTCGACAACAAGAACAACGCCTCGTCTAGGCCACTAAAGTGCTTCTTCCTTTCCTCTCTTTTCTCCCTCTCCCAGTTATTTCTTGTTGCAGGCGAACACCATGGGACTAGCCACCATAGCAACTTCCAAAATCCTCGCCCTGTACCTAATATTGTTCCTGTACCGATAGAGCCCTCTACATGGATGGGACGCCTACCCACCTTCGGACGACAGTCCTCCACCACCAGCAACCAACGCCGTCTTACTCATGTTGTCTGCTTGGGCAAAAACCCTCAGCACCGCCACTAACCTTTCCAGTCTTACCGCGTGTCTCCGTCTCCCCCTTTCTGTTTCTGATCAGGTACTAATCTCTTATCTTGAACCATTCGATGTTTCTACCTGGTTCCAGGACAGATCCAAAGATAATCCCCCATCCATTACTGTTCACTACCACTGGGCTCCCAAGTGGGTCCCCAGTAATATGAAACTATGTTTGGCCGAAAAATTTTATCTTTGCTTACATAAATGCGACCACAAAGAGCTGCACGTCTGTATCCACTGATTATGTAGCAAGGACCATTAAAGTGGGCAATACTCGCCCAATTCCATGTTCTCTAATCCCGTGGAAAATTAGCCCTCAGGGCATGAGCTGGTCCAGACCTGACAATTCTCTAGCTTGGAACCCACGGACCTTAAACCCCACTTGGTGCCTCGAATTCCCACCGTGTACCAAACCTTGTGCCAACTGTTCGGGTGCTCATGCCAATTGTCTGCCTATCCCTGGCCCTGTTCCCCAAGTTACCCTTTCGCCTCTTAGCAAACCCCCATCTATTATCACTTGAAACACGTCTTTAGCAATCAGTGTATCCAAAAATCTAACATGGCATTCCTTTTTCTTCTCTATTCTACGCGCAGCATTAATGAGTTCCGCTTGTCATGGTGTAAAGCTCATCCCCAATTGGCCCCCACAAGCCTAGCAAGCTTTCCACTTTTCGGGTGAATGCGCACAGTTATCTACCCCGGCTCCATCAGAACTACTATGGGCCTGCTCTGACAGCCACTTATATACTGCTTCACCAGCTACCCTCACCAGTGTCCAGTGTTTTCTAACTCATCACATGGCATTGTGCCCCCCCTTGTATGCTAACACACATTTACCCCACAGTCTTTCCATGCACCGTCACCGAAGTATCCGTGAATCCTACCAACACCAAGATACTTAGAGTCAACTACCTTGGCATAAAAGTTTGTGGGAAGCCATAAAATGGGGGGCAGAATCTCTTATTCCCAGATACAAAACAACCAAGATCCGTCTAGCCCTCGTACAACTCATCGAACAAGTGGAGGAACTCACAAACTCGACCCGCACAGCAGTTCAACTGCTTAATCTCCAATTACAAGCCACCTCCCAAATGACCCTGCAAAACCGCTTAGCGTTAAATGCCCTTCTCCTTCAACAAGGCGAACTTTGTCAATACCTTAATCTTTCTCGTGAACATTGTTGTATCGCCATTCCCAATGTTTCCCTCCCCTTGTCTATGCAAATCAACAAAATGAAAGAAATTGCGGGCAAAGTCAATCGACTGTCAGGTATAGGCCAAGGTTAGCTAGCAGATCTCTTTCATTGGTTCAGGTGGGACATGTCATCTTGACTCCTCAACTTACTAATGCCCCTTATTACACTTCTATTACCAATTACTGTTTTTCTGTGCTTTGGTTGTTAGATTTTGCAGTATCTCAAAACAAAGTCAACCTCGCTTTCTGCTTTTGTATACACCCGATGTGGAGGAGCCTGACGATAGGGAAATGCCCCTCTACACATTTGTGCCTTGAGCAAGGGGCATGTCAAGTAAAGTAAGCTTTAGCAATGCTCAAGCCACTAACCGAACGCACATCCACAAAAAGAGGGAAGTAAGCCGTAGCTCTCAATTGGCTAAGAGATGCCACAGTGCTTCGCAAGCCTTAATTGGTTAAAAGATGCCGCACTGCTTCACAAGCCTTAATTGGCTAAAAAATGCCGCAGTGCTACACAATGCTGCTTACACGTCACCCACTATGTTAAGATGACACATTGTCGAATCCGGTAAAGAGAGCTCTGGATGGCAATCCAGTCGTAAGGCTTCCTCCCCGTCAGCGATCCTTGACCTAACCTCAGGCCTCCGCACGTTTGTGCAACTGACAGTAAATGCTTCTATAACTGAGACGCTTCTGTAACCAAGACTAGCTGCACCTCAGTGCTATAAGTAAATTCTCTTTCGTTTATGATCCTTCCTGTTCAAGAATAAACTCCTCAGCTTACCACCGGCTGACATAAGTTCTTCCACCGTAAGCTTTAGTACCTAACTAACTCTCGATGACCGCCGAATCTTCCACAAAACCTCACGATTGCGGAACACTCCGAGCCCTAGTGATTGCAGCAGCCATGATCTCTAGAGCCCAGGGGTTTTCACTGGCCATGGTACACCCCTTTGGCTGGGAGCCCTGTCAGCTGCCAAGGCTCCCAACAACAGGGAAGACCCTGCTACATGTGCAAATTGAAGCTTGATAACTGGTTGGAGCTTTTCATTGTGCAATAACTGTTTTGCATGTGTGGCTGATCTCCAGGTAATTGCACAATTAACCAATTGATTGCACAATATCTGTAATGTGTAGAGGGGGCCTCAATTACATATTAATCAGTTTAATGACCTGGAAGATATTTACTGACGTTTGGTCACAATTGGCAAAAAACCCAAGTCATTCTGTGTAAACATTTCCACTTTTGGAAAAAAAGGATTTGATAGTGATAGCTTGCCCAGGGAATGAATATGTTTTATTTTCATAAAGTGTTACTATGAATTATTAGATGGGGTGAATATGCTTATTACTGGTAAACCACCTATTTTAAAAACTATGTAGCTTTGCCCCACAACAGATCAGCTAACATGAATCTAAAAAGCTGTATTTTTTTCTACCCTTGCAAGCCAACAAATACCACATTTTCATCTCAAACTAAAATCGTGGTAAATACAAGATACTAAGAGCCAAATCTTTAGCTGTGTGGTGCTATTCAAACCAAAGAGTCATATCAGCACAAGCCCTATGTAATTTTAGATCAGCTCCTGAAAACCCTAGTGCGCACACATGTTTACTCATATGAGTACTTCCACCTGTCACTCATGCATGTTTTCAGGATTGGATATTCAAAATTCAAGTGAACAAGAAGTTATGTGAAAAACGAACCTTCACGAAGACAAGGCTTCACAAATTTTAATGCCAGAGTGACTTTTACAATTGTTTAGTCTGACCTTGTGCATAACTCAGGACTTAAAACTTCATCCAAAATTGGCTGCATTAAGTCCAATAACATGTAGTTGAACTAGGCCTCTAGTATCTTTCATGATTGTGGCATTTTTTTGCATAGTTCTTTATGTATTATAATTTCTCAAGAGCAGCAACAGGAGGACCACAAATCACAACCTCCAATATGAATAAAACATTCATCCATCCAAAATTACACTCAAGGCTCGTAAACATTTTAACCATGAAATAAAATTATTTGATTGAAACAAAAATTATGGCATGTTGATCTTCCTGTTTGACCAAATAGTAGGCAGAGACAGTTTAACTGCGCTACCATTCTTATTTTTTAATAATTAAAGTTTTGCTTTTTCAATCAATTCAGTTATCTGTGTGATCAAACACTAGCTAGCATATGCTCCCCAAAATAATTAGTTTCATAAGTTCTGATGAGGAACCTGGATTGTTTTGCTTGTGTTTATGGTAACATTAATCCTGAAAAAATTCTGGGACACTGTTGCATTTCAATGTTCATTTTATATTCCAGTACAGCTATTTATGTTCTCTACAACCTTTTCTTTTATATACAGATATTTCTAATAGGAGCTTAGGTAAGTAGGTCTAGAAAGGACCTCACAAGGTCATCTAGCCCAGCCCCGTGCACAAGTACATCCCTGACTAAACCATCCCAACCAAGTCTCTGTCTAACTTGCTCTTGAAAATTTCCAGGGACAGAGATTCCACAGCTTCTCTGGTCAGGCTGTTTCAGTGCTTGCCCACCTTCATGGTTAGAAAGTTCATCATGATCCTCAACCTAAATTTCCCTTGATGAAGCTTGAAGTCATTGCTTTTAGTCCTGTCTCCTGCAGTCATTGACAAAAGCCCCTCTCTCTCCTCTCTCTAATCGCCCTTCAGGTATTTGAAGAGTGTTATCAAATCCCCCCTCCATCCTTTCTCCTCCAGACTAAATAACCCTAGCTCTTCCAGCCGTTCTAGCCATATTCCTCTTGAGGTCCGTGGACTAAAACTGGACACAATGCTCCAGGTGAGGCCTCACCAGTGCTGAACGTAGCAGAAGATTCTCTTTCCTTCAGAGATACTTCTGTTAATCCAACACAGTATACTTTTGCCTTTTTGTTTGTTGGGGGGGTTTTTTGCAACAAGAATACACTGTTGCCTCATTCAGTTTATGGTATGCTCTAAACCCCACCAGTCCTTTTGTGCAGAATTGCAGCCTAGCCAGCAGTCATTCCCAGGTTTGTGTTTGTCTTTGTAATTACTCCATTCCAATTGCAGAACTTTTCATTTGTAAGTGCTGTATTTCATCTGATCAATTGTGAACCATTTTTCCAGTCTAAGTCATTCTGAATCCTAGCTCTACCCTCCAGAGTGCAACTCCACTCATTGGTGTTATCCACAAATTTTCTAAACAGGCACTCAACCCCATTGTTCAAATCATTAATTAATTAAGATGTTAAACAGTACCAGACCAAGGACAAATACCTAGGGTATTCCATTTGATACCTCCTCCCAACTAGACACAGAGCCATTGATGATGACTCATGAGCAGGATGATCCAGTTGATAAGACAATTATGTATCCATCTTCCAGTACATAGAAGAGGTTTTAGTTAAAAATGCACTACCACCACTATCTGCATGCTGATGCTCATTTTGCCACTTATACAACTGCATGCAATGCAGTGCAATGCTCATCAGCTCATGTGTGGAGCAGACTCATTTATTTGGACATCCAGGGCATTAGAGCTAAAAAAAATACATGTATAAATGCTTTATTTCCTTAGTTTGTTCATGAAAATGTTGTGGAAGATAGTGTCAAAAGCCTTGCTAAAGTCAAGGTATACCAAATCCACTGCTCTCCCCTGATCTACAGAGCCTGTCACTTTATCATAGAAGAAAATCAGGTTGGTCAGGCATGACTTATTAAATCCATGCTGGCAGGTCCTGATCACCTTGTTCTCTTCTAGGTGCTTCAAAATAAATTCCAGAGGACCTGTTCCATCATCTTTCCAGGTATCAATGTCAGACTGACTTGTCTGTGAGTCCCCAGATCCCTAGTAGACCTACTTAGTACATATAATATTACATATAACACCGTGCTTAGTATACGGATAATTCAGCAAGACCTATTGCATAGAATTAGTCAATGAGAATTCATGGAAGTCAAAGAATGAAATTCTCAGCTGTTGTAAATTAATAAAGCTATATTATTTTATATCAGTTGAGGAGCTCTATATGAATATTTTGTTGTTGCTTAGGGCAAGCCCAGTTAGGTCAGCTAAGTGCATAACCAGATCTTAAGTGGAATTTAGGCACAAAATGTTATCTAGACTACCTCTTACCACCCAGCTGGGTTGCTTCATGTTATTCATCCAGTGACTGCTTAATATAAAATACACAAAGAGTCCAGAGGGGAAGAATCAGAAAGCTCTCCTAGCTCTCAACTTACTTTCATACCCACTAGGCCATAGAATCAGGCTGCTGCCTCTTCTCAGTTTCCTTCTGCCCCCACAACTGTTGCATTCTGGACTTCACAGTGGCTGCTCTTGAACAGGAAGAGGGAAGGTTATTCACCTGCACTCCTCAGTAGACTCATGGCTGGATCATGCTCCTAGGAAATTAGAGATGTGGGTTTGACCCCCTCCCCACCAGATAAAGAGGGACTAAATGATATGTCTTTTACTTCCTGATTTGATGTTCTTTTAGTTGATAGTGGGCACCATGACTGGTCAGTCAGGACCTAGCCTCAGGAGAGGACATGGTGCTTTGGCTTCCAGCAGAACAGAGGTGCTCAGCATCTGGACTCTGTGAATTGTCCAACAAAAGTGCTTACTTTTTTTACTATGATAGCCTAGGTACCTAACCTTGCTTCTTGGAATCATCCTCCTGATGCCAGGCACCTGTTTTAGACACATAAGTAGAGATGTCTAAAGAACCTATTTGCATTCGTCTCAAGTCATAAGATTTTTTTTAAAGCAATACACAGTAAAATATGTACATGCACATTAATTCATAGACAAGGTTTAAATAATGTTAAACATCCCAACAAAGGGAAAACATGTCAAATTAAGGGGAAGTCTAGTTTGCTTCTATGTTTTCTACTCCGTCTTCAATGTTCTTTGTGTTTGTTTCATTTATTGTCTAACATGTAGGGCATTCTCATCCTTTTTAGAGCCAGGGCACCCTTCTACAACTTTTCTGAATTTGGCATCACCCCAGTTGAGAACCACTGTTGCACTACCTCTTGCCTAGCTCAATGGCTCTCAACCAGGGTGATATTGCATGCTTTGTTTTGTATTAAGGTTTCCTGATAAGGCTACAGCAGGCAGGAACGGAGGCATAACAAATGAGGTTCATGCCCTGGACAAAACTCTGTGCTGCTGGCTTGGGAGAGGGGCAGTGGGGAGAGGGGGACAGAGAGGGAGAGAGGGAAGGTATCCTGGGTATCCCTATACCTAGCTTCTGCAGCCAGGCAGTGGAAGGTGCTGTTCCAGCTCAGCCTGATCCCTCCTGTGTAAAGCTGTGCACAGGCAATGTAAAGGGTCCATGCTCTTGCTATAGTCCTTGATGCAATCCTGGATACTCTTCCTGAAAACAGAGGGGACATGACAGTTGCACCTGCCAGGCATGCCTCTGCTTCTGGAAGGACCAGGTAGGTTGCAGGAAGAGCACAGGCTCCAGCTGCAGCTGCTTGCCAGTCTGCCTTGACAGGAGGCATGTGGGGCATTTCAACCTGGCTGTGGTGTCACCCATGTCACAGCACCCTTGGAAGGGGCTTGCAGCACCCCAGAGTGCAGCTTCATCCCAGTTGAGAACCACTGATCTAGAAATGACAATTCATGTCTTCTGCTGGTTGATACTAGCCCTCTGTGTTTATACCAAACTACATATTCTGGAAGTCTGATATGTGGCTTATATTTTCATTGACATTGTGGATTGGAATTCTGTGGTGTAATAATACATGGATAACTGTGCATAGCCATAATCTTATATTCAAATGGAGACACCTTACATCAATAAGCTGGTTATCTTTCTGAAGAATGAGTTTGAATAGGTGGATGGGTACCAGTGTAGTTAGTCACCTGACTAGAGGTGAGGCTACACATGCAATTACAGAGCCTGAATAAACTGTGGAGTTTATTGCTCCAAAGTTAATTGCTGCCAGGCACGTTGTTTGAACATGCACCTGTTTAATAAGCTTTGCAGTTTATTCAAGCATAGCACATGGAGCCCAGGCAGAGCAGCCCCAGGTGACTGGGGACCTCAGGAGTTTAACTGCCAGCCAAGGGCTGCTCCACCTGGCTCAATGTGTTGCAGAGAGGCTGGCTGGGGCATGAGGGAACTTCAGAGCAGAGCCAGTCAGCAGGTAGCCCCTTCACTGAAGTACCCTTGTGCCCCAGCCAGGCAGGCACCATCTACATGTGTGCTGCTGTGGAGTTTTTTACTCTGCAGTAGAAGAGCACTTGTAACTACAGAAGGATAGTAGTGTGTTTTACAAGTACTATCCTGCTGTGGAATAAATTTATTCCACCCTAATGGGGATGCACATGTAGACACCAAGACATTTACTGTGGAGGTATTTAGTCAACAGCATGGTAAACATCTGGTGTAAATGTGCCCTAGAAGGAGTGAATCAAAGATGACAGAAGAAGTCATGTGACAAAGGGGACTGAACAAAAGTTATAAATGGACTGGGTCTATTCAAAGCAACTTTTTCTCACCAACCAGAACATAAGAAAAGCACATGGCAGAGGAGTAAAGTCTAAGAAGTTTCTGACCATAGCTCAAAGAATCCTACGGATAGGATTTTATTATTTATTATAATTTTATTTTGTATGGCTCTTAAAATTAGCTCTTGTTCTGTTCTCTCTGTGTCTATCTGCTTCCGTTATACCACATGTCTGAGAGGCAGTACACTGTAATCTGGGTGCCTGAGAAGGCGTGCTTAAATTATTCCAGTCTAGAAGTGGATGATGGAGTCATTACTTAATGGTCCTGGGAGTTTAGGGCAGCTGAACTATGTGATCTCATTTCTGGGACGGGCAATCAGATGAAGAGTCTCTGCCCAGAAATTGTGTCAGACTCTGGAGTCACAGATAACATGTGTCAGTGACAGGGGAGTTGAAAGCAATACACATGCTCAGCAAGTGGGTCCAAACACAGCCACGTGGTGCATATCTAACCAGGGCTGGATTAACACTTTAGTGGGCCTTAGGCAACAAACCCATGGGCCTTTGGCTGGTCGAGACCCCCCCCCCATCACCTTAGACTTACCACCTGCAGGAGTGGGGCTTGAAGTCACTGCTAAGTGACGAAGCTGAAGCCACAGTGGTGTCGGAGCTGACGGGCAGAGGCAGGTTAGAGATTTTTGGAGTCCTGGGCAAGGAGAAAATTGGAGGCCCCCCTGCCCCACAGGAGCTGTCTGGGCTGGGCTGGCCCCTCCCCGCAGCTCCAGACACACACTTTTCCCTTACAGTTCCCCCCTCCCCCACTCTCAATCACTCTGAGGTCACCCCGGCAGGGGGAGGGGGTTGGAGGGCTACAGCCCCTCCAGAATTCACCTCAGCACCCCCATAGCCAGCCATCCCAGTGCTGCTGCCCACCCGGAGGCGCAGCATGGCGCTCCTGGCCCTGCCCTCTCTCTCACACCAGTGGTGGAGGGGTCCTGCTTCCAGCTCGCAGGGAAGTGAAAGCTAAAGCCACAGTTTTAAACCTGGTGCCATTTTTGCCTCCCTACTACCAATTGGTGGCCCTGATTGGTAGTGGCCCCAGATAACCCATCCATTAATTTGCCTATGGGGAAAGGGAAGGACTGGGGCCCCCTGCAGCTCAAGGCCCTAGGCACGTGCCTAGTTTGCTTATGCATTCATGTGGCCCTGTGTCCAATCGAGGGTCCTTGGCAAAGGCAGTAACAGGTTCAAGAGATTTGAAAGTCCCATTTTTAGACTAAACTTAGCATCTGCAAATGTTTTGTTTGTGCTCTGTGGTCCATTTCCATGTTACCCTTCTTTAAAGGATCCTATTGCACTTTACAAACTTAGGGTCCAACCTACACGTGCTTGATGATATGACTAGTCCAGTATAAATCAGGGGGACCACATCTAAGTAAAATTGGACTTCTACATGATTTCCACATGATTTGAATACCTTTTCAAACACACATTTAGTTTTAAAAATGCTGATGTGTCCATTTTTAATTCCAACCACTGAAGTGCAGCTGGAATATTTTAAAAAATACAGAGTTACAGTACACAAGAGGTTAAGGCTGGGCAGTGTCCAGCTGAGATTTCAGAAACAATTTAGATAGAGGAGTGCAACCTTCTAGCTCATGATTTGGTTTAGATGCTAATGTTAATGCATCTCTTCTTTAAAAGAATTGCAGAGGGTCTTTACTGACACTAAATAATTAAGATGGCTTACACACTGTATCCTATAGGAGTAAAAGCAGACTTCTAGGTTTGGGAATTGCTTTGTCTCAGTCAGGAAATCCTGTGGATCTCTGGGTATTTGTACCATGTGCAGCCTCTTCCACACTGTTTTTTGGGTCCTCTGCTCTCTCTGAGGAAACAGTTCTTTGAGGAATCATAGTGCTACTGATCACTGCTGCCCTGAACCCAGTCCCTTAAAAAACATGTTAGTGCTGACAGGTTCAGGTAGTGACATCTGTGGGGATTTCCATGGGTGGCTTGTTAGGACCTGATACAATATAAAACACGTACCTTGTGCATCTTCCTCTGACTAGCTACTGCTTCTCCAAAGTCACCTTTATATAGTAACCTAATGGTTAGAGCAGTCACTCCGGTAATCGGAGACCATCAATCTACATCCCATCTAGGAACCTAAAGAAATTCAATCTTTCAACTACTTGGAAAAACTATGCCAAAAAGACCTTCCCTAAAGTTGCACCTCGGGATGCTTCAGTGATCGGAGGGGAAGTGAGAAATATGACATTTTGATTCCAGTTTCATTTTGTTACTTTCCCTGGTCTGAGTTGGCTAACAATTATTCTACTATTATTCTGTTATTGTTTCCCAGATTTTACAACATTTCAATGAAGGTATTTCTTCATTGAAGAAGTTGTAACAATGTTGTAAATGTCCAGTTGTAAACAATGACATGCTAGCTTTTTATGAACCATTGTGGTTTATTGGTTATATATATTTCAGTAAGTTATACAGGTACTATATCATTTTCTCAGCAAATTATAATGAAGTGGAAAATTAATCCTTTTAAACTGTTGCTTTACAGATTGTTGATCTGACTTCATGTCAGTTTGATGGTCATACATATGCATTAAATCCATGTTCTCCCCTAGAAAGTCATTTGCCAAGGTATGGGATCAAAAAATGAGAGACAGTTTTCTCAGTCAAAATATTGATCCATGTAATCTGGTGTCCTACTTTCAACAGTGACCAGTAATTTCCTCGATTTTATTTTATGGCTTTAATTCCTTTAATCAAACTTTAAAATCATCTGAGGTATGTATAACATCACCTGTATCTAAGAGATTACAACAATTTTTGTTATGGTCTAAACCTAAAGTTGCTTCCATAGACATAGCATTAGATTTTACTGCAATATATCTGTCCATGTGATGATTACATAGAGTATAATCTATCAATGTCCACTCCAGCACCTTGGATACCTTGTATTAGCACCTACTGGTACAAAGGGATGGGATATTTGAAAGTGGAAGAGTTTAGAAATAAACATATTTTCCATCTGAGTTGAGAATGCATACACCTATTACATTTAGGTTGACCTAACTAGGGTTAGGTGGATCTAAATGCCCATCTGTGCAGGCATTTCAGAGGGGGTGTTAAATTGTCAAAAAACGGGCAGCCCAATATAAGTTAGTCTGTCTGAGGAGGTAAACTTAGATCCAGAATAGATTAATCCAATCTATTGAAAGTCTATACATGTTCACAGCACAGCCTCAGAGCTGGGAAAGCCCAGCTGCTCACCACAGCCCCAGGGTTGTGTTCTTCTTTTTCTCCTATTGCAGTAAATATTATAGGTTTCAAAGAGATGGTACAAACCCAGTATGCCTAGGCAACCAGACAGAATGATGTGCAACCCCCATTATAGGTAAATGTGCAATTACCTATTCCGCATTGGGTTTCTGTTCCCTATGCTTATCCTCACATATTCTAAATCTCTTCTCTGATACATTGACCATCACTGGAAAAATCACAACTCCTCATTCTTGAATGCAGAAGTAACACTTTAGAAAACCTTTGCCTTAACATCAAAGTGACATACAGCCTTAGAGGCCTTCTGGATTCTCTTTTGTTAGTAGTTATTCAAATAGAAGCTACAATGATATATGCCTTTTCCAACCTTCCATTGGTAATAAAATAAAGGTTTATCCACAACATCCAGTCCTATCATATCTTCCAATCTGGGCACTGAAATGGATTCAGTTGGGAGTGAAATATAGACACTGAAGAAATATGCAATATACAGCACTCCAGTTGTTGAGAAACAAGAGTCTCAGTCCATTATACTAGCTCCCTGTAAACTCTGAATGAATCATAATCTTCAAAGCACCCATTGAGCAACCTCAGTGCTTTTTAAAACCATCCTTCTTTCTTTATCTTGCATATCTTTATCCTCAGGTACTATGTAATAGTCAATGGTAGTTATGAGATATGTGGAAATGGAGCCTACTTAAAGAATGACCAACTGCTGTGAAACCATAATTCTGCAAAGCTGAAAAATATTATAGGTCAGCAGTTGGCAACTTCTCAGGTTGTGGGTCAGAATGACCCAGCTCAGGTCAGATATAGGCAGGTACTAGGGCTTGGCCACTGCTGCTACCATTTCTACCCACAGCAGCCTGAGGAGAGCTCCTGCAGCTGCCATTTCTCCCCATGGTAGAATGGGGAAAGGGACCACTGCTTCCTGGTCCTCTGTGCTAGATCACACTGGGAGTGGGAGGCAGCCTAGCTGGGCTGTTTCCCCATCCCTTTAATTAGATTGGCAGTCTAGCTGGACTGCTTCCCTGTCCCCCATGCTAGATTGGCAGCCCAGACTTGGCCTAGCACAGGGGATGGGGAAGCAGCCCAACTGGGCTGCCTTCCTCCCCCAGCGCAATCTAGTCAGGGGATAGGAAGTCAGCTCAGCTGGTCTGACTCCCCATCCCCAGCAAAACTCAAACACCATTGAAACAGCCTTTCTGTTTTAACTGAACAGAATGGAACAGCTGTTTCAACTAGAAATGAAAATTTGAGATCAAACACTGTTCTGTTGAACTGTCGAAACTCAAGGAGAAATGGAACAGTGCCACTTCATATGGCCCTAAAAAAACAATACAAACAGGTGTAAAACTAAGGAAATGGAAACAAAACTACTGAAAAGATACCAAGCAAAATATTTTTTTTTAAAATGTGTAAGGAAACCCATTTCAAATATTGCCAATATTTCATCATTCAGTAAGTTTATAGTCTAACTAGTAGGTTATTGCTGTGTTCTTGTCTTGATTTGTAGACCACCAAGTCATGACAAGATCACATCATTTTAAGCTTTGTGGAAATGGAACAAAGACAGCCATTTTCCTAAACTATTTAAACCTCCAAAAATTACTCAATTAATCCTTCATCCATTGGCAAACTGTTCAACAAAATGGAGGAGTTTCTGCTCATGAGCACAATGGCCAAAAAGTCTAAGTGATGTGAGATGATTTGCAAACTCCCTGCATTTCCTAAACTACAAAGGGTCAAAGCAGTAGTGTAACTGAGGTGGGGCAATCAGGAGGTGCCCAGGACTGTTGCTCTTTCTTGAGGGGCATAAAGACAGCCATTACTGCAGCAGTGGCCAGTCATGCTGGCACAGCAACAGCTAGTGCTACCCCAAGCTCAGAGCTATGCTACTATGCCTCTGGGTCAAAGTTATCTTGTGAGGGTATCAGAAATGCTTCAGTATTTGGGACACATTACAGCCTATTCAATTTTTACTAGGAAAGCATACTATATGCATGGAGCTTCCCTTGATCTCTAGGACCTACTTGAAATCATTCCTGTTTGTTATGGAATTCCTATAGAACACCATACAGAGACACAAACTCCTATTCTCACCATCTCCTAGGAATGAATACTCCTAGGAATTCCACTCATGGAAAAAACATGATTGCAGTTCATTTTTTTTCTTTGTGGCTTGAAGATTCATCTTGAACTCATTAGCTAAAATAACTCAGAGCTAGATGACTTAGATAGGAGACTGAAGGCTGAATGATCTGCTTTAGATCCCATCACACTATGAGGTCTGTGGCACGTTTTCACATGTTTCAGGCATGGTAATAAGAAGAAGCTGAGAGAATGTGTGGAGAACACAGATAAAAATCACATAAATTGCACTAGTCTGGGAGCTTTATGATCTGTTCAGCATTTCAGAGGAAGGATCATTAGTACCAAGTCTTAGCAATTGCCAAAAAACCATAGCATGCAATTCAAGAGGAAAGGTTCAAAGGCATCTCTTTTGTTTCCCTCATTCTTGGCCAGCAGAACTTGTAGCAGCTTCAAGCCTGTGAATTCAAGTGAGAGTAAAGAAAAGAAAGAGACTAGAGAAAAAAAAAAAATGTTAAACCTAGAAAAACCTGTTATTCTATTTGATTTGCTCTGCATGGCACTTAGCTACTGTAATGGTAGGCACTTTCTACACATTGAAGTATTAGTTTAGGTAAGATGGATATGGCCTTCTGGTCCATTTGGGGTCTTATTTTGAATTAATTCATTTAAGGATATAACTCTGAATCCATGTACCTTATGCACAACCACTTTCTGTGTTCATGGCTTTTGGTCAATATTGGAGATCCTGGAAGTCATTTATGATTCATAGATTTATTTTGACACCTAGATACTATCGTTGGTGCTCATAGCAACTATGGACATGAATTTAAAACTTTGGTAAGTGCTATAGAAATACACATAAAAAACGATCCTTTTCTGGAGCACTCACAATTGAGATATGACAAGACACAACAGGCAGAAGCAGCAAATGGGAGATAGGAGTGGAAGGGAGGATGAGGTAATAGTATGGCAAGAATATCAAATACCTTTCTGGCCACTATCAGCTAGGAGTGTTTTTAGTCAACCACAGTAGAGGTGAAACTCGAGCGTAGATTTGACAAAAATACAGCGCATTGCAGACTTTTGAAGGAAGTTCATCGTTAGCTGCAACATGGAAGATTGAGAGAGAGGACTGATGTAATGTCAAGGACTGTTCCCTTAACGCACTCTGGCATGAGCCATTTTAAACTATTTTAGCTATTGTATCTTGCAAAGGCTTGTATACCGCTCATTAGCACACAGCTGGAACTCAGGCACAAAATGAAACAAACATCTATCACATTCCTTAAGGGACTCAACAGGCTCATTGTTCCGGAAAGCAGAGCGAGTGGAGAAACCAACAGATCAGTTATATTCATTCATCTCTAGAAAAAAGATTGAAGTTTTTGCTTATGTACAGATTCAAAATGGTTCATCGTGTATATAAAAATGGAACGTTATCTCCTGCCTATAAAGGGAGACATTTTTGGAGAGATGGCTGATGCCAAATGTTTTTCTTTGTTTCATGTCTCACCTGGGTTCCATCAGATGCCCTTAAAAATAGACCATATTTGTACACATTAAACATGCTCTATGAGAACCAGCTTCTTCAGACATCCAACTGGGTTCACTTTGACACCTCAGGTATTTTACAACAAAATACAACAGATTTATGACTGTACAGATGATACCAAGATCTACACAGATGAAGTTTTAATCTGGTGAGAAACGATAGAAAAGCATGACTGTAACAGGGTGCCTGTCACTAGGTAGGGAGGCAGCAGAGATAAGGGGCTATAGAGCCTTAGGCTGCAAACCTCAGTCAGCAAAGCCAGACTGCTAACTGCAGGCAGAAGAAAGCTAGAGGATTGATAAGGCAATCAACAACCCCTGTAACTAGTTAAGGGGGGTCCTGCTGACCAGATGGGTTGGACTGAGGCTGAGGATATCTAGAGAGCTCTTAACCAGTGGTTAAAGAGGCAACTGGAGGCCACAGGGTGCTTGGAAGGCTCTCAGAGAGTCAAGCCCTGTAAGGGTCAGGGACCTGACATGACCTGCTGAAGGCAACATAGAGCAAGAGGGCCCGATTAATGGATTCAGAGTAAAACCTGCAAGTCATAGGTGTGGCTATGGCAGGAGTGGACAAAATAGATTCAATTTCCCAGCAGCCCTAGCCCACATCACTGTGGCCAGTTTCCATGGAGACTCCAGCAGCAGTAGGGCTGTGACAGGACAGGGCCAGGGTTTCCATGGAGACCAGCCCCAGCAGTGCTGGCAGGGCACACAGCTATAATATGCTGGCTACATGCCCTGGGCAGGGGTGTGCAGCTCTGGATCATGCTGTCACCACAGCAAAATCCCAGCCCCAGCTCTGGAGCAGCTCCCTGACCAGCTGCTTGCCCTGTCAGTTCTTCTGGGTCAGTCTCCATGGAAACCCTGGTCCCAGCTGTCATGATGTCACTGCTACAGGGGTCTCCATGGAAACCAGCTGTCATGATGCAGGAGTCTGGCCACGGGCTGCATCAGCTGTTTTGCCCAACCCTGGGCTATGAGAAGGTTGCTTGATTAGCACTGGGGGTTGCACTGGAATAACTGATTAGTGAGCCGATTAAAGCTCTGTGAAAGACCCAGGAGGGGCTGATCAGGAAACACAGACCCAAAGGCTTCCTAGAGACTGACAGTGGGCTACCAGAGGCCTAAAGACTGTGAACAAGGGGGCAAGCAAGCCCAGTGAACTGAAGTAAGAAAGAGAGAAGCCCTTGAAGAAGCCAGCCTGGTGAATTAAGGACAGGCTTCCAAATATCTATTACATCAAAGACGTGGCAGGAGAGGCAGCAGGGTGGTATCCTGAGAAGTCAGAAGGACAGGCAGGATCAGTGAAGCTAGTAGGGAATGGCACAACCATTCTCAGGTTCTGGACCCAGCTACAGTGACTAAACATTCTCAGATGCTTGGCTGCCTTGTAATGGAGAGAATACATGTAGGAGAGAAGTTAACACAGTTAGTTACAAAAGATGGATCACAGTAAAATGGAGGGCATAAACAATGTGGCTGCCACAACAGGCAAGGAAAGGATATAACAGCTCCTTATAATGGTGATATTTGTGCCTAAATTAACTAGCTGAGCCAGCAACCTGAGAATACTGTTGTTTAAATGACTAGTAGATTAATATGCAAATCCTAACAAGGCATTTGAAAAACTAACGGAGTTAATTAAAGAGTTAATTGTGCTTGCTAGCATTGTACATTAGGATGGGGAACAATGACAGCAAGCACAATCTAAGTTATTCAAGGATATCTTCAAGGAGAATATTGGTATACTCCTCTTTCAAGAGTACATTCAGAATTGGAAACCAAGGAAATATACACCATGAGAATTAACAACAACAAAAAAATTCCTCTCAAAAATCAGAGAAGAAAGTTTGGGCCTTAGTTAATGTATGGGAGGTCTGTATTAACTGAATCTGACCAAAAATTACCTGCTGGCAAAGGAAAAATATTTGTCATGGTAGACTACATTGAAGAGCATTTGACAGAATTAAAGTGAGCCAAATCCAGATAATTATGTACTTGTCAGTCTGATTAAACAAATAAACACACCACAACCTGTCCCTGCACAAAATAACTAAAGCTATTAACAAGTGTACAAGATGGCATATTCTCAGCCTCTACTATAAATTTAAGGGGAAGTTTCAGTAGTACATGGAATTTGGTTTAAAAGCACCAGGCTGATGGTTCTGAAAGTGTTACAGAAAAATAGGTTAAAAGCTATACATGAGGGACATTTAGAGAGTGGAAAGTGCCAGAGATTTTATTGGCAGAATCATTATTCTTGTTTCCCTGAAATTTACTAGAAGATAATATAGCTAAACTAGTGATCATGCATGTCAAGTCCATTTTCATTAGACAAGGGCTGCAGTGACATGGGCCACAGTTTAGTGGGCTTGAATTAAAGCAGTTTTAAAATAAGCATAGGACACTTTTACATGTGCTCTGGGATGCAGCACCAGGTTCTTCAATTAGTGAGCTGCACTAATTAAAAGTGCCTGCATGTCACATGTATCAGTGTCCCAATGCTGAAAAAATGGCAATGGAGTCACTTTGAACTAAAGCTGATTAGATGTGTTTTATTTCAAAGTGTTCCCACACCATTTTTTCAGCATGGGGATGTATGGATATGCTGATACACATGACATGGAAGGCCGCTGGCATGTGTCAGTTTCCAAGGATTTCCAGCACATCAGAGTAGGCTCCCCTCACATCTATAGGAGCCATAGAGTTTATACATCACCCTAAGCCCACATTACATAGTTAGAAGTAACAAGATATAGCCATAGCTTGAATGTATTGGTCAAGAGTGAGGGTTAAGTCACAGATAACACCTGGATTATAGCCTTGAATAACTGGAAGAATATGGAGGCAGAATGATTTGAGGAAAAAAAATTATCAGAAGTTTAGTTTTGGTTGTTTTAGGCTGGTGGCCAGAACCTCCTGAGCAGATGGGAGACATGTTCAGAGAAAGCTGTAGGTGGAAGGTTGGCAGAACAGACCTTGCTGCAGGACAGAGGAGCTAAAGAAAATACTGAATTGGTAAGGAGCAAATTGAAAATTGGGGTGACAAAGGGAAGTGCAGGGAGTACAACAGAGGCAAGCTAGGAGCAGGGAAGACCTCATGGATCGTGATAGACTAAGACAGCTAGACAAGAAGGTGGGAAGGGAGTCGTGCCAAAGGAGTGATAGTGAGAAATGGGTCAATGCCTGGCTATGCAGGTAGTGTCGCCAGCAGGGCTTTGGCTTCTTTGACCATGGGATGATGTTCCAAGAAGGATTGTGGAGAATAAATGGGATCCGTGTGACAAAGAGAGGGAAAAGCATCTTCACAGACATGCTCACTAACATAGTTTGGAGGGCTTTAAACTAGGTTCGCTGGGTGATGGAGACCAAAGCCCTGAGGTAAGTGGAAAAGTGGGTGACCTGAAGGAAGCCAGAAGGGACAACAGGGGAGATGTTCTCATTCTTCCTGAGAAATCATAGTAATCAACTCGTTACCTCAGGTGCCTGTATATGAATGCATGGAGCCTGGGAAACAAGCAGGAAGAATTGAAAGCCCTTGCACATTCACAGAACTATGACCTGATTGGAATAACAGAGACTTCATGGTCACTCATGTGACTGGAGCACTATCATGGATGGGTACAAATTGTTCAGGAAGGACAGGCCGGGGAGAAGAAGAGGCAGAGAAGTTGCACTTTATGTAAAAGAACCATAAGATTGCTCAGGAATATAGGTTGCAGCCATGTTGGCTTTCTTGCATGCATACCAGCCTCTGGCTTCTTTACTATTCATTCCATCCAGGGAGAGCACAGGACAACTGCAGATGCTTCCTCAGCCTGACGAAGGGTATTTGTACCCAAAAGCTTGCAAAGAAGAATTTTTCCAACTTTCTGAGTTGGTCTAATAAGATACCAGATTCACTCAAGGAACCTTGTTTCATGTGATTGCTCAGACCTCCAGTATGAAACTGGAGCTATGCCTGTCAAACGTCTCTGGGTTAGGGTCAGAGGAGAGTAACAAGGGTAATGTTATGGTATGAGCTGCTATAGACCACCAGACCAGGAGGAAGTGGTGGATGAAGCTTTCTTCAAACAGCTACTGTAAGTTTCCTGATCATAGACCCGGGTGGCCCCAGGGGGCACCACCAGTGTGGAAGGAAGGACCAGATCCCTCCACAGTTCAGGGTCTACTTGGTCCAGGGGGACCCGCAGTTTGTCCCCCAACCATGGGAGACACTGGCAGGCTCTGTGGGGAGAAAATAAAAAAGGATGGGCCCCTCACCACTTCTGCCTTCAGCCTGCCTCTCCCTTGGCAGGGGGCCGAGCTGTCAAAGGCTACAATGTTACAAATAACTAGGTTGCAAAGTAAACTACTTTTAGATGTGGTTTAACTTGTAATGTAGCAAACTCATGTAAATCATAACCCCCCTCCTCCCCCCACACACATGTATAGCACGACACTAAAAATTGGCCATTTTTGAGGTTTAATATCATGTGTATGAGCACCCCAGGACAGCTGGCTGTACTTTAAAGATGCCTTTCTGAGACTGTAAAAACAAACCATTCTGATGTGCAGGAAGACTAGCAAGTGTGGCAGAAGATCAGCTTGACTTAGCAAAGAACTCTTCAGTAAATTAAGTCACAAAAGGAAGCTAGCTTATAAGAAGCAGACACTTGGACAAAAAACTTGGGAAGAATGTAAAAGTATTGCTCAGGCATGCAGGGATGAAGTCAGGAAGTCCAAAGTGCAGTTGGAGTTGCAGCTATCAAGGGATGAGAAGGGGAACAAGAAGGGTTTCTGCAAAGTATGTCAGTAACAAAAGAAAAGGTGAGGGAAAGTGTGTATCCCTTACTGAATGTGGGAGGCAGCCTAGTGACAGAGGATGAAGTACTGAATGCCTTTTTCACATCAGTCTTCACAAGCAAGGTCAGCTTCACCTCAGCCCTTGAAAAATTCATGGAACAGTTACTCAAGCAATCCATTTCTAAGCATTTGGAGGAGAAGGTGATTAGGAACAGTCAGTATGGATTCATGAAGGGCAAGTCAAACCTGACCAACCTGATAGCCTTCTAGGATGAAATGACTGGCTCTGGATGTGGGGAGATCAGTGGATGTGGTATACCTTGATTTTAAGCAAGGCTTTTGATATGGTCTCCCACACCATTCTCACAGGCAAACTAAGAAAGTATGGGATGAATGAATGGACTGTAAGGTGGATAGAAAACTGGCTGGAGCATTGGACTCAGAGGGTAGTAATCAATGCAGCAATACACCCCAGGTAAGTACCAAGAGACTTGAGCATCAGAATGATGGGGCACCAATGGCACCATTTGGAGGGTTCTAGTGCCTCTATACTAATGCTAGGAGCATGGGGAACAAGCAGGAAGAACTTGCACTTTTGCTTGCAGGTAATAACTTTTATTTAATGGGGCTAACATAAACCTGGTGGGACCCTACCCATGACTACGTGGTATACATTGAGGGCTAGAGGTTGTAAAGAAGGGACAGAGTAGGGAGGAAAGGGGGTAGGATTGCTCTCTATGTAAAGGGGCATTATACATCTACCCTAATCAAAATGGGATCAGAGGAGGGGAAAGTTGAAGCATTGTAGGTTAGCATACATGGAGGTCATGGGGAAAGGGACTTGGTGGTGGGGGTCTGCTACAACCAAGAGAAGGAGCCAGACTTAGAATTCTTGAGGCAGCTCTCAGAGGCCATACAGTCTAGGGATGTGGTTGTCATGGGGGACCTAAACTATCCTGACATCTGCTGGGAGGGGCAGTCAGTCAAACCATTCATGTAGGTTCTTAATCTGCGTGCAGGACCTTCACCTAACACATGAGGTATACAGTTCCGCTAGGGAGAATGCCTTACAGGACTTGGTGTTGGCTAGGGGGGAGGACTTGGTAGGGAAGCTGCAGATTTGTGGTCACCTTGGGGACAATGACCACCAGTCAATCAAAATCACCATACCGTGTAGGGCAGGTTAGATAACTAGTAGGATAGAGGTGCTTGACTTTAGGAAGGCTAACTGCAGTGTGCTTAGGAGTCTAGTCAATGATGCACTGCAGGATAAGAGTATTGGCAAGATGGGAGTCCAGGAAGGGTAGTCACTTCTAAAGCAAGTGATCCCTTGGGCACAGAGGGAGACTATCCCAGTATGAGGGAAAAGGTGGAAAGGAGTCAAAAAAAAATCCTTGGCTAAACAGGGAAATCCAGGGGAGCCTAAGGGCAAAAAAGGAAGGCATGTAGGCGGTGGAAACAGGGGGAAGCTACCAAGGAAGTGTATACCTACTTGACCCACACTTGCAGGAAGGCAGTTAGAAAGGCCAAAGCAACTACAGAGCTGAGTCTGGCAACACAAATTAAAGACAACAGAAAGTCTTTTTTAGGTATGTAAGGAGTAAAAGGAAGGCACAGGGCAACACAGGACCTCTACTGAACAAGCAGCAGCAATTAGTGACAGACAGGGGGAACAGGCCTGAGCTATTCAATGAGTTTTTTGCCTCAGTGTTCCTGAACAGGACTGAAGATAACTCTCCTAATGGGATCTTAGTTGGGCAGAGGGACACCAGCCCACAAACTGTCAATGCTGGTTTGGTGCAGAGTCACTTGGATGGACTGGATGTGTTCAAGTCAGCAGGCCCAGATGAACTGCATCTGAGAGTAGTGAAGGAATTGGTTAGTGTCATAGCAGAACCACTGGTATGGCAGTTTGAGCACTTGTGATACTCGGGTCAAGTCCTGGAGGACTGGAAAAGGGCCAATATGGTCCCTATTTTCAAGAAGGGGAGGAAGGAGGATCTGAGTAATTATAGCCCAGTCAGTCTCACCTGCATCCTTGGAAAGGTCTTTGAAAAGATTATAAAGGATCATGTTTGTGGGAGTCCAGCAGGAATAATCATGCAGCAGGGAAACCAGCATGGATTCATAGACGATAGATCATGCCTGACCAATCTGGTTTCATTTTATGATAGATTCACAAAATGCTTAGATGCAGGAGTAGAGGTGGATGTCATTTTCTTGGATTTTAGCAAGGCCTTCAATACAGTATCTCATCCCATTTTCATAATGAAATTAAGAGGCTGTGACATAGATATTTACATGGTCCAGTGGATGGCAAATTGTCTTAGCAATTGCACCCAGAAAGTGGTAGTAGACAGATCAGTATTGACCTGGAAGAATGTGGGTAGTGGGGTCCCACAGGGTTTGGTCCTTGGACCCATACTGTTCAATAACTTCATCAGTGACTTGGATGTGGGTGTGAAGTGTGCTCTGTCCAAATTTGCAGACAATACTAAATTGCAGGGTGAAGTGCACACTTCGGAGGGTAGGGAATGATTGCAGGCAGACCTGGGCAGATTAGAAAAGTGGGCAGTGCACAATAGGATGCAGTACAACAAGGACAAGTGCAGAGTGCTGCACATAGGATGCAAAAACATCCAGCACACTTACTGGCTGGGAAGTGACCCTTTCAGCAGCACAGAAGCAGAAGAGGATCTCAGAGTCATAGTGGACTCCAAGGTCAGTGAGTTGTCAGTGTGACGAAATCATCATCAGAGCTAACTGTACTTTATCATGCATCAGCAGATGCATGACAAATAGATCCAAGGAGGTGATACTTCCCCTCTATACAGCATTGGTCAGATTGCAGTTGAAGTACTGGGTCCAGTTTTGGGTGCCATACTTCAAGAAGGAATGTTGATAGACTTGAGAGGCTCCAAAGGAGGGCCACTCGTATGGTTAGGACAAGCCCTATGAGGAGAGACTGAGAACCTGGACCTCCTCAGCCTCCACAAGAGAAGGCTGAGAGGTGATCTTGTGGCCACCTACAAATTCATTAGGGGGATGCAGCAAGGGATCATACATGCTCTGTTCACCAGGATGCCTCTTGGGGTAACAAGGAACAATGGTCACAAACTGACAGAGAGCAGATTTAGGCTAGATATCAGGAAAAACTTCTTCATGGTGAGGGTGGCCAAAATTTGGAATGGGCTTCCAAAGGGGAAAGCACCACTTCCCACCTTGGAGGGCTTTAAGAGAAGGCTGAATAGGCATCTGACTGGGGTCATCTGACCCCAGCACTCCTTCCTGCCTAGGCAGGGGGTCAGACTCAATGATCTGTTGAAGCCTCTTCTGACCCTAGCATCTATGAATGCCTTGATATCTAGTTGGCAGCCAGTATCAAGTGGAGTGACCCAGGGGTTGGTCCTGGGGCTAGTTTTGTTCAATAACTTCATCAATGACCTGGAAGATGGCATAGGGTACACCCTTGGCAAGTTTCAGGAATATAGGTTGTAGCTGTGTTGATCTGCAGACAAAAGTATTCAGAACTCTTGTCTTCAGACAACTCTGAGATAAAAAGAATGATCCAATTTTTACCTGAGTCTATTTTGCATAAAATTAACTTTTCCAGCCAGGAGATCTTACACCAACTTTTAGCTCTCTTGTGAAATGTGAATTATCATTCCCAACTGGGAGAAATGTTACAATCTTTGCACTCTCCTATGCCTAAGGAAGGGCATGTGAGCCTGAAAGCTTGCAAATAACACATTTTTTTGTAGCTAGTTGATTTAACAAAAGATATCACCTCCCCAAGAATTCTGATTACTTTTTCCTCAGCACATTTACAGTTGACACCAAGCTGGGGGGAGCAGTAGATACACTAGTTGGTAGGACTGGGATTTAGCGTGACTTAGACAAATTTTTTCCACCAAATCATCCATGAGGTTCAACAAGGACAAGTTCAAAATCCTGCACTTAGGACAGAACAACACCTTGCACCAGTATAGGCTGGGGTCTGACTGGCTGGGCAACAGCTCTTCAGCAAAGGACCTGGGGGTTACAGTGGACAAGAAGCTGAATATAAGCTAACAGAGTGCCCTTGCTGCCAAGAAGGCTAATGGCATACTGGGTTACATTGGTAGGAGTGTTGCCAGCAGGTCAAGGGAAGTGATTGGGAAGTCATTATTTCCCTCTGTTCAGTACTGGGGAGGCTTCATCTGAAGTACTGCATTCAGTTTGGGACCCCCACTACAGAAAGAGTGTGGACAAATTGGTGAGAGTCCAGCAGAAGAGTGAGAGGGGATTTAATAGCAGCCTTCAACTACTTGAATGGGGGCATTCCAAAGACAATGAAACGATACTGTTTTTAGTAGTGGCAGATTACAGAACAAGGAGCAGTGGTTTTAAGTAGTTGCAGCAAGGGAAGTTAAGATGGAAATTGGGAAAAAATTCTCTCACTAGGAAGGCAGTAAAGCACTAGAACAGGTTACCCAGAGAGATTGTGGGCTCTCCATCCTTGGAGGTTTTTAAGACTCAGCTAGACAAAGCCTTGGCTAGAATGATCTAGTTGGGGTTGGTCCTGCCTTGAGCAGGGGGTTGAACTAGATGACCTCCTGAGATCCTTTTCAACTCTAATTTTCTATGATTCTATGAAGTTATGGTTGTTAAGGACCTATTAAGTCAGTGGGTATTTCTTAAGGAATAGAATTGTTCCAGGGTTGAAGATCAAAATGAGGAGAAGAGAGGAAGAATAAAGGAATCTATGGTATCATATGGGATCTGAAAATGTAATTCAGAGTCACTGAATGGGGGTAGAGGTTCTTACCTAATGTAAAGAGGGAAAGCAAGTAACCAAAGGCTGAGAGGAAAGCAGCTGGCTGGAGAAGTATGGTGGAGATTCAGTGTGTTGTAGATCACAACAAATAAAGAGGAAAATGAGAGCAGAGGTAGATTAAATGTAGATCAGAAAAGGAAACTGAGCAAGAGAAATGGCTAGAATTAACAAGACCCTGACTAGTTGTAGTGTTACCATTTACCTTCTCTGTTGTGTGTCTGTTGCTCAACTTGTGGCAGCAATTTTGATAAATGTTTCCTGATATATTGGTCTCAGTGCAGGTGCTGTCTTTATCTTCTTGAAAGTAAAATATTGAAACAATGTGATAAAGACCACATAACTGCCATGCTTATAAACTAAGCAATGTCACCAGGCAGTGGTCATGGCTAAGTTAACATTTCATAATCTGAACAGAATTATCATTTCTGGACAACTCTTGATAACTGCTGCCATTTTAAGGGTGATTATTTTACAACTGCAGAGCAGAAGTGCAAACAGCATAAATCTAAAAAACAGCATAGCCACTGTTGATCTAGAAACCCAAAGTGGCATCTTTTGCTCAGTGTGCCACAGACAGTTCAAAGCACAAGTTGACCAGATCAGCCATTCACAGACTCACAAAAACCAAACCAACCAGCAATGGCACAGTCATCTTTGAATTCAAAGGACGAACAACAACAATATTTACAGGCATTAAAATGTCTTAATCTAATGCATCAATGTATTAATATTGGTTGCAAAACAGATGTATTTGTGACTAATTCCTGATCATATGCTAAAAAAAGTTGAAAACTGGAAAGCGCACAATCTCTTTCTAATGTGGTGCTGACTACATCACCTCTATCTCATGCTGAGGTTAAAGAATCTGTGGATCCCTGCCTCCACTGTCCAAGTGACCTGTAAACCAGGTACCTTTCCATAACCTCTTTCATATGATTAAACTAACTGCACTCTTGACCTTTTTTCTTTTCTCAGTCACCACTTCACACTTAGAATGGAATCATGGTTTTTTGCATCCATGTCTAGGCTATGATCCTTTGTGATCAACCCTGATCACCTTACCAACCCTCACTTCTCTTCAATGTCTTCACTTCTAGTTCCTTCAGAAGCATTGACACTGATAGCCAGTAGCCAAACTGCCACTTTAAAGCCAAGTACCATGTATTTAGAACAAAAGCAGAATAGAGAAAACAGAATAAAGCAGTCTGTATTAATGCCAGTCTGCCTCTCCTTAAGGACTGCTGTTCCCTGCCTTTGCTTCATCTAGTTTTCCTTAGCAGCTTCTGCTAATTAACTTGCTCCATTTTTTAAAACTGGTTGCTAACCTTTGGATCTCCAGGGGGATTTGTAGATGCCACAAAATTGGCCTTTAAAGCAGCTTAAGTGCCCTTTTGCACTGCTTCAGTGGTGCTGCTGTGTACATTGTTGGCGGCATATTGCACATTAAATGAATTTGGGACATAAAATGAAACATGTCCAAGGTATTTTAGTTTGCTACCTTACAGCCATGGAAGGAAGCACCGGGCTTGGGGCCCTGGCAGCTCAGGGGCTGTGCAGGCAGCCTTCACTGAAGAAAAAAACCCAACAATGAGAGTCATCTTTTTTTTCCCCTCCCTGGAGCCTGCCTGCCTGAGCTATGTGGGATCCCAGTGCTTCTTTCTGCAGCTCCGGTACCCCCAGGACTGCCCAGGCCAGGTGCCTGTGCATGGGTGCTGCCTGGGGGGTACCACCAGTGCCATGGAAGGAGGCACCCCCCCACCCCCAGCCAAGCTCAGGGACCTCTCAGCCTGATGGCAATTCACCCTTGCTGCTGGAGAGGCAGATAAGGATTGGGCCCTACCCTTGTGTACATGACATGGGGGTTTACTTCAGTTTAATTTGAAGCAGTGTTTTTAGAAACCCACTGCTTCAATTTAGGGAGAATTAAACCAAAGTAAACCCCCATGGTGTGTACAAGCAGCCCAGGCTCCCAAACTGGCAAACAAGGCTTACATCATAGGAGCCTCAAGGATGGTGATCCTTGAAATGAGCAATGGGAAGTCCTTATCTTGGGAGTCACTGTTTTGCCTTCTTGCCTGTTCTTCCTATTGTTCCCATGGAATTAAAATAATACAGGCATATAAAAAAATTTACTATCCCAATATAAGTACAATGTCAATCTCAGTAACCAAGTTACATACCAGTATTCTTTAGTTACTGTATTATAGCTGTCCATCTGTCACAACCTCTATTCTTTAATCATCAAGACAAGTAACCTTTAGTATTATCCATTTTATTTTGATTTCTTTTTGATACACGTAATGATGCTTATAATCCCTTAACAGCTGTATTGCTACAGAACCTCTTGAACACTTGAAGATCTGGTTCATCTGCCATCGTTGTGGTAGAGCAGATTCTTCAGCCGCTGCCTGTAAGCCTCTTGATCTCTTGTGATTTGTTGCCAGTTCTTGCCTAGTTTTGCTTCGACTTCTTTTCTCCAGCGATCCGGCGGATGTCCTCGAGGTCATTTAGGGTCATACGGCCACCAAAAGGTTGTTCGAGTTGACCAACGGTTGTCTTCTCTCCTCGCGACATGATCAGCCCATCGTGGCTTTCGTATTTGAGCGTCCTCGTATGCGTCTTTAAATTGAGTTTTCTGTCGAATTTCGTTGTTGTGGACCTTGTCTCGGAGCCGTATGCCTAATATACGTCTTTCCATTGCTCTTTGTGTTGTCTTCAGCTTTTTTTGTTCTGTACCTCTCTTCAACCATGTCTCACATCCGTAGTTGAGTGTGGGTAGGACAGTGGAGTTGAAGAGTTGGGCTCGTATGTTGGAATTTTTGGTGTTCTTTAGTACTTCTTGGATGTTTTTGAAGCTGAGCCACGCCACGCTGCGTCGCCTGCGGATTTCATTGTCAATTTTGTGGTCGTGCGTGATTTGTTGACCCAGATACGTGTATTTGTCTACGAACTCGATTGTTTCTCTGTCTAATGTGATGCTACCGGTCGCGCAGCTGTCATTCTTCATTGCTTTGGTTTTTGCATGGTTGATGTGAAGACCGACTTTCATACTAGCTTCATTAAGCTCCTTCAGCATCTTTTCTGCGGTAGGTATATCGTGGGCAAATAGAGCAATGTCATTGGTGAAACGTAGATGGTTAAGTGATTCTCCATCTTCAAACAGTTAGTTAACCAAGTATTGGAGCGATGTCAAGAATGTAAAATTCCACTTTGCCTCATCTTCGTCAACTACAAAAAGGCCTTCGACTATCAAATTCAATGCCATTGTGAACGCACTCGTCCAACAGATCATCCCAAAGAAATACATCCGAACTCACCATAACATCAACACCAACTGCATGACGTCAGTCCAGCTCTTCTACAAACCAATTAAAATCCCCATCGGCGGAGGCGTCCGCCAAGGTGACACAATCTCACCGAATCTCTTCAACGCCACACTGGAGGATGTATTTTGTCAAATCAACTGGGAAAACAGAGGTATACAGATCAACAGAACCTCTATTCTTTTTAATTTGAAAAAGTCAAGTAACTCAAATTCTCAGAAATCTGCACTCATCCCAATCCCTCTTTATACAAAATCTTTTTTATTCTCCTGTACTTAGTTAGATAGCATATGCACAAGGTCTATTTCCTTTTCTTCATCAGAATCTGAATTAGCTTCTGTGGAAAAGTGTTGGCAAAGAAGAACTTTATTAAGATAGAACAAGACTTTATGCTAGGTCTGATAAGATTAAAATGTTACGGCAAAAGTTTCTTAATTCAAGAACCCTTTTGCTAGCAGGTCTCAGCAGAGAAAGAGCAACCAGCATGAGAAATTGCCATCTTGTAGAGTTTTATAGCATCAACTTTGAGCTCTTGAAATACAGCCAGAATTCTATCCCATCCACTTTCAAATATTCTACAGCTATGCCCCTAATAGCTCAGGGTTGATGGATGAATATAAGGTCAGACAGCTTTGTTTGGTAGCCTCAGGGAAAGAAAGTGGGAGGGAGGAAGAGCAACAAGTATCAACAAATAAATTGTGCAATAGACAAATAAGAAAGAATTGGATAATTTAGTGTATATTTTAAGTAAGCCTCCAAGAATAGTATCATGGCCACCAACTGACATTGCTCAAAAGGATTCACCTAATATAATAATACTAGAAAGACCCAGGCAATACTTTTACTTGTAGAAAGTTAAATGGGCCTGCATCAGAAATTAAGAAATGTTCCTGGATCATATTTGGATGACTATTAAAAAGCAAAGATCAGGATTTTAAAAAAGCTCCATATTTTAAGAGATCATAGGCAAGTAGGGTTGATGATCACAAGGTCATCTAGTCTGGCCCCACCCTGCTCAAAGCAGGATCATCATCCCTAACTAAACCAATCCCAGTCAAAAGATGATGCCTTTCATTTTGCTTCCTGCTTCTGTTCTGAGGTTGAGCAGCATGTAAAGGCAGGAATGTGCCAAAATTCCTATTTTTGAACTTTGGCTACTGGATTTGTCCGTACCCCAGTAACAATTCCTAAAAGGAATGTATCTAATGGTTAATGAAAAACTGTCATTAATTGTTTATAGATTGTTTATTATATAACCAAGCTCATCAACATTGTCAAAGATTCATGCAATGTTTGTATAAATATAATTTGATTGTGCCTTGAGCTGTACTAAAAAACTTTGATTAGGGGTGTGGAGGGAGATTATGTGATGTTGCAGTGGGAAATGGTGGCCTACAGCCAGAGCTCCAGGGGGGAATCTGGCATAATCTAAAGACACCACTTAAGAAAGAAACATTTTTCCCTAAATGGTAAATGGCAGGGGTACATATGGACACTGATAGGAGATTTTCCCCCAGGGGACTCAAAAGAAGAAGAAACTGAAGCAGAAAGTAGAGCCAGTGGAATCAAAGATGACTGCAGGAGCTGAAAATAAAGCAGAACACCAAAGCAGCTCTTGTTACCACAGACTGTTCTCAGAATTCAAGCATCTCGAATCCTTTGTAGGAGTACAGTTTGACAAACTTAGAGCAGAGATAGCAGAAACTGGAACCATGAAAAAACAATGCAAGAGAGAGGTGTCCCTGAAGAGGTGGAAAAAGTGATTCTTACTAAATGTTTAGAAGCAGCACTACATACCTTTTTTAAAATTGAAGACAAACATATTATCCATAGACAGACTAGTCTCTATGCTCCCCCCAAAACAAAGACTTAGAGACATAATTCTACAAATACATTACTTCAAATAAAAAAGAACAGATTATGAGACGATCTAGATGGACACAAATTACAGATTTTTCCCAAGATATACCACCCTCCATTTTTGAGAAAAAAAGACAAGAGCTGAAAGAGATCATGGCCTGTCTCAGAAAAGCAAAAATAAAATAAAGATGGGGATATACCTTTAAGTATACATTTACACACACAAGACAAGATCACACCTTTAAGGAAAAGGCAAGAGGACTTAAGAGTTCTTAGCATATAGGGAACTGAGGCACAGAAAGAACCAAGTAATTCAGATCTGTGGCAGAATTTGGACTTCAGTCCTGGATTATTTAATTTCTAACTTCACTATAAAATCATTTTTCCTCCCATTTAAATAAATGCCTTAGGGGATCTCAAGGGATGTATTCAGTAGCTGTTTTGGTCTGAGAGACCAAGAAATGCAAAAATCTAGAACTATTGGTTCAGAGATGATACCTTTTATTAGACCTCCTGAGAAACTGCAAAAATATATATTTTATATATATATTCCTGCTTTTGGGCTCACACACCCTTCATCAGGCTCAAGGAAAGTTAAAGATGGTAAAGAGTCTCCATTGTAGGAAATAAACTTCATTTTTGCACTTTTTTTTTTTGCAATCTCTCAGTTGGTCTAATAAAAGGTATCATATCTGAACCAAGAGTTCTAGGTTTCTGCTTTATTTTCATAGAATCTCAAGGCACATTAAAAAAAACATAAATATTTTGTCTCTTATAATAAGTCACCTTTTGTGGGGAATACAAGCAGTCCACGACTTACGACTTTGAGTTACAATGAACAGCACTTACGACCTTTATAAATTTATACCCTGTTTCAAGGTCCCACAGTGGGTTTCAAATTTACGATGCTTGACACAGCTGCCTCCAGCTGGTAAGTTGGTTTTGGTGGGAGAGAGCGGGGACAGAAGGGGCGTGGAGAGGCAGATCAATGCCCCTGCAATGAGGGAGGGATTGGGGCTGGGGCTGGGACTAGGGCAAGTGCTGCCCAGCTGTGATGGGGGGGGTGGGCACAGGGAGGAGCTGCATGCTGCTTGTCTGGTGGCTCTCGCTGCTGGTCTGGGAGGACATGGCGGAGCGAGCGCCCCCAGATTTGTGCAGGGTAGATGGAGTCGGGGCTGGGGGCTATGCCCACCTGCCACTCACCCAGCTGGGGCAGGGCAGGCACTGGACAGAGCCTCTGCGTTGCCTCCAGACAAGCAGTGTGCAGCAGAGGGAGGCAGTCTGGCCTCGCCATGCCTCCATGGCTTCATTCTGTGCCCCTCTGCCCCTGCTGGGTGAGTGGCAGCAGCAGCAGTAGGGCATGGGAGGGGGCGTGCACATATCCCTGGATCAGGTTGGGGTGGGTGGTAGAGCAGGGCCTATGGGGCAGGCCAGTCTAAAATTTGCTGTAGCTCCCCCTTAACCTCCACCACCTGCTCAGAGTGTGATCCGGTGCAGCCCCAGCCCCACTCACCTCACCACACTCGGGGAGCCACATGCCCCCCCATGCCCTGCTGCTGCTGCTGCTACTCATACAGCTGGGGTAGGGGGGTGCAGGATGAAGCTGTGGTTCATCCAGGAGGAGTGGGGATGCTGGGGTGGCTCCTGCCACTGCATGCCACTTGTCCAGAAGCAGCACAGCGGTTCCATCCAGTGCCCACCCCACCTCAGCTAGGCAAGTGGTGGGAAGGAGCCCCTGATTGCAGTGACTTCCACCGCCAGCCCGGAGTGCAGCCCAGTGCAGCCCCAGTCCTGCCTGCCCTGTGTAGATCTGGGGGCATATGCCCACCCCCCATGCCCTCCTGGACCAGTGGCAGCAGCAGCAGTGAGTGTCACCAGACAAGCCACCAGATAAGCAGCTTCTGGACCCACGGTGGGGAGCATCTCCTGTTGCTGCACATTATCCCATCCCTCGCCCCAGCTGGGCAGTGCTTGCCCTAGCCCCAATTCCTTCTTTGCTGCACAGGCATTGATCTGCCGCAACACACCCTTTCTCGTCCCCTCCCCTCCCACAACAACAGACTTACCAGCTGGACGCAGCTGTATTAAGCATCATAAAGGAACCAATCCTCCATTTATAGCATTGTTCTTATGGGAAAATTGGTTCGGACTTACAACATTTTGATTTAAGACACGGTTTTCAGGAACCAATTGCTTTGTAAGTCTGAGGACTGCCTGTAAATAATTTAATATGTCTGTGGTTGTATTAAAGATGTTTGTTATTCTTGTGGTGGGTAAAAACAAAATGCTTTGGATCCAAACAATTTGATTCAAATCAATATATAAAAGCCCTTTCTGCTGTATTGTTTCTACACATAACTGATGCTGCCATTCCTTCTCTTTAGTATGTCTGTGAATATAGTCAGCTGAACAAAAAAGTGAAGAATCTTTAGCTATGAATTAATTTTTAAATAGTGAGATAGTCTTGAATGCAGGTGAAAAACACAGCAGACTTTTAATGGCTTAATTATATTGTGCATACTGTAGTCACTCAATTTTAAGATGAGGTTCCCCCCCTCCCCCCTTTTCACCTGGAATCTTACTTCCCCCATCTTAGAATCAAGTACAAGGACAGTGAGGGAGGGGCAGATGGCTACTGTGGCTCAGGATCCTTGGGTCAGGGCTGTAGCCACAGTTGAAGCTACAGTCTGCTTTGCTCCCCACGCATCTCCTCCCCCACACAGCCTCTGCTCTCCCACCTACCCCTCACTCTCCTCCTTACCTTTGGTCTAAGCCAGCAGGTTCCATCTACTCTGAAGCCTGGAGCATGGAGCATGGCCCCTGCCTGGCACTGTAACAGCAGTGTGTAGCCCTCAAGGTTATGGGGGCTGGGGCTGTGCTCTGTGTCCCAGTCTAGAACAGGGACAAAACCTGCCAGTGCAGACAAAGAATGGAGTGGGGATCAGAGGCTGGGGAGATAGGAAGCAGAAGTGATAGGAGGCAAGCACAAGCAAGGAGCAAGCTACTTGACCCCCTTCCCACTGACTGTCCCCCCTGCAGCAGTGAGAATTAAAGATGGATGAATTAGAGATGACCCTCAAAAATTAGATTCTGTACATGGAAAATTATAACAAATGTATACATTTTCCATGTATGGAACCTAATTATTGGGGAGGCTGTCTTGAATCCAAGGTGGTCTGAGATTCAAGTAAATATGGGGAGTGGTGTCTGTGTGTAAAATATTAAAAAGATATAGACTAAAACCATACCTGTGTATACTAGAGTTCACAGATAACCGGGTTGGCCCTGCACAGTCTCAGTGAGAGTGTGAGCACCCTCTTTTCCTTTTGAGCTAGGGACAGACATTCAAAAAGCCTGAGCCTGAATTGGTTCAATCTTTGCAGGTTAGTCAGCTTGTAGCTGCACAGACATCCCAGAAATGCAGGTACACGACTGCAATGACTCAGGCTAGAAGCCAGGGGGCACTAGAACAGCCTTCCCTTCCTTTTGATAGTGCTGAGGTGAGTGGAGCATAGCCAGGCCCCAACAGGACACTAGGATTAGGGAGAGGTTCTTCTCCCCTCCTCATCCCTGAGCAGCCCAGCAGGGAATTGATAACAGTGTTTATTACCCTTAACTCAGTGTTTATCACCCTATTAAGAAAACAGAGGTGTTTACCAGATACCTGTTGATTCTGCCTTTGTCCTGTCTGCCATAGCATGGACTGTAGCCAGCATATGGTCTGCTAGCTAATGCTGAGAGGATCTCTGCTTAGCAGGGAGTAGTGAGAGTAGGTAGGGGGAGCAGAAGGAAGCTAGGCAGATGTCTGCAGTCTGTACTGGAGCTCCAGTCATGCAGCAGAGGGCAGGGGCCTGTCCTGCTATGAAGAAGAGGGCCCACCCAGTCCAGCCCAGAGAGAGAGCATGCTATGATGCTGGGGGAGTCTGGTTTAACTTAAACCAGCAAGATGTCTGGGAGAGACATTGCATAAACCAGTTTGACCCAAATCAGTTAAGTTTGAAACTACATTCCACCAGGTTTATCTCAAACTGGTTCAACCATTTTCAAACTGGTTTATGGAAGCTGAATATCTGTTCTGTGACAGGTTTAAACCAGTTTCTGATCACTTAAACTGGTTTGTGTGTAATGCCTGTCCCTAGCTTTGATGTCAGGGCAGCCACAGTATTTCACATAGCTAATAGGCATTTTTGAAAAACAGCAAGTGTGGTTGACTTTCCCACTTTGAGAACTTCTGACAATGGGAAGGAAAACAACAATGAGATGGGAGCTTTATCCTGCATTTATGGAAGTCAATGGCAAGCTCCCACTGACTTCAGAAATGGTCAGCTGGTTCAGATTCTATTGATTTCATAAATGTTTAGGATCAAAAGAGACCTCAGCAGACCAGAGTCTGACCCCCTACCCCGGGCAGAAAAGAGTTCTGGGGTCAAGTGACCCCAGCCAGGTGCTTCTCCAATCTCCTCTTAGGAGACCTCCAAGGTAGGGGAGAGCACCACCTCCTTTGGAAGCCCATTCCAGGTTCCAACCCTTACCATAAAGTTCTTCCTGATGTCTAATGTAAATCTGCTCTCCGTCAGTTTGTGGCCATTTTTTCTAGTAACTCCAATGGGTTCCCTGGTAAACAGAGCATCTCCTATTCCTTGCTGTCCCCCTCCCTCTACCCCAATGAATTTGTAGATGGCCACTAGATCCCATCTCAGCCTTCTCTTGCAGAGGCAGAAGAGATAGAGGTCCCTTAATCTCTCCTTGTAGGACCTTACCTACAGGTCCCGCTCCCCACCCAGGCTCCTACTTGGCTCAGCCCCCCAGGGAGAGAGAGAGGTAGGGGGAGGGTACTTACCAGTCCCTCTCCAGTGGGGCAGGATCCCCCAAATCCTGGGCAGGGCCCCCCCAGCCCAAGAGCAATTTCCCCAGTGATGGGCCCACTGCACATGAGCAGTTTAAAAGGGCCCGCCAACAGCAAAAAAGCCTCAGTTAGGATCCAGGAGTGGCAAGAGATGTGCAGGTGAAAGCCTGCTGTGCCCCCACTCCCCTGAAGCCTCCCAGAGACCCCCCAGCAGCCATGGAGCCCCCCTGTCAACCCCCAGCACAGCTGGAGGCAAGCAGGCCCTGTGTTGGGAGGAGGTTAACCCTGAGATAGTGGGAGGAAGCGGCTGAGTGGGAGCCAGGCCAGGTCTCACCCCACCCAGGCCCCTACTTGGCCCAGCCTCCCAGGGAGGCATGTGACCAGAGCTGTGTGAACAGGCTGCACAAACAGGCACACTTGTCGGCCGGCGCGTGAGTTAGCGCAGAGTTCGTGTGGGAGGGTGCACGGGACAGCCTGAGTCCCTGCCTGTGAGACCCCTACGCTAGGTAGAATCAGACCTAGTCTGCCTACCAGCGGCATGCCACAGATGAGGACTCGCTGCACACCAAGGGTCCCCTCAGGGTCTGCATCCCCCCCCGGCACCTCCAAGATGGCCACACAGACAGAGCCCATGGCACTCTCAGCTGTGGGGGATGCCTGTCACTTTTTCAGGCTTTGGAGCAGGGCTTCGTCTCCTTGTAGGGTCTGCTCCCTTTTGGGGTCTCTGGCACACCATCTGGAGGAGCTCCAGGCCACAGTCCAGAAACTGAGTGCCATCAGGGACTGTGAGCAGGCGATAGACTCCTACTGCCAGGCCCTCCTCCCCTGGGAGCCAAAGAGTAGACCACAATCTCCCTCCAGGACAAGGGAGAACTCCAGGACCTCCCATTCTGTCCAGTCAAGGGGATGGATCAAGGTGGTAAAGGGCCCTAAGGCCCACTACACCAAGGCCCCTGCCCCACCAGAGCTTAGCAACAAGTACAAACCTCTTGCAGTCCCAGCAGAGCCTGCTGAGTTGCCAGCTCCCGCAGGCGACACAGGCTCAACTGCAAGTACCACCCCCACTCTCTCCAAGACAAAACTCAAAGTATTTTTCATGGGAGACTCCATCCTGATGGGGGACTGAGGCGGTTATCTGCCGCCCTGACCCCTTAGCCTGGGGAGTCAGCTGCTTCCCAGGAGCCCGCATACGATACATTGCGGCCCACTTAGCAACCCTTGCAAAGCCAGCAGGCCAAGGCACGCAAGGGAGACCACCCCCCACCCCGCCCTAGCCCTAGTACAATCTGTGGGCAAGGCAAAAGCCCCTAAGGGGATGCTTTCCTGCCTGTACACCAATGCCAGGAGCTTGGGCAATAAGCAGGAGGAACTCATCCTCCTGCTTAACACAGATAATTATGACATCATAGGGATAACAGAGACCTGGTGGGATTCCACCCATGACTAGACCATGGGTATAGATGGCTATTCCTTGTACAGGAAAGATCAAGTACATAAAAGGGACAGGGGTGTAGACATACGAGACATTGCGGCTTAGGGATTAGAAGATCCCTAAGCTCCTCCAACCCACAGACCACTATCCCATGCTCCTTATTCATGTGAGCACCAATGACATGGCTCGGAGTGCACCCAGCTGGGTCATGAGGCACTACAGGGATTTGGGAGTGGGGCTAAAGGGTCTGGGGAGTCTACTACAAATCTCCCACCCAAAGTCAAGAGCTTGACCAGGAGTTCGCCTGGGAACCGGCTGAGGTCACATGCTCCAGGATCATGGCTGTCATGGATGACTTCAACTACCCAGACATCTTGTGGGAGGATCACTCAGCAAAATCCGAGCAGTTGCAAAGCTTCCTATTGTACACGGATGACCTCTACCTGACTCAAGAAGTCAACGGGCCAATGAAAGTAAAGCGCTGGTCGACCTGGTACTGGCTACTGGGGATGACCTAATCAGTGACCTAGTGATCAGTGGGAAGCTGGGTGACAGCAACCACAAGCTGATCACCTTCACCATCTGCCATAAAGCTGGCAAGTCAGTCAGCAACACTGAAGTCCTTGACTTTGACAAGCTCAGGAGGCTTGTCAGTGAGGCCCTAAGAGGCCACAACCTCAGGGGGAGTTCAGGAACAGTGGTTGCTCTTCAAGGGAGCAATCCTGAATGCACAAGTTAATTCTGTTCCATCTGAGGAAAGGCAGCAAGAGGGCACAGCAGCCCCCTGGCTGCAACTGAACTCCTACTACCTTCCAGTATCAAGGACAATAAAAAGTCCTTTTTTAGATATGTGAGCAGCCAAAGTAAAAGCAAGGGAAACATTGGACCCCTGCTAAACCAGATGGGACATCTGACAACTGACACCCAAGAAAAAGCCAACCTTATTAAATGGGTACTTGGCATCAGTCTTTCATTAGTCCCATGGGATGCCCATGCCCACTATGGGACAGGGAGGTCCAGGTGAGGATGATCCTCTGCCCTCCATCAATGCTGACCTTGTGAAGGAATATCTTGAGAGGCTGGATACCTTCAAGTCAGCTGGCCCTGATAATCTACAGGGTACTCAAGGAGCTGGTGATCATCATAGCCCAGCCTCTGGCACGGATCTTTGAGAACTCCTGGCACACTGGTGAAGTGCCTGAAGACTGGAAGAAGGCTAACGTGGTGCCTATCTTCAAGAAAGGGAAGAAAGTGGATCCCGCAAACTATAGGCCCATCAGCCTGACTTCTATCCCAGGGAAGATTTTAGAAAAGTTTATTAAAGAGGCCATTCTTAATGGACTGGCTGACGCCAACATCCTGAGGGGTGGCCAGCACGGGTTTGTTGCAGGTTGGTCAAGCAAGACCTATCTCATTTCCTGTTAAGACCAGGTGACCGATCACCTAGACAAGGGAAAGGAGATTGATGTCATATATCTTGACTTCAGAAAAGCCTTTGATCTGGTATCCCATGATCACCTTTTGGCAAAACTGGCCAAATGGTCTTGGGTCCACCACAATCCACTGGCTGGGAAATTGGCTCCGTGGTCCATCCCAGAGGGTGGTAATTGATGGAAGTCAATCATCATAGCGCCCTGTGACCAGCGGGGTCCCCAAGGCTCTGTCCTTGGACCCATATTGTTCAACATATTCATTAATGATGTGAAGACTGTAGTCAGAAGCAGACTGGCCAAGTTCACCAATGACACCAAACTCTGGGGCAAAACATCCACATCTGAAGACAGGAGGGCAATCCAGACTGACCTGGACAGGCTCAGCAAGTGGGCGGATGAGAACTTGATGGTGTTTAACACTGAAAAATGCAAGGTTCTCCACCTTGGAAGGCAAATCCTGCAGCATCCTTATAGGTTTGGCAGTGCTACGCTGGCTAGTACTGCGGAGGCTTGGGGGTTATCACTGACCACAAGATGAACATGAGCCTGCAATATGATGCTGCAGCTAGGAAAGTGACCAAAACTCTGGCTTGCATCCATAGATGCTTCTCAAGCAAATCCCGGGACGTCATTCTCCCCTTGTACTCAGCCTTGTTGAGGCCACAGCTGGAGTACTGCGTCCAGTTTTGGGCCCCACGATTCAAAAAGGATGTGGAGAAGCTTAAAAGAGTCCAGAGAAGAGCCATAGGCATGCTCAGAGGTCAGAAAAACAGATCTTATGACAACAGACTGAGAGCTATAGGGCTCTTTATCCTGGAAAAGCGTAGTCTCAGGGGTGATCTATGCCCACGTATAAGTTTATCAGGGGTGACCACCAGGATCTGGGGGAACGTTTGTTCACCAGAGTGCCCCAGGGGATGATGACAAGGTCGAATGGTTATAAACTACTTGAAGACCATTTCAGGCTGGACATAAAGAAGAATTTCTTTACTGTCTGAGCCCCCAAGGTCTGGAATAGTCTGCCATCAGAGGTGGTTCAAGCACCTACACTGAATGCCTTCAAGAGTAAATTGGATGCTTATCTTGCTGGGATCCTATGACCCCAGCTGACTTCCTGCCCTTCGAGCAGGGGGCTGGACTCGATGATCTTCTGAGGTCCCTTCCAGTTCTAATGTCTATGAAATCTATGAAAATCCAAGGAACCCTCCTCTGGACCCTCTCATGAGAATAGCTGTGTGAAGTTGAACCACAGCAAAAGGAAACTGGTGCCAATGAGGGAAAGAAAAGCATTTGAAGGGTGGACAGATCCAGGACAGTCCTTTTTGGCTGAAGACGCACATCCACAATTGATTATATCTTTTTGATTGAACTTTCTCATCAACAACCTGGAAAATAGCATAAAGTTCACCCTCATTAAGGTTGCAGATGACACCAAGTTGTGGGGAGTAGTAGATATGCTGGAGGGTAGGGCTAGGATTCAGAGTGACCTAGAAAAATTGGAGAATTGGGCCAAAAGAAATCTCATGACAATAAGTACAAAGTCCTGCACTTAAGAAAAACAATCCCATGCACCACTACAGGCTAGGGATCGATTGGCTAGGCAGCAACTCTACAGAAGAGGACCTGGGGATTACAGTGGACAATAAGCTGAATATGAGCCAGTGTGTCCTTGTTGCCAGAAAAGTTAACAGCATACAAGGTTGCACTGTCAGCAGGTCAAGGGAAGTGATTGGTAAGTAATTATTCCCCTATATTCAGCATTGGTGATGTCACATCTGGGAATACTGTGTTCAGTTTTGGGCCCCCCACTACAGAAAGGATGTGGGCAAATTGTTGAGAGTCAATGAAAATTGTGAGGGGGCTGGGCCATATGACTTCTGAGGAAAAGCTGAGGGAACTCAACTTATTTATTCTAGAGAAGAAAAGACTGAGGGGAGATATCATAGCAGGCTTAAACTACTTGAATGGAGGTTCAAAAGAGAATGGAGCTATGTTGTTCTTAACAGTGGCAGATGAAAGAACAAAGAGCAAAGGTCTTAATCTGCAGCAAGGAAAGTTTAGGATAGAAATTAGGAAGAATTTTATCCCTGGGAGGGTAGGAAAACGCTGAAACAGGTTACCCAGAGAGGTTGTGGACTCTCCACCTTGGAGGTTTTGAAGACCCGGCTAGACAAAGACTTGGCTGGGATGATCTAGTTGAGGACAGTCTTTCTTTGAGCAGGGGGTTAGACTAGATGTCCTCTTGAGATCCCTTCTAACCCTCATTTTTATCATAACCAAATCAGTTGAGTGTCCCTGTCACAATAGAACTGCCCTAAGCAACTGCAGTTACTTTTAAATTTGGTACAGTCTACCTCATTAGTTATTCTTACCTGGTGGTTTGTCATTGGCTACTCTAAAAGTATAATGGTCCGTGTAGCTGTCGCCCAAGTCGGAGAGCTCTGAGCACATGGTAGAGTACAAAGAACTTTGCCACGTGGCAGAGAAAAGCTGGCAGACTGGCCATCCTCCAACATCTCCCCGTCACCGTTTGCTCCTGGCATATCCTTCACCCTGCATGCTTGTTTCTGTCTACAAGCTCGCCGGCTTGTTCTGTTGCCAGTTATCTGTAACTACACAAGCAACTCATTACCTGTAACTGCATAAGCAACTTTATTACCTGCATCACGGCCACCAGCAGTGTAAGTAAAGTTAAAGTAAGAGTTATTTTTGCTACCAATACACTATGTCACGCCTCTCCATCACCGGCCCACCTGACATCCGATTAAATTAGCAATCCTCCTTTGGACAGCTCCAGCCACCTGAGACAAGTTTCTATGATTCTATAGCAGTGTGATTATTCCTGAGCATGAAACCCTCAGCACTTCCAGAACTCCAGCTACTACAGAAAGATGCAACACATCACTTCAGCCACACACGTTATCATGAACACACGAGACCTTTCCTCTCTTCTGTATGTTGACATTCCATAGACTTTCAAATGAAGTTCAAAGCCTTGGTCCCTATCTTCAAGGCCTTCATCCTTATTTCATGGCCTGAGCACAAAATTCTAAAAAAGTGTGCTAAAATCTTCAGAAGAAAAACTTGTATTGATTACAGTGCTTGTTTGATACAGTGAATTCTTATAAAGAAGTTAGCCCTTTCTTAGGTTCTTGTCTTAATACTATAGAGTGAACTGTCCTAGGAACTCAGGCCCATCACACTTGACCACATTTCCTTGACCTTAATTTCTCTATTAGATGCAGAGAAACAAGTATACTTAAAATAAACAAACTGAAAACCAACCACAACAAAACACTTTAGAGCATGAGCTTGCCCCTCCCTCCCTGCTCCTAGGAAGAGAACAAGCACCAGGGGCACTGAGAGACATGGAAAAAAGCCCCAGCTCTTTACTGGAAGAGGAGTCGCATCAGTTTGACTCAGTTCTCCAACATCTGTATAGCTCGTGTTTTTTATTGGGGCTTTTTGGTGCTTTTATCTAGTAGCTGATTCAATTGACTCAGTCCTCTTCTAGGGATGCACTGTGCTTGGTGCAGGGGTGTGCTGAGCTGAAAGCAAAGCACGGTTTGGTTTTGTTTCCCCCCCCCCGCCATGTCTGTCAGCTCCCCAAATTACAGTTTTACCATATTTATTTGAATACAACATGAGTTGTGTTCCCCACCCCCAGCTGGCATGAGGGAAAAGAAGCCACTCACTTATCACATACAAGGAAGTTTCACTAAATACAGGGTGCATCTATGTGTGCAATTAATGTGAAGCAGTGATGTCCAGAGTTTATTGCTATTTCAATGTGTGCTTGGGAGCACAACATGTTGAGCTGGGTTGGAGCAGTCCCAGCTGGCAAGGGCCCCAGGGGGTGAGCCTGCCACCCCACAGCTGCTCTAACCTAGCTCAACATGCTGCAGAGGGCCTGGCTGGGGAATGAGAGTGCTCTAGTGTGCAGCTGCACTGAAGCACTCCCATACCCCAGCCAGTCAGGTCAGCATCTACACATACATCCGTGCAGAGATTTTTACTAGTACTATCCTGCTGTGGAGTAAGTTAGTTCACTCCAGCCTAATAGGGGTATACATGTAAACACTGAGACATTTACTGCACAGCTAATTAGTCAGAGACCTCATGTAGATGCACCCACATTGTATATCATTAAACTGCTGCTAAAAGCAGCATGTGCTTAGCAATGGAAAACAACTAGGAAGTTGATTACATGCAGCCAACATTGAACATGATTATAAAATATGTGGCTCATATTGGGTAAACATGCTGAGGGGAATGTTGTGTTGTGTTTTTTGGTTTTGGTGGGGTTTTTGGTTTGTTTGGTTTGGTTTTTTTTTTTGGGGGGGGGGGGCAGCTCTAAAACACTGGTGGGTATTTTTTCCACAGGGAACTGTCACCAGGCCTGGAGGCACTGCAATACAAAACCACACCGGGAAGGCCAGACCTAGCTTGGACTCCACCCTTTGGTGCCAAAAATGCTACATATGATCTTAGCTAACAGGAACCTACCACAACAATAGTTCACTGCAACCCATCTGAATAAACATATGGTAGTACCAGTAAATGCAGTCCCCTTCACCACCAACTCTTCTACAAGTCATGAGATGCATGCAACATCATAGCTCACCAACTTCCTCTTCACCCCCACAACTAAGCTGCACCTTTCTTTCCCATTTCCAATTATTCCTATTTATATGCCAACTTTAAATGTCTGGTAAATATCACAAAATGGAGCCCCAAACAGGTCACTCAAAATCCCTCCGTCACCCCCTCTCTCAGCTTGGCACTTTGATTAGTATGGCCCTGCCAGACCAGTTTGCCCTGCACCTTATCTGCATATACATTTTTGGAAGATCCCAAGACTCACAACAAGAACATTCAGTCCTAGTCATGGGTGGGGAAAGCTAATGGATCCTTGTGGGGGTGCTACTGGAGTACCTGTGCATACTGTGTATTGCTGACAGGTGGTGTCACCATGGCTTAGACTTTGGTGGAGCCCAATACAATGAACTAAGTGGTAAATCGTGAGCCTTTGGCTTTGAACTACTATCAAACACAGTGAGTTAGTACTTTATTAAGCAAGTACTAAAACTAAATGTGCAGTACCCAAGATGCATAAATGAATGTGTAGATTTGCCTAGTATGTACTAAATATAAGTAGGTGCCAAAGTAGTGCTCAAAAGTGTGTCTATGGAGTACCTGTGCTAAAACTTACAGCAGTTCCAAAAAAGGTAACTTTCATCAATTCCTAATAAACTAAATGCATGGGTGCTATATGCAAATTACTATAGCCATGTTTAATTTCAAGGTTATTATTTCCAAACTTTCTCTTAATTTCTATGTGCTCAGGGAAAGTAGAGTCTGGTGGTAAGAACAGGTAGAAGAGACTGCCAGGGGAAAAAACTGGCAAGAAGCAGCGCACCAAGGGGCTACCTGACCCCCCATATTTATTTTCCCTGCTGCAGCAGTGAGAGGAGGACTACAGATGTGTTGCAGTGTGAACCCCTGGAAGGTGCTCAGATACTAATGACCACCATATAGAGCAGAAGGAGTTGCAGGAAAATCCAGAATGCACGTGCTGATACCAACATGCTCAGAATTGTTCAATAAATTAGAAGCCCCCCTTCTTGAAATCAACAAGGCTTTAAGAACAAAAAGCATTGTATTGTTTTTGTCATAGTCCTCATAATACTGCTGCTGTGCTCCTGTAACAGGTAACCATTCTGGGCTGAGCTAAACTGTGACCCATGCACCTGTTCTTAGGGCAACCACCCACCTTCTCACTTGCCATACCTTGTTGTTGATCAATTAGTTGATGTTAATTAGTGGGAGGCTGCCCTGTTGCCAGGGGACACCATCTGCGGCTCCTATCCTCGCCAATACTGCAGCCCAAGCCTCCCAGATGGAATATCTGTTATGTATTGGCCTTTTTCCTGATCTGACCCCTCTTTGGGCCTTCTCAAGTATCATTGTCGTCTCTCAGGGCCCTCTTAAGTGCTGCCCCCTCTCCAGAGCTCGCCATGCCCACACTGGGGCCTCTCAGTAACGCCCCTTCTCTGGGGCTCACCACACCTGCACTGAGCTTCTCAATAACACCCCCCTCTCTAGGGCTTGCCACACCTATGCTAGGGCACCTCAAAAGTGCCCCTCTCTAGGGCTGGGGTCTATACACCCCATATGCTGCACCCTCCTGGGCGCCAGGGTCCTCATGTTATGCTTCAGCCCAAGTCTGAATTCGTTGCCCGGCATGCATGAGCACCAATATATGAATGCCAGTTGGAAGTTTGAAAGAAAAAAAGCTTTTA
>JAGPOW010001338.1:42985826-43007578 GCA_030014935.1 Caiman crocodilus
CCAATACCAATTCCCAGACAGGCTTAACGACGGTAGGCCTTATGCCCTTCAACCCTCTCACCCTGGTGGTGCCTGCTACCGAAACTTCCACTGTATGGCAATGCACCGTTAGGCTGCTGCCGCCACAGCGATCCAGCTCCCCCTGAAGCAAAGGTCTTACCGGGAAAAGAAATCCCAACAGTAGTATAAGGCTGGAGATACTATAGAATGTTCTCTGTGGCCATAGGAGACTGGACAAGGTGCAACGGTCTTAGATTACATCAAGCAAAATTTAAGTTGCATATTAGGAAGAGCTTTCTCAATATTAAGGTGTTTAAATTTACCCTGGGAGGTTATGAAATCTCCATCCCTGAATGATTTTAACAGGCAGTCAGAGACAATCTTGCCTTGAGCAGGGGATTGGAGTAGATGGCCTCCTGAGGTCCCTACTAACCCTACTATTCTATGATTCCCTTCCCCAATACTTTGCTTTCCCACTTATTTAGATTGGCAACTCCTGAGGCTGAGACTGGGATTGTGTATGCCTAGCAAAATGGGGCCATGATCTTGATAGGCTTTTTAAGAACTGCAATAATACACCAATATGTCAGAAGTGTTTCCCTCAAGGAAATAAAATCCAAAAGGTTTAAGGACTGGAACCAGATTATTTAGAGGTTGTAAAGTCTCTGTCCTTGCAAGATTTTAAACGCAGACTAGACAAACACTTGAATGAGATTTAGACAAGTATGATATGCTGCCTTGAGCTGGGGATTGGAATAGGTGACCTCTAGACATCCCTTCCAGCTCTATCTTTTATGGTTCTAAGGGAGTTTACCAGTGCAGAAGAAAACAGTGAGGCACACCCCACCTCATAGCCTTCAATGTATTACAATGGATCACATTATGTTCCCTTTATTTGTTTGTGGCTGTCCTTCTTTCATACTCCCCTAGTGTATGACTTGGGTGTGGGAAGCAAGCCAGGATTCTTAACCCACAAGGAAAGAAAGCCAGGCATCTCCAATTTTTTAGACCAAAAATCCAGTAGGTATAGCGCTTGCCCAAGAAGTAGGAAACAAAGGGATTTAAACCTGTTTTATTTACCTTCTTCCTAGCAAAGTACTATAACCACCAGGTCACAGGCATGATGATTCCATCTGATGTACTTTTCAGCTACTCTCTTGAAAGTGGCCTACAAAAAGCTACAATGGAAGGTGTGAGTCCAGGAGGATGGGTGAAATCTGTCTTTATTCTGAGAAAGTGGGGGTGTCAGGTTCTAATCTTGACTCACCAAAAGCCTTCCAAATACTGTGTATCAGTTTTATCCAATGAAATGCCAAGATCGTAAAACAATGTCATATCACCTTTCTGTAACTCAAATTCTGATATCACCTAGAAGGTGGAGCCAATTTATATTCCATGGGAAACCTTCAGCAACAAGCCAGAAAGGCTGCTCAGTGTCAGTAAAACTCCAAGCAGGTTTGGGTTTGTTTGTTTGTGTTTTGGGTTTTTTTAAACATTTGTGGCCCAGTTGTGCTGATAACGAAGTCAGCAGGGATTTGATACAACCTTCCATGGAAACAGGCTCAGGCCTTCAGTATATTAGTAATAATGCTATTAGCATTATGTACTGTGACTGGATTATGCTGTGCAATTTTGAAAAAAAAACAAAACATTGAGACAAAGCCAAGAAGTTTATCTCTGATAATTGTTGAGGTAAAGCCGAGGTATTTATTATCCAGTAGCAACATTAATATTACTGTTTAAAACATTCCCTTAGTACTGAAGAGAAAGCATTTGTGTCTGGAAGTGTCAATGGCCCCATGTATTTTTGGAATTAAAACAAATTAAATCGTTCACACTATTCTTCTTCCTCTCAGGTCACATTTTTGCATCTCTTGCCTCACATAATGCTACAAGCTCTCCTGGCCTTGAGAGAAGAATACAAATGGAGAAATTTGGAAAGTGCATGGGGCAAAGCACATTTTACAGCAATTCTGTGCCAGCTGCTACTGCAGGTGATAACTGATAATGGTTAGTGCCAGCAATATCTATTGAATCTGTTTCAAATTGACAGTAGAGATATAGGAATACACAGGCAGCCTGTTTTTGTCTTGTTTTTAAGAGTAGGTTCTATAAGCTCCTGATACAGTTATCACATGTTAAATATTAATATTGTGTTGACATTTAAATCTGATTGCATCCCAGACAGAAATACAACTAAGGGATTTAGTGGGGGAGGCGGGGGTTTAAAGCAATGATCTATGCACTTTCCAAGCCAACACAGGAGCTGTGTAGGAGGAGGCTATTCCCAATTTTAGGGAATTTACTGTATGCAAATAGTCAGGGAAGTAGCCTCTGAAAGATGACAGATTTCTATTATGCATAAGTCACTATGTCCTTCTGTACAGAGTCTATTATATTGCTAGCATTTAGCAAACAGTGTACAGCAGGCCAAATTAACTGGGACAGGTTCCGCTCACATTGGCATCAGTGCAAATCCAGAGCCAATCTGCTGAGTACAATGAGATAAATGAGCTCAGAATTTACATCAAAATAAACTCAGACAGAGAAAGTTTCTGTGATGGAAAAGGCTGTGGTGATGGAATGCAGCTAAAATGGGACGTATGATGCCAGCACTGTGCTAAAAGAGGGCAGTATGGATGGAAAAAGTGATAAGGACTTTGCAGGCAGAGATTGGGGTTAGGCTCAAGGAAGGGCTTCTTGCTTTAAGCAGTACTTAAGGACCCAGTTCTGGCTAATACAAATTGTGGTATAGTAAAATTCCCCCTCTCAGCTGCTGTCTGATTGGAGGTATCTAATCCCACTAGGCACTTCAAAATTTCCTAGGTGGCCACTTGATCTTAGACTTCAAGTCTCTTGGTGCCTGGAGATCTGATTCTGCTTCTTGGTGCCTGTCTTCCTCCTGCCTAAGCTCATTCAGGGCTCAGGACCTGTCACTAATATCTTTGAGGAACTTGAGTACAGGAAGGATTTTCAGAATGTGGGCCCGTGAATACTTAAAACCCTTTCAAAAGAGGAATGTTTCCAAAAGGCAAATCAGTAGGGTTTACTAGCATGCTTGAATGAGCAGAGAACAATTCCAATGCAGCAAACCACTCCAACTTTTACCCTGGATGAAAGAGGGTTAAAATTGGGGTGGGTTTGCTGCATTTGAATTGTTTTCAGCTTGTTCTCACATAACAATTAAAATACATTAGCTGCTGCCCTTCTGAAAGTTCCTTTTTGAAAGGGCTCCAAGTGTTCCCATGTCCAAACCCTCAGAGTACAACCAACACAAAGCATAGGATTGGACTCCTCATTCAATGCAGGTATGGTCATTTCCTTTAGGAGCAACAGCCATTTTAAATACAGTAATTTAGTGGTAAGAGTACTTGACAGAAAGTTGGTCACCTGAGTTTTGCAGCCTCCTCAGCCTGAGGACATTCAAACCAACCTCTACCACTTCCCAGGAGAATGCCCCAACCACCAGGTTCTAAACTAATCTGAGGAAGCTCCTGTTGAAGCTATAGCAAAGAAGCCAAGATTTCTTGGGTTAAATAAAGTAAGAGGGAACAAGATGGTATACCTACTGGCTAGAGCAGTGTCTCTCAACCTGTGGATTACAACTCACAAGAATAAAGTTTGTCTGTGACCCTTTCATATAAAAATGGATTCAACTGTAAATATGGATTCTCCTTTGAAAGAGAGAAACTTAAGAAACCATGGCTTTTTCCTTGCAAGCTGGCAAATTGCTAGCTTGTGAGGGGCTGCTTGGGGCTCCTTGGATTTGCCCTCCTCCATACACTGGTGGTCCAGTGCCTGGGGGTGTGGGGTACTGGGTCAGGACTGGCTGCTGATGTTTACAAATGGGTTCAGTACAAAAAAAGGTTGATAACCACTAGACTAGAGCACTAACCCAGGGAGAAGCAGGGACAGGGGGAAGGGGAAAGACTACATTCTGGATTCCAATTTCTGCTCACGTATTTTATTCAGTCATCATTTAATGCAGAACACAGAAGCAGTCCATGGATCAGGGAGTGGTTTGCTGGAAAACAGCTCTCTGATCAAGCTTATATAAAGCGTCATTTAGTATCAAGGCTTCCACCTCATCACCAGAAAAAATCCAACCATGACAGTAAAGGGTGGGAAGTCCATGACTCCGAACAGAAGGGGTCACAGTCTGCTGTTAGACACAGCTAGACTGCTTGGATAAATAACTAGCTTGTTATGTGATCTACACCATACTGCAGATGTAATCCAGAGTGATAGGGCCCCATTCAACTCCACCTTTAAATAGTAAAGTAGTGTGGTTGGAATGTTGTTGGAGCTTCCATGGTCCAAGAAACATACAAGAGGCAAGGTCTTTTGCAATTTTTTTTTTTTTTTACAGGGTAAGTTAAACAATAGGATACAACTCAAGTAAAAGCAATCACTCAAGAAATGGAGGATGGCTGTGAAGTCTGCGCAAGTAGAAGTTATATTGTTACTTAGAGATAAACGTGCCATTTCAGAACACTTATATATCCTGCTCCCCTTGGGATGACATGTAATATATAATGAAGAAACAGAGGCAAAGGGTCCTTCTCCCTCTAGCATAGTAGCTAGGAAAGTTGCTAGACAGTGGAAGATGTGCATCTTCTAATTTCCAGCAGAGTGCCATAACCAGTGGGTGAGGTCCTGTTAAGAGCTTCCCTACCCACCACTTCCTGAAGTTGGCCCACTGGGAAGCCAAGAATGGAACATGCGCGGCCAGGAAGGGAGCAAGCCCAAGGTAACGCAAATCAGTGAGAGAGCACTACCAAGAAAAAGGGGACTCTGGTCCTTATAGTATTTTTATATTAAATAATCATTGGATTAAATAGATGGACAGCAGTGCAATAGGTCCAACTCAATTAGGTAGAAGCCAGGACTAGACTCCAGAGACCCTTCCCTTTTAAGGCAGTTGAATTTAGGTCCAAGAGCTTAATCTACTAAAAAGAAAGTTCAGGAGTAACTAACATAATCTAGTTACCTATAGTGGAACAAATTTGAATAATAGGCTCTTCAATCCAACAAGTAAAGATATATATAACAAAATGTAGCAGAAGGTAAAATGAGAAGAACCCAGACTAGATAAGACAGTTCTGGCAGAAAAACTCAGAAAGTATAAGGCACAGAAAGTTAGCTACTAGAGCCAAGGAGTTAGAAATTCTGGTGGATTATCTATGCATATAAATATATTAATCAAGATTGGATTTTTTTTTCCTGAAAGACCTGTAGTAGTACAGACAGGAATTAATTCAGGAAAGTCCTTTGGCTTGCATTATATAAGAATCAAACTTGACATTCACAACAGTCCCTTCTAGTTTGTTATAGTCAGAGGCAGTAAAAGCTGAATCAGCCTGCTTCTCTTCTTCACCCTTGCAGTACCAGACCTAGGAACAGAGAGAAGGTGAAGAACCCATGAGCTGGCCTTTTTCTCTGGCTGAGACCCTCAGCCCATGTCTGCTGCCTCAGACACCAGCTCCTTGGTTTGTCTTTCACATTCCTGCCCAGAGTAGGTCTCAATATATAGAGTGCTACCTGCTACATGGGCTCAAAGCCTCCCACGTGGCCAAACCCAGCCCTTCAGTTAAAACAAACTGAAAAAGGAAAAACAACTATAGCATGAAGCATAAACCATTTTCTTGTAACTTAGATCTAAACTCCTACCCTAGCCTCTATCAGTTGCCATGCTCCCACCCTAAGAAGCTGGCTGGCTCCCCAACCCACAAGGCACCTCTTCCTTCTTCTCAGGCAACCAGAAGGCATAGACTGCCCCTTTTGCTTGAGGCACTTGGTTTATAAGCTTCAAAGCACCACCCCTTCTGATCATGTGGTTTCCTAGCCAAGCATAAGGGTTTCCCCTCTGTTTAATAGTCAGCCTGCCTTCCTTTGCATAGTCAAACCTAGCTACTTGCAGTCTTTTCTCCCTGGCTTCCTGGAGTTTTGTATCTTTGCTACTTATTACAGTGCAGCTAGCTCCTAAGTTGTTATAGGCATCCCCAAAACCCTTTTGGGCTTTCTTCTGGTTACTTACACAAAATGCAGCTGGCTTTAGCTCAGCTGTCTCCTGCAGAATATTCTATCCTGCTGCTTTCCTCTCTTAAAATAAATGGTTCCCTATTACAGAGCCAGAAGTAGTATGGGAGATGGGGAATGGACTGAAGTTTTGGGGAATTGTATGAATAACTGTTGGGGTGGGCATATCATGTGTGGAGACGCATAATTAATTCAAATACAGGGTTTAATGATAAGAAACTCCTCACCAGCACAAAGACAAAAGACCTGAAGTGTGAGGCTCACAGTCAACTTGCTTAATTAATTTTTTGAGAATTTTCTGTCTCATGCATGAATGTATCCACATGCCGTGGACACGCAGAAGGAGTTCAGAAGTCCAGTTAGATCCCAAACTAATATCTTTGGAAAATAAGCCTAATTATTTTCAGATCAAATCTCTTCATTTTAGGGCTCTAACTTGTGACATTTGGGGCTGGCAAAATAATAAGAATGCCCTTGAATGCTTTCAGCTTCTCATCCAGTAATGGTTAATCCCCGCACTACTATTCTGAGTATGTCATCTCATTTCTTTGTGAATGTTTCCACTGATGGTGCCACAACAACATCTCTTGGCAGGTTGATGTAAGCACGTGTTCCTTCTCAAACTACTCTGTTCAAGGTTTCTGTCAGGAGATGCTAAAGAGAAAATAAATCAAAAACATTGCTAATAAATAAATCATAAAACACCTCATTTCTTTGAAATCAGTATAACTTTCCAAGGCCACTTTTTCAGTGTTAATATAGTGTCAGCAACAACACCTCACTGGACAAAAATAGATTGTCAAGAAGCTGGTTCAGATCAAGCATGCATGCTGTAATCTCAGTTGTTACTTTAAGGAACAACTCCTAGAAATAATGATATAAACTCCCATGCAAAGTTAAAATACAGTCCCATGATGCTTATGTAAACTTTGAAAATAATTCAGGGAACTCCCCTTACTACTCTTTTCCTTTTAGGGGTGGATGTACCTCAGTCATAAACTATAATGCAAGGTTTCCTGTACTTTCCCATTTATCATTTCCATTCCAAATGGAACATATCGCCACTATTTTTTGCATAGTAAGCAAGTCATCAACATTGCTGCAGTATGCAACTCTATTGACTTCATTGGGTACTGCAGAAAATGACCTTAGCCTACCAGGTAAATTAGTGTTTTAATTATAGGTCAAATTCTGCCTTCAAAGAGCTGCTAGGAATATATTTTCTGCTACCCAAAAGCTTGAGGCCCACTGATTTATACTCTGCCCAAGTATATTGAAGTAAATGGGTTGTACATCACATTAATCAGCAAAGAGTTTGGTCCTTTGCTTTCAGCATACACCACAGTGGTCCAGCTACTACAATAATTGGTATAATCTGATACTCAGATGTTCAAACCCCAGCATGAGCTACAGCCTCCAGACCATAATAACTTGTATTATTTTTAGAGCATTACTGAATCCTTATGATTGATTTTCCTGGCATAACTTTTGCCGTGAACTCTAAGGGTGAGGAGAAAAAGGGGACTGCAAAGACATAAATTTGCACTAGTGATTAGTTCCCATTTATTTTGATCTGAAAAACGGCAGATTGTTGTGAAATCCTCAAAGAGCTTTCTTGGTTAATGGCAAATAAGCACAGCAGCAAAGCACATAAAGAAACACTGAAAGACTCTGGAGGAAAGCCAAGAGGACGTGGCTAATGTTTCACCTAATATCCCCCTTCTCTTTCCTCCCACAGTTCTGCCACGTGACGTGAACTTCTGAGCTTCATCAGGCAGCTGCTTCTTGACTGTTTGCACTGTCTGCCCTGCTGGCAAAAGAACAAGAACAAAGAAGCAAAAAACATAAAACTGCAAGAGATTAGGAGCAGTGTGACTGAGAGAACAAAGCACTCACCTTTTACATGGGGCTGAGGTTAAAGTCCCTCCTGAGATCCCCAGCACACCAAGCATGGAAGGTTCAGCTCAGTTCTCCACTGGCAGACATCCATGTTGCAAAGCCACCACATGTAATTTACGTACATTCATCTGATCAGGAGAGGCCCAGGACTGAGGGTAACTGAAATACCTTACAGCTCTAGACAGAATGGTTCCTTCAATTCAGGACAGACATAATTGATAGTGGTGTGGGAAAGCTTCTGCTGAAGCTTGTCAGACTGTACCTCTCTTCTCCATAAAAAGGCAGTTTCATGGCCTCCCATCTTTTGTCTTCTACATACATAAAGTAACTTAACTCTTCCCACTACAAATAAGAACTTTTCCTTGACTGCTAATGAATTGATGTTTGAATAATCAACATATGCATTAAAAATAAGTATCCAGGAGCACTTTTTAACAGCTCAGTTCTGCACTGAACAGTACTCCCTGGTGTGATTTAGGCCTGTAGAGTTCCAGGGGATCCAGGTACCATGAACAGATGTTACTTAGTGGACATGTCTACACATGCAATTAATGCAAAGCAATAAACTCTGGCAATTATTGTTCTTGACTTTATTGTTCCTAGGTGCGCCGTTTGCATGTGCACCCAGGACTGTAGCACATTGAGCCATGTCAGAGCAGCTCCAGCAGGCAGGGAGCCCTGGGTGTCAGCCTGCTAGCTGGGGGCTGCTTCCCTGCCAGTTCAATGTGCTGTGGAGGGGCTGGCTGGGACACAAGGGTGCTCCAGTATGGAACTAACTGGCAGGCAGCCCACCACACTGAAGAACCCTTGTGCCCCAGCCAGCCGGGGAAGCGTCTCAATGTGTGCTGCTGCATAGAATTTGAAGCTGGAAGATGTGAATGGTGTTAATTATTGATTGCTTCTGCTCACTCCAGTTCAAGTGGTGATTTTAAGACTCAGTTTACCTGACTTTAAAATAGCAACTGGGATTGCAACATACATTATCAGTTAATGGTGCAGGAGATCCACGAAGCTTTGCAGTTAATTTTGAAAGGCCCTTTACACTGGCATCTACATCCAGGGACCAAGTGAGAAGTTTTCCAAATTCTAAAATGAAAAAAACAAATAAAAACCTTTTACAGGCTCCTGACCGAAGCCTTAGATTTACGTAATAAATCATCAGAGTGCTGGACTAATGACAAAACCAGCAACAAAACAATAGGTGCATGGAGAAGAAAGGAAAAAAGTTCACAAACTGGCAGAACAACAATATACAACAAATAAGGTTCCTCTTTGAAGGGATGTGGGGACAAATCTGTGAGTAAAGGAATAAAAGGTAAACCTAAACTGAAATCACTTTTTTTTTCGGCATGGGGAGTTGGGAAAAACATATGGGTAAGTTTTTATCCCATTTCTTTTGATTTTCGCTGGCAGTTGAAACAAACATGATTAAACTAGACAGAAAGGAAAAAAAAGTTCTTGTGGTCTTTCTGGACCAGCCAGAAGCAAAAAGTACAGGAAATCCAACTCTAAGCAGGAAATATTGGAATTGTTTGAGAGAGCCTGTTATTACAAGATTTCCAGTTCAGTTTTGCTGACTAAGGGTATATTGGGATACACAGCCAAGGATTCTTGTTTGAAGTGATGTAGAGGTGCACTACTTTTGTGTGGACACCGGGAGACACTGTAGCTGGAAATTTAGAATGCTGCTCATGTGCTAATCTTGAAGAGATGACAGCTTCTGATCACCTGCATACCACCCACTCGCCTCCATTTCCTTCTCAAGTCTCAAGAGAGTCTTTGTGCTCCATCAGCCAAAAGACTACCAATGTGTTTAGTCAGTCAGTGGAGCACTTTGTGGGGGAACCATCCTTGACATCTTCCTTCACCTGAGCACTCACGGAGGTTAACCACACTCACTGCGCACACATCTCACAAGAACAAGTTCTATTGCCCTCATATCAGCCACTCACAGAGCTTAACCCAGGCAATTAATGGTTTTTACTGCACAATAAGTATGCACTTGTGTAGACATGTGCACTTACTGCACAGTAAACTAGGCTACCGCACCTTAAGGTGTTTTGTGTAGATGTGTCCACTGAATAGTATTTATATTTCCTATAAGTAAAAATAGAGACCATTTTTCTCAGGAGTATTAAAATATATTTTGGTACTTTTCTCATTATAAGTTACCATCACTGTTTAATCACAGCCAAAAATCATCCTCCAATTCCTTTGCATATCATAAAGAGAATAATATTCCTAACTGTAAATGAAGGAATCACCATACCAGTTTTGAGCATTAAAAGAGTGGTACATCTAGTGTAGTAGCCTCTCTTAAACAGAGGCCAGTGTCAGATGCAGGAAAAGCAGTTGCAAGAAACTCTCTTGTGCACAAGTACAGAATAATCAAAATAAAAAAAACAGACACAGAAAGATTCCATGACCTGTCTGAGGTCATATAGGAAGTCTGTCACAGAGGAGAGAATTGAGTGAAGATATCACAGTCCTAAAGCAATGCCCTAACAACTGACCCATTCCTTCCTCTATTACCTTTATTCATTTTAGTGTTTATGGCCTTGATCTTAGCAGAAGTCAGTTAAAATAGAGATGTTGTCTGCTTTAAACATGGGTATGCCAATTTGGACTAATTGAGGATGTGATCCTATAAATTCAAACTATGAAAAAAATTAAGGAAGTTATGCCCCATTTGGAGTGCCTTCCCACTGCTGTCAGGAATAGCAAAGGAATTTTTTTTCTGCACTATGCAAAGAAGGAATATAAGTAAAACAGTCATGCAGGATTGAATTTTGATTTATTAGTACTAAAATAAAACTGAAATATCTCTGTCAGCTTCAACAGATTTATTCCAGATTACAAATACTCAGTCCAGAATATAGGCTGCATCCATGTGATCTTCCAGTTAGATAGAAGAAGGCTTGTGCTTCCTAGGTGAGATTTCTGTGAATAGTTGATTTTTGTATTCACTGAATTCACTTAAAAATTGATCGGTGCGGGGAGTCATTTCAAGTTGATTCAGAAACTGATCCAAGTTGATTTGCTTTTTTGTTTTTGTTATTTATTAACAAAATTAAAATCTCTAAAATTTCATTCTTGGTTAACCAACACTTCATTCAACCAGAATTAAATTTGTTTTATGTCCAGTTGTTTTTAATCTTATTTGAAAGCTAAATTTAGCTAAATTTAGTTTTGTAAGGTTATTTGGGAATGAAGAGTCAAAACTGATTTTTGTGAAAATTGAAAATGAAATATTTAACTTTAAAAAGAAAAATCCAGTAATTACTAGAATTACTAATGGAATTTAGTTCAAATTTGCCAATAATTTGAACTGACACAAAACTGAATTTTTTTGGTGACTAAATTACTTGTCTGAAAAAAAAGCATCCAGTTTTATGCATCAATGCCTGACCCAGTAAAGCAAAAATGTTTAACTTCAGAGGAGACCATTGTGTGTATACTCCTGGGGTTTTTTTCTTTCGGTGCATGACTAGCTTTGATAGGAATATAATGCAACTCATAAGGGAAGGTAAAGTAAAATCCAACTAATTTTAGAAATTTTTAATCAGATATTTAAAAGCTTTCCAATATTACCCTTCTCAGATTGTGTAGGAGCCATGGATGGTGATGCACTCTTACCTATTTCTCATCCACTTCATCAGACAAATATTTTATCACCAGAAAACAATACTTCATGGTGTTGCAAAGCCTGGTTGATAGCTATGGCATATGAATGTGAGATTTCTAAATCTATCATACCAGTATGGTTGCTGGGATGAGCAAGGAAATATTTGTTTCCCAGACCACTCCACTGTGGACATTACTGAAGTTAAGACTCCCAATGTCATTCTGAGAGAACCAGTTTACACTCTGATTTCCTGGCTTATGAAGTATTTCAAAGTATTGTTGGACTACAAAAAGGATCATTTTAAGTTTAGCCTAAGTAACTTTGGAGTTCCATGAAGCATGATTTTGGAAAACTGAAAGATAGGTGTTTGTGCCTTTGAAAAAACCTGAAGTTTCTCATCCATATGGATCTTGTGTGATAAGCATCTGCTATGGAGGTAAAGAGACTTTCTTAATATTATAGAAAGCAAGGGAGAGCTTCACTAAAATCCCCCAAGTGGTCAAGAAAACAGGGGCAGGTAATATGTAGGGCTGTGCGAAACTTCAGTTGGTGATTCGATTTGGAGAAGATTCAGCCTGATTTGGTGGCTGAATCTCTGAATCTGAATCAAATCAGGGGACCATTTTAAAGGTCCAAATTGATTCAAAGCTCTCCAAATCTTCAGAAAGGACTCTGAGAGCTTTGATGCTTCGGACAGTCCCTGGTGGCTGCAGCCGGGAGCTGGAGCCACTCCAAACTGGTAAGTACTAGGGGCAGAGGAAGGGGAGCTGCGGGAGGGAGGAAGGGACCATGGGGGGACCCCTGCCAGCCCCCCCAACCCCACCCACTCCCCCAGTCGCCCCCCAACCCAAGTGCCAGGAGCTGGGGCAGCCATTGCCAAGCTGGGAGAGGGATGGGGGATGGGCCTGGTCTGGCTGATTTTGAGATTTGGCAATTTGGCAGCAGAATCTCCAAATCAGATTTGGCCAAATCGAATTGGGACAGTGATTTGAATAACCGAATTGAATCACTGTCCCCCAGATCAGCCAAATCAGAATCCGAAGTGAATATTAGCTGCTTTGTACAGGCCTAGTAATATGTACTATGAGTGGGTAATGAATATGAAAAACAAAACCTTTGGCATAACTAAGTTTAAACAGATGCTAAGTTTAATCAGAAGTAGAAGTATTTACTGTCCCTTTCTTGTTATAGCTCTGTACCAGAAATGATAACATATTTATTTTACCAAAAGTATGGAGTACAATTTCCATCTTTTTCCTATCCTTCAGTTCTTTCAGAGATGGTAAGACATTTTGAAAAATAATTTGCCCTACTTTAACCACCCTGTAATAAGGAGTATATATTTGGGTGACCGTGCTTGATCTGAATGGATGGAAAAACTGGAAGGTAAGTGGGTATTTGAGGGTCTATGCAGTATTGGGGGTTGGTAGAGGCCTGTAGGATAAAGGCTGCAACTGGCAAGATGATAATTCCATATGCATCCTTACCAGCTATACTTACTTTGGAGTATCTTAGGTGATTATCCTGCAGGACACATGAGTCTTGCTCAAAAGGAAAGTGGATGAAGCAGGATGATATACACCAATGGTTCTGACCAAGATGGTCTTCTCTCCTTCTCCCCTCACAGCTAGTGTAGGAGTGGAAGAGAAACACTAAGCTATATTGGTTATCTTGGGAGAGCTGTGCATGCCAAAACGAAGCACTATGTTTGTCTGACATTCCCTTACACCCACGTATCACTATAAAGTAAATTAATAGAATTATCAAGTTGACTGTTCCAAAGCCAACTGCCTCCATTGACTTAAAATAGCTATGCATTTTGAAATGTGTCTGTAGTTTGACCTCATGAAATCACAACTTTACTAAAAGCTGAACACACTGTTGAAATTAGCCAGTACACTCATTCTATTGATTTTTCTCTTTCTATAGCTTTGACTACAAGAAATATGACTACCATTCATTTAATCTAATATTGTTTGCCTTTGTGTTGTTGACATCTTGAGCAGGAGTAAGGGAAGGGGATCAGGATGACACAGGGAAGGAAAGCAAGCAGGAAGCAGGTTGGCCAGGGGAGCTTGAAAGTTGCTATGTGGCCCATAGTTGTAGACTTTGATTCAGGAGGGAAACTATAAAGCCTTAAATCCATGCTGAAGATGCCAGTTAGAGCATGCAGCGGGGTGTGGTTTACATGCTGAGCATGCAAAGAGAGCTGCCCAGCACTGCACCATGTGGTAATGGGTGGCTGGTATTAGCTACATCCTTCTCAAATGTAGTCATCTCATTGTTTGCAAACAAGCAATCCAGTTCCTCACAGTATTAGGAAGAAGCAGTATTACCAGAGACTGTGTTCTGCTCCCTTGTCTTCAGATGGTTCTGCCAAAACCCCCTTCCTTTGTTTTAGCTCTTGAATTATTGCAGGAAGTCCAACATCTCCATTGGGTCTTAAAGCATCTTCCAGATGTTCATTTTCTACTAACTCACCTGTCTTTAGGAACTGCTCTTAGAACTCATCCTTGCAGATAAGACCTAATGTTTGACTAAGAAATAGAGGAGCAGTGAATCTAGCAAAGCATAAATCACAAGAAAAAATAATTAGCCCATTACTGAGGGGGTTTCTGAAGCCTTTTCATTCATATGATTTGTAATTGTTACAGTGAAAACACCTTGTCATAGAGCTAGGGGAATAAATGGGTTCATTTGCAATTTCAAAAAGTTAAGAAAAATCAGCCCGGAATAAAAAAACTTTTTTCAAATTGAAAAATGAAAAAAAATCAGTGTAACAGGGAGTTAGTGCTCTTGCTTCTTTAAGAGGAGAAAGGCTGCATCCAGGGTTCAGGTTGTATGGAAGGGAAGGCACCTGACCAGAAGGGGCTGGGCTTAGAGAGTATATAAGCCCAGAACCTGAGTTGGGGTAGCCAGTTTGGCCCTGGAGACCATGGTAGAAGGAGCTGCTGAGCAGGAAGGCTGCAGAGGAGCTCTTGTCTCACACCAGGGATACATTTGAGCCTGGGAGCAGAGCAGGCAAGTAGAACTTGCCTGGAGAACACTGTTGGTTTGCAGTTGGAAGTAGTAGGGAAGGTCAGTGGTTCCAGCAGGTGCAGGAGCAGGAAAAGAGCCTGGGAACAAGGCAGAGAGGTAATAGTCCTGGAGATAAAGCCAGAGCCCAGGAGTAGGGCAGAGAAAGAATTACAGACAGGGCTACAGAGAGCCCAGTGCCCAGAGAGGGGCAGAGATGGGGCTAGAGAGCCCATTGAATTGATTGAGCATGGGAGCAGGACAGTAGGGGGCAAACTGACTGATTGGTAATATCTGTGAGGCTTGAGTATGGCTAGAAAGGGAGATGAGGAAGCCATGAAATTAGCTCTTAAGGTGATAAGCAATCAGACTGTAGCTTGTGAGTGGATGAGATCTTGCTCAGGGTAGCCTTTGGTTTCTGAATACATATTTACATCCAGGTGTGGCAGGAAAGCAGAAGGGGATGTGGCCTCAGGAACATGATGGAACAGAGGTTAGGTGGCCACCAGAGGACATCATGGCCACTTCTGGGGCAGGCCTTTGTTACAATTAGGTTGAAACAAAATGTTTTGTTCTGACAAATGAAAACAAAGTATCTTCATTTTCACCTGGTAAACCATTTCAAGTTTTTCAAAAATAAAGGTAAAGGAAGTATTGAATAAAACATTTAAATGTTTTAGAATATTTTTTAAAATAAAGACTTCAGCCAAATGTACATAAATGTTCAGTATCACCTAATTACATTTTTTCAAAAGAGGATTGTGCAAAAAAAGGCACTCAAATAGGTTGCTGTACTTTGCCATGCATTGTTGATAACTTTCAGACGCTAAAAACTAATTATAGTTTGATTTGTTGCTGTTGAAAAAACTCTTGATCTGGACGTAAGGATAGTAGGAAAGAAATACTGGAAGAGACCTCAGAAGGTGATCTAGTCTAGGCCAAGGCAGGATCATCCCTGACTAAACCATCCCAGCCAAGTGTTCATCCAATCTGCTCTTGAAAATTTCCAACAATGGAGGTTCTACCACTTCTCTAAGGAGCCTATTCCAATGCTTGACCACCCTCATAGTCGGAAAGCTCCTTCTAATCTCCAATGTAAACTTCCTCAGCTTCAGTTCAAGGCCATTGCTTCTAGTCCTGACCCCTATAACCACAGAGAAAAGCTCATCTTCATCCTATTTGTAATTGCCCTTCATGTATTTAAAGACTGTTATCAAATCTCTTGCAGTCTTCTCTTCCCTAGACTAAATAATCCTAGCTCTTTCAGGCTTTCCTCATTAACCTCGCTTCCGAAGTCCCAAATCACTTTTGTTGCTCTGCATTGGACTCTCCAATCTATTCACATCCTTCTTGGGTTTGAGTTTTTGTTTCTTTTCTTTCATTTTCCCCAGGGTAAAACAGTTTATTGTTAGAGCTGAAGAAATATTAAGACATTCCTGCGCAGAAAAAGTTCACTGAATGTTTAGTTTGTCATGTGCTGGGTGCAACAGTTCCATATCTTTTAATTCTGATTTGAAATTAATCTAGCATCTTGAAATTAAGCTCTTAAAAATAATGAGCTGGGTTGGAATTATGGGAATTGCATAATTAAAGCCCCTGGCAGTGTTGCATTTATTGCATAATACATCTTCAATCCAATCCCCAGGCAGCTGTGCCCTGGAGTATATGTAATCAGCTGCATGAGAGTGGTGGGTCAGGGAACTCCCTACTTAATAGATCCCTGTGCCCTGGTACATGTGCAGCTAGCTGTACACATAGCTTCAAGATGCACCATGTAAGCAACTGGGGATCAGGGACATCCCTAATTCACAGGTGTCCACATGCTAGCATGTGCTTAACCAGCTGCATGCAGGTTGGGATCAGGGAACTCTCCAATGAACAGATCCCTGCACCTTGGTTTTTGTGCAGCCAGTAATATCCTGGCAGATGCATCCTACCATGCCACATCTTGAGTGAGTGGCATGTCAAGACACAATTTTTGGGATCTGGGATGAAATTCCCATTACACAATTTTATTAATGTCTGTTAGGGGCCTAAAGCAAGTCTTTTGTTAAGTCTAGGCTATCTTTCAAGCTCATATTGAAAATGGTATACATTTTAAAAGGTCTGAACAAATACAGATATCTCCCTATGGACCTGATTCTAAATCTCACTGATAATAGTGTAAATTAGAAGTAGCTTCAGAGACAACAACCAAGGAGTGCTAGTGTACAAGTGGAGGTGAGATGAGATTTACCCCCATGTTCAGACAAACAAATGTGTATATTAACAATATAAGCTGGAAGAAAATGAATGATTTGGAGTGTTTATTGCTTTTTGGAAGTGGCCATATTGTTTTAGACACAAAAACAACATTTACTACAAAATAAACATAATGCCCAGAATTTTAGTCTGGCTCTTTCTAGAGCCTCAGTTGTTGTTCAAGCTAACTATTGCAGATCTTGTTCGTTACCTGATTGTCTATATAATGATAGGCAGTAGTTGGAGGCACCTGTCTCACTCGCAAAGCTGTAAAATTGTGCTGAAAAGCAAATAAAGCAATCTACCTTGTGTCCTGTCATTACCATAAAATGAAAGATGATAGCAGGATTCTAATAAATAATAAGATTATCTTTTTGCAAAACCTAAGCAGAAAGAGATAAAGGAAATAGACTACAGTTTAGACATGGGCAAGACTGAAATAGTTGTACTCAGATAAGTTGATAGCCCCAGTACAGAGGGGAGAAAATCTGAAAAATGGGAGTACGAACTGAAACGTACAGTATGGTAAAACTGCAGGTGCACACTATCAAAACAACCATGCAACACTGGTCTGTCTGCTGGGCTTCCTGCCAACACATCTCATCCCCCAGAGAACAGGCCTTCAACTGAGTTGTGGTAATTTATGGCTTTGTGATAGGCTCACAAAATAAGTGGAGATGAAATGATGATCCTGGATTATGAAGATGGCAAACTTCATAAAATAATGGTGACATTGGCAACATTTGTTTTTAAAAAAGCATGGTGATAAAAAATCTTCAGTCTTCCACCTCTCACTACAACACTTTTCTGAATCCATGTTACTTAGTAGTATGAAGTAAAGTGGCAGCACAGATCTTTAAAAAAATGCCTTCAAAAGCTAGTAATTTTTAAGCTCAGAAAAGATTATGATGATAATTTTGTTAGGTTTTTTGCATAATCCAAGCCAAAAGAACATCAACCAGTACAAAATTTCAGACAGTTTTGGACAATGTAATCTCTTTCCCAAAATTTTTCATGATCATAGGTCTGATTCTGATTTCTTAAACTTTGTGGGCCTGATTCATTACTGAATTACTGGGACTAATTGTTTACTCCATTGGGCCTTATTATTCTAGTTATATGCTATTAATTGTGCAGTTTGCACATAGGGATCTGAGGTTTTGTGCTGGCAATAATTTTGTCATGAAAATCTGCCATATTTTCTCAAATGCCTCCAAATAAGACACACACCCTGTTTTTGAAGGGCAGAATGTAGCGGGGGTGGGGAAGAAAGGATTATTCCAGAGTCAAGGCCTAGAACTGGCTTTTAAATAAAGACTTCAAAATGGCTGCCAGCTTTTCTCTCCTTGTCTGTAAGCAGGAGGGAGGAAATCCAGTGTTAACCTTTTCACAACTACTCTCAAATTGAAGCAGTTTTTATTGAGGGCTATGAAAAAGTTAACACTTAATTGTACCCCTCGTCCTTATTGGCAGAGAGGAGATGGCTGTCATTTTGAAGCACAGTGTCTTCATCCTTCTATTCCTCTATGCTTCTCTTCTGGTGAATAAAATCTCTCCTTTGCTTAAGAAAGGTGTGTGCAGTATGTGAATAAATATGATAATGCTTTATCAGAAAATCATGGGCTTTCAATGTTACATGTGTGTAACAGATGTTTTGGCTCTTTAAGTGGGGTAGACTGCCCTGGTGTAGGAGTCCAGCTGTAGGTGATTAGCTGGCAGTTAAAAGCCCAAGAGGGGAGAGAGCAAGTGGCTCGAGCTGGAGAAAGAGAAGTTTCTGACCTGGAGGCAGTCTGAAACCCAGACAGGCCAGGCTGAAGGACCCTCTCCTGCCACCCAGAAAAAGGCCAAAAGGAAGAAGATTTGTTTGGCTGGAGTTTTTTTGCTTGTTTGTTGCTTTGGGCAAAGATTATTGTTTGGGCTGGCTGCGGGGCTCCTAAGGGGACAGAGCCCCTCCATGTGGAAGTAGGCACATAAACTGCATACAATGTACAGTACAGTAAAAGTTGAGCTATCCAGAATCTTAAAAGCTAGCATGCTCCACTAACTGGCATGCCCACCATGACAATTCCAGTTTCTCCAAGGCCCCACAGTCTGGGGCAAAGCAGCCTCCACTGCTAAGCCCCTACAGCCCAGGGGCATAACAGGCTGTATGGGGCTGTGCGGGGCCCACCTCCCTGTCCCATGGGGCCTGCAGGGCCCATGGGACAGGCAGCAATGCGGTGGGAGGGGTAGCAATGCCACAGGAGGGGTAGAGGGACACCTCAGATGCAGTGGGAGAAGCATTCCCAGGGGATGCTAGATAACAGAGCTTTTACACTATTAGAATCTTAGTTGAAGCCCCTTTTTAAAACGTAACATCAAGATTCTGTGGATTGGCTGCAATGAATACAGCAAGACAATGATGACACAAGAATAAATGAGCAAATAAATCAATAGGCTTAGACTAGCAATTAAAGGAATTTCCATCTATCAAAGGAGTTAAGTTCTGAAAAACCTTCCAATATGAGAAACCTACTTGGTTTTAACATGAAGCTTGATATGTTTAGGAACAAACCTATGTGATACAGTTACCTACAATAACAAGAGAATGGCTTTGGTGACACAGATGATCATTTCTGATCCTATGTCTTGAGTTCCTGTGTTCCTGAGAGAGCTCTAGAAGGATGATTTAAACAGAGGGAAGGAAAAGAAACATTAGCATACATCTGGAAGTCAGCTGGTATAGAAACTTTTCTCAATAGCTAGCTAGTATAGAAACTTCTCCCTTGTGCACACACTTCTAGTGTGATTACATACTGATCAGTGATCTGCCTATTCTCTTAAATCTTGTAATGATATAACATTACAATAGCTCACGTATATTATTATATATGATAGAGGTCAACAAAATCATGAAGGGCAGAAAAAAAGTGAATAGGGAACTGTTACTCACTAAGTTCCAGAATACTAAAACCAGAGGGCACCTACTGAAATTAGCAGGAGCTGGGTTTCAAACTAACAAGAGAAAGCACTTATTTCTGTAGTATAATAAAGGGCAACCATGATGCCCCCTAATGGCCATGTAGCTCCTGTTCTGCTTCAGTTCAAAAGTACCTTCCCTCTTCCCTTTCCTGCCCAATCTTTGTTGGAATTATTAGAATGTGAAAATGGAGGCTGCCCAAGGGTCCTTGAGCAAGCCCTAGTCCATCTTGTTGCCAACATATCCCTCTCAGACTCTGCTGGTCTCAATCCTGCTCTCACACTAGATAGGTCCTCCCAGCCCATCTTCACCCCAGGGCACTAATCACTTTAATGACTTATTTGGTGGCCTCTAACCTCCCCTCTAGTCACACCCATGCCTCACAGATGTTCTCATTCAATCACTTTTCCTTATTGGGACTCCAGCCTTCACGTCACTGCCCCTTTCCTCTTCCTGGGCCCTCTATCCCAGGTCCATTGTACTGGGCCTGGCTTCTGGGTTCCAGCCTTTGCCTCACCCATTTTGGCTCTGGGCCCAACTGGCCCTGCCTCTGCCTTGCTCAGGCACTACTAGGATCTCCTCCACTCTGATAATCCCAATCTAGTCTGGCCGGTTTAACCTATAACAAACGAATAGGCCCTCTGGCTATAACACAAGCTCCATGCTACATCTGAAAATAAACATTAGCTCCCTGGCTTTATCACAAAGATTCCCCCTACCCTGAGTCATACTCCCCTACAAGTCAGCAGCATCCTACTTGCATTCCCCAGGGTAGCATGGGTGTCAGCCAGGAGCTCCTCTGCATCCTTCCTGATATGATGTTCTTTTCTTTGTAGCTTCCAGTGCCAGACTGCATCCCTTAGCTCAAGAGCTGAGTTTATATGCTCCCTAATCCTTGCTCCTTTCTAGTCAGATGTTCCCTTAACTCAGGAGTGGGCACTTATTTAGGGGGGAGGGCCACTTGCCAGGTTTTGGCAAGCTGTCATGGATAGCCCCACCCCTTAACAAGTGCCCCACCCCCTGGTCACCATCTTGTGACAGAAAGTCCCACCCCCGACCTTTCCCAGCAGAAGTCCTACTTCCCAGAAGTACTCCTTTCAGCAAGGGGTTTTGCCATCTTGAAACCAGAAAAATACCAAATTATATTCTAAAAAGCAAACATCTACAACAACAGGTGGTGGAAGGGGGGGGGCTAACCAGGTTCAGCCCCCCCCCCACAAAAAATGCAGGGCAGCAGGTAGGGCTGTAGGGCAGCCTGGGCATAGGCTGCTGCAGCAGGGGGAAGGGGCAGGCACACTCAGATACCCTGTGCAATTGCAGCCAGCTCAGCCAGAGGTAGGTAAGTTTTTTTTAATCTTTCTTTATCACTGCCTGGTCTTGGAGGGGGAGGGGCAGATTGAGACACACACCCCCCACAGTGCAGGAGAGAGTGCGATATAGGCAGGGAAAATCATTCACCTCTGCCCTGTTCCCTCCTGCACTGTGAGGGTTGTCCTGTGGCCCAGCCTAGCTGGGGCACCATTCACAGTGAATGGGGCCCCATTTGGGTCGGGTCATGGGACTGGCAGCTCATCCAGTGCCAGTACAGTGCTAGGGAATCAAGGTGGGAAAATGTCCTCCCCCCTTGGCTACCTGCAGTGCACATAGCGGCAGGAGCCACCCACCCACACCCCTGAATGAGCCTCCAGGCTCTGATTGCCCCAGAACCTGGTGCAGCTGGGGCCCCATTCACAGTGAATAGGGCCCCAGGCAGGCCAGGTCATAGGGCAACTGGAGCCTGGTGGCTCATCCAGGGGCATGGTGACAGGGAGCCAAGCAGTGGCAGCAAGGTGCAGAGGCAGGGAGCAGGCTGAGCCCAACTTGCAGCTGTAGCCCACTGTGACCGCGGCCAATCCCTTTTCCTGGCCACAGACCACTTCTGCAGGCTGCCCCTTAACCCCTTATCTCGCCCGCCACGACTTTGATGATTCTACA
>JAGPOW010001338.1:43017455-43032804 GCA_030014935.1 Caiman crocodilus
AGCTGCCCTCAGGCGTTACTACAAGGGGTTTGATTTCACTACGGGGGTTTGGCTTCTTAGGTGGTGTCATGAGTCACCGCCTACAATGCAATCTGCACACCCTCCATGCCCCAAAAACTCCCAAAGTAAATTGATAGATAGAATTTCATAGAAAATTAGGGTTGGAAGGAACCTCAGGAGGTCATCTAGTCCAACCTTCTGCTCAAAGCAGGACCATCACCAACTAGATTATCCCAGCCAAGGCTTTGTCTAGCTGTGTCTTAGAAACCTCCAGGGGTGGAGAGCCCACATCTCTTTGGGTAACCTGTTCCAGTGTTTACTACCCTCCTAGTGAGAAAATTCTTCCTAATATCTAAACTGCAACTTAAGACTGTTGCTCCTTGTTCTGGCAACTGTCACTACTGAGAACAATCTAGCTCCATCCTCTTCTGAACCCCTCTTCAGGTAGTTGAAAAGGACTATTAAATCCCTCTCAGTCTTATCTTCTCTAGATGAAATAAGCCCAATTTCCTCAGCCTCGCCTCAGAAGTCATGTGCCCCAGACCCCGAACCATATTTGTTGTTGTCCACATCCTTTCTGTAGTGAGAGTCCCAAAACTGAATGCAGTACTCCAGATGTGGCCTCACCAGTGATGAATAAAGGGGAATAATCACTTCCCTTGACCTGCTGCCAACACACTTACCAATGAAGCCCAGTATGCCATCAGCCTTTTTGAAAACAAGGCCACACTGCTGGCTCATATTCAGCTTATTGTCACTGTAGCCCCCAGGTCCTTCTCTGCAGAACTGCTGCCCAGCCAATCAGCCCCAAGCCTGTACTGGTGCTTGGAATTGTTCTGTCCTAAGTGCAGGACTTTGCACTTGTCCTTGTTGAACCTCATGAGATTCCTTTTGACCCAATCCTTCAATTCATCTAGGTCTCTCTGAATCCTAGCCCTACCCCTCAGAATAGCTACTACTCCTCCCAGCTTCGTGTTGCTTGCAAACTTGCTGAGGGTGCACTTTATGCCATCTTCCAGGTCATTGATGAAGACATTGAACAAGGTTGCTTTTCACTTTGATGGACACTCTTTAAGAGCTCACCCTTACTGAAGGAGATAAAAACAGTGATTGTAAGGAACAGTTATGAAGTACAATTCATAAGCATTTCTGCAGATAAAGAATTCTACTTTCTACTGACTGCATCATAATAAATCCATTGCAACTGAGAGCAAAATGTGGCTACCAGTTAACAAACAGGGGCAAATACATTTCCATTAACATTCTAATCTGTGAAGTTATAAAATCTGGGGGAAAATAAATTTTAGATATCAATGTATAACAATCCTATGAATGCTGAAGCTCAGTCTCCACTCAGGTCAGCCATTAGGTCAGTGTATTTACAATTACAGTTGTTCCATTTTAGAGAATTTATATGCAGCCATGTGTAGTCTGTTCTTGCTTGGAAATGCATTCCTCGAGGGATTCCCTAGTCCACAACCTTTAATATTCATGTCCTGAAGATCCTAACTACACAAAAGGGAGTGTGAAATGAAGCATTTAAAAGATGTGTATATCATAGTGCAAGTGTCAGGATCAGGGAAAAATGACAATTATCAATGATCTGATGAAATGAGGAGGATTGTAAAGGGAAACAGAAGCACAATATATGAATGCACCTACATGTGCAAATGCTGCAGGGTGGTTTATTCTAAAGTAAGTTACTCTGGAGTAAACCTACCCCGGGCAGGTATGCAGGAGCAGGTTTGCTGCTCCTGGCAGCTCTCTGCTCCCACCCCCTCCAGCCCTGCATCAGCTGCCTGAAGCAGCCAAGAGGAGCTCTAAGCTCCTCGCAGTAGCTGGCAGGGAGCACAAGGCCAGGAGACAACTGGGAAGGCAGATTCCGCCACTGGAGCCAGGGTGGGATAATATCCCCCTTGCCCTGGCATCAGGGAGCTCTCAGGCCTGGATCCCCAATGCGGGCAGGCAGCTTGGAAAAAGCTGCAGGGAAGGAGCAGGTGCCAGGCCTTTGCCCTGATCCACAGGTGAGGCAGCTAGCAATGAGCCACTGGCTGTGTGGGGATTCTCCACCCAGCTGGGGGTTCACTGCTAGTTGCCCCACTGGCAGTTTGGCACAGGGGGCTGGGACCTGTCCCTCCCCTGCAGCTCTTTCCAAGCCCCAGGCCTCAATTGCCAGCCAGGGCATGGGGTAGGAACAGCACCTAACCAGGATAGTTCCTGGCCAGCCCTGGGCTGCATGAGGAAGTCTGCATGTGCATCCCAGAGCTGACTGGGGACTGCCTGAAATGGGACAGTCCCCAGCCACTTCCAAACTGCACATGCAGATTTCCCTGTGCAGCCTGCAGTTGACTGGGAACAGTTCTGGTCAGAAGCAGGTCCCAACCAGCTCCAGGCTGGGCAGGGAACTCTCCCCATGCAAGAAGCTTCCAGCCTCCACTCCACCATTGCAATTGCAGAATGGAGCTGGAACAATCTCACAGCCTGTTCCTGTGGAAAAAGCTCCTAGCCCCTGCTTCATAATTGAAATAAGGGAGTGGGGGTTGGGAGTTCCCAGCTGCTGGGGCAGGAGGACATAGTCTCCTCCCAGGATCCAGTGGCGGAGACTGGCCTGGCAGCAGTCTGCTCCCAGGGGCAGGGAGCAATCTCCTGTGCCCTGCTGCCTGGCAGACTTGGAGCAAGTTTGCTCCCAGCCAGCCATCTACATGTGTTTTACAGAGCAGTAACTAATCATGAGTAAATTTATTACTTGTATTTACAAGTAGCAAATTTACTTGCAATTAAAGGAAATTACTGTGCAATAAGTGTCCGCATGTATAGACAATGATGCTTACTACGCAGTAATTTGTGATAATCTTGAGTAAAGCATCTTGTGTAAATGTGCCCATTAAGGGTGAGCAGGACAATGGTGAAATCTATAGTGAACAACTATAGAGTGAAAAAATGAGAAAGAAGTGAATTAGTATCAACTGAGTGGCTCTCATGCACCTGCAACAACTAAATCATGAATGAGATTTTTTTCCTAACTCAGCTTGTTTGTTCACTCTAACCTTCCTAAATTCATATTTCAGAAACTCAAACTTTCACTATGTTAAATGGACAGATCTGTTTACATACAGATTAGATATCAGCTATGCTACAAGGCTGTGGCATTTGGAGGAGTGCAGTCAATGGTAAATCAGTTCAGTAAAATTATAGGGCACAGGCTGTCTGGATGCCACTTGGGGAAATGTTTAACTACCCACATAACAAAAGGTGCTAAAACTAGGCAGCTGAAAGGAATCCATTTATCAGAAGAATATTGGGGTGGGTCAGTAAATTCAGCAATGAAAGGACATTGTAAAGCTGCAACTTCCTTCCTACCCTACCTCTACTCTGCAAGATAACTGGATTGCAAACAGCAAAGTCATATTCTTTTGCATCATTGTCTTAATAGATTCTGAGTGATCAGACTTAATCCTGTGGTGTTAACTTAAATGGTGTCATCGCACGTATATGGTCCAATTAATTTTTTTTTCTTTGTTATTTCCATAGCGGTACAGGATACCAGATATTGTAGAAAAGGTTCTTGTAGCTGGTCCTTCCTTATTGCCTGTTATTTCTATAATATACCTGATACTGATTTTAGATTTAAGTATTTTGACTCTGTTATGATTTCAGTATGCTATTGTATTGCTGCATTACACACTACAGTTGCCTTGGGTTCTGGACATGCAACATGTTAGTCTGTAAATTATAGGGGTTAGAGTAGACAAACAACCAAGGCAATTATCATTTGTAGTTCAGCAGTATATACTGGTATGAATATGTCATATATGCAGGGTCTCAGCCATGTTTCTCTTTTCCTAAAATTTGTGTGACTAAATTATCACATGCACAAAACCTCAAATCCCTATGTGCAATTTGCATAATCAGTAGCATACACATAAAATAGTGCAGCATTGAAACGGGCCCCCATATAATACTAAAAACAAATTATAAATAGCATTTGGTTGAAATGGTACTCAATTTTTACCCACAAAGATGAGAATACTTACTTGGGTGTATATTTTATTATTAGATTTAGACTACACTTTACACTACAGCATATAGAGTTGAGTACTGCAATACAGGCTTCTCATAGAGAAGGCAGAATAAGGCAGATAAATGGCAGTCATCATATCTTTGCATGAAGAAAGGAGTAATATACAGCAGCAGGCACAAAATATTCCTAATTGCCTCCTCCCTTTTAACTCTTGTAATTTCCTCTTTTGCTCATTCTTTTTTATTTCTGCATACTGATACAGTCACCCTAAGGAAAAAGAGATGCAGTTGTGCAGCTCCCTATGGAGAGCAAAGGAATTAAATGTCAGAGAGAAAGGGGAAAAAATGAAACCATGAAAGTAGTGCATGAGATTTTAAACTAATGAAAAGGATTGTACTAGGTGTGTAGAACTGGGGTATCAAACTCATGAAGATTAGCACTTCATGTAATTCATGCCTTGGGCCAGACCCTGTATGCATCTTGTGCTGGCCCTAGTCCAAGGCTCATGAACAGAGCTGGCACAAAGCATGTGCTGCATGAGGTGCCTGCACTGGACCAGCCAGCCTGTAAGTCTGGTCCAGTGAGGCACTGCATACAGCCCATGCTGTGCACTGGACCACTATGCTACCTGTAGCATGCAGTCCCAGCCCAGTACTATTCACCACATATCTGGGACTCACGAAGCACATGGCATGTAGGGCTAGCACAGAGCATGAGTTCCATGCAATACCTGCACCAGACCCGTCGTACTGGCCGTGGCATGCAGGGACAGTCCATGGGCCCAATCCAGACTGTCCCCAGAATCAGTCTGGTATGGGCACCACATGCAGCACACACCCTAGACCAGTCTCCTGTGTCATGTCCAGCACAAGGCCGGGATTGGTATGTACCACATGCAGCACACAGGGTTAGTCTAAGATCCATGGGCTGGACTGTCGGGCTTCATGGGCTGGATCTGACCTGTGAGTTGTATCTTTGACACCCCTAGTGTAGAGCAAAAGATTCTTGATCATACATTTTAAGCCATAAAGATGGTTTTATAGTCAAGTCCATTATATCTTTTGTCTTTTACCATGACTAAGGCTGCCAAATCAAAAAGTTCAGCAGTCCTGTCCTCTGCATATAGATATGTTATGGCCTGAACCACTATTTACTTGCTATTATAAAAATAACTATTATTCAACATCCACAATAGCCCATGAGGAAGTTTGAAAGAATTGGGGTTACTTATTTTTAGAGAAAAGAAGATTGAAAGGGGACTCAATAATAGCTTTAAACTACAGTAATAGCTCTTATAAAGAGGACAGCAATCAATTCAACTTTGTATCGGCTCAGGACAAGACAAGAAGTAATGGGCTTAAATTGCTAGAAGTTATATTTGGGGCAAAGATTGGGAAGAACATTCTAACTATGATGGTAGTTTAGCACTGGGATAGATTATCTAGAGAGATGGTGAAATCTGCCATTGGAAGTTCTCAAATGCAGGTTACATAAATATTTTTTGGAGGTGGGGAGCGGGGTTGATTTGGGATGGTTGAGGTGATCCTGTCTTGAACAGGTGGTTGCACTAGATGACATCTCAAGGTTCCTATCATTTTTTGTGATACCATAATTATATACTTTCAGAAGCTGTGTCCTACTGTATAGCAAGATCTGAAAAGGATGTAAGGTACAATAAAGGAAAAGTAGGAAGTTATTTCTATTCATCTTCTGCTTGCATATCATAGACTTCTCTTCTACAAATAAGTTCAAGTTGTCCCAGAGAACCGCCTCTCCTGGAAAGTGTCAGATCTTTGGGCAGAACTCCACAGTTCCTTCTAGTGGTATAGAACCAGAAGTGAAGTCAAAGCAATGAAAACAGTATGTAGGTCTCAACATTCACTGGAATGGCAGATGTGCAATACCGCTAAAAACCCTTATATCCATAGCATAAAAAGTTCATAGCACTATGAATGGGAATTTAAATCTATCATTTGAATAGGAAAGTATGGCTTGCAGAAACATAGTACGATCTTCCTACTTTCCTACAAGGAAATTTTGGACTGATTTTAGTGAAGTAAATTCGAGATGTTTAGACTGGAAAGGAGCTAAAGCCTCACAGGAACCAAAGTAGAAGTTATTACCATTACCCAGCCATAAGGAATTCTGCCCTTTTTTCAAGAAATGCAATAATATTGTTTCCAGTAGTGAATTAAGATTCCAAAATATTAGTATGAAAGCCAGCACTCATGCTCCAGTTACTCCCCCTGAGTTATGCTACTAGGATAAGGACCACTGAAAATTCCACAACCTAGCACGGTCTCTGATTTTGCCTGGTCACTTGTTAAACCAGGCAAGGTACTTAACTGTTATAGAAAAATCTCTTTATGGCAGAGAGAGAGAGAGAGAGAACTAGCTATACAGGATTCAGGCTGTCAACAGCAGACATTATCAGTACACAGTGTTAATTGATGCCTACGTACTTTCCATAACTCCAAGTATTTGCATGTTGTAAAATTGTTGGATGTTAACCATTCAAAACCATTGTGGCCAATGCTCTAAAGGTACCTTACATGTTTCAGCCTATCTTCTCTGAACTACCTATACCTGTTTCTTTCCATTCCTTCTCCCCTGCTTTCAAGAATGATTTCCCTCCCCATCAGGGTTGAAGGAATGAAAAAAGTGAACTATTTTTTATTAGGTAGAAACTCAGAGGAAACTTCCCACGTCCCAAGCTTGTAGAAACAGTGTTCCACAGACTTTTTAGCTGCTGAAGACTAACCTGAAGCTGCTTTTTCATTGAATAAATTTATGCAAAGTCAAAATTATTGCCTTACAGGGATCAAAGAACACATTACCCATACCAGTCTTGGCCATGGAGGAAATGCTGTTATACACTCACTAAAAGGTAGGGAGAAGTGGAAAGCTATTCTAATTTCCATTTAAAACTTTAACACGTTAGGGACCAAGAGAGTTTAAAAACCTATCTTCTGTGTTTGATTAAGAGAAAGAAGGATGTGCGGAAAATGCAATAAAAAAGCTTTTTTGAAAGAGAGATTTAAGAGAGATTTAATACTAGTATTTGCATTTGATAGTGCCCAGAGCCTTAAATCAGAATCAGGGCTCTGTCCCCAGTGTAATTAAAGAAGGAGCTGACAACTAAGGATCTGATGAATTCTTCAGAGCACTGTACCTTCTGCAGTGATTTACAGCTGTGTGAAATGGGTCTGAAATACCAACAAGTTAGAAAGGTAACATTTCACGCTTACTGGGCACTGGCATCAATGAGTGCACAATATGAAAGGCAGTGGAACATCAAGCCCACAGGAATTAAGCAAATTGATACAGAGGTTATTATTAAATTATCTGTGATTTTGGCTTGCCTTAGTACAATTTCATGGGAGACAATAAATTCATAGATTGTAAGGCTGGAAGGGACCTCAGAAGACCATCGTGTCCAGCCCCCTGCATCAAGCAGGAAAGACAACTGGGGTCAGGTGACTCAAGCAAGGTGACTGTCCAGTCTCCTTTTGAAGATTTGCAGGGCAGGTGATGGCACCACCTCTGGAAGAGTTTATTCCACAGTCTGGACACTCTAGTTGTGAAGTAGTTTTTCTGAATGTTGGGCCTGAAATAGTCTTCCAGGAGTTTGTGATCATTACCCCTAGTTTTTCCCAAGGCTGCCCTAGTGAGCAGTTCACCGAACCCTTGGTGTACACCTCTGATGTAGCAGAAGCTGCTACCAAGCCCTCTCTCAGCCTTCTCTTTTTTTGGCTGAAGAGTCCCAGGTCACTCAGCCTTTCCTCGTGTGGCTTGCTGTGCAAGTCTCTGATTATACAGGTGGCCCTTCTCTAGACTGTCTCAAGATTTACCACATCCTTGCTAAACTGCAGCACCCAGAACTGGACATAGTACTCCAGCTGCGGTCTCACCAACACTGAATAGAGTAGGAGAATCACTTCTTTCATTTTCCTGGAGATACATTGATTGATGCATGCCAGGGTATTATTAGCCCTGCTGCCTACAGCCTCACACTGCCAGCTCATTTTCATACTGTGGTCTATTATTACTCTACCCCCAGGTCCCTTTCATGTGTAGAGCTGGTCAGACTGGTGTTGCCAAGCCTGCAGGTTTGCAGGGGATTGTTCATTCTTAGGTAAAGCACTTTACATTTCACAATGTTGAATTTCATCTGGTTCTGGTCCGCCCAACTTGCCAGCCTGTCTAGGTCCACCTGCATTTGCAGTCTATCTTCAAGCATGACCATGCTTCCCCATAACTTGGTGTCATCTGCAATCTTGGCCAGTGAGCTCTTCATCCTCTGCATCCAAATCATCGATGAAGATGCTGAATAGCACTGGGACAAACACCAACTCCTGCAAGATGCCACTGACCACTTCCCACCAGGATGACACAGATCCATTCATTAGAACTCTCTGGGTCCTACCCCACAACCACTGTCCTACCCACTTGACTGTCAAGCAGTTAAACCCACAGTCTTTCAATTTTCTTGCAGGAACATCATGGGATACCAGATCAAAAGCTTTTTGGAAGTTGAGGTATATAATGTCAACCTCCTCTCTCTTATCCAGGTGGTGAGCCACCCGATTGTAAAAGGAGATGAGTTTGGTGCCATGAGGAAGCTATGCTGGCTGTTGTTCAGAATCCTACCTTTTGCAGGCCTATCACATCTTGACTCCCTAATGAATTTTTACAAGATTTTCCCTGGGATAGAAGTTAGGCTAATAGGCCTAAAGTCACTTAGGTCCTTCCCTCCTCCTCTTCTTGAAGATGGCCACAACGTTGGCCCTCTTCCAGTTCTCAGGGACCTCCCCAGAGCACCACGAGTTCTGGAAAAGAGTTGCCAGGGGTTCTGCAAATACTTCGGCCAGCTCCTTCAGCACTCTCAGATGAAGTTCATCCAGTCCTGCTGACTTATATACATCCAGTTTCTTTAACTGATCACACACCAGTTCTACAGCAATAGTAGGAAGGTGGTCATGTGAATCCTGCTCATTCTCTATGCTAGCTGGTGTGATTTTCCCCTTGGCCTGGTGAAAGGCTAAAGCGAAGTAGTCATTCAGTTAAATTTTCTCCTGAGTGCTGGTGACTAGCTGTCCTGAGTTATTGAGCGATGGCCCCACACTCCCATCTGTTTTCCTTCTGTTTCCTACATACCTAAAGGACTTCTTGTTGTTCCTGATTCCCATTGCTAATTTTAGTTCAGTCTTTGCCTTAGTTTTTCTTAGTTGTTATAAGCCTCCTTATAAAACATATATGGCCATTAGGTCTGTTGACATTGTGGCTCCACGTCTTGATTACCACAGTCCCTGTGTTCCAGCCCAGACAAATGAGTGAGAAGGAAGATGAGCCTTGTTTCTAACACAGTAGTCTGTGCATAAGAGGAACGGCACACTGTACCATTTTCAGGACTTACTAAGGTAAGAGGAAAGCACAGAAGAAATTGTGACTCCTACAGCAGCTCTTGGCACATCAGCTAAATGCCTTCCATAGCTAGGCCTGAGCCTAAAAGCTCTGTCCAAACAGGAATGCATGAATGCTATAGTTAATTTTACATTTGGAGTGAGATCCGTATGAACAGAGCTGTAGCATATAGAAGAAAACAAGAGGTTAAGCACAATCCATTGGCTGCATTGCACATTTATCTCTTCTCAATATAGGATAAATTAACCATAAAAATAATTCTCATAGTTCTTAGTATATTCTAAATGATTTTCAAATTGACAAACTAAAACAAATCTTGTCAAAATGGTATGTTGTTTTAAACTTTCCCTTTTATTGTAATGCCCTAAAAAAATAAAGCTCTGTAACATGGAATATTTAAACACCGGGGGCAATAAGCAACTTTTCTTTATTTGGCAAACAGGGCTTTATGGCACCAAGCCTTGAACAGTATACAGAAATCAATGTTTATTAAAAAATTAAACTAGAGCCAATCTGAGGTTCTCCCTATGAGAAGCAAATTCTTCAGGTCCTTAAAAAAGAAAATGAAAGGAAGGATATTCTGGTCCAACACCCTCTAAAAGAGATACAAATAATTCTATCTGTAAAGCAAGAAAAAGGACAAATAAGTTATAATTCACTTGATTATAGAGTATTATTTTTAACAGGCAGAAAACCAAACCTGGCTCTTTACTGAAAGCATGGGCACATAATTAAAGTACCCACAAGCTAAATAAGTTACAGCATGGCAGTTGTTCTTCAGTAACTGCCCAAGCACATATTCTGACCCCATGACAGATGAAAGCCATGGGTTCATGGGGCAAGTTTTCACTAAGTAGTTGCGATTCCATAAATTCTGCCCTTGTTTGTCTTCTAGTAATTAATTTAATCTTCCTATTTCCTGAGAACCTTTTCTAGTAATCTGCTGCAATAAATTCATGCTCAGAAAAGCCACACGTGATGTGAACATGCTCCACAAAATATGACTGTGACATTTTATGATATGCCTCAAGGCTGATAAATCAGGCAAGGAAGGGAGACAAATGAGTCCCACAGGCCTAGAATAAGAAGCAGTCATATTGGATTTTAGCTGCTGTGGTGTGGTACTTATTAGGGCTGTGTGAAACTTCAGTAGTTCATTCAATTTGGAGGAGATTCAGCCTGATTCAGTGGCTGAATCTCTGAATCTGATTCATATTGGGAGACCCGTTGAAAGCTCTGAGTTGAATCGGAATCCTCTGAATCAATTCGGAGAGATTCAGTGCCAATTTGGAGATTCAGCCGGAGACTAAACAGGCAGCTGTCCTTGACCACACTGCACAAAGCTGCCTCCAGCTGGTAAGTCTGGTGTGGTGGGCAGAGGGGGGAGGGAAGGGACACTGGCGGAGGGGGGAAGCAAATCAACGTCCCCACAGCAAGGGAGGGATTGGGGCAGGGGCTGGGGCTGGGGCAAGCTGCCCATCCAGGGCGGGGAGGCATGGAAGTTGGAGAGGGGGGCTTCTGCCACTGCATGCTGCCGGTCCAGGAGGGCATGGGAGCGGGTATGTGCCCCTGGATCTGTGTGGGGTGGGCTAGGCCAGGCTGCACTCTGGGAGGCTAGCCCCAGCCTCCTGCCTCCAGGATTTTCTCTGTGGTGCGCGTGGAGCCAGGGCTATGCTCCTGGTGGCTAGCCCCAGCCGCAGCCCAGAGCACAGCCCTGCCTCTGCCTGCCCCGCAAAATGCAGTGGAGCAGGGACTATGGTTGGGGTGCAGCCACTGTAAAATTCTCCATAGCCCCTGCTGCCAGCCCCTCCTTGATCCAGGTGCATGCACCCAGCACCATGCCCTGTCACTGCTCACCCAGCCAGGGTGCAACAGGGTGAAGCCATGGCTTGTCTGGGAGGTGCAGGGAGACTGGAGTAGCTTCCACTGCTGTGTGCCTCCCGTCCAAGGTAGCACAGCAGCACCACCCTGTGCCTTCCCACCCAAGCTGGGTGGGAGGGCATAGCCCCTGCTCCCAGTGCCTTCCACCCATGCCACACCTGTATCGCGTGCCTCCCCACCCCGACTGGGCATGTGGCAGTGGAGTAAAACCTCCAGTTTTTCTGTTTTTTTGTTTTAAAATGCATTCCCTCCCTTTCCTCAATCTTTTCTGACTTGTTCTCTCCCTCTATTCCCTATAAGTAAATATAAGTGAGCTAAGACATAGGATAAGCTTCAGCATTTTATTTTGATAGCAAGTTGTATTTGTTTTATTTTTTTCTCCCTCTTTATATTGTATAATTATTATGTTTATATTGATTTTTACTATTCTATATTACTGTTTTACTGATACTATATGACTTAGGCCTCCATACGTAAGTTAGCATAAGTCATGTCAAGTTTCCACTTTGTTTGTCAAGTCTGCATCTTGTCCCCATGCCCTGTTGTGTAACCTATGACTCATACCTATCCCTCCTATGTAACTTGGTTCCTGAATGAATGGGGATGAATGAGGGTGCTTAAGAGACAATGGCAATAGGTCTAAAAATAGCTCCCTTTGAATGACCAAACCATCAAAACCAATACCTGGACCAATGACCCAGCCACTGGAACTGCCCTCACCCTTCAAGAACCAAAAGATGAACCACCAGCCAGGCTGCACATGCTGAGTATGAACACCTGGAACCCTCTGGAACAGGACTGACATTGCCTAGACATGCCCTCCCCATAGGAAATCATAGATAATCTGCCCCATAAAAAGGGGTAGTTAAGACTGACTTTTTGGGACACCCTCTCCATCTGAACAAGTGCCATGCCACACCACCTATCCACTCAGAGGCCCTGCCGGCGACCCCCACCCCCTCTGGACAACACCTACTGCACAAAGACCCCTTTCCAGCCCGGATAGGTAGCTATCACCCCCCACCCTCTCTTCAATCAAGGACTTGGACTCTGTTTGTCTTCCCTACCTGGACTCCAACCCTTCCACTAAGTCTCTTTCTCCTGCTGCCAGTGTGTGTGCACACACGCGTGTGTGTGTGAATAACTTCATGGCACTGTGTAGTGTATTGTCTGTTTAATAAACCTATTATTTTGAAACCCTGAGTTGGGTTTTTGTGTTTTCTAACTGTTTCCTCCTTGCCACCACTTATCTGCCCCCAAAACTCCTAGCTGTCTGCCTCAGTTTCCAGCCCCAAGCTCCCAGCTTTCAGCCTCTGTTTCCAGCCCCAAGCTCCCAGGTTTCTGCTTCAGTTTTCAGCCTCAAACTCCCAGGTTTTTGCCTCAGTTTCTTTCCTGGTTGTCTCCTCCTTGTCACTGGGCTTTTTCCCTTGCATCAGTGACCTCAAGTAACTCTAGGGGTACTTGACCATAAGTAACCTCAAGCCTCAATTCCTCAGCCCAGCTTCTCTCTAGTCTACTGTTCTAATCCTGGTTCCAGCAACTTTCACTCCTTACATTTTATCTCTCATCTTAACCTTCCCTCAGGTATCCCAAGTATCCCAAACACACACATATATACCATGCCATCCAAGTTAGGAATGCACCTGTGTGTATGTGTAGCTGGGTAGTATGTGTGTGAAGTGGTGAATACACACACACACACACAAAGATGTCACCATGTGCGTGATATATGAATTAGTGATCCATGTATGTGTACGGAGTGTGTGGGTACTGACAACTGATTGCTATCTAATTTTTGGTGTGTAGTGTGCATATGCTTGAACTGATGATAGGTATATGCATGTGCCTAGGCTGGTTTGGATGTATATGTGCCTGAGTTGGTAGTGTGTGCGTGTGTGTGTGTGTGGATTTGTGTGTTTGTAGATGTGCAGTTGTGTCACACCCTCTTGTCCAACAGCGCAATATCGAGATCTGGGGAGTTGGCCGGACCCCACAGGGCAACAGCAGCAGGGCATAGCCCCTGCACCCCGCACTGCCGCACCTGCATCCTATGCCTCACTGCCCTGGCTGGACAAGCAGCAGCAGGGCAGAGCCCCTGCTCCCAGTGCCTTCCACCACCCATCTGGAGTGCAGCCCAGCCCAGCCTGCCCCATGGAGATCTAGGGGCACACACCTGCTCCCGTGCCTTCGAGGACTGAAGGCACGTGGTGGCAGGACCCCCACTCCCTGAGCCCCCTGCCTCCCAGCCCCAGCCCCAATCCCTCCCTCGCTGTGGGGGCATTGATCTGTGCCCCCATGCCCCTTCCCTCCCCTCTCTGCCCACAACAACAGACTTACCAGCTGGTGCATCCTTGAGGAGTGCTGCCTGTTTAGTCTATGGCATAATCTCTAAATTGATGCCAAATCATCAGATCTAAATTGGCCAAATAAAATGGGGACAGTGATTCAAATCACCAAATCAAATCACTCTCCCTCTGAATCAGTCGAATCTGAATTGAATACTTGCTGCTTCACACAGGCCTAGTACTTAGACATATGGGGACAGATGCAAATAGTTTCCTTAGGTGCCTCCACTTAGGCACAGCAGTACCTAAAACCTAGGGGTGCCTATACACATGCTCAGGGAATGGGGGAGTGGAGTGTTTTAATTAGAGCAATTCTGAAAGCACCATTCTAATTAAACTGCCACAGTGCCATGTGTATTGGCCACAGGACACTTTAGGTAAACCCTACATGTGACACTGCAGTAATGCTAAAGTGTTCTAATTAGAAAGTGGAACAGACTCAGTTATGGGGTCTGCTCCATGGAGCATGTGTATATGGGTCCTAGGATCCTAGCTGCAGAAGACAATTCAGGGCTAAAAGCCCAGTCACCATGAAGATCTAAGTGCTGAGCAGAGAGGTACCCACAATATGTCCATAACAAACCCGTGTGCCTAAATTCATGATGCTCTACAAACCCTACATATCTCCATTACCTTGGGATGCACAGTGGAGACCCATCTTACACTGACAGCAGCACTGAGTATAAGCAGAGCACAGTACCCTGGCTTCAATCTTGTCATGGCTGGTAGTGGTGCTGACCATTAGCATAATACCTTAATAATTAGAGAACAGGGATCTTCTTCTTCACCTTTGCCATATTTTGTCAGTCCCTGGTGGTAAGGACTCAGCTGCTAGAATTTTCATTTTTTGCTATCAGAGAGAAAAGAGATGCAAACTCCTTACACCTCAGGAAAGTGCTGAGTTCACTGAGGCTAGAGGGCCATGCTTCCATATAGCTGCTTTTCTTCTGACTCTATGAAGTCTGCATTCTTAACTGCCTAGTGATTCTGTTTCAACATGAGAGGTAGAAGGATTCCCCACCCAAATTTACTTATTGCCTGGTGGGTAAGGCATTTGCCTGGGAGTGAATGGGATATATGGGTTTGATCAGCCTCGGCTGTAGAATCTATATCAGGGCAGGAAAAATATGGCTGGCCTGTGGGCTGAATCCAGCCCACCAGGCCATTCTATCCAGCCCATGGGGACCCTAAAATAGTACATTATTATTTATTTGCTCCTGGCTGCCTGTCAAAGCTGACAGGATCCAGGGGCAGTAGGGCCCAAGGGAAGCCTTCACCAGGGCTGAGCAGTCCAGTCCCACCCCACGCTAAGTCATTTCACTCTTTTCCTGCCCCCACACTGCTCCAGTACCACGTGGTTCCCGGCTGGATCACCAGACTGGGGAGCATGGGGTTGTGCCGGTATGTGTGCGTGCATGCACAGGCAGAGGTAGTGTGTGTGTGCAGGCAGGGGCAGAGTGCGTGTGTGAGCGTGTGTGTAAGTGTGCACAGGCAGGGGCAGTGTGTGTGTGTGTGTGTGTGTGTTCATAGGGTGAGTTCCATACGTACACACCACCATACACATGCAGCCACACCCGCCTTGTGCTGCCATACATGCAGACCCCCACCCACTCACCCCCTCACACACTCCAGCTATCCTTCCTCCACACACAGCCCCCAACAAACCCCATACCCACCC
>JAGPOW010001338.1:43032904-43046419 GCA_030014935.1 Caiman crocodilus
GTCCCCCTTACACCTATATTCACCCCTACAATATACAAGAGTAATACTTTATTTTAAGCTATTGTGCAATCACCTCTATGTACACTATACAAACACATGTCAATCAGTACAAAAATATTTTTTGAAATCAAATGAATAAATGCTTTAGATGTTTGCTTTTTAGAATATAATTTGCTATCTTTCTGGTTCTGAGATGGCAAAACCCCTTGCTAAAAGGAGAACTTCTGGGGGAAGGGTAGGGACTTCTGGTGGCAAAGGTCAGGGGTTAGGGGGATAGGACTCCCAGTCACAAGATGGTGACCAGGAGGCAGGGTACCTGTCAAGGGGCAGGGCTACCCATGTGACCCTTGACAGCTTGCCAAAACTTGGTAAGCAACCCTTCAGCCAAAATAATTGCCCACCCCAATCTACATCTTCTTACATCCTAAATTAGTTTTCAAACCACTGAGCCATTATGTAAAAGTTCTCAGGCCACTAGGCTACTGCGCTGTGCTTATTTATAACTGTCAATCAAAGATTAGCATGCTCATCAAATACCTAACAAGTCACAGGCTTAGGCAGAGGATGTCAGGGAAGAGGGTTGGAAAATGGAACTTACCCATTTTCCATGGAAAACAGCTCTTCATTGAAATATTTTTGCCCAATAACAAAAGATTTTGACCAAAAAAGGGAAATATTTCAAACAAAGGACTGGGTCCACAAAAAAATGGAGGTCTTACATTGCTGCACACTGAAGTGCCTGATTTTTTGGCACCTTGCCAATCACAAGACTCAACAGCCTAAGTGCCTACTTCAGGGACAGAAGAGGCAGGCTTAGGCACTCAGTTCTAGGGGAAGGCTAAACTAGGAACCCTGAGTGAAAGTAGGCACCTAATCTCCAGAGAGGGGAAGATTTCAAGACACACACCAGATCTCAGGTTTTCCTATTGACTAGTTAAGGGGCTTTCTACTCAGCAGAAGTTTTTGTAAATCCCATTCTGAAACATCTAATTCTGTATTTGGGAAACTATGCGCAGAATTCAGGTGTGTAGATTCTATATAGGCAACCCAGCACTAGACTTTATATATCACATGGTTTGTCTACATATGTATTTGATCTGGTAGCAGTTTACTCATGAATAAATGCTCCCAGGCTGATGTCTACACATGCAGGGTCTCAGGAGCAGATTTGCTGCTCATGACAGCAGTCTGCTCCTGCCCCTGCTGACTTGGCACCAGCCTCCTGTACCAACCAAGGGGAGCTATAGGGGGAGCCTAGAGCTCCCCCTGGGTGCTAGCTCAGAGGCTGGCAGGGAGAAACAAGCCAGGAGATGGCTATCTCCTGATGGGAGCTAGGACAGTGCTCCCTGATCCTTGGGGGCTGCCTGCTGCTGGGTGGGGACAATGTCCCCCTGCCCTTGCAGCACTGAGCTCCTGGCCCCAGCTCCCTGATCGGAGCCAGAGGACTTTGAAAGAGCTGCAGGAGAGGTCTCAGGCCCCTACTCCAATCTGCTGATCGGGTAGCTAGCAGTGAGGGGATTCTCTGCCTAGCCAGAGGCTTGCTGCTAGCTGCCCCCACTAATAGATGGGATGGGGCTGAGACCTGCCCCACCCATGAGCTCTTTCCAAGCCATGTGCCTCAATTGCACCAATCGGGGCATGGTGCTGGGACCTGCCCCTGACTGGGACAGTTCCCAGGCCCCACTCTGTGATTGTGTGGTGAGTGCTGGAGAGCCCATTCCCCGTCCTGGAGAGCCTGTTCCCTGCATAGTTCCACAATTTCATAGCTAGGCAGAGAACATGTTGGAGAGCTTATTCACTCCTCAGCTCCATGATCACAGAGCTGGGCAAGGAACAGTAGCACAGCACAGTAAGCATCTGCACATGTGGACACAGATGCTTACTAAGCAGTAATTAGCTCTACTGCACAGTAAAGCATTTCACGTAGATGCGCCCACAGTATGTAAGACACTCTGTGGAGCTATCCCCAAGTGATATGTCCAAGGTCACACAAGAATATTTAAGTCCTAGAATATCATCCTAACCAAGGATATTTAAGTCCTAGAATATCACCTCCTTCCACCTTCTGGGTTTACATGTGTTCAGTAAAATGCTTCAGAGAAACTTGGTAAAGGACTGACCTGTTTGTATGTTTCTTCTTTACCTCTAGCTATTATCAATTGGGTTTAGCCCTGAAACATAAAGCTTTTCTTACATCATACAATTGCTAGGTGGGATAAAGTAAGTCTGGATTTTTTATCATCCATACAATGTTCTTCTTTTGAATGCTACAAATCTCTAAGCATTCACAATAACTTGTTGCAGTGAGTTCCTCATGTCAGTCAATCACAACATAAAAAAATATATCCCTTTAACCATTTAAAATTTGCTGCCTCTGTCTTAAATTTGTTGCATCATCATAATCTCAGATACGCCAGTGCCAGGGTCTGTAAACCTACATGTGATCCTAGACCAGCAGTACTTATTGTTTTGGCCCCATGGGTCAAATGAGAGGTACAGGTCCACTCTGTGGACTGTATTGGTCCTTACACCACCCTCACATGGCCCAGCATGATGGGATCAGGACCTCACATGCCAGGATCAGACCCTCAGACTCCACAAAGCTCAATTAGGCCTGTTGAGTTGGTCTGTTGTTGAGCTGTACCCCAGAGACCCACTATAAAAAGATGTCTGCATAGCTCTAGGTTAAAGCTAATTAGCTTTAAACTAACTGGGTGACATACTGTGTGTGTTAGCACTGTAGCCATAATAACATAGCACAGGTCAACGTACCCAATTTTTCAGATATGTTTGGTAGTCTTTGTTGATCTCTGTACTGCTGCAACTATACCAATACTTGACCTAGCTAGTTTAAAGCTAGATTGGCTATGTCTTCATAGCATTGCAGCCACTCCTGTGACAGCACTATAAACACACATTAAGAGTAGAAAGAGTCCATGGCTCCACCCACAGTGAGTGAAGGTACCAAAACCCATCCTCAGAGGTGTACACGAGAGAGGATCAGAGAGTATCCAAAGTACACAGAGCCCTTTAACAGTGGGCTCTGGTAGATATTATATTTATGGTGATTAATATAATAATCATGACATAAATAGAAAGTATGCCACACATTCAGGTAATTAATGTCATGGCCCCATGAGAAACCAGACGTAAAGATTTCCCACATTCTATTGGGAAGACCTTTGTGGCTGGTTCCATCACAGCTTAAATTGAATGTGGAATAGGGTGAAGCCATGCCATGCAGTCCAATATCAGCTGCATGGCAGGGCTTTATGCTTACCAACTAGCAAGCAAATGAAAACATCCCCAACTGCCCAATCCCCAGCTGTCCACCACTGGCACCTGGGGATGGAAGCTCCCACATTCCTAATTGCCTGCAGCACCCCCACCACATGTGCACTTGGTGGTGTGAGCAGTTGGATGAGGGAGCTCCCCTACCATCAGCTTTAGGAGCCGGTACATGGGAAGCCCACCAGCTGATGGGATGTCTTGGTACTGTCAAGTTGAGTGGACAACTCAGAAAGTACAGCATCAGGAAGTAGTCCCCAACACCACACATCCCACAGTACCCTCTGAACATCCAGGATGGTGGGGAGCCCTGCATCAGGGCCTGGGTCCCTCCCAGATCCCCTAAACCCTTTCCTTGGTCCCCAATCTTAAAAATCATTCAACCTGACATAGAATCTTGGAAAAGTAGGATTAAAAGGGACCTCTGGACATCATCTAGCCCAACCCCTTGCCTGCGGCAGGTTTATCCTAATCCAAACCATCCCATACAAATCCTTGTTAAACCTATTACTAAAAACTACACAAAACAACCCTTTTGTGCAACTACAAGGCACAGCACCCTAATTAAAACAAGGGGACAATGGCAGTCAGTATCCTGCTGCAGCAAAGGTTATTAAGATATGCTTGAGAGATCTAAGGATCATACGTAGCAAGATGCATGACATTCAGGACCCAAGATAAAATTTATCCCATCTTAATCACACAAGTTAATGTTTGTCAGGGGCCTGTGACTCATCTCTACAGCATTTCCCAGGCACTTCCCTTTCTTGACCTTGCCTCTGCCAAAATCTTCCGTCCACTCTTCCCTCTGCAATCACATTTCCTGTTGAAATGCCCTTCTCAAATCCAAAAATCTAGACTCTGTACATGTAGAATATGATGTAGAACACTGGGATAAAATCAGCTTCACTGCATTCGTTTCCAGGCAATGTTACTGCCTCCTATTCAATTCAGGAACCTGGTTAAAAGTGACCTCTTATTTCTGATTCTCCAGGAATTTCCTCACAGCCTATCTCAAAGCCTCTTTTCTCTTCTCCTCCCTCTGCATTTCCACTGCTAAGCCAGCTCTAGCCTCCTCTATATTTCCATGCTCAGAAATAATGTGTAAATTACCTTCAACTTGTCTGCAAACACCTGGAACAGCTTTCATTCATCTCTTCCAAACCATACTGTATTTCCATGGACAAGCTTGAAATTCAGCCAGTGCAGCCTTCCAAAAGTCATTTGGCAAACCTCTGACAACAGAATATGTAATCAATTTGAACAAAAATGTATTAATTCTACAGGTCTTGCATGACTGGATAAAATTATGGGAGCAAACGTTCTATTTTAATTACTAAAAATCATATGTTTTTGCTTCCTGCTTTTTTTCTCTCTCCCTCTGTTCCTCACACCACACTTAATTTCCTCTGAAGGCCATTATCTCTAATTTTTCCCCAGTGTGTTTGTTTTCACAAACTGTTTTTTCTATAGTTCAAAAGAGAGGTTGGAGACTCCCAGGTGTTTCTGCTAGTAAAGAGCACATGGGTGTTTACATATGACTGCTCCTTGAAAAAGAAACAGCAAGCTGTCATCTGACACTTGCAACAGACTTAGCTGATAAGAGCATACATAAGTGGAACTTGGGCACACTCCCAAGAGCAGCAAACCACACCCTTTTGTGGCCATGATCTGTTGATTTTCCCTTCCCAGTTCATCTACACAGTTGGGGTTTTGTAATACACTAATGTCCCCAAAGAGGCAAAGGCAAATAAGCCAAATCCACAACATTTTTAATTTTACCCATTTTGCTAGCCAGGCATCTGCTGTCCCTGAATAGCACTGTGATATCATCCACAACCTCTAAAATTACAAGTTCATCTCTAGAGCCTATATTTCTCACATTCGGTTCTTCCTGTAAATCTCCTTTATACTATATTGATGGCTTCCACAGAAGACAGCTAGAAAGTCTAATTATGAATGAAGCCCACATCACTGAAATCAGGTTTTAAATTCCAGCAAGCACAACACCACACTTGTAGTACTCCTAATATTCACACAGCTAAATGAAACACCATCTTTTTCTTCCATAAGGAGACCTAAAAGTTGAATTTTTATATCTCTCAGGTAAATGAAGGTTTATATTCATCAATACAGCACCAGTGGAAACAGCTGAGCTTTTGAGCCCACTTCATAGGTAGGTGTTCATTCAAAGTTCTGCCTCTCTCCCACTCTATGAACTAATGAATATTTAATTGTCAATAGAGGGTTGAATAGCAAAGGAGAGACTGACTTAATGGTTCAATGATTAGACCACTTGGGAACTGAAAAATCTGGGTGTAGGTTCCTGCTCTGAATCAGGCAAAAGAAGCACTTGGCTGTTGCAAAACAGGGACAGTAAAGACTTCCACTCCTGCCACGTTTTCCAGCCACTGGCTTACCAGACATTGATCAGGTAATTCTACTTGTGTCTTTTTCACAAAATAATTTGGAACAAAAGCAAATATCAGAACCTTTTTTTTTTTAACATAACAAAGATGCTGTTTTTCAGGTAGCCTTAGATAAAGCCCCTGTCTCCTAACCAGTTCGTGGTAAGGAAACATTTCATTCCGGGAAATTAAAAATACTGAAAACTGAAAAGACAAAGTATGTAGAAAAAGGTTGTAAAAACACTGGATACAACTGCTCCATATGGGATGACTCTGTTATTAATGCCAAAATTTCAGGTCAAAATAATCAGCAACAATTAGGTACTAAGATAGCAAAAGGCAAAATGTGTGAGCTATATTTTATATCAACACATTACTTTTTGTTTTGTAATCTTTTCACATGAAAGTAAAAAGATTGTTTGCATGGTAAGAAAGGCTTTAAGGCAGCTCTACCCTGAGCCTGGCCTTTGACCCCCAAGAACAAAAGCACAGTTAAACTACTCCTTGTGTTGCCTGACAAACATTTTAAACATTAGGTACTGTATCACAAATTACAATTCAAATGATACAAACCTAAGCCCCAATTCTTCACTGAGTGCATCTACACATGCCCCTGACTGTGCAGTTGGTACTGTGCAGTCCCAGTGGTACACGGTTGATTTCCAACCCTACGTTGCCATAGCAATGAGCTATGGCGACAGCATCACAGTGCCTGCCGACACTGCCACCATAGAAACGAGGTACATTACTGTCACTTGTCACAACAGCAACATGGTATCTCATGTAGATTTGCCCACCATGACAGTTCACAGATGGACTGCTGTATGTGAAATACAAGGCATGTCGCATCTTATGCCGGGATTAGGTTCTGAACTCAGCACATAAGGCGAAAATCATAAATTACCTGCCAGCAATTTGACTAGTGGTGACTGCCTCTGCCTCCAAAATCTCCTGCTACCTCTGCAGAGCCATGCTTAGAGCTGTGCAGCTGGCAGCAGCAGCACAGCATGGGGTGGTGGTGGGGATGGCTGCTTGCCGACTGGCCACCACCACACTGCCAAAATCTCCCACCCACCACCTCAAACTCAAGCCCCGTCCCCCCTCCCACCCCGCGTATAGTTGAATTCCCGCAAGTTAAATATGCGCATGATGCGGCTGTACTGTACCACAAACTTGAGAAGGGCTTCATGCAGGTACAATAATCTGCCTATGTTGTTCTGATTCTGGTAACGACGTGGTGAAAAATTCTCAGCACAAAAGCTGGCCAAATATGCCCAAAAAGCACTCTCTGACATTTGATTGAACTCTAAATTCTGCATATTTGGTTCAGCCATATTCAGGGTCATTGTTTACCTGAATGGGTTGGTTTGCATGAATACTTAACTATTACAGAAATCCTCATATCTACATAAAATCTGCATGAACAAGAACATTCACAGTTCATCATTCTCATTCCTTATTTACTATATTTCCATTATTCTTTCATTTAAAGAGCTTTAGTCAACCAATTGGCTAACAGAAAATATGGACTATGGCTTAACTGACTAATCTCATGCTGCTAATAAACACACAGGCTGCATCCAGACGGGTGTGGACATTTGATTCTCTGGGGACAACCAGCAGTGGGACACTTTGTGCCACCACTAGTTGTCTCCAGCGAACACCTGTGCCATATGCCCTTTGGCTCACAGTAAGTTACCTTGGGTGGGGTAGGAAAGGCTGAGGCCAACTCTGGGCTGGCCCCAGCCGGCTTACCTACGGTCCTGGGAGCCTCCCAGGGCTGTAGCAGCAGTGATCTTGCCGCACAGAGCCTAGAGCGGAGTGTAGCTCCAGCCAGCCAGCCAGCCAGGCTCTGACTTTGGTTAGCATATACTCTGCTTTTTATTCCATGGGTTTTTTTGACCCCTTCACACTGCAGAACAACTGGACATGCAATATGTAGCACCACAGACATGATCTGCAGTGCCACATTCCGCAAAGTCACGCTTATCTGATGTGACCACCAAGTCAAAAACTTATAAATAGCTTGTAAGCTGAAATTTGTTCCCATATCATCAGAAAACTATTTATAATGTCACCATTAAAACACTGGTAGAAATCAGGCCCTGCTCATAAATAATCTGGAAGCAGAAAGAAAAAAATCTAGAAAGTAGATAATGTATTGGCGCTTACAATTTCAAATCCTCCCAGAACTGTAAAAAAATGCATTTTAAAGATAAAAAATGATAGAAAGGCCCTAAAATAATACTGCAGTACAAGAGCAAAAGAGGATAGTTTGTGTTTTGAAATGGATTTGATGGAAATCTCTATCTACAAACTGATCTAAAGGCAGTTGCAGGAAAAGGAGTTTGTTTCCCAGCATATTTTGCTTTGGTGGTAGGAGGGAGGGGGTTCTCCGAGACCTAAGCTCTGCTACAATTGGCTTTGAAGTTCTGTGCACACCTGTGGAGATTACAAGGCAGGGAAGGCAAGTCCTTCCACACCCAAACTGTAAATCAACAGTGCAACATGTCAAGTAAGCTATGCCCCCCAGCACTCTGTTTTAAAGTCAAACTGATGGCTGACAATCTCCTAATATAATTCACACTTTCCATGAAACCAGCATCCAGTTTACAGATTTGTGAAACAAAACAAACTTTTACTCTATAACTTAGTAAGAGTCTGATCCATTTGCTTTACCCCAAAAGTCCCCAGCTCATGTTGAAGATGGTAGATCAGACCCTAAATGTTTCTAGGAAGAGAAATGTTATCTTTTCATCAATCTGATCTTTGCACACAGACAATTCTGTGGACCAGTGCAGAAGCCAAATAAACTTCAGACTGTAGGACCATTCTAAGTCAGCGCTTAGTAGTAATTCAGCCTTTTAATATAAGTTTTCAATTTTCCTGCTGTTCCTGAAGTGCCCTCCCTGTTCTGGTGAGCAAAGCCAATGATACTGCTTCCATTTAAATCCCTTCATAATATTCTGTTCTGCAATGCCCATAAAAATAAGGTGCACAATATCCTCTGTCCAACCCCTGAGAAATAGTCCATTTATTTAGATATCTAAATATGAATTTAAGTATCTGCTTTGTGTAGATCTACTTGCATTTGAACATTGGATGCAGCAGAGAGTCTGCATCAAAAAGCAAAAGAATGCCCAGGGGATATTTGCTTAGACAATTTTATTGGAAAGAAAAATAAAAGTGCTTCATGTAAAGTTCTCCAAGGAGAGAAAAAAGGTAGAAGGAGGAGATAATCTGCTATCTGCCATTGAGAGTGCCGGAGAATAGAGAAACTGTCATCAGCCAAACAATGACAGAGGAGGACAGCAACCCACCAAAGGCCCCCTGCCCAAACCAACAATTGATAAGGAAGAGTTGGAATTTGTTGGTTAGAAACAAGTCTATAGAAAGAACCTGGTGATGCATGATGAGGCCCTTTTCAGTTTTATAACCATGCAGATGTTAGAACGTTCATCTGAACAGATCTAGACCCTAAACATTTACTTGCTTCCAGTAAGGTTGCAAAGTTGACTCTGGGATTTTCAGGCAACATCACAAAATGTCATCGTGCATTAATATACTATTGAAGCAGAGGATGTGGGGACTTTAAGATGAGGAAAGCATTAGGATGTCTGAAAGCTGTCTCAAAAATCTGTATGCACAACTTCAAAACTATTCTTAACATAATGCAATATAAATAACAAAAATACAACAGAATATACAATAGAAGTTGTTTGCCAGCTCCCAGAGCTTCAATTTATTTGAATAATAATTTAAATAATGTTGGCACCTGGCTTAAGTCCTCTTATTTTCTCTCTCTCTTTCTGCTTCTTTGCTCTTATTACCAAAAAAGCTTCCGTGGACAAAACTTTGGAAATATCTATCTTAAAATTTTCTAAGCAAGTTACTAATCCCTGGCTGATGACTGTACTTGGACATAAGCATATTAGAAAAATGATTGACTACACAGCTATTAATTTTTTACCTTAGTCACAGTACCACTGGGAGTGCCACCCTCTGTAAAAATTGATTGCCTTGATTTTAAAGATATCACATTAGCTCATATAGAAGGGTAATATAAATCCCTTACACAGTGCAGGAGAATTTGAACTTTTGGAAGAAGTCCCTTGCCTAAGCTCACCTTAAAGGACAAGGTGATCATGCTTCAGTAGAGTTATGTCTTATTAATCTTGTGAAATTGTGCAATAAAATTTGAGGGAAGTATCATAATTATTCCCAGGAAAGTTATTGGAAATGACAGCTTAGAAACTGTCTTGCCAAAAGTTCAAGGTCCTCTGCCATAGGTCACAAACTGAATTAATCTGGAGTCACTGAATTACAATAAACAAACTATTTTCATATGATCGTTTTTGAGAGGAAAGGCACCTTTGATTATTCAAGTGTTGACCATGACCCTTCAAAACCTCATGTCACCAGACCCTTGCACACAGCCAAACCCTAGCTCCTACAGAACTGTCCTTATTCAAAATGGCATAATTTCTTCTATTAAAACTGTTTTCATTTTTCAGTTAATTATTTAATAGGATCCATAAGAAACTCCAAAGCATCTTTGAAAATTAATCATCCCATTTTTTTTTGTCTTATGACTAGTTCTGTTCTTTTTTTGTGTTACACTAGTCAGATCTTATTCAGGGAAATTCATTTCAGGCAGGATTTCTGCAATAAGTGATTCAATAGTGTTTATTATTAGACCTTTTTATTATTTTAGGCATATCACATTAATAGAACAATCATTCTTCTAGTCTTAACATCCTCCAACAGGAGTGTTTTATACAGCACGGAAGAGTGAACAAAAAATTGTTCTAGGAGGCACCAAAAAGTAATACTTTAGGAATTACCATTATTCATTACTATTATTTATCTGTATTGCAGAAATGCCCAGAAGTCCCATCAAGCTTAGGAACCTAGGGTTTGTAATCATCATACAAATTCACCATACAAAGAGTCAGTTCTTGCTCCATAAAGTTCACAGTCTAAATGAATAAGGACAGGCTAAGGAAGAATTCTCACTCCTGCTTTATACATGGGAAGAGTTAAGATAGCTCATCCTACAAACACTGGAGTCAACAGCAAAACTTCCATTGATGTACATGTGCAGTGTCATAACCTAAATAAATTATTCAAGGTCATACAAGAAGCTTGACAGAGCTGGGAATTGAATACAGGCCACCAGAACCACAGGCCAGAGCCTTTAAACAAAGGCCATTTTTCATCTCCATACCCCAAAATAGTGATGTCTCCACTGTGTTATTCCCAGGTTATCTATAATAAAGCACCTGTTTCTCCTCTCACTTGCAGCAATGCAAATTAGGAGTAACTACACCAAAGTAAATGGAATTATACTGGTGCAGGTATTTGATATAAGCAAGGGAAAAATCAGGTTCACAGTATTTGCAGCTACACAGGGTATGAGTGATGCCCCCGAATTGTGTGGTGGATTCACAAAGAATGGTGGGAGCAGAGAGGTCACCAAAAGATGCAAATTGTAGATTTCCAAATCAAAATAATTATCCAGGTGTAATCTCAGTAGTTCTCTATAAATTATTAAACTAGTGACAATTGGGAAGTAGAGCTGCCCCTAAGAATACTGAACAAAATGAATGTAGCAGCAATGCAGCAGAGCAGCTACCTCTGTATGTTTTTCCAGTAACAAACAGATGACTTATTTTATTTATAGAGCTTGTGTCTGTTGACTTAATGCTGGAGATTTTGCCTGTTTGTGCTAGCTCATCAAGTAGCCTGAGAGGTCATATAACACTACTTACATAACACAGGTATGTATAATATGCACATATACCCCCTTCGCACACATATATGCATGTGAGAGAGAATAAGAAAGCACTACAAATAAAGAAGGGCTGCATTTTTGTTGCCCCTGCAGATCAGAAACAAGGCAAATGAAGGGGGATAAAAGGACCCTCTTTCTTCAATCTTGTAAATATTTTCTATAGGGAAAGCCAAAATGCTGATATCTGTAAATCCTGAATACACTGGGGAAAGTTTATTTTAACATAGCCAGAAGCATTATACACCCTAAGGGATTACATACTGGGCAAGATGTGGGTGTGACCAGGGCCTCACCCCTCCTGATTACCAGCTGGCAACTAAGACTGGCACTGGAGGAAATACCCGCAAGACCTCTAAGAAAAGTTAACGCTATGCCCAGGCATATTCCTCCAAGCATCCATCAACTCATTCTCCCTGCCTCAGCTCTCAACAGGCAGAATGACTCTGGCAGCTGTCATAAATGTGGCATATTCCACAACCCCTGCATCCCAGTAGTACATTTTCCAGGCCTGCAGCCTTGAGCACAGGGCCTTGGCCTGACCAGCACAGCGTTCCCAGAGGCTGGACTGGTCCTGCCCAAAGCCCCAGTATTGTCCAATACAGTATGGTCCTACTCCCTGATGTCAGGGTGGCTTATTTCTGTCACATGACACTCATCTCCTCCCTATATGAGACTGGGGAGAGCAACTCTTCCTGGTGTCAGATTGCACCACTGGTAACTCTGGCTGCTTCTTGATCTCCTGGTTTCCTGACCTGGCTTGCCTGTAGAATTTGCTCTCACTGTGATCTCCTGATTTCCTGGGCTTCTTGTCCCTAGGCTCAGCTTGCCCTCTCTGACTTGGATTTGTACCTCTATCTAGTAACCTTGATCCCCAAATGGCTCCTAGGCCTGAAAGCCCACATCTCAGCCCTGATAACAACAAGATTTGTATTATGACCAATGTGTCATGGTGAAAACTCTGAAAGAAATATGCATCAGAAAATAACTAAGTAAATTAACATGTATGTAAAAGAAGAACAATTACGGAGCCATTAATCACTTTATTCATGATCAAGCCCTGACAGTTGTTCACATTCTGCAAAATATCACAGGTGATGCCACAATACTAGCGCAGAGACAAAGAATATGGAGGCAGTCATATACACTTGGCTTCTGCAATATATTTTGCAGGTACAGTGTCGAAAAGCTTTGGTTATGAGGCCAAAAGCTAAATGGGCTTTAGAACAAAGCCCAGTTACAAGAACAAAACCATCAGGAATTGCCTGAGATGAATTTTCAAAACATTTAGGTGGTGTATAAGCTGTTATTCTTCATGGCATAACAAAGCACATAGCTAGTAGGAATTTAAAAGAAAATTAAATTCTAGTGGTAGGTTCTCCCATAATTGCTCAATTCCATGTTCTCTTGTACCTTCCTCTGAAGTATTTGGTGCTGGCCATTGTTGGTAAGAGAATAGATGGACCCATGTGGAGATCTAGAGGGACCCCTAACCTGACCCGATTCCTATGCCAGTTCCTGTGTTTCTAGGACTTTTTAAATTAAAAAGAAGTAAATTAATTTTGATTTTTCCTACCTCAGGCTTACACAGGTATAACTATATTGGCTTTCATGGATTAGTCCCGATTTACAATATTGTGTAAGAGCCTGGAATCAAGCTCATGGCATGATGCTTAACATGCAGTGGGTTTAGTCATTTCAATATAGTTCCCAGGAAAGAAATCTTTGTGCTGTAGATACTACTTCAATATAATCAGCATTAACTGACAACTCTGGAGCATTTCCAACAGAAAGTTTAAGGCTGCTGATAGACCTAGGGCTGGGGGAAGGACACCAGACACACTTCACTGGAAGAGGCAGCGCATTAGTTTGACCTGGCTCTGCAGCGTCTGCATTCAGTCAGGTATTAGAATCAATCAGCTATTAGATAATGTCGCACCTTGAGAGCCTTAATTTCCACAGACTCCTAGGGCGAGAACGAACACTCTCTAACTAATTTCTTTTTCCCGCACTAGGCTTTGATTTCCC
>JAGPOW010001338.1:43046519-43088578 GCA_030014935.1 Caiman crocodilus
CTCAGTCCAGCAAGGGGGGGCTTTTTATAATCACTTAGTCGCTTTTAGCCTATGAAACACTACGAGGGTTTGGCTTCTTAGGTGGTGTCATGAGTCACCACCTACAATGTAATCTGCACAGATAAAAGTGCCAAAAAAGCCCTGCTGAAGCTCCTGATCTATATAGATGCTGGGCAAGCCAGGTCAAACTAATGCACTGCTTCTTCTGGGCAAATGCTGGTTTTGGTATGGGGACACACCAAGTTTAAAATGGTGGTTTGGGGGTTTTGTGACTTTTGTAAGCAGTATAAGTGACCATGAACTCTTATCTCTCCTTCTACATAATTGTTTCAGGTAAATACTGATGCCAGGTACAGACATTACACTTTTACTGGTGTAAGTGATTGGAAACTGGTCTGTACCCAAAACAGAACAGAAGTTCGGCACACATAGATTCATAGATTGTAAGGGCTGGGAGGCACTTCACAAGATCGTCGGGTCCAGACACCCTGCACTAGACAGGAAAGACAATTGGGACCCCAAATGTAACCCCAGCAAGGTGACTGTCTAGTCTCTTGAAGATTTCCAGGGTAGGTGATTACACCACCTATGGAGGGAGCTTATTCCACAGTCTGGACACTCTAACTGTGAAGAAGCTTTTCCTAGGGTTAAGCCTGAAATGGTCTTCCAGGAGTTTGTATCCGTTACCCCTGGTTTTCCCCAAGGATGTCTTGGTGAACAGTTGTTTGCCAAGCCCTTGATATATTCCCCTGATGTAGCAGTAAGCTGCTACCAAGTACCCTCTCAGCCTTCTTTTTTTTAGGCCAAAGAGTCCCAGGTCCCTCAGCCTTTCCTCATATGGCTTGTTTTGCAAGTCCCTGATCATATAGGTGGCCCTTCTCTGGACTCTCTCAAGCTTTTCCATGTCTTTGATAAAGTGCAGTGCTTTGATAAACTGGACGCAGTACTCCAGCTGCAGTCTCACCAGTGCTGAGTAAAGCACAAAAATAACTTCCTTGGTTTTGCTTGAGATGCATTGATTGATGCATGCCAGAGCATTATTCACTCGGCTGGCTACAGCATTGCACTGATGGCTCATGTTCATACAATGGTCCATTATTACCCCTACATCCCTTTCAGTCATGGTGCTAGTTAGTTTAATGCCACCAAGCCTGTAAATATGGTGAGGATTGTTTGTCCCCAGATAGAGCACTTTACACTTCTCAGTGTTGAACTTCATCTGGTTCAAACCTTGGCAGCCTGTCTAGATCAGCCTGTATCTGCAGCTTATCTTCAAATGTGACCACGCTTCCCAATAACTTAGTGTGTCTGCAAACTTCACCAGCTCTTTACCCCCACATCCAAATCATTGATAAAGATGTTGAAAAACACTGGACCAAGCACGGACCCCTGACAGACACCATTGGCCACTTCTCCAGGACAACACAGATACGTTCATTAGAACTCTCTGGGTTGTACCCCACAGCCAGTTTCCTACCCACCTGACTTTCAAGCAGTAAAACTCTCAATCCCCCAATTTTCCTGTGAGAACATCATGGGATACCAGACCAAAGGCCTTTCAGAAGTCAAGCTACTGAATGGTCGATCTCCTCTCTTTTATCTAGGTGGCAAGTTACCTGATCATAGAAGGAGATGAGATTGGTAAGACAAGACCTGCCTGCAACAAAGTCATGCTGGCTGTCATTCAGAATCCTGCCTCCTGCAAGCATATCACACACAGACTCCTTAATGATTCCAGGATTTTCCCTGGGATAAAAGTTAAGCCTACAGTTGCCAGCATCCTCTCTCCTCCCCTTCTTGAAGATGGGCACAACATTGGCCCTCTTTCAGTCCTCAGGGACCTCCCCAGAGCACTATGAGTTTTGGATGAGTTTCGCCAGGAGTTCCACAATGACTTTGACCAGCTCCTTCAGCACTCTCAGATGAAGCTCATTCAATCTTGCTGACTTATAAATGTCTAATTTTTTTAATTGATCACACACCAGTTGAATGTCAACAGTAGGAAGGCGGTCATTCCCACCATGCCCATTCTGAACCCTATCTATCATGATTTTCCCCTTGATCCGGTACACAAAGGAAGAAAAGTAGTCATTCAGGAGTTCAGTTTTCTTCTGAGTGTTGGTAACCAGCTGTCCTGAGTTGTTGAGCAATGACCCCACACTCCCATTTGTTTTCCTCCTGTTCCCTACATACCTAAAGAAGGACTTCTTATTATCCTTGATTTCAGTTGCTAATTGAACTTCAGTCACCACCTTAGCCTTCCAAATCAGTTCCCTACAAGCCAGGCAGACCACTGTTGTATGGTCCTCTTTGGGAACTGTCCCAAGCTTCCATTTTTTTGTATGCCTCTTTCTTCTTTCAAGAGGACCATTATTTCCTCATTTAGCCAAGAAGGCTTCCCAGCCCTTCTGCTACCTTTCCTCTGTATGGGAATGGGTGCTTTTTGTGCTTCAAGGATTGTGTCCTTAAGGAACAACCACTCTTCATGCACTCCCTTTACCTTCAGTCCCTGGTCCCACAGCACTTCCCCTACTATTGTCTGAGCTTGTTGAAATTTGCATTTTTGATGTCCAAAATGTCAACCCTGATATCTAACTTGCCTGTCTTGCAACTGACAGTGGACATGATGGTTTCATGGTCACTGTCACCCAGGCTACCCTCCATGTTCAAGTCAGTCACCAAATCATCTCCTTTTGCTGAGACCAAGTCTAAGACAGTGTTGCCTCTGGTTGACCTGTGCACCTCCTGAGTCAGGAAAAGCTCTTTGATGCAGGTCAGGAAGCAATGCAACCAGTCTGACTTGACCAAGTGTTCCTCTCAAGAGATGTCTGGACAATTGAAGTTGCCCGTGACAACCATGTCCCATGCAAGTGTGGCCTCTGTCAGTTCTCAAGAGAACTTGAGATCAAGCTCCTCCCCCTGGTTTGGTGGTCTGTAGTATATACCTACAGTTAAGTCTCTCTTGCCATGTCCCCTCTCCCTGATAGTTTGACCCAGAAGGTTTCAAACCATTCGTCTTTGGAGATGATGTCAGTCTCCAAAGAGGTGTATTGCTACCTCACATACACAGATACACGTCCACCTTTCTTCCCTACTTGGTCCCTAGATTGTTTTTAAAATAACAGAACCCAGTCTAAGATTTACCCATCCCACCCCAACCAAAGGGCAAATGTGAGCACAGACAGAAGTAATAGTCTCACCCTATCTGGCCACAGCAAGAGGTCTATAGCCATGACCAAACACAAGTGCACAGCTGCAGACTACTTAAAAAATAGGACAAAAATCTGAACCCTCAATGCATGAGGGTCAGATGAAGATGTTTCAAAACAGTGTTTTCTGTAACTTGTATCCACCTGCCTGCCATCCTCCAAGCTATTTTCAGAATGAGAGGAGAGAAAGAGAGTGAAGGGAATTGATCTGGGGGGGTTTTCAGTCCCTGCTAGAGGGTAGGGTGAGTTAATTGGAGGTGGAGGGCTTTCAATTCACCCACCCCACCCTCCAGCACTGGCTGAGGACCCCCTAGAATGAGCTTCCTCTGCTCCTCTTCTGAAAAAAGTCATAGGGTTGGAAGGAGAAGGGGCCATTTTTAAGGGAAACCAGCTGCAAGGAGTTGCACTTCTGTGTTTAGTTTACTACCAATCTAAACTAAATGTTGTAGCTAAACAAGAAATTTCAGTCTCTAATCTGGTATACTAGAATCAGGTTTTAAAGAAATCTGTTATGGAAATCCAGCCAGATCAGTACCAAATCTAGATGCTTTGATCTCTAAACATCACCTGCTAGACAGAATTGGTACAGAAGACAAGTGTTCAGTTGGATGCACCCATTTAAAAGGCCTGCTACTCTCTGATTGATGTCAGTGAGAGCTTCGTCACTTGCTTCAGCAGATACAGAATCAGTCCCTGTGTTGAGCAGAATTGTCAAATTTATTATGTGCTGTATGAGAAGGTAGAGTCATGCCTCCCTCCAAACTTTCCCTGGAACCAGAGATACAACCTGATACAATTCTTCTGGGATTAGATCATCACTCCTTTTCAGGTGATGATGCTGGATTGCAGACCAAGGGTGGGTGTGGTATTAGTCAGATTTACATTTCCAAAACATCATTTGTGCAAACACCCCAGGGCACTTTAAACACAAATAGCAAGAAGGCATTCAATAAGTAGAAGAAAAAGGGCCTGAAGTTTAGACAGAAATAAGAAAACACTAACAAGTTGATACTGCAAGTAACAAAATATATATGTTCAGGTCAGTGAAGTTCACTTTAGATTTACTTTAATAATCATTTCATTATTTGCCATTTAAAAATATTATTAAACATGTAATTTTGGATAAATTACATGTTCAGTTATATATAATACAAAACTGAAAGAAATCTAAACTTCTAGCACAAGGGATAGGTGTGAAGGCAGGCCTTGTCTTTAGATGTGCTGAGCATCTTCATTGACCATTAAATTCAGTGGGACTTCATAGGCCTCAATTCAGAAATTGAATTGTACATGAATAGTTCCACTGACTTGATAATGAGCACTTCTTAAAATTACTCTGTAAGAGACAAGATGCTGCTGCCACTGGAGAGATTGTTATGAACAAGGGACTCCCTATATAGCTATATGGCCAGCTAAGCTAGCTAAATCCAATAAAATAGGAAGAACATTTGGAGGAAATTTCAGAGGATTACAAGCAGCTGACATTACAGGATATCTTGTAGGGAATCTGGCATGAATTTATTAGCAGCAAAGGACCAATAGTGGATGAGAACAACATTTTAAAATCTCTAAAAAAAACTACTACATCTCTCTATTATTTCAGGATAATACATTAACAGGCAAATGAAACTAATGGAATGTAATATGGAGTTGCTTGAAAATCCTTCACATAAAAATGGTGGAAATTGGGGAAATAAATTTGTGAAAGATGCAATAGTTGAATTGAGACTGCTGTCAATTTTTAAAAGATCTGTACTCCTATCCAAGCACCTCACCATTAGTTCAGCATGTTTTAATGCATTTGAATTGTTTTGCTCAAAATATAAGCTATGTATTGAAAAAGAAATATGTTTGTCAAAGTGTAACTATCTGGGAGCGCGAAAGTGGCGGATCTAATTATTAGTAATCTGGAGACATGACTAATGTCTTCCTCAAAGCAGCTTATGTCATGTATTCTTCTGTTTTAATTTAGTAATTACAAGCTTTTCATATTGGATTTATTATATTTGAATATATAACTGAATATATATTCAGGCCAAGTACAGACCATCAAACACAGGCCAAGTACAGACCATCAAAAAGCTTGAAGGTGAGTTGATTCAATCTTTACAGGTTAGTCTAAACTGCACAGATTGAACCAATAAGGAAATGAACATACCTTCACTTTTGATACTGGAAATTCAGCCACAGGCTGGGAGCCAGTGGGTACTCAAACACACCTTCCTGCTGACCTGAGCAGACAGATTGGGCTAAGGGTAGCCCACTCACCCTGCAAGGAGGGGCTTGTGGGGCAGGTGAAAAGCATTCAAGGATGTTAGGGGACTATGAGTTAACCGGAATCTGGAGGGGATCTGGGACAGAAGTTCAATAAACCAATTTAATTTAAATCAGTTAAGCCTGATACTACATTCATCCAGGTTTATCACCAATTTGGGTCATTTTGAAAGTGGTTTACGTGTACTGAATTTTTGTTGTGTTACTGATGTGAACTGTTTTCCAATCACTTATACCAGTTTATGTGTAATTTCTGTCCCTAGCCACTGCATGTTACAACATTCATTTTATTGAAGACATTTTCCTTCCTATGTTTATGATTTTTTTCATTTTTTTTTAAGTCTAGCAAAGGGAACAACAACACTGCTAATTGTGCCTTTACTCCATCCAACCATATCCTCTTGTAGTGGGGTACACCAAGAGTAGAATATATTTAGTACTCACCAAATTGGACAATCATTTGTATGCTGAACAGTTCCACTGAAGGCTTTACTCAATTCTCTGTTTGCTTTTTAGGTTGCCTTTATAATCTGTACTACTGTTATCTATCCACTAAGATCTAGAACTAGTCTAAGAAATCTACTATTCTATCCACTAAGATGGTCAGAGAAAAGGTTTGTTGGGTTCATTTTATTTCATTTTGCATTTATGGAAACCCATATACATGAATACACATGAAAAGAATCCAAAGCAAGATCTGAAACAGAAATTTAGGAAGATATTACAAGTAATTGGGGCTAAACTAAAACTATCACACCCTATAGCAATACATTCAGTACAATGGGACAAAGAAAACCAAAAATAATCCAAAAGAGTACTAGAAAAATCAATATTAAGTGTTAATTATTTAGATGCATTCACAGTTAACAATCTAAGAAATCAGTACATCAGAAATAACACAACATCAGAAATAGCAGCAAAAACATATTTCTGGTCAGCCAGCAAAAATATAAAAGTATTTAAAGACTCATAATTATTAAAACAAATCACATAGTATAAGGGTCTGTTAAGTTGTTGTATTTGTCATCAGTAGGAATTTTCTAGCCATACTTAAAGTGCAGATCGATGCACAGATTAGAGAGAGAACATAGTTTTAAAATGGTATCATTGTACAATTATTTTTTAAATATAGAAAACTGTTTGAATATATAAAACACATAGATTCCATCCCAAGAAAGAGGAGAATTCTGGGAGCAGGATTTAGTGCTAAATGAAGGCATAATCAAAACTTTCTTTGAAAATAGCACTATTTTTCCACATAACACCTGCCACAGATGGTAGCCATAAGGATTACTTTTTTCTTTAAAAGAGATACTGCTTTCTGGGCCATAATTCACCCTACCTCAATTATTATCAAGAAATGAGCAATAAGACAAAGTCCAACCTAAGCCTTCAACCCCTATTTAACCGGTTGCTCCTACAATTCCTAACTCAGATCTGCTCATTCCCTCTGCCCTCTCTGCCTCAAATCCAATATCCCACTATAAAAGAAGTCCAGTTTCAAAGCTACTTTTCCTGATTACTCTCTTCCGCTTTTCTTCTTCTCATTTCTTCCACTCAAACTGCCTTTCTTGCACACTTGATTCTATTGGAAGGTATTGAGGTGGTACCAACTTTTGACTCCAACTTCAGTTCAGAGTTTTGATCCCTTCCTATTTTTAGCAAGTGTGGCATTAGAAAGAACATAGAAGTTGGTATCACCTTGTGAAACAAATATACTTCAAAATACAGTCTCAAATCAACATGCAAGCACTATCTTTCAAAATAAAATGTAATCAGATGATAAGAACTAATGTGACGTAGTGATGAAGGAAAATGGGTATTAATAAACTTTAAAAAAAATAAATAACAATAGAAATTATATTTTTGCTTTCTAATTGTAAGCATGATGCTTTCCTACATATAATACTAAATACAAAATTAACTGCAGAACACATCTTTATTACTTTTTCCATGAAGGGATTCCCTATTTTCTTAATCCAGTTCAGCTGCCTTAAGGAAGTCTTCTGAAGCTATCTATTAAAACTACTCCCTTTTAGTTCCCTTGCTGTATAAGAAAAAAATCCCTTTTCACCTAGTTAACTTTGAAAAATGGATTATTTGAGGTTCTGATTCTGTAAAGACTCACACATCTGTTTAGCATTGCATATTCTGAATAGTCCCACTGCCTTCGGTGGAAGTACTCCCACTGCATAGAGTTAAGCACATGCATAAATCTTTGCATGATTTGTATTAAAGATTTTAAACAGATGCACAGTTGATTGAAATCTTATGAAAATGAGCACAGCTGGCAATAAGTGAGGTTGTTGATATGACTTGTATTATTTAATATGTGACTTTTTGATATTTTGCATTTTCAGAATATACACACCATATTCATGTACACTACTAGTAAGAAGCATAACAACCTACATAATTATGCCAGCTCTTGGAGTGAGGGCATTTTTAGTACCTTGAAGTGTCATGCTGTATTATTTTTCATGTGGATATATTGGTAGAATTAAAGCTGTTTGGGAACCACACCTAGCAACGTGTTAAGGAAATGAACAGCGGAGCAAACAGCTTAATTTACATGAATGGAATTATTTTCCTAAACCTAAGAGGAAACTTTCCATGCTTATATTTATTTAGAAGCAAAAGTTGTTACACTGATGTAGTTTGCTGCTTGTTCTCCTTATGCCAAAGCCAGGCTTCCTCTAAGTATGTTGCTAAGACACTAAGGGTTTGTCTACATCACAATGGCAGCATGCCCCAGCCAGGACATTCCACAGGATGGCTTGCCCACCTGTTTGGAGCATGCAAGCCTGGGGTGGGAAGGGGGGTGTGATATGCATGAATATGGGCCATATCAGGGCACACTGCAGTGCAGTGTAGACAGCCCCGAATTCAGCAAAGCACTACGTACGGAATTCTCAGTCCCTCTTGGCATTCAAATGGCAGCTTTTTAACCATGTAAGTGCCAAAAATGTAAGTGCTTACACACAAGCAATGACTGTATTAGCACTGCAGTTCTGTTTATTCACATATGTGGATAAATATAGAACTGCATATACACTGGCTGTAACACATGAGGCTATGTAAGCACTTCCATGCAAGATGTGTACCTGCATCTAAGTCCTGAAGCTATAGGCAACCAGAAACCTGTGACTCAAGGGACCCTCCCATGTTTTAGCCCTAACAGCTGAGTGCTTAGGGAACTCATCCAGGAAACTATAGACCTGAGTGTTTCCCTTGCTCAGAGGGGCTTGAGCCTGCATCTCTTTGACTTCCTAGAACAATGATCTGATTTCCTTGCTACAGGTTAGGCATTATCCAACCCCCTCTGTAGTGCTCCTATTGAAGCTGGTCCACTGCTCCTTGTATTTAATACTCATTGGCTAAAATGAGAGGAGGGCAGTGCAATGAGAACATTTGTACTGGGAGCAAAGGGTCTAGGCTGGAACCCAGAGCCTACTCCCTTCCTGAAGTCATCTCACTCTCTGACTTGTTTTCTTCATCCTGGCCCCTCATCTCTCTCTCTCTCTCTCAGCTATCCTGGGGGCCAGTTTCAAAAGGATTGCTGGAAAGGAGACTGGGTAATACCTGACCTGTAGCATGATGTTTAGTAGAGGCACAGCTGGGCAGCTCTGCACCCTGGACAGCTATGATGCTAATCCAGTGGCATGACAAGCAGCTGCTGCAGGAGTGGCTATGTTTGTGTCCCCTCCCCATCCCCAAAGGAAACACTCCCAGGGCTGCTGCCACAGTTACCCTCCCTACCTCAGTCAAGCTACTACTGGTTAGAGTACTGGAATGTCTGAGAGATACAGGTTTAAATCCCCTTTGGGCAAGAGGACCTAGAAATTGCATCTCAAACTTTCGGGTCGTATATCCTAACCACCACATAAGCTAAAACATGTGAAGGACTTCCTCCCCACCCAACATGAGTTTTTAGGTACAGGTGTACTTTGACTACATGGCTGCTAATGTACACAGCCACAGTGCAGTATACGCACAGGCTTAGGCATCCAACATAAGCGTAAAAAAAATACCCAAACCCAAGTTAACAGCCTTTTAGAGAAACAAAGGGAAACAAAATTCTACACTTACCAAAGTCAATGGCAAAAGTTGCCATTGGGTTTAATGGCACAGGATCAGGTAGGCTTTAAGTGTTTTCCTGAATCAGGGGCCAAAACACCATGTTGAAATGCTCATGAAGGCCTGCGCAGCTTATGCACAGGATTACTCTTTTAGGAAGAGATAAGTGGTCAGGTCCTCGGCTGACATAAATTGTTGTAGCTCCACTGACATCAATGGAACTTTGGCAATTTCCACTAGCTCAAGGCTGTCTCAAGTTTTCTTTTCTATAACTCAAGAAAGTTTTCCATAGTATTTAAAATTTATTCTTTTAATTTACATGGGGCATATTGTTATGTGGGATCTAAATACATAGAAAAACAGAAAGCTGTCTTATGGTACAATCCAATGGAAAAACTCCTACTGGCATAAGTGGGAGCTGGATCAGGCCTGATGAGTACAATATAAATCATTTACTTATATCATTACAAGGACAAAGGGTAAAGCCATTGGTATACATAGGATGCTATTTGGCATCTTTGTGTGAAGAACCAAACCTATCTCTTGGAGACAGAACTTTAATGATTTATTACTTGTGAGGATTTTAGAGGCATTAACTTAATGGTGATGATTACAGCCACCACATGCTAGCTATACAACCTGAATTTAGGGGAAATACTTTTCATAACCAGGAGAAAAGAAGTCAAGAAACACCTTAACAGTGACAAGACTGTGACCTGGCTTTGAAATAAGTTTATGTAAAATGGTTGGCAAAAAAATGCATACTTTGAACAGAGAAATGCCTTTCAGCCCACAAGTGCACCTGAGTGTACATTTTAAAAAACTCACAGTGGATGCATCTACACAAGACATTTACTGCAGAAATGCCTAATTAGCTCCACAGTAAAATGTTACTATTGACACATGTTAGATTGCAGTAGACTAATAAATGCTGCCACAGGGTAGTCCAGCTAAACACAAGTACTACCCTGTGGTGGCATTGCTTTATGTGCCACAGCTCATATGTAGATGGTGACGGGCTGGCTGGGGCATGAAGGTGCTTCAATGCAGGGCTAATTGACAGGCAGTCCCCATGCTGAAGCACCCTCATGCCCCAGACAGCCCCTCTGCAACATGTGGAGCACAGTCAGAGCACCCCAGGCTGGTAGGGAATCCAGGGGTTAGCCTGTCAACCCAGGACTGCTCTGACTAGACTCCATGTGCAGCAAAGGGGCTAGCTGAAGGACAAGGGTGCTTTAGCACAGGAGATACTTGTACCCCAGCCAGCCACTTCATAGCACATGAAGCCTAACTAGAGCAGTCCCATATTGACAGGCTGAGCCCTGGATCCTCTGCCAGCCTGGGCTGCTCTGACTGGGCTTCATGTGCTGCACATAAATAAACCCCAGAGCAGTATGTTCTAGAGGTTTTGCTCCTGGGTACACATTCGGACTGCACAGCCAGGAGCAAAAAACTCTGGAGCAATAAGCTATGGGGTTTATTCGTGCACAATAATTGCACATGTAGACATGCCCAACAAAAGCTAACTGGAAGATGTCTTAATCTAATAAACAAACCCAAGAGCAAACACCAAATCCAGATGTTTTATGGATCCTTTTCAAGCTATTGATTATATATAGTAGTGAAACATCCTTATAAGAAACTAGTAGAATTTTGTATGAAGTAAAGAACCTATTTTCTCCAATTAAATATAAAATGTATACCCTTTTATAGTGATAGGCTTAAAAGTCACTGAATCACTGAATGACAGAGGATCAGAATCACTAATAAATGAGGATAATTCTCCTAAAAGATAAGAAATTAGTTAAAGATCTGAAACTCCCCAAACTTTACCTGCCCTGGAATGTGGTGTTTGGCACCTCTGCTGCTAAACATTTTGAATTATGGCTTCAAGCATTAGTCTCTTGGAGCCACTAAAATGCTGTGAAAGTCACATTAGTCCAAATCAGAACAGCGCTAATGAAAAACAAGGTTCAAATGGTCCTCCTGAAGAAACTTCTGGCCCTTGAATAAAGGGAGGTAGATGGCAGAAGATCCTGGAAGTGACCTAATGACTAGGTAAGTGGTGCCAGGTTTTGGCTTTGTGGAACATTGAGAGAAGAGATGTCATTTGGATGACTTTCACCTCCATGGAGGGGATACAATCTTTTAAGAGACAGGCTAGTTAGGAGAGTTTTTAACTGAGCATTTAAGGAGAGTCTATAAGCATTCATGTAAAACAAATTCAAGCTGTTGCCTAGATAATAGATAGGAAAAACTGGAACAGCCCATAATCAGCATTGATTTGACTTACTCGGTATTCCTGAAACTCAGTGAATTTACATGACTGCAATGTTACAGTGTTATTTAGGAAAAACTGAGAGGATAAAAGGGGACAGGGCAATCACACTTCATGTCAAAATTACATTAATTATTTTTGTTCAGAAATCACTCAAGAAGTCTGCTTCATTCAGGTCAGATATCTAAAGATAACATTAATCCATTTGGCCACAATTTTACACACAAGTAGCTCATATTCAGCTAATTATCACCATGCTAATTATCACCATACTAAAGGACCGCTTTAGTATCACTGTTACTCATCCTGTAAGTCAGAGCCGTACACGTTGCTCCTAGAGGAATATTTTTATATTTGGCCAAAAGAAAAAAAATACATATTATTTGCTTACATGAAGTTTACAAAGCAATCCAGATCATTCTGCATGAGTAACCTGCCCTATTCAATATTTACCACTACCCAATTTTTGGCTTTCTGCAAACTCCATAATGATTTTAAGTTTTCTTCCATGTAACTGGTAAAAATAACAGCCTAAGATCAAGAATCACTTTTTGCATGACAGACACTACTAAAAACACACCCACTTTTGTAATGATTTACTACTCATAGTCTGAGGTCCACCTGCCAGTTTTTTAATCCTTTTAATATCTTCCAGATTAAAGTAATATTTTTCAACTTTCTTAATCAAAACATCATGCCATATAAAATGTCTTACATGTGTCTTCTATATCAACAGTATCAAATCATATTTGCTATCTCATAAAAAAATATATCAAATTAGTTTTATGCTACTTTCAAAGACCAGAATTGACTGTATTAATTGTATTGGAGTATTTTCCTCCTTTAATTCTTAATTAAGTTTTGCATCAGCCATTCTGTTTTCTGCACAAGTTAATGTCAGACTGACAGGCCTATAATTAGCTAAGTTGCTTCATTTGCCCCTTTTTAAATATTGACACAAATTTAATTCTCATACATAGATTCATAGATTGTAAGGGACTGGAAATGACCTCACAAGATCACTGGGTCCAGGCCCCTGCAGTAGGCAGGAAAGACAACTGGGGTCCAGTTTCATCAAACTTCCATTGTGTTCCTGGAATTATTGAAAATCAGTATTAACATCTCATAAAGCTCCTTGGCCAGGTCCTTTAAAATTCTTGGGTGCCAGTTACATTTGTCTGCTGAGTTAAAAGCTTTAGTAGTTGATATTCAACCTCCCCCCAACAGACTTTTAAAATGGAAACTGCTCCATCATCACCCTGTGATTTAACTACAACATTTGTATTTTTTTCAAATACAGAACCAGTATATTTACTGAATCGTTCATCTGTTTTATATTGGAATTTATATCATTTCCCTGGATCAGTATTATTCTTAGAAGTCTTTTTGTTCTAACGTACTTAAAAACTCCTTATGAAATAATGAATTGCATGTGTTATTATTAATTGATCATAGGTACTATTTCACATTCTCTTACCCCTCCTTCACCCATCACAGCTGCTGTTTCCAGATGTCCCAGAAACAGGGGTAGGATTGGGAAGGGGAGTTCAGAGCTGCTCCTATTCACTCCAGTTGGGCTCTGCAGGCGCAGGCAGCTACAACAGCAGCAGTGGGCAGGTTCTACTTCCCTGCGTCCTCCCTAGTGTTCCCTGCCAGCCTGGGAATGGGTGCAAGGGAAGACAACCTGCCCACTGCTGCCACTACCAATGCTACTCTCCTCTCTAGCTGAGCCTGCCTCCATGTGCAGCAGAAAGGAGGGGCTGGAAGTAGGGGAAGCCATCCCTGAAGCTCAGATCACTGCTTCTATACCCCACTTTATGAAATCCTGGATCCACCCATGTTTAAGAGTATGTTACACATACTGAGACAGATTCTGACCCTTTTTTCATCCAGTAATGCCTTAATTTGAAGAAGTCTCACTGATTTCTATGGAAGTATTTTTGTAACAGTGTTCACTATAAAAGACAGGAAAACACCTGTGTCACATCTGCAGTTTTCCATTCTAGTCTCTTAAGTCCTTGGGAAAACATTTGTATGATCCATGATAACATGAATTTGTAGATGAAGTCAAAGGACTTGCTTCCCTAAAATATCACAAACTGTCAAATTTGCCAGCAACAAGATAATAATATTTGAGTTATTATCTATCATAGTGTAGCAACAGAGAAGATAAAGTCTTTCTTTAGCTTTCTTTTTTCTGCCAAGAATTTGATAGACTAATAACATTTTCTATGGCCAGTCTAGATAACCAAATTATTACATGGAACATACCCATTTTAAACTTATGAGAAAACTTCTTTTAATTATCTCTCATTAACATTTACAAAATCTGATTAATTTTCCACCCAATCAATCCTGTGGGCTTTCCTCTGGCAATTTTTATCCTGTCTTTTGGTTTAAGTCAGCCAGCCAGGGGTGAATCCAAGCTCTCACTCACAGCTATAGCAAGATAATGTGATTTTCTCATCGGCCGGAATAAGTAGACATCATTTGTCATTTCCGGATATATGTAAACCTACTTAAGCTAATCTTTGCATTCTGTTTTCCATTAAAGTTCTTACACTAGTGAAGTTCCATATGGACACAGCCGCTCATAGAAGACACTGCCAGTGTCTGCACTTCTCCCTGCTGTATATACTGCAAAAAAATAAGTGTCTTGATATTAGTTTCCTTTCACCCTGAATCTCTTTCATAAACAGCATTTTAAAATGCCTTGTGAACACAAAGGTGAAGAATACGCACCATTTGCAGTTCCTGAAGCCATGGCTCACTCAATAAATTATTGCTTTGGGATATTAATCCTTCCTTCCCCAAGAGAGAGTCAGATATTTGCAAAATGCCCAACCCTAAACGCCTCATCTCTCATCTTGTGCAGTGTTTCTGCTATGCCAGGGCTCATGTACCTACAATGTAACTAGTTTCTTTGAAAAAATATGTTTTGTGTTAGCAAAAAACGTTGAGCTTTCATGAAAAATCTCTATATGAAGAAAAAATGAGTATGTAACAACACTTTTGTCTGAGAGACAATTGTTCAATAATTGGGAGTTACAGAGACGTACCTGGTTATCAGCTTATGCATGGTAACTGGTTATATAAAATTATTTTCATAACGTTCCATGAAGGCAGATGCTGAGTTTCACCCGCTTCTATTTAAATCAGGTTTATAATGCAGTAGACCTGCACTGTGGTTTACAAGAACAAGAAAACAACAAGTTCTCTCTCCCCAAAGAGTTTACAAGGATAAAAATAAAAGCACAGGACAACAGTTCAGATAAGAGGAATTGTCTGAAAGCTGGAAAAGAATTAAAGATGCAAATGGGAAGGAAAGGGGTAGAACAGTCTACTCGTTAGAGCATACACTTGAGAGCTATGAGACCCTGAGTCTATTGCCAGCTGTGTGACCTTAAGCAAGTCACAAAGAAATAGGTGTCATAACAACCCACTTTTAGGCATTCAGGTGTCTAATAGAATCCACATATTCAAAGACTAAGAGGGACTCATCCGTGCAGACATGGGACTCCACAAGTACCATAGCTAGAATGGTATTTGGAGGAGAGAAATTAGAAAAATGGAGGTGGTATCTGTTCAAGAGAAAGCTCGAAAGAGGAAGAAGAAAGAGCATAGGAGAAATAAAATGGCCAACAACAGACTTGCCAAAAACTAAAAAAATCATGAAACTAGCTTAAAACCACCCAATTTAAAGGAATAACATATTTTGGTTCTTTTTATTTGCTTTGATTTATGAAACTGTAGGGCTCACATACAAATTTTTATCCAGGCAAGATAGAAACTTGAAAAAAAAAAAAAAAAGAAAGCTCTGATTTTGCTATAATGACATATCTCCAGGAGCTGTGGCTTTAAGAAACACAGCAAATAACATGAGACTTGCAATGAAATCATACGAGTTGGCAACTCTCACATTAATCAGAGAGGCCTAGAAGGAACATAAGAAGGAAGAAGAAGATTAGTAGGAATCAGCAGAAAAAGCTGGGAAAATAAGCAGGGCAAAACTCTTTGGCATTTTGAGGGTGAGAGTGAGAAGAAATAACTCGAAGCATAAGAGATGGGAAGACACAACACAAATAAGAAAGGGTGATTATAGTCTTATCTCCTGGGAAGAGATGATAAATTCATCAGTTTGCATTCTGCTCCGAAGATGTTGCAGTTGTTTCTGAGTTTGTACTTTACCTAAGCAGCTCAAGACACAAAAGTATAAGAAACATGGAATAGGCAACAGATTAGCCCAAGTGATTTAACCCCATGGTGGCCAATCTGCACCATATGTGCCACAGGTGGCATAGTCAGATTGAGGAGGGGACAAGCAGCCAAGCAGCAGATGGGTAGGAAGCAGAAAGCAGAGAAGCAGATCAGGCAGGATAGAGGGATCAGAGTGATGCTCAGGAAGCCTGGGGGGCTAATTTGTGGCATGCCTGCCAAAAAGGTTAGCCTCCACTAATTTAACCAGTGAGTGCTTTATGCTCACTTATTCTTACAGCTTCATATAAATATGTTGATGAAACTGTTAGGTATTCTGAAAGTATAAAAATAGAGAAGGAAACTGGAGCATTCAGATATCAAAGAACTTGGGCACCACTTTATCAATAAAGATTTAATTGATAGGAAAAATGTAGTTAAATCAGCTACAGGTTTCCTATTAAAACTTAATGTACCCTCAGCAAGCGGGTGTTCTGGGAAATATGTAAATTGATGTATTATGTCCTCCAGGAGATATTACTAACTCGCTTTCTTATCTGGATCATGCTGTTCTGTCTTTTCACATTAAAGCCTCTCTCTCTCACCTGTAAGTAGGTCCTATAAATTCCTCAGCAAATATAAACATGAATTTTTTTTAATGTTAACTGTTAAAATGTTTAATGGAAGGATTACATAAAGTGGAAAGAACGGGGTTTGTGTCAGTACTCACAACATCAGAAATTGGTGATTTTAATGTAGTATGTTAAACATATCAGGGTGGTTAATCAAAGTTTAATCATAAAGTAGAAGACATTTTTTCTAATCCATTCCTTTTTTTCCTAAGCAATGGGTTTGTTCCTGTAACAGGGAACCCTAGCCCTGTTACTAAGAGACAGGGTGATCCCTTTAAATCTAAAACCTTCTGGTCACAGCTGGCTGGTCAGGTAGGGGTTAAGACCCAGGCCTGCCAGCTGGTCAGGTGACAGGAAGGGGAAGGCCAGAACCCTATAAACAGTGAGTGGAGAAGACCAGAGGGGTAGCAGAGAAGGGGACTTTTGATGACCATGGTACCATGGCCATAGCCATGTCTGGGAGAGTACACCCCGCTGTGAGCCAGAGACATGATCACCTAAAGTAAGCAGGCATGTTGCCTCTCCTATTTTTTTTTTATTATCATTTTTATGTTAATAAACCGGTGGTTTGAGTGAGGCTATTTGGGGAAGGAGGAGGCTTCATTAGGGGGCCCACTGCAGCGTGGGGAGCCCAGCACCAGAGAGGGTGTGGTATTCAAGGCAAGCAGAGCCCAGTGCCAGAGAGGGCCCATTATTCAGGGTGAGCGGGCCCCAGCGCCACAGAGGGTGCAGTATTCAGGGGTGAGTGGACCCCAGCGCCAGAGACGGCACAGAAACCCAAATGGGTTTTGAGAGCTAGAGCCTTGGATCCAAGCCCTGATTGGTGGGTTAGGGTTTTTTTGTGACTGGCAGGCCTAGCTAGTGAGAAGGGGAGTAATCCCACAGCAGTTGAGACCCCAACATAAGAAAGAACTTACAAATACCATCTGCGAGGCTTAGGCTGCAGTGTAGGGGAGAAACAGAGCTGCAGATAGTGCCCCCTGGCATCAGGGAGGAAAAATGGGCAGCCTCCTGCCTAATTAAGATCATTAATTAATTAACAACAAGGTGTGGTAGGAGAGAAGCCAGATGGCTGGCCCAGAAACAGGTAGGCAGGCCAAGGGAAAATTAGCCCTCCCAATAGCTCCTGTTACAGTTCCCAATATAGACCTATGATTTCATAGATGTAGGGTCGGAAGGGACTTTGCGAATCTTCTAGTCCAATCCCCTGCCCTAGGCAGGAGAGAGAACTGAGCTCAAATGACCCCAGCTAGGTAACAGTCAAGCCTCCTCTTAAAGACTCTCAAGGTAGGAGCCAGTACTACTTCACTTGGAAGTTGGTTCCAGATCTTAGCCACCCTGACTGTGAAGTAGTGCCTTCTAATGTCTAGTCTGAACCTACTCTCTAACAACTTATGGCTGTTATTCCTTGTTACTCCGGGAGGTGCTCAGGGGAACAAGGCCTCTTGCATTTCCCACTGGTCCCCCCAGGAAGCTTATAGATGATCACCAGATCCCCTCTCAGCCTTCTCTTGTGACAGCTGAACCAGTTAAGGTCCAGTAGTCTCTCCTTGTAGGGTCTGCCCTGCTGTCCCCAGATCATGCAAGTGGCCCTCCTTTGGATTCTCTCAATGCTGTCCACATCCCTCCTGAAGTGTGGCGTCCAGTTCTGGGCACCATACTCCAACTGCAACCTGACCAGTGTCTCATGGGGGGGGGGGATCACCCCCTTGGCCCTGATTGAATCCCATCCTATTCTCATTTGCCCACCCCTGTAACCTGTCCAGGTCCAGCTGTATCCTGTCCCTCCCTTCTAGCATGCCCACCTCACCCCAAATCCTGGTGTCATCCACAAATTTAAACAGGGTGCTTTTCACCCCTGCATCAAAGTTGCTAATAAAGAAATTGAACAGTGTGGGCTCAAGAACCAAACCCTGGGGACTCCATTGCCCACATCCCTCCAGGTTGAATATGGCCCATCCACCATCACTCTCTGGGTGTGATCCCTCAGCCAATTTGTGACCCATCTGACTGTGTAGGCATCAATGCCACAGTCGCCTAGCTTTTCAATGAGAATGGGGTAGGAGACAGTGTCAAAGGCCTTCCTGAAGTCCAGAAAGACTACCACGACACCTGCATCCAATGATTCTGTGACCTGATCATAGAATCATAGAAGTAGGGTCAGAAGGGACCTTGTAGATCTTCAAGTCCAACCCCCTACCTGGGTAGGAGGAAAACTGGGCTCAAATGACCCCAGCTAGCTAGGCATCAAGCCACTTCTTAAAGACCCCCAGGCTAGGAGTCAGCACCACTTCTCTTGGAAGTTGGTTCCAGATCCTAGCTGCCCTAACTGTGAAGTAGATCTTATGGATGTCTAATCTAAACCTACTCTCCAACAACTTGTGGCCATTATTCCTTGTTATCCTGGGGGACGCTAGGGGAAACAAGGTCTCCCCCAAACCCTTCTGGTCCCCCCAGTGAGTTTATAGACGGTCACCAGGTCTCCCATAGCCTTCTCTTGTGAAAGCTGAACAGATTCAGGTCCCATAGCCTCTCATTATAGGGTCTACACTGCTGTCCCCGGATCATGCCGGTGGCCCTCCTCTGGACCCTCTCCATGTTGTCCACATCCCTCCTGAAGTGAGGCACCCAGAACAGGACGCAGTACTCCAGCTGTGGCCTGACCAGTGTCACGTAGAGGGGGAGGATCACCTCCTTGGCCCTGCTTGAAATGCACCTGTGGATGCACAATAGGGTCTGGTTGGCCCTGCCGACTGCGACCTCCCATTGTCGGCTCATGTTCATCTTGGAGTCAATGATGACTCCAAGATCCCTTTCTGCCTCCATGCTCTCAAGAAGGGAATTTCCCACCTTATAAGTGTGCTGCTGCTTACTACTGCCCAAGTGCAGCACCTTGCACTTCCCAGTATTGAAACGCATCCTGTTTTTGTTAGCCCACCCCTGCAACCTATCCAGGTCTTGCTGCAGTCTTTCCCTCCTTACTAGCGTACTCACCTCACCCCAAATTTTGGTATCATCAGCAAATTTAAACAGGTTGCTTTTCACCCTGTTGTCCAAATCGCTGATAAAGAAATTGAACAGTGCAGGCCCAAAGACTGAGCCCTGGGGAACTCCGCTGCCCACTTCCCCCCAGGTTGAATATGACCTGTCCACCACCACCCTCTAAGTACAAACCTTCAGCAAATTCACAATCCATTTGACTGTGTAGGCATCGATGCCACAGTTGCCTAGCTTTTTAATGAGGATGAGGTGGAAGACAGTGTCAAAGGCCTTGCTGAAGTCCAGAAAGACTACATCCATGGCAACACCTGCATCCAATGCGTTTGTGACCTGATCATAAAAGGCAATCAGGTTGGTCTGACATGACCTGCCCCTAATGAAACCATGCTGGCTGCCCTTGAGCATCATCCCCGATGCCAGCCCATCACAGATGTGTTCCTTGATGATCTTCTCAAAGAGGTTCCCGAGGATTGAGGTACGACTGATGGGCCTATAGTTGCCTGGGTCCTCCCTCCTCCCTTTTTTAAAGATGGGGACCACATTGGCTATCTTCCAATCATCTGGCATCTGGTCCAAGCACCATGAGCACTCAAAGCTGTGCCAAAGGCCCTGAAATAACCCCTGCTAGCTCCCTCAACAGCCTGGAGTGGAAAGCATCTGGACCTGCTGATTTGAACATGTCCAGCCCCTCCAGAAGCACTCTAACTCAGTCCTCCTCAACCTTAGGTCTGGAGATATTCCCCTCGAGTCCGTCTTGAATCATGGTGGGGGAGTCCCGGTCCCTACACAAGAAAATGGAGGTGAAGAATTTGTTAAAGAGGTCTGCCTTCTCCTCAGGCACAACCACCAGATTGCCCAGCATATCTTGCAGGGGCCCCATGTTTCCTGGTGCCTTCTCCATCTTCCCTATATATTTGAAAAAGGATTTTTTATTATCTTTGATCTTGGACACTAGTCCTAGCTCTATGTCCACCTGCTTTCTTAACAGTCCCCCTACAGGCTTAAGCAGTGGAGGTATACTCCTCTTTGGAGATAGCACCCCCCTTCCACCTCATGTATGCCGCCTTTTTGGCAACTAGGGATTCCCAGACATCCTTGGTGAGCCGGGGGGCTTTTGTGCACTCTTGCCCCCCTTGCTTCTTGTTGGGATTATCACCCCTTGTGCCCTGAGTATCATCTCCTTAAGGAACGACGACTCATCTTGGACACTGAGTTCCCCTGCCCTCGAGAACCCCAGTGCCTCTCCCACTAATCTCCTCAACTTGTTGAAGTTGGCCCTCATAGAAGGCAACCAGGTTGGTCTGACAGGACCTGCCCCTAATGAACCCATGCTAGTTGCCCCTGAGCATCATCCCTGCTGCTGGCCCTTCCCAGACATGCTCTTTGATAATCTTCTCAAAGAGCTTCCCCAGGATTGAAGTAAGACTAATGGGCCTATAGTTCCTCAGGTCCTCCCTCCTCCCTTTTTTTGAAGATGGGAACCACACTGGCCCTCTTCAAGTCATCTCGGGCCCCGCGATAACCCTTGCCAATTCCCTCAACAACCTGGGGTGGAGAGCATCTGAACCTATTGATCTGAATATGTCCAGGCCCTCTAGAAGTTCTCTAACTCACTAACCCTAGGCCTGGCGGAGTCTCTCCCAAGTCCATCCCGAATCTTGGTGGAGTCCCAGTCCCTGCACAAAAAATTGGAGGCAAAGAAACAGTTAAAAAAGTCTGCTTTGTCCTCTGGTGCAACCACCAGATTGCTTAGCGTATCCTGCAGGGACCCCACATTACCCAGTGCCTTCTTCATACTCCTTCATAGACAGACCTCTATGGCTGGAGGTCTTGAGTTGTGAGCTTGAGACCATAAGGTTGCCAGTTCAAGGCTCTGTAGTAAGGGACACCAGGATAGGCCCTACAAAGAGAGGCTAAAAGGCCTGAACCCATTCAGTCTCTACAAGAAAAAGCTGAGAGGGGATTTGGTGACCATTTACAAACTCACCAGGAAGAACTGGGGGAGGTTCTGTTCCCCCAGGCACCACTGGGGGTTACTAGGAATAACAATCACAAATTATTAGAGAGAAGGTTCAGGCTGGACATCAGGAGACATTACTTTACAGTCAGGGCTCCCAGGCTCTGGAATAGGCTCCCAAGTGAGGTGGTCCTCTCTCCTACCTTGGGGGTCTTCAAGAGGAGACTGGGCAGATATTTGGTTGGGATAATACAACCCTGGCACTCATTCCTGCCCAGGATAGGAGGTCAGACCTGATGATCTGTTTAGGTCCCTTCTGACTCTAAGCACTATGATTTCTTAATAAATTTTGTTAGCAATCTGCCTATCAAGCTGGATGTAAATCAAAAGTTAACTTAATGAAAAGGAATTCTAAATTTAGAATTGTAAAAATTTAAATAATAGGAAACTGAAACATCAAATAGGATCTTTGAATCACCTTAACAAATAGTAGTCATACAGATCCAAGTATTTTCTTCCACATAGGTACCTGGCACATGATACACTTAAGATGTGATTAATCAGTTAATTATGTCTTAATTGTTTATATGTGTACATCTTAATGCAATTAATGGTATGATTGAACAAGGAATAAGCTACAAAGATACTACACATAAATGATATATATAATAACTTTGGGGCTGATTCCATTAATGACATTAATTGAACGTGTGGCCAGGTTGGGGCTTCTCGCTATAAGAGCCCAGGGTGAGATGCCCTGTAGCTGGGAGCCCCATCAGCTGACAGCTCCAAGCCAAGGGAGCTTACTACTTGCCAGTGCAGGGGGAACCCAGGATCATAATCCCAAGCTCCTCTTGCACCAGTAATAAGGCATGATTGGATCTGATCCTGGATTCCACAGTCATGCTTCTTGCCATGCCACGTGGCAATTGTGGGAATTCCCCCTCAGATCCCATCACACTTTCACCTTGCATGTCTTCCAGGGAGATATACATACATACATACAAAAAAAATCATATATTAGGTCCAAGCATATACAAATGTGGTTGCATACATGAAGCAAATTCTTTGTAACATGTCAAATGGAATCAGTGAGTAGAGGAAATTCTTCAGCTCACTTTGAGAAAGAAGCCATGTGAACTTTCAATATAGGTAGAAAGTTCAGTCAAAGCATTGCTGAACATCTTGTTCCATTTTCTTTGTATTCTTCTGTTAGAGATTTGAGAATGATAATAAAATATTTACCTTTGATAAATTTTAGTAGTTATCAATAGGAGTCCTCCTCAATGATCATTCAGTGTATCCTACTTCCCTCTCTAGTTGCTTTCAGCCTGTTAACAGCAAACAACTGAAGGTGTTCTAGGGTTTTGGGTGTACTTCCTCCTTTTACATCTCCTTTTGGGTACAAGCAGACGTCATTTTTGTTGCGGTATCAGCTGTACTAGCATATGTCCTGGCACAGCTGGTTTGATTAAGTTCCAGAAACAGATATTGCCAGGGCTGTTTTCCTATAGGGTTGGGCCCAGGCCTCTCCTGGGACTTCAGAAGCTTGATGGTGGAGAACAACAGCCCTGGGTGCAGTATCCCAATCCAGGGCACACCTCTGCAAGTGGGGGAACCCCCATCGGGTTTTCTTGCTAGCAAATGAGTTCCCTGGGAATCCCCCTGTTGGGGAATCCTGGCACACATTTCACATTGCTGCACCCCATCTCTGCAAATAGAGGAATCCCCAATAGCAAAATGATGTGTACCCCCCAGGAATCCCCTGCAAGGGGATTCTTGGGGCACGTCTGCAGTGGTGGATCCAGAAAGCCTGGTTCCCCACTCCACACCTTCTGGGGAATTCTCAGGGTGCACATCTGCAAGCACAGAGCGGGGAATACCATGGGATTTTCCACCCTGCCTGAAGACCCATGCCTTGGATTTGACCCAGGCACCTGGGCCATTGACTCACAGGATCATACCAGAAGCCCCAGGATCATCCCCGGATACCTCTGTTCAGGAAGGCTGGACAGTACATGCAGCCTTAGGCTGCCTGTGCTCTTGCACCATAAGCAAACATATGTGCCACAAAAAAAGGCAGATTGAACTATTACTTCAGAGGCTTGATGGTGGGGAACAACATCCCTGGGTGCAGGGTAGATTGAATTATTACTACAAATGCAGATTGGCAGATTGAACTATTACTAGTTCAATCTGTTAGTAATAGTATTTCTAACTAGTACTAGTACTAGAACAAAGGCAGGTTGAACTATTACTACAAATTGTTCCAGCATTTTGAGCATTTGCGGTTTAACAAAGAACAAGGACATTTTCTGTTTGCTCACATTTTCTGCCACCATAAAAAATGTTATGGCAGCACAAGGGTGATACTTATTTGTAGCCTCTGGGACAATCTCCAATAAATCATTGGAAAACCCATGTTTCTGACATCATAAGGCCAGTGAAAGGAGACAACATTTGTATGTTATCTGAAAAGTACATTTATTTTCACATCAGCTCAAGTTCATTTTCCAACTGTCTTAGAATCTCTGTCTTTGTGAAGTCTTTTTCCCTCAGTAGTACCTCTCTGCTATATATGCACAGATCTTTCACTTCCTGATTGAATATATACGTGACTCATATTTCTCTGATTTCAAAGGAAAATCTAACTCCCTATATTGGTCTCATAGAACACAGCACAGATTTGCTATGAAGTGAAATAGCCACAGTTATGGTTCTATCCCAGAATTCTGGGAGAAATGAGCAAGAGGTTAAATTACTTGTGAAATAATATTTCAACTGAAGGAGAATCTGGCAGTTATATTTTACATTACAAGGCTTATTGACAGTTAACATGTTCAGCTTTCAGGTTTTTTGTATCCTCAAAGACAATTTCGAATAGACTTAACAGTTACCATCACTTATTTTATTCATTTTAATTTATCTACCCGTCAAAAAAGAAATGCACATTCTTCGCTCTAAGTGGTCACTAACAATGAAGTGTTTCCCCTCTTCCTGGAATCCCCCTGCAAATATTACTCAGCCAATCCACAACAGCCCGTAACTCCATGAAGAGATGCATTTAGAAATTATTAACTCTTCCATCCATGCCATCTGCTGTTTTCTCCCAGCCAGAGAAAACAATTGGGTATGTAAGGAAGGAATTGGGGGGGGGGAAATTAACCCCTAAGTTGAATAGGCTGGGGACGAAAGCGTTCAAGAACATTTCTCCCTATTACTCCTTTCCCGTCTTGAATAAGAAATCCAAAGTCGATATAATGAAATAAATGCTTTACTTACAACTTGAACACCATAGACACACTCCTCCAAATACCACTGTGAGGCACTTCAATGCCTCGTATCCAGTCCTCCAAATAGCACCGTGAGGCACTCCAAGCCTCGTACCCACTCCGTGCCGGCAGTTCCCTTTAAACTCCATAGTAAATGCCACAACCGAAAAACCTCAACCATAGAGAACCCAAGAGCTCTTGATTATCTATCCGCTGCAGACTATCAAATAGGAGCGTCCGGGGGGAAAAGGGAAAACCATGGACACAGGACCTTGGTGAGGGTGATCAGGCCTCCCGATGCTATGTGTGGTCCCACCTTTCCTTTCCCGGGCTTTGCCTTTTATACTGCCCCAACAGCCAATCAGATTGGGTCTTTCATTCACACGCTTTTCAAGCAGCATGAGATGGGGATTTTGCTGCATGCATGGTTTGCGCGACTGATTGGACTGCACCTGCTGTTTCCCCATGCAGCGAGCACAGTTTGCTGGCGTTTGGTCACTTTTTATCACTACTTATTTATCACAGGGTAATAGCCCTTATGTCATTATATATGTAATACATATTATTACATATATATTATCATGCATATGATATTTCATTTCTACAATTTAAGAACTTATATCTGTATGATAGCACATCAAATAAATCTGTAGTACTTTAAATTCTATCACCATCTCTCCAGGGTTACTTACAGCATTACCGTGAAAACTAAACTTCACTCATCTCCTGTTTCAGTGGAGTTGCTGACTACAGAATAGTCACCATTGTAATGTTATGACTGGTCTTAAGGCCGTGGCATGTTGAAAATATGAGTGGTATTGATGAGTAAGAACTGCAAATGCCAGTAGGATACAAACATGCACTAAAACACAGGGGAATAAACAGATATAAGAAAAACAGGGTGTGTCCAACTCAGCCCAATTCCATTTAACCTACCTATTAAGATGACACTTCCAACCATTTAATGTTTCCACATTTTTATCATTCCCTCAAAATGTCTTTTCCTGAAGTGAGGGCAGTGTATTACATAACTGGTCAGTCTACATTGGATGATTGACTCTTGCAATGTTTATAAATACTATTTTATGACATTTGCTACCAGAAGCAACAATATCCAAAATGTTGATTCCTAATTTACTTCAGCAGCCTGTGCATTCAGCTTACTGAACTGACTTGGGATTTCTGTAGAATAAAGGATATAAAATCTCACAGAAGGCAAAACTGAGAGAGGGGAATTTAACAAGCCTGAGATTATGATCTTTTTGAGGATCAAAAGTCCTCATCAAATCACTTTACATAGCCTAGATCAGCACCAGCTTGAACAATCTTCTCCAGGTAAACTAGCTACTGTGGGGGCTGAGAAACGCTGCCAGAATGGGGCCGCCAATGGAGTGGAATTGAGGTGCTGGAGACACAGCGGTTACAACAAAAAAAACTTTACTTACAGTCTGTATACACTGTAGGCACGTTTCGTGGAGTTACAAACAAAACAGGAAACAGGCACACTGATGCTCACACTCATGCAGGGTATGGGACGTCGGATGATTCCGGCGGGGAGTTGTCAGCAGTTGATCAGGCCTCCTTTATGGCTTGGAAATGCACGCGGGGATCTTTCCTCACGCGCATCCGAGCTCTCCTCCAATTTGGGCAGGTACCACCCAAGCTTTTTATGCGGTCAGCGAGCCAATTGCCGACTGACACGTGTACATAATTTACAGTGAGCCAATCGTGAGCATGCACTCAATGGTGCAGCTGCAAGGTTTTGATGAGTTCTGATCTTGCACCGAGACATTTTTTCCCGCGTTACAAGGGAAATCCCTGCACCCGTGCTTACAATGTGCTTAACACAGCTGTGCTGAGGCATCTCTTTAAATGTTCTGCTCTAACAGTTAAAGCTTTGTTTACTGTGGTCTAACTTACAATCTCACTTTTTAGTTGGTTAAAAATTTCTAATTCATAGTATCATAGAATCTAGGGTCAGAAGGGGCCTAGGGCAGGCCATCTAGTCTGACCCCCCGCCAATGGCAGGAACGAGTGCCAGGGTCACAGGATCCCAGCCAAGTACCTATCTAGTTCATGAACAATCATCCTAAATTTAGTTAAGCTAGTACCATCCTTTCATGTTCTTCTTTTCATTTGCTCATTAGCCCATTGCCACTCCTACCTGAGTTGTGTGTCCTTTGTATACTATTTGGATAAATATCAAAGGAATGTAATTAATGTAGACGAAATGCAAAATACAAGGTATCTGCATCACTGTGAGGGAATCAAAGGTCTGAGTGAATTTTTGCTTCTCTGTTGCAGTGGCAGCTGTGAGGAGGAAATGGCTTCTCTATGAAGCCAGCCAAAGAAAGCCTGACCTCTTTTTACATACTTCATGGTGCTTTTACACACTCAAATCCTGCAAGCATGGAGCTATTGAAATATAGCAAGGTTAGACTGGGCTGTGGTCAGGTCTTACACAACTACGATATGGAGGAAAAGAGCAACATGACTCCACTGATCTTGTTCAGTTTGTGTAAAGTTGGTTTAAACTGTGGCGCACAGATTCAGGAGCTGCATTCACAAAAGAATGAATGTGAGTTTTGCGGTGCCTCAAGAGGCTTTTGTGCCGCAAAACACACTCTGTGCACGTGATTTGGTTCTCCGCGCTGCATTTTTTCAGTGCAGAGCAAAATTTAGATACTGGGAAATCCTGCTATCAAAAAAAAAAAAAAGTGTGCAGAAAAAAGGCGAAGTGGTGCACTTGACAGCAGCATCCACCACCCAAAATTGAACCATGGCCAGCAAGAGACACACACCAGCTGCTGGCCAGGCTTCACACATTCAGGTAACCCCCTCTAGAGCCCAAGGAGGCCCCCAGAGCCCAGGAGGCCCAGGTAAGGCCCCCAGGTAAGGATGCTGGGACTAGCCCAGGTGATGGCCCCAGTGTCCCCTACCCCACCCAGAGCATTTTTCTCCATGCTAACCCCACGTGCAGGAGTGTGCACCAGGGCAAAAAGCAGTGACACAAATTTGTATTGCTGCTTTTTTCCCCATAGTAACTGCATGTCCTTGCTTGTGGGGACACAGTCAGGGTGGCAATTGAGAATCTCACCTATCAAGGGCAAAGCCATTGGCAGAGATTCATGGATTTTAAGTCCAGAAGAATACGCTATAATTAGTTTATCTAACCTTTTTACATAGCTGAAGTAATAGAATAGCTAACTAGTTCTTAATCTATTTAGTATGGGCTGATCTGCTTTTAGAGTGCAATTTTTTTCTCATCTAGTTGCTATACAGGCAAAACCTTACAGAAATCTAAGTATGTGACAATAATACAATTAGCTTTAGGAACTAAACATACCATCCCATAAAAATTGTCATATCAAGTTTTAAGCTATATTCAATAAACCATGCAGTTTGCCACTCATATTTTAAACCAAGGCTGTTCAACTGGTGGACTCTTGGGCTTCCTTGCCCTCTTTTGGGTTGCCAATTCCACCCTCTGCTCCAGGGGATAGTGCAAAGCTCTGTGCAGAGAGCTGAGAGTGAATCCAGAGCTGTGCATTGGTGGGGGAGGCAGAGGAGGGTACAGAATCAGAGCAGCACAGTCAGGGAATCACACCCATCTGTTACAGTCAGGGGGGCGGGGGAGCACTGCAGCAAGTGGGGGGGGGGGGCCATGCATCATGCAGCTCAGTAGTCCATACCTCACCTAGTGCAGCCTATGCAACATGCAGCCCCAGGAGTGCATGGCCCTCCCGGCCTTAAAAGTTGGACAGCTCTGCTTTAAATCATGCTGTAAGTCAGTGGTTCTCACTTTTTTTTTTTGTACTAGGACCCATTTGTAAACACCAATGGCCAGTCCTGAATCAGTGCCCCTTACTCCTAACCCACCACTCCCTCTATGCCTCAGCTCCAGTGTGTGGGGTAGGGGGGAGCCAAGTAGCCCCTTGCAAGCTAGAATTCTGCCAGCCTGCAAGGGAAAAGCTGTGGTTTCCCACATTTTTCTAAAGGAGAATCCATTTTTAAAGTTTGTTTGTGGCCCTTTCATATATTTTTCTGACCCAATTTTGGTCGCAACCCATGGGTTGAGAAATGCTGCTTAAATCTTCATTGATACTACCCCATCACAGCATTTCCAAGCTCCCTCCGACCCAGAATTGATGTAGCTCATTTTATTTAGAACTTCAGATCTTGGGAAACCAATAGGTTCTATCTAGTCTTCTGGATTTTTCTAAAAATCCAAGACTTGTTCAAACTCTATAGTAGTGCTTGAGAGAGATCTTTGACCAATGCAATTAATATTCGTGAATAAAAGTTGTTCAGTCCTGTGATTTAAAATGTTTAAGAGTCGCTGTTTAGTATCCTTCCTAGTTACCATATTACTTGCATACTACATGCTCCCAAATAAGATACACATCTTGTTCTTGGGAAGGAAGAATGAAGAAAACAAGATATTCCCAGAGTTATAGTCTCATGGAACAGGAAAAGAGCCTAATCTTCAACTCCTTCACCATACTGCTCAGGCAAAAGTTACACTTTTAACCCTTTCATAGATGAATTGGCTGCTTTTGCCTGAGCTGGAGGGTGAGGGAACTGAAAATCAAGTTCTGTCCCTGCTCCAATACAGCTGCAAGAGAATTAAAATTGTAGCTGTTGCTGAAGACTGGGTTCTGCCTCTTCCTCCATGTGGTCACTGGGGGAGGGGTGGAGGAGAAAAAAAAACAACAGCTTTTTATACCATCTCTATACTTCTATTCCAGGGAGAAAAATCAACTCAAATCAGACATACAACCCAATTTTAAAGGAAGATCTTTTGAGGAACATGGTGCATATGGTTTTCCAGTAAATATGATCATGTCTTGGACAATTGGCTCTGCCTATTTGATACACTAATAAGCACAGCTGGAAGCATGTGCTGCAACTTCTTCAGCATGTTCCCCACTATGAAACCATCAAGTTCCCAATATAGCTCTCAAAGCAAGATAGCTCTTCATCACCTTTAAGTATAGCTAGTAGGAACTGAGCAATATAGACCACAGCGCATTAAGTTATTAATGACAAATCAGTACCTATAGAAAATATCTATTTACTTTGAAGCCTAATCTGCTAATACTCTATGAATTTAGTTTAAACGCAACGCCCTAGCCATAGGCTTTAAGTAGATTGCTTGCAGTAATTACAGTCTGTCATAACATAGCTTTACAACAGTCATATTCATATGATGGATAGAAATTTTTGCTCCCTTATGAAATACACTGATGCTAAAAGATTTATGGATGATAATATAAACAATAATACTGCCATGCATTATGACTCACCATCAGGTTTTTTTTATATTGCACTGAGACAGTGTTTTAAACTAAAAAGTTAGCCTCCCCAAAGAAAGAACCACAGTATGGGAATTTACTTTCAAAGAAGATAGAAGCATCATTGAGCGATGGCAACTCAGTATATTATTCCCTTTCTTTAGGGAGTATATTTTTAGTCTAATCACCGGTAGTATCCCTTCAATGCAATATAGTTACCTATGAAGATAAAATCCATAAAATATCCCTGAATAATGCTTTTATTTACATATGATAAAGGATTACTGGAACACCAAATGTATTTAGGTTTTGTTTTGATTAAGTTGCATCACTTTAGGTTCATCTACAGGTACATTTAAACATGACTAATTTAATGCACATTAAACTACTGTGCATTGAGTGCATCTACATGTGCATCATTTAAGTGTACTTAAAATCACCATTTTAAGACACATTAAGGGCACGTGTCTGTAGGCCTGTATGAGTAGAGATGTATTCAATTTGGATTTGGATTTGGCTGATTCAGAGGACAGTGATTCAATTTGGTGATTCAAATCACTGTCTGCATTGAATTCAGTCAAATCAGAACTGGAGATTCAGTGCCAATTCAGAGATTCAGATCGGCTGGGTAGAGGCAGGCTGCAGGTTCTCTCCAGTGGCAATCAAGTCCTCTGAGGGCTAGTGGCAAAGCCCCCCCCATGCAGCACAGGGTTATGGGGAGCAGTGGGGATTGCCCCCCAACCTGGCATCCACACAGCAGCTGCCCCATAGCATGAGTACAGCACGGCTCAGCGGGACACTGCTCAATGTCTGAAAGCTGGGGTTGCTGGGGTTGCTGGGGCTGAGCGGTACTGGGTTCTGGCTGACAGGTGGAGCCACCCCAGCTTCCAGACACCACGCTGCACCCACACAATGTGACAGCTGCCACGTGGGTGCCAAGTGGGAGGCAATACCCACCATCCCCCACTACCCCGTGCTGGGGGGCGGTCTCTGCCATGAGCTCTCAGAGGCTCTGGTCCCCACTGCTGCAACCAGTGAGTGCAGCTCTTTTTTTTTTTTAAATGCTGGGAGGCTGGGCCAGGCTAGGGATGGTGCTGGGGAGGTCTGCCATGGGGGCTTCTCCCATGGCTCCCCCTGCCCAGGGAGAGGTAGGCACAGCCAGAGGAGCTGCAGGAGAGCCTGCAGTAGCCTGGCTGTACCTGTTTCTCCCTGGCCAATCCAAATCTTCAAATCTCTAAGAACCTTTTCTGAATCAATTCAAAGGTTTCAGATTCAATTCAGACCTTTTAATGGGTCTCCCAACTTGATTTGGATTTGGAGATTCGGCCATCGAATCGGGCCAAATCTCCTCTGAATTGAATTGGCAACTGAAGCTTCACACCACCCTAATGTCTATGTGTGTGTACTTAATGCCCCTTAAAAATCTTGATTTAAGGCTATGAGAGCCTAAATTTGATACCTGCATTTGAGCTCTATTCCGAGAGCCCAAATAACACTGGTGAAAACAGTGGCCGGGCAGGAATTTAAGTACTGGAGTATATTTGTTCCATAAAAATACATAAAAGGCATCTTCCTAGGATCCTTTTAAATATTTAGGTGCTATAACAGGGGGCTTTCCTGAGACTGGTCCACCATTGACCTGTCCACCCTTTTCTGGGCCAAGTGCCTGCCTCACTCTCTTGACATGTTTGTTGCTTCTTAATTGATTCTAATTAGGCAGGAGGCAGCCTATTCTTGCCCTGATGCCAGGGAGCACTATCTGCGGCTCCATTCCTCCCCTACACTGCAGTTCAAGCCTGACAGATGGTATCCAGGTGACACAATGGTCCCAGCCTATAGGCATACCAAGCTTAGACATCTTTGTCAGGCCTCAGACACACACGCATTCATACCACCCTCCTCTCCCTAGGGCCTCTCGTGCTCCACCCCCTCTCTCAGGGTCTCTTTCACACATTGATAACTTATACTGCCTTGCTCCCTCTCTGAGCAGGCCCCTTCAGCCATGGGCTTTATCTAGTGCACACCTTGGGTGGCAGACCTACCATGTTTTGGGCCTGTCCCACAACCCTCACTGGGGTAGTGGCCCACCAGTTACCTGACCAGGGCCAAGCCTGCCCTACCCGCTCCTGAAGAAACTCTATACAAACACACATACACTGGGCTCCTAGTCCTCTGGTTTCCCCCTCACCAGGGCTCCAAATCTGCCCCCTCACTGGGGTCGACATCCACCCCCCTTCACTGGGGCCTACCCTTACTGGGGCTTCAGATCTTCCACCCCCTCACTGGGGCTACTGGGCTTCCCTCTCAGGTGGATGCTCAGGTGGCCATAGCCATGCCTGGTCCTGACTTCTACCCACAGTGATGTGGGGGCTAGTGGTTATTGAGGCACCCCAACCTGCCTTTCACTGGAGTGGTAACTGGTCTGGTATTTTTCTGAAGTCTCCTGCGTCACTGGGAGCCCCACCAGGCCATCCACTCCTGGCAGGGTGCAGTTTTAGGTCATGCCCAGGACCAAGAGCTTCCTACTCCTACTTGCAGATGTTCTCATATAGCAGCTCAGCCAGGCAAAATTTCTGCCTGGCCTACCAGCAGCAATCTGCTCTGTTTATATAGGCAGCCAGTGTCTCAAAATAGCTGCTGCAATCAAGCACCTGCTGGCTGTTTGACTCAGCCCTTAAACAGTGTTCTGCCACAGGTGCGATTAGCTAACTTGCATTAGCGCACATGTAGACATGCTAATGCGCATTAATGTGGTGTGCGTCAATGGATAGACACTACATTAATGAGCTTTAGCACATCTGCATGGGCACTAATGCAACTTAGCTAATCATGACTTGGCTAACCACCGTAATGTGCATTAGCACATCCACATTTAGATGTGTACCTAAATCATCTCAATGTGCCTTTTTTTATGGTGCATTAAGTTTAGGTGTGCATAAATACACACGTAGACACGCCCATTAAGCAATTTTAGGTAGGTGTCTATATGTGCAGGGACTTGGCACTAAAGTTAGTACCAAGATCCTGGAGTCCTGCCATGTGCCCCAAGTGGCTGGGCACACCTGGCATTAAAATTAATCAGGTCACGTCTACACATGCATTAATGCAATTTAATTAATCACATCTAAATTTGATACCTGCACTTGCAGGTATCAAATTTAGGTGTGATTAGCCTAATTTCACCATTCTTAATGCATATTAAGGGTGTGCACAAGTCAATGTGTGCCTGTAATGCACATTAAATTAGGCTAATGTATATTAACATATCTCGTAGGTGCACCCTTTTAGCACTATCAGATTCTTGTGAGTCCAGATAACTCTGGTGAGAACCCTAACAGAATTTAAGTACTGAATTATATTTAGTCCATAAAGATACTTAAAAGGCATCTTTCTAAATATTTTGGAATAGACTTCTTTATAATATCAGTTTTAATTTCCTCAGAACTAAGCAAAACTGAGATCCTGGGAAAAAAACCAAGTACTTTCTGATGAAATAGTAAAGTGAAAATATATACAGATTTTTCAGATCAAAATACTTTAGTTACCTGCCTTCACTAAGCCATCATCACAAAAGGCAAATATACATGTGCATGGAGCCTGCTGAAGAATAAAGGTGGCAGGGGACTTTGAAATAAATCACATTTGATAAGCTTTAGTTCAAAGCCTCCTGCTGCCATTTTCTCAGTGCTGATATACATGACACTTGGGTACTTTTAATTATCGTGACTCACTAATTAAAGTGCCTGGTGCTGCATCCCACAGCACGTGTAAAAATGCCCAAAAAGGTCCATTCCAACTCTCAGAGAGGTCAATAAAAAAGCTACTTAAAATTTCACTGGAAATTGGATCATTATAAATTTATAAATTGTTAACAAATATATAGCTGAGACATCCAAACAAACATTTAGAAAAATGTTTATTTAGAATAAAATTTCAAGCAAACTGGTTTTGAAGGGGGAACTTATTTTTTGTTTAAATGATTTTTTTAATAGAAATTGTCTGTTTTCCTTGGTAATTTTGACTTTTTATTAATATTATCAGAATAAAATCTGTTTTCCTGAAAACTGTCTTTTAATTTTTGGTCATACACATTTTAATGGGCAGTCCAAATTATGTAAAAGTTCAAATAACCAGAAAATATTTTTTCTTTTAGTTTTCATTGAAAATTGAGGCGAGGGCTGGAGGAGAGAATGAAGTATTTTTCATGCTTAATTTTACTTACTACAATCTTTCTTACTACACAACTTATTACATACAACTTTACTTATATATGGATGCATCCCCAAAATATCATGTCCATAAATGCTGAAGTTAGGTACCTTTCTTTCCTCAGTCAAGAATCTGATCTAGAAACATACCTGTTGATATCTAGGGCATCCCATGGTCTGTAGACAACAGTAGCCAAGTTTGATGTCAAGCTAAGATAGGTTTCAAAAAGTAATAAAAAATCATCTGAGATATGGAAGCAGAATTTAAAAGGGAGTTCTAACTAGGGAAGTCCAAAGGCAGAGAGTACAGTGGATAAATCATGGTCTTCCAGACTCCCAGCCTCAAATGATCCAAAGCTGCTTCTCCTGCCACAGAAGTGGAGAAACAACATCCAGGAGGAACTTGTCGGTGTGCAAAATTGGAAAACTCTTAGACCCTCATAGCTCCTTCCCCAAAGACCCACTGCTAATAATAGATAAGGGGACATGGGGCCAGAGAAAGCCCCCCAAACTCTCCAACAAACCAGACAAAACCAGCTGTAGCACTATTGGGAATCATCCAGTAGTACAACTGAAGACGGTCTTGCTTGTTTGATTTATCATAATGTATGGAACATGCATATTATGAAATTCTTTCTTCTGCCCTATCCAGCAGAAGAATTCAGGTAAGCAGTTATGCTTCAAAAATACCAGTATATAGCATCAATCATCCATGACCACACCATATGACTTCATTCTAGGCACTGGAGTAATGTAGGATCATAGCTAATACGCAGTAACAAGGTTAACTGAAACAATTCTGCAGTTGTTTCTGATCTGGGGAAGAATCAGTGACCCTTTCTAACTTCTCTTCAAAACTCCATTGCCAGGTTTGAAGGAAATTTGTCTCCAACGTGTTCCTGGTTAGATCTAGGATTTTGAAAAGGGGATGAGAATGTATCATCACACGTAACACATAATACAAAATATATTTTTCTCCAGTTAAAAAGAAACTAAAAGATTTACTAATATGCTAGGGACCTAGGATTATATTATTCAGTTTAAGATCTCCAAAATTGAAGATGAAAGGATAGACTGATTTGTGTAACATCAAAATCATTAAAAAAGAGAAAGGGTTGTTAATACCAATGGAGTAGAGAGAGTAGTAGGAATCAGGTAGATTATCAAGTAAGCCACGAAGTTAATTGATTCTCTCAGTGCTGCCTGAATAGAAAAGCCGTTTGTGGTGCCTCTGCAATGCCTGAAAATTTTGGTTATAAAGAATCCAAAGGAGGAATGATACCATATACTACTGCATCCCCCCAGATTGGACTCCAGAGGCTCTGATGTGATGATCTAAACTGCCCAGTGTTAACTATTAACTTCAAACTTTGCAAGTCCAGATCTCATTGCTACATCTGGAAATAGAAGCTAAACCATCTTATTCCCCAAGTTGCCCCTGGTAGTGCACATGGAACATTGGTGTCTTGCCTGAGTGTATCAATCATGTTTAGAACCCAAACTGGAAGGCCACTGACCTGACAAATCCACACTCCTGCAGAAGATTCATCTTCTGACTCCCAATCCTGTGAGAGTCTTTCATTGCTTATACTACTACGCCCATTCTCCTCAGTAGGTTTGGCTCACTATATCCATCTGACAACAGAGGGCTCACCAGAGTCCCTATCAGACATTAATTTCAAGCAGGAATGACAAAGATATGACCCTCAGGCTGGATCCTGCCCATGGAGCTGTATCATCTAGCCTGAAGTGCTGCTTGTGCAATGCAGCATGTGCTGGAACTGATCCCACCCACTGCATGCAGCATGCAAAGCCTATCTGGAATGGGTTTTACAGGGCAAAGGGATCTGAGGCATAAGCTGCATGTAGTGCCCATGCCAGACTGACTATGAATGCTGGATCTGGGTCTGGATGGTGTCATGTGCTGTGCCAGGCTCACACCCAGTGCACAGAGCCAGGCTGAGGTGCACACTGCATATTGTGCCTACACCAGACCGGCTCTGCATCCTGCATCCAGGGCTGGTTCCAGATAGGGCCCACAGGCAAGTCCCATGTGTCAGATCTAGTACTCAAGGCCAATCCAGCACTGGTGGTACAGGTAATGTGCTCCCCAGACTAGGCCAATACAGCTGTGTGCAGCATGCACCCTGCACTGTCCCAATATGTTGTATGTATCCTGTATAGCTAAAGCTGGCATGTGCCCAATCCAGTCAGCAAGGCCAAATGAGTTTGACACCCCTGACTTAAAGCACAGTGGGACTTTATACCAGATCCCAAAATATCTCATGTTCTGCCATGCCAGACATTCAAGATCTGGCAAGATAAGACAAATGATTATTGGGATTTGGGATGAAATCCCATCATGTGTCTTTCAGCATTTGGGGGATCCCAGCACCAGATGGCCTGCACATACAACTTTTACAGGCCCAGGCATGGGAAGTGGGGGGGCATTCCCCTGTGTTGGGCTCCCTGACTGCACACCTGGATCTTTAGAAGATAGGCGGTACAGCCCAAGATCAGGGAGCAGCTTCCTAGTCTCGTGCTTCCATGTGCTGGCATGTTCAAGGGGCACACCTTTCCAGTCCAGGCTCCCAGCACACCCTTCAAATAACATGTCACAGGTGTAAATTAAAGCACAATACAAACCAGCTACAAGAATGTTCCACGTTCAAATGTAGAACATGTGGCTGTTTTGTCATTTTATCTCATAATTCATTGCTGGCATATGAGGCATGTTACAATTTATTATATAATTAACATGTTAATCATGTGATAAATATAATGTCTGCCAGGGGCCCAGGTAGATTACTTTAATCATCAACTTGAATGTCCTGTATTGTAACATTTGTAGTAGCACACTAAGTTTTAGTTTTTGCCCAAGAAACCCATATCCTGAGGGTGGCTTACTCAGACAGAAGGTTCTCCAATGAGTCTTTAAGATCATATTCATACTGGGTGAGAAGGGCAAATGTCAAAGTCTTGAGAACAATGAGGTAGTCTCAAGACAAGGGCTAAAATCCAAGTTACCAGATCTCAAGAGAAAATCCAGTCCAGGTCAAGGTTCAGGAAACAGAAACAAAATGACCAAATTCAAGATGAATTTCCAAATAGCCAGAACCCAGAAGCAGAGCCAAACAAGGTCAGAAAGCAGAGAACCAAGAGCACAGGATCCAAGGAGACTTGCCAGGGAAGACCTTCAGGTGGAACTGTTAGCTGATGCTCCATCTGTTGCCACAGATGGATTTACTGAAGTGGCTGTTTCCCTAGCAGCCAATCAGGGGGCCCTAACAATGGGCAGCTGGTTAATCAGCCAGGGTGTGGCTGCCAATTGGAGCAGCTGGCAGGTTTGGCCAGCTAGGCAGCCCAGCCAAGACTAATTGCCTGTTAGGGCTTCTGACTATTACATTGATTTCCACTGCTCCCTCCATGAGACATTCTCAAAGTGCTTTACAGTATTATTCAATTACACCTCACAATGCCCCAGTGATGCAAGAAAAAAAAAAAATGTTCCCCCTTTGGCCCTTCACGTTGGTAAATAGGCCTCCAGTTACTTGGATTTGCATGTACAGTTCAACTGAAGGCCAAGAAAGGATTTATGAAGGATTATATATAAAACAAATTCTACTGTATTCATATGTGCTGGCAATTCAATGCTATTTTGGAAAAATCCAAAACAACAGCAGTAAACCAAGTATAAATCTGCTTATATAGTCAGTGCACCTCTTGCAATTTCTGGACAAAATATTCAACCTTGAATGCAGCGATCTAAATGCTGATTTGGGGAATTTAATTAGCTGCTTTTGGCATCTAATAGAATTTCATGGGCCTCCAAATACACATGTAGGTACAGGATATCAGTATCCCAAGTTTGATAACTGACTTCTGCTTGGAAAAAAAGCTATTGGCTCTATTATCTTCCTTCTATTCTCTTCCCCCAGGACTAGGGGAGGAGGGAGGTAGAAGATCCACAGAAGAGTTGGAGCACCAAGGGGATAGTGGGTGAGGCAGTGGTGCTTGGGAGGGCTTGGTGGGTCCATGGCAAGGGGATGGGGGAGAGGGGGCAGGGGGCATTAAAAATAGCTTCGTCAGCATGATGTAGTAGGAAGATCATAGCGCTGGAGCTGGGGTGAGCATCTGGGCTCTCCCAGCCCTGGGGCTATGCTCTGAACATGTGGAGTTGTTCATTAGATCAGGGTAACCCATTCCTGATCTAAGTTAGTTCACGTTCTCGGTGAGTTATTTTAGATCAGGCCCACCATCATTTGTCCAATTTAACCTCCCCAAATATCTGAACAGATAGGCATTTAAGTTGACCTAGTTAGGTCAATCTAAATGTAACATCTGCACATATCCTAGGAAACTTATCTAAATTTGCAGTAAGTTAGCACAACTCTGCTGAAGTCAGTCAAGAGACATTGATTCCACTACCTGAGGATCTGGTTCCATTTTCCTAGACCTCTGCAACCTCACATCATCCAGGCCCAGATCCAGCATTCAGAGTCAGTCTGGCATGGGCACTACACACAGCTTATGCCTCAGATCAACCCTTTGCCCTGTAAAACCCATGCCAGATGCGCCTTGCATGCTGTACAACTGTACAACTGTGGAAGGACATGGGGACTCTAATATCCTTTCAGGAAGTATGCTCAAACAGCAAACTGTGTGATTTCATTTGTGATGACAAAGGTCTGAGTTTACCTTAAATTGCATATGGAAGGCTTTTTGGCAATAGCCATAGTGCTGACAAGGGAACTATTTATAGTGATGGAGATGATAAAAAGGTTGTAAACACCTTAAAAGTGCCATTCCTCTTGCACAATTAGTTTTAACTATGCTGAATCAGCTTTCTACAGGCAGTACTTCTTGTTTGTAACAATGTACATCATAAACCTTTGCTGCTATCAGATTTTCTCTTTAGCTCTATTCTTCAAGGCTTTTCATCTGTTCCCTAGACTACTAACCTTGCGTACCGTCACTGAATATTCACTTCATTTTTCTATTTTTCCTGTAACTCAGACTGAAAAAAAAAAACCAGAAGTTTGTCCAGGAGTGATCATGCAACATTTTGCTATGGCAAGAATCACCTCTGCAGATTATTTTTAGCAGCTGTATATTTTCAGGTGATACACCTTGGGTGCTGATGGACGTACCTTGGCCATGCTCAGTCTAAATCATGGCACTTTATACAAAGTACTATGAGTTAGAGTCCCATCCCCGTCCCATTCTCACCCTCCAGAACAGATATTTGCTTGTTGGGTTGGGGCAGAGGGCTGAAGCCTGCTTACACTGGCCCTGGCTGGCAGGCAAACTCCAGAAGTCTCTGACAAGGCTGCTGAACCACCTCTCTTTCCAGCCCCATCCCCCACCTCCCTCCAGAGCTGCTGGCTTAGGGGTTTGCTGCCTGGCTAGAGTTGAGGGAAAAGGTGGAATGGACCCCCCCCCCCGCCTTGGGACTCACCCCCCAAGCTGGGGTATTGGGGGGAGCTAGGCCAAGCCTATGAGGCCAGGGGGCTCCATTCTACTTCTCCTCCAGCTAAGGCCAGGCAATCTAGCAGATCATGCTGCTCCTTTCCCCCTATCTGCTTTGCCCAGCCTGAGCTGGAGGTTTGGAGTAGAATTGAACCCCTCACCTTGTGGGCCCGGCCCAGCTCCTCTCCATACCTCAGCTGGGGTAGCTGCTGGGTGAGGTGCTAGGTGGGTTCCATTCTTCCCTGCCTCCATCCAGCTCCAACCAGGCAGCAAACCCCAGCTGGCAACTTGATGCTGCTGCCTTCTCTACCTGCCAACAACCCTGGAGTGGGGCTGAGCTGCATGAGCAGCCCATAACATGTTAAAAATTAACTCTAAGAAACACAAGTTCCCTAAAGTGCTCTAAAGCAGAGAGCCTGTATCCAATACCTCATTTGAGGAGGGTTATTTTTTTGCACAATCAGACATTTTAAAACTGTCCTGCAATTATGCACGTGTGTCATGGCACAGCATTAGAGTACTTTCAGGGGCCCAGTCATGCAAAATATGTAGCTTATGTAAGTGCCCTTTGACTCAGACAAAGTAAAAAACACTTTGAGGTCATAAATAAAACTTAACATCTGAGCATCTCAGTAATAACTACTCAAAAGTGATTGTTTTTCTAAATTGCTTTTTTCCTTATGTTTCTAGCATTTCAAAAACATGATTTAAAATGGTAAACAAATGGCAAACATGCAAATATTTAGGTACAGATTTATATGTAGGTATAGATATATATTAAATCTGTATAGTATAAAACTCCCCCTGAAAATTCCAGCTACTCAATCTCCCTAACAGAGGAGGCTGCAAATTTAACTTCTATGAGGAAGGAAAAAGAAGAGATGCAACAAATGAAATGATACCCTAGTACACAAGTAACAAGAAGAAAAGCCCAGGATCCCCCAAAACTGTGATGGAGAATAAAGAATATTCCTGCTTACAAAGACCAATCCTTGGGCAAGAGATACAATCCACAGGTGAGGAAAAGAGTACAGATGTCTTCCAAAGAAGCTGAATCTTCACAATACATGGGTGATATTTGGAAGAGACCCTCCAACCTGAGGACACCAGCTTGAGAATATCTAGAAGACAGAGGGGTGTGGAAGGAGAGAGATGAAACCACTAGATCTCTCCTTCTCTCTTATTCCCTTTCTCTCTCTGTCTCTCACAACACACACACACACACACACTTACTGAGTTGCACTTTGAGAGCTACAATAAGACTTCATCATACCCTGATTTTGAGTACCTCCAGCTATATCAAGTCTTTCCCGCAACCATGGTCCAAAAATACTATGACCATGAGTAAATTATTCTGTTTCATACCACTACAGATTGCCACTATTTACTCATACAATTTGAATCTGGTAGTTAAAATATTTCTGTGCCATTTGCTCACTAATAAAATAAATAATATAATGTGTACAAGTACAGTTATTATGTTCCTGAAATAATAAACATGTGTCAAAATAATCTGTGTTAAGACTGTAGGCATTTGAAGATAATTTATCTTCTCGGCTCTCATTCACAAAGGGGATTAGAGTTAAGGAGTTGTGTCTCCCACACTTTCATCCTCTTTCAAGCTCTATTGCTCAGTATTTTTCAGTGTCAGTTTGTAAAATGCCTACTTTTGGAAAAGTTAATAGAAAGAAAAAGTTTGCCTGCCTACTTGGTACCCTGTCTTAGCAAAAACTGCAAGCTCCTTTGGCCATAGACATCACCACTAAATATTGCATTTACAGCAAGATCAAATGGACCAAGCCTATAAAAATGTGAAGGGTGTGACAGAGAAATTATTTTCCCCCAGATCATCTGCAGATATAAATAATTTCCTGTAAAAAAACTGGGGGTACAACTACTTGAACCCATCTGCCTTCTCCCACCATACCCTTAGGACAGTAAGATCCCGAGACTCCTTGCTAATTGCGTTCTGACTTTCCACAAAAATAAAAAGGAAGGACTTTTTTTCCTAGCTTCATTTGCAAGTCAAGCTCTGTCAGCTTAAGATGCCACAGTCAAATTCCACTCACCAAATGCATGTACCACAGGGTGTGCAACTCATAGTATCATAGTATCTAGAGTCGGAAGGGACCTGGGCAGATCATCTAGTCCGACCCCCTGCCTTGGCAGGAAAGAGCACCGGGGTCAGATGACCC
>JAGPOW010001338.1:43088678-43146579 GCA_030014935.1 Caiman crocodilus
ATCCTATTCTCATCTGCCCACCGCTGTAACCTGTCAAGGTCAGCCTGGAGCCTACCACTCCCTTCTAATGTGCCCACATCCCCCCACAACTTTGTGTCGCCAGCAAACTTGAACAGGGTGCTTTCCACCCTCATTGAAGCTTGGATGCTCTGCTGGATTTCACTGCTCTCCTTGGCTCCCTCATGGTCTGACTCAAATACTCTAGGAGGCTGAAGTGGGATCTGCTACACACTTTGGGTTTGATTCCTCTCACTCAGGGTGCATCTACATGTGCAAATAATCTGGAAGCCGCTTACTCTCAAGTAGCAGTAGCTCTCCTAGCAGCAGATTGCTACCGCTCACTGTGGCCCTGCAACTGGCTCCTGCAGCAAGGCAGAACTGTAGGCTCCCCCTGGGTGACAGTTGTTTCCTGGCAGGAGTTAAGACATTGCTCCCTGCCCCCAAGAGTTGCCTGCTGCTGGGGTGGGCTCTGCCACTAGAGCTCAGATGAAGACAATGCTCCCTGCCCTGGCAGCAAGAAGCTTGTAGCCCCCACTTTGCGATTGTGCAGCCAGGGCTGGGAGATCCTTATCTCCCAGCCCAAGTCCTGCAGTCATGGGATCCCGGCTGGGAGATACTTATCTCCACCTGGGCTCATTGTCCCTGCTTGGGCTCTGGTGGCAGAGCCCACCCCAGCAGCAGGCAGCTTCTGGGAACAGAAAGCAATCTCCCACCCCCTGCTGCCTGGCTGACCACAAGCAAATTTATTCCTGGTCAAGTGTCTACACGTCTGCTACTGTTCAATTACTAATAATGACTACGTTTGCTACTTGCATTTGCAGGTAGCAAATTTACTTGCAATTAGAGTAAATTACTGTATGGTAAGCATCTGCATGTGTAGATATGAATTCTGACTGTGCAGTAATTAGCTCTACTGTACAGTAAAGCATCTTGCGTCTGACACGGCTGCGAGATGAAGAATCCCCGGTAGGCTTGAATGTTGTTATGGCCAAGCGGCTTCCGTTTAAGTTATAGCTGAAGGGCTTGCATTTGTGTTGCTGTTTATCACCAGTGGTTTGGGCAAGGCTACTAGGGGTTGAAGGAGACCTCATAGGGGACCTACAGCAGCATGGAGACCCCAGCGCCAGTAAGGGTGTAGCAGTTGGGGTGCACTGACCCCAGCCCCAGAAAGGGGGCAGTTGAGAGGCCCCCAGAGAGAGAGGGGCATGGATGAGAAGCCCCAGTGTGGGCATGGTGAGCCCTGGAGAGAAGGCAGCTTCACTGAGGAGGCCCCGGAGAAGGGGGCAGCGCTTGAGGAGACCCAGTGAAGGGGGCGGCATTATTGAGGAGATCACGGCTCTCCTGCAGGACCCCACTGTGACACTGTGCAAGGACTTCCAATTCTTTCTGCTTATTTCCCAGGCTTCATGCAGGAAGAATGAAAACGCCTCCCTTGTTGCCCCTCCTGCTTATTCTTCCTCCAGGTCATCCACTTCCCCACTTACCTCACGACTTTGGTCTCCGTCTCTGTTATTAAGTGAATGTGTGAGAACATATGTTTGTGGAAAACTTGCCATATTTACTTGAATCCAAGATGTGGTTGTTTTCCCCAATCATCATGGGAGAAAGCCATGTCTTGAATTTGAATACTTGCCTGGGGAAGGAGTGGTTTGGGAGGGAAAGCTCCTTCATAGGGGAAGGAGCAGTGTGTCAGGCATATGCAGATGGGGCAAACAGGGTGAAAAAAGAGCATATGGCAGGAGGACAGGCAGCTATAGGGGGATGGGGAAACATGGGTATGGGAGGGCAGGGAGGCCAAGGGGCAGATGAGCTAGGAGCAAGGGTCTGGCTCCTTGTCCCCTGGTTTCTCTGCCACAGCAGTGGGAGGAACAAATATAAGATGATCTTCCACTAATTAGATTGTATACATGGAAAATTTTAACACATTTATAATTTTTTGTGTATGGAATCTAATTCTTGGGGAGGTTGTCTTAATTTTGAAGTTGACCTGAAAGCAGTACTAAGGGGAAGTTATGGTGAAGAAATGAGTTTTGTACCACCAGTGCTACCCCTTGTATTATATTCTCAGTGTTAATCAGAACAACCAGTTCTCTAACAATGTTGTGAGGAACCCTGATGCTTAAGGCATGCAATTGGGAGGGTATATTATAAGCTTTATTTTGTAGCTCATTACCAGGATTCAGCCATGAAAGAGTTAAAATATTATGGACAATGGAGCCTCCAAAGAAGGCAAATTTCCTTCAAATGTTTCACTGAAGCCACTTATTTCCTGAAGAAAGAAAAGCAATTGTGCATAAATTTAACACACCTTGTTTCATCATTTTTCCTTAGCTATTGGTTCACACCAGGCTACTCAAACCTCAGTCCTCACTTCCCTTTGATTCTTGAAAGGTGTCAAGATCTTCATTTATCTTTATTTGCTAGGCCACACTGCCACAATCCTTGGATGTTGTTTTATGAACCCTTTCCCCTATCACTCTCCCTGATTTGTAGGAGAAACAGTATTTTTATACTGTTCATTATTCCTTACACAGTACTTACTGTGCTTACTCATGTACTTGGTGATTCCTCATGGAAGGAGATCTGTTTTTCTTGACTTGGTGGCAGATAACTGAATCTATTCCCCATGGCTTATTTTCCTCAGTTGTTCCTTTTCATATGCTCAAACACTTTATTCTTAAACTTCTTTATCTGCAAAAAAATTGCAAAGGACCAGTCAATAATAACAAGATTGAAAGATTTACTGTGTTTTTTCCCTGTTCCTTTTTTTACTTGTCACATAAAATTGATTAAAATATTACAAATAATGGAAGTTGAATCATTGCACTTAATGCTTAAGTAACAAGCATTTACTATTCAAACATTTTAAATACTCATCATTAAGAATTTATATACACACACATCTAGCTCTATACGTATCTAATTCTTATTTATGCCACATAACAAGGATTTCTTTTCTAGCCAGTCTAACTTAACTCATATCCTCATTTGTTTTTAGTACATTAAATCAAAAACAAAAAATATAGTTAAACATTATTAAGGGAATAAACTGACAGAATCACAAACTTCTGTTCACAAGAATTTGGTCATAGACAGAAGTGACAGTTTTCTCTGGATCTGGCCACAGAAAGCAGTTTATAACCGTGACCAAATGCAAGTGCACAGCTGCAGACTTCTTCCAAAATGGCTGATTGGGTGAAAAAAAACCTGGCCCCTCATTATGTGAGGTATCAGATAAAGACATTTAAAAATGTAGCACATTCTGTAACTTGTCTGTCAAGCTCCCAGCCTGTCACTGTTTTCAGAATTGAAGGGGGGAAAGGGAATGGAGGGAATTCAGTCTGGGATTTTTCCTGCACCCCACCCCCCTGCCTCTGGAGGGTGGGGTGGGTATATTGGAGCCCTCCCTCCTGACCCCAGATGAATGTTGCCAACACTGAGCATTTGTCCCCACCTTAATATATTAGGTATGTATAGCACCTAGGATCGGTATAGCTATACTAGAAGGAGTGAAGCTGGAGCTCCTTTACTGCAGGGTGGTGGGTGGTGGCGCCCTGTCCCTGTGTACTTGCCCCCCCTTACCCCCCCCTCATTATTAATGGACACTTCTCTAGTTCTGTTGATAAAAGTCAATTGGAACTGGTGACTAAATTCTGGAAAGTGGATCTGGCAAACTACAGGCCTATCAACCTGACCTCTATCCCCAGGAAGGTCTTAGAAAATCTAATTAAAAAGAGGCCATCCTTAAAGGACTGGTTGACGCCAATATCCCGAGAGATAGTCAGCACGGGTTTGTTGTGGGTAGGTCTTGCTTAACCAATCTTATTTCCTTCTACAACGAGGTGACCTATCACCTGGACAAGGGAGAAGAGATTGATGAAGTATATCTTGACTTCAAAAAAGCCTTCGATCTAGTATCCAATGATCACCTCTTGGCAAAACTGGCCAAATGTGGCCTTGGGTCCACCACAATCCACTGGCTGGGAAATTGGCTCTGTGGTTGGACCCAGGGGCTGGTAACAGACGGAAGTCAATCGCCATGGTTATCTGTGACCAGTGGGGTCCCCCAAGGCTCTGTCCTTGGATCAATATTGTTCAACATCTTCGTTAATGATGTGGACATGGAGTCAGAAGCAAACTGGCCAAGTTCGCCAATGACACCAAACTCTGGGGCAAAGCATCCACACCTGAAGACAGAAGGGTGATCCAGGCTGATCTGGACAGGTTCGACAAATGGGCAGATGAAAACCTGATGGTGTTTAACACTGAAAAATGCAAGGATCTCCACCTTGGGAGGAAAAGGATCTCCACCTTGCAGAATCCTTATAGGCTCGGCAGTGCTACACTGGCTAGCACTATGGAAGGAGACTTGGGGGTCATCATTGACCACAAGATGAACATGAGCCTGCAATGCAATGCTACAGCTAGTAAAGCAACCGAAACGCTGGCTTGCATCCATAGATGCTTCTCAAGCAAATCCTGAGACATCATTCTCCCCTTGTATTTGGCCTTGGTAAGGCCACAACTGAAGTACTGCATCCAGTTTTAGGCCCCACAATTCAAAAAGGATGTGGAGAAGCTTAAGAGAGTCCAGAGGAGAGCCACACACATGATTAGAGGTCAGGAAAACAGACCTTACAATGACAGACAGAGCTATGGGGCTCTTTAGCCTGGAAAAGTGCAGGCTCAGAGGTGATCTGATGGCCACCTATAAGTTTATCAGGGTGACCACCAGTATCTTGGGGAACGTTTGTTCACCAGAGCACCCCAAGGGATGACGAGGTTGAATGGTTACAAACTACTGCAAGACCATTTCAGGCTGGACATAAGGAAGAATTTATTTACTGTCCGAGCCCCCAGGGTATAGAATAGCCTGCCATCAGAGGTGGTTCAGGCACCTACGTTGAACACCTTCAGTAGAAATCTGGATGCTTATCTTGCTGGGATCCTATGACCCCAGCTGACTTCCTGCCCCTTGGGCAGGGGGCTGGACTCTGATCTTCCGAGGTCCCTTCCAGCCCTAACGTCTATGAAATAATGGTCTCTTATAGACAGACAATGATTATTTTAGCACCTTTGTCAAGTTTTTCCTAGCCGTCATAGCAAAGGAGAGTTTTTTTTATGGAGGGCTTTGAAGTAGAAACATGAAAGTTCTGTGGCTGCTTACAGAGTGATAGCAGGTCAAGGAGGATGGACCACTGGTTCTGGGTTTTGGTGAGACATTGTCAGAGATGTGGGCAACAATAGTTTCACTGTGGTGCAAAGGACAGAAGTTAAACTGGAAAGGGTTTGGAAGACAATTGGGGAACTCCAAACAGAAAATGTAGATTGTGCATTTATTTTAAGCTGAGAGCTGACCTAGCAAATGGCAAAGCAAGTTAGGTCAAGACTGTTTTCCCTTTTTAGTTTTTCTCATTTTTAAAAAAGGAACAAAAACTTTTTATTATGAAGTGAATGAGCCAATGAAGTGTGACAGGTTAAAGAAAAAAAGTAAGGGGAGCATGAAAGAGGACCTTTAAACAGGAGCCTCTGGTTCCCTGTTAAGGGGAAAATGGAGTAGGCTGACCTTGTGACATAGGCAAGGACCTGAGCAGGATCTAGCTGCACTGCCAAGAAGCTGGCTGTGTAGGGTAGATTCCAGACAAGCTGAGAGTAAAGGCTGCAAGCAGCTGGGTTAAGCTGCAGCTGGGAGGGGCAGATCGACCTTAGGCACAAGGGGGAACTCCTCTGCCTGACTAGGGAGTCACCTGATGGAAAGGACAGTGCTCCAGAGCTTATCAACTCAGTACCAGAAGCAAGGGAGGCAGTCTGGCCCCTGCATGTTGCTATGCTATGATGGGCTCTACTCTAGGTGTTACCACACAGGAAAGAGATCTTAGAGACATTGTGGACAATTCGCTAAAAGCATAAACTCACTGCTCAGCAGATAAAATGTTAGGGAGTATTAAGAACGAACTTTTGAACAAAACAGAAAATATTATTATGCCTCTAATAAATCCATGGTGTGTCCACACCTTGAACACTGTATCCAGTTTTGGTCCCCATACCTCAAAGAGGATATAGAAGAACTGAAAAAGGTACAGAGAAGGACAATAAGGATGATTAGTGGGATTGAGGGGCTTCCATATGAGTGGAGATTAAGGAGGCTAAGCTTCTTTTAAGGGGGATGATAAGGGTTCACAAAATACCAAATGGTGAAGAGAAACTAAACAGGGATGTATTATTTACTCTTTAGTACAATAGAAGAACTAGAGGTCATAAAATAAAACTAGTAGAAAGTTTAAAACTAACAGAAGGAAGTTCTTTTTCACACAGCATATAATTAAAGTGTGGAACCTGTTGCCACAAGATGTTGTGGAGGCTGACAGTTTAACCAGATTCAAAATCCTTAGACAAATTCTTGAACGAAAGGTGTATCAATACTTATTGAACATGGGAGTTAAGAGTACGCGACAGGATGCAACTCTCAGGGCCAAGTCTTGTGCCGACCCGCCCACCTTTCTCCATGGGCAATCCACCCAGTCTCCCCTGCCATGACTTTGCTGTTCCATAAACTGTTGGTATAATGCAGAAGACTGCCCATTACTGTCCTGATGCCTGGAGCCACAGATAATGCCCCCTACCTTCCCCACACCACAACCTATGCCTCACAGATGGCATCACAGTTCTTAGTTTCTGACCTCACACTAGGCCCCATGATCCTCCAGTCTGGACCCCAACTGGATCCCTTCTATCAGGCAGCCTATTCTACCCTATTTCTAGGCTACCTAGCTCCCTGTACTCTTCCCCCTCTCAAGCATGCCCCCCAGGACATTTGGCCACACAGGCCCTTGCCTCACCTCCAAGGTCAGGTGGAAAACCCAGGCCTTCAGCTCTGGGCGTCCCTCAGTGGGCCCCTGGCCCTTTTGACCCTTCTGGTCCTGGCCCCAGCATTGGCCACTTGAGGGTGCCTCAAGTCAGGCTTCTGAGCATTTAGCCCACTCTCTCACATGGCTCCACCTTCTCAGCCCTACTATGGCGTTAACACACCCGGTTGTAGGAGCTAGGGTTATTAATGTGCCCTGACCCATCTTTCACTGGGGTGGTAACTGGCCTGGCTTTTCCTGAAGGTTTCCATGCCACTAGGAGCCCCACCAGGCCACCCATCCCCGGCAGGATGAAGTTTTAGGTCATGCCCATGACCAAGAGCCTCCTAGCCATCCCATAAGCTCTTGCCCTTACCTCATAGATGTTCCTGCTGCAGCTTAGCCAGGTAATGTTTCTGCCTCTTTGTAAGCAGCAAACTGCAGCCTTTTAATACTACTTTCACAAAATAGCTGCTGCCATCTGGCACCTGCTGGATGCCAGACTCGGCCTTTAAGATGGCAGGCACCAACAATGCCATGCCACAAAGTTCAACCTCTGAATCAAAACTTCCTAGACCTTAAGTACTGGAGGCTGCAAGTGGGAGAAGAAAAGGGAAAATACACTGGTCATTCCCTGTTCACTCTCCCTTTCAGCATCCACTCTCTGCCACTGTGTTATAATGGATAGTAGGTAAAACAGACCTAAGGGGAAGAAATGAAAAACTTTTACATCCATGAAAAAAAAAAGGAGAAAGGTATAGATACAGGACAGAGTTACACTGTATATAGACATTCAGGAAGGCTTCATAGCATCATCATCTGATCTTACAAAGTGACATTAATATTAGTGTTTTCTAAGGTACAAGCCAGCCCCATGAAATGTAATAAGAATGCCACTTACCCTCCTCCTACTCCCCACCACCCAATACTAAGTAGTCACTTATATGGTCACTATTATTTATAGTATCAGAGGACATCTATACATATGCACAAGGGAAAGGGGGGCACTTTAATTAAAGTGGCTCTAGGAGTCTCTGTAATTAAACTGCCTGCAGCATCATACGTATTCAGCATCTCATGCTTCAAAATGGCAGTGGGGGCATTTGGACTAAAGCTCATGAGCTTCAGTTAAAGTGTCCCTGCCACCATTTTGAAATGGAGGGACACTGAATACATGTGACGTGGAAGCTGCTGAAACATGCTAATCGGCATGCTAATCGGCATGCTGCAACAGACCCACGGTCGATTCAATTAATTGAGTCTGCTCCAACGCATGCTAATTAGCACACATTAGCAGAGGACCATCACGTGTATAGGTGCCCAGAGTCCCTAAGAATATGCATTGTCACAACAGCTCTGTGAGGTATGTTCTTCAATTTACAGATGGGTAACTGGGCACTTGCTTGAAGTCATGGAGAAAGTTTATGGGAAAGCCAGGAAATAAGTGCAGGACTCCTGAATGTCAAGCCAGGGCCTTTGTCATTGGAGCTTTTTTCTCTCCGTAAGCAAACTTCTCCATATGTGATGACTTTGGCTCCATGCTCCATTATAATTGTGACATTACTCATATAATGAATGCTACAAATTTGTTTTGAGAGAAGCCATTAGCCAAATTGTTTGAAAGATCTGAAAAAAATAAACTGAAAATAAACTGAAAGCTTCTTTAGTTTGGGGTGGGAGGTGGGAGGAGGTATTCAGCACATAGGATATGAACCAGTAATACATCAAGTGCACTCATTTCCCAAATTGATTTTATGACTTCAGGATCTCAGAAAACCAAAGTACGCATCGGTTCCTTTTAAAAGTCTAATTGTAGAACACCTGGCCAGAAATAAAACAGGAAATAAACACTTATCAAAACAAGAGATCCACACCTACTGAATTAGCAAACAAGAACAAAGTACCGATAGATATAAAATGCCAAAGGTGTGGTGTTCATGTAATATGTAGGCACCATTTCTGCTTTGTGGATCTGATAGAAAGAGGAAAGGGTTTCTGAGAAGCAAGTTTGTTTAAATGTAAATATTTGAAACAAAATCAAACTGGGAAGCGATATGCTAAGAGGACTTCGCTATTAAGCCTTGCTTTCAGAAGTGCTCTGCAAAAGCATGGCTAATCAACCAAAAGGTTTCAGTGGCCTCACGCAAAGATTTTGTTTCCAGTCCCTACTCTTTCCTACAAAGGAATACAGAAGCAATGCTATTAAGGTATTTGCCGGTAGCTCCAGAGGCCTTTTTTGAGCCCATGATGGATTTATGCCAACAGCTGTCCCCAGCTGACCTAGGTGTAAATGGATACCAGGCTTGAGAGTCAGAGTTAGAGCCAGTGTTCTTTACTCTCCGGTGCACTGCTGCCTGCAAAAACTGGTGTCTCTTAACTAGTCCTATGGCCCTTTTGACTCTTTACAGGCAACCTTACTTGAATCTAATCATCATGCAATACATTCCCCTGCAATTGCATGGTTTTCATTACCTCAGTACTACCTACTGTGGACAACTATATTTTATAAGAAATGCAGTTTATATATATAGCATAATTTTAGTTTCCACTAATCTAATCTATCGACCAACCCAAATGGTTGGAGAATAGTTATTAAGCAAGCTTTCGGGTTCAAAAACCCTTCATCAGGCTAAGGAAGCTTCAGCAGTTGGTGTGTGCTCTTATCTGACAAAGGCACTTCACTTATTTAATAACTACACCCACAGGCTTTGTCCCTGGATCTCTACGTTCCTGCAGCTTACAAGACAGAGGTGTACTTCTGGTTATATTCCTCAAATAAAAGACAGACAGTTTTAAAGTCAGCAGTTCTAATGGTTATTTCTTTGTTTATCATATTTTTATAAAGAAGCCCCAAAAGACCAGCATTATCCATTAACTTTGCATGAGTCAGTCACTGTAAATGGGTGGTTTCCAGGTGGAAATGTCTAACAAAGAATTTCCTTTGCAAAGGAGAATTCTCCACTGTGGCAAAGTCTGTTTAAAAATCCCATTTTAAAACTAGCATAATTTTAGTTCCCACTGTGCAGTAGCGTTGGTATCACAATTCATGCCCGCTGATGCTATGTTGCTATAGTAATGAGCTACGTTGCCATAGTGATGAGCTATGGCAATGTAGCATCTCATGTAGTCACGCCTATTGCGTGGCAATAGATTTACCATTTTTTAACTACAATTTTACTGTCTCTTCTTAAAACCCATTCAATTAACATTTCTATGTATCCATTTCAACAAAGTTATTCCTAACATGAAATTACAAACAATTGAAAATAAGGCTGGACAGGACTTTGGGAGGTCAGCTAGTTGAATAGAATGGAATAAAATGAAATCTACAGTAGTATAAGGTAACTGCAAAAATTAAATAGAATTGATTTTTCATTTTACTTACAAGATCCCTTAATGTATTTATATTTATATATTCTCTGTGTAGAACTCTCTACATAGTGACAAAAGTAATCACTTAAATTCCTGACAACCAAAGTTCCCTCGACTTTTATTGCATGTTGGGCACTGTCACAGAGTACCCCGGTGCCCTGTGCCTGAATAGGAGAAGAACTGCCAGAGAGGGAGCCCTAGCAGTGATTAGGCAGCACAGCTGCAGGTTGCTGAGGCAACCAATGGAGTCAGCTGATCCTAAGGGGCAGGGCCTGGCTCTTATAAAGCCCAGAGCCAAGGCCAGGCTGGCAGTTCCCTGCCAGCTCCCAAATGGAAAGGAGCTCTCTGCCCTGGGAGAGAGAGGAAACCTGATGCAGGGGCTGCAGCTGAGGGTTGAAGGGTCACTGGTAAGACCAAATGTTGTTCGAGCTGCTGGGCTTCTGTTTAGTCATAGCCAAAGGGCTTGTATTTTGTTGTTGTTACAGCCAGGTGGCTTGTGATTTCAGTTATAGCCAAGAGGCTTGAGTTTGCTTTCTTGTTATCTATGACATCGGTGGTTTGGGTGAGGATAGTAGGGGCTGGAGGAGGCCTCATAAGGGCCCCCAGGAGTATGGGGCCCTAGCACCCGGGAGGGTGTGATTCAGCGCCAGTGGGGGTACATGGATCCCACTCAAGAAAAGGGCATTTGGAGTCCCAGCACAGCAAGCCCCAGAGAGGGGGCAACATTATCAAGAAGCCCGTGGGGGCACAGCAAGCCCCAGAGAGAGAAGGCAGCCTTAGGGAGCTCAGTCGGGGCACAGTGAGTCCCAGCAGTGAGCCCCAGAAAGGGGGCAGTGTTATTAGGAGGAGCCCAGGATGGGCACAGTGAGCCCCAGAGAAGGGGCAGTGCTAGTAAGGGGTCTAAGTTGGACGTGGTGAGCACAGACTGGGGCAGCATTTTAAGGAGCCCAAGAAGGGCAAGGAGCCCAGTGTGGGCATTGTGAGCCCCAGGGAGGGGGTAGCATTAATAGAAGTCCCAAGGTGGGCATGAGGATCCCAGAAAAGGGTGTGGTAATGTTCACGAAGGCCAAGCTGATATCTGCAAGGCTTGGGCTGCAGTATTGGAGAGGAAGGAGCCGCAGATAGCGTCCCTGGCAACAGGGCGGTACAATGGCAGCCTCCTGCTAGTTAACATCAATTAATTAATTAACATCAAAGATGTGGCAGGAAAGACAAGGCGGGCGGTTGCCCAGAGACAGATGCATGGGCCACATGGAGGGCGGGCCCGAGTCCCAACCTGTTACAGGCACGAAGGGTACACATGCTCCAGGTGGGGCAGGGCATTTTAATTAGAGCACGTCTCAGAAGCCACACTAATTAAAACTTTTGCAGCATGTTGCATATTCAATATCCTGCATTGCAAAATGGTGGTGAAGGCACTTTAACTAAAACTTATTTGACAAGCTTTAGCTAACGCACCTCCACCACCATTTTGAAATGGAGGGTACCAAATACATGAGACATTGCAGCATACTGGAGAGTTCTGATGAGAACACTAAGCAGACTCAATTAATCAAGTCTGCTCTGACAGGTTCTAATCAGAACATGTTGGAGCACGTTTAAAAAAGTGCTCCTAACTGTCATATATGCCTCTGAAAACCCCAGCCAATATTAATATTTACTATATTTAATACTGTTTATAGCATTTTTACAAGTGGATCTCTGTCTTCTTTAAAATATTAATAAATTAATCATTCATATGAGGCAGGCACTCATCCATATGAGGCAGGCATTACTAAAATTGTGATTGATACATGGAGGAAAAGTTCATCTTAAAGTAAACATAATTTAAAAAATTTAAGTGCACCAATTCTCTTCATGTTTTCTGAAAATAAAATAATTTCTGGAATGAGACATACTTTGAGGCCCAAACTGAGTTAATGAGAAAGTTGTAATAAACACCACATTGGAGAGGGGAGTAGGCCTAGGAATCTAAACTGAAACTCCTCCATAATTATATTATTAGCCTACTAAAATTGTCATACTCTCTCAAAAGAAACCACAGAAGCTTTAAATACATCCAAGCTTTTCTCTATTATCTGTGTATTTGTTGCAGGGCACTTAAGTACCTGCTCCTAGAAGTGCAGAAACTGCCTGGGGAGAGCCTAAAGAGCCAGACAGGAGCCCAGGTGCATGTTGCCATGGCAGCTAGCTAATGAAGAATTAGCTTGCACCTACACCTGGTCAGCTGGCTGGAAGGGGCAGGGCCCCGGACCCATACAAAACCCCAGGATGGAGATTAGGAAGTTCAGTTCTCTACTGGTGGCCAAGGGAGAAGGAGTACTCCTAGAGCAAGTAAAGGAAAGAGGCTTGACTAAGTTCTGCTCCGGGTAATGTAAAGGGGCCGAGCACACCTTATGTAGCTTGTGTTTATGTTATAGCCCAGTGGCTTATATTTGGTTGTTGTTTGGGAGAGGCTACTGGGGAAGGAGGAGGCCTCACTGGGGACCCGCTATAGTGTGGGGACCCTGATGCCAGAGAGTGCAGCATTTAGGGTGCACAGACCCCAGCGTCAGAGAGGGCACAGAGACAAGGGGTGCAGAGAGCTTAGCAAGGACAAGGGGCTGAATTATAATGAGACCTACGTGAAGCAACACCAGTACCTTCTGCGAGGCTTGGGGCATGGTAAAGGGACAGTTTGGAGCCACGCATATTGTCCATAAGGCTGGGATGTCCCTGAGACATCTAATTTGAAATGGGACCCATAAGAGGTCCAGAACCCATGGGGTTCAAGGAAATCCATCAGGACTTGAAGGCAGCCTCCCTATATTATAAAATACATCAAGACGTGGTGGAGGAGAATTGGGGATGCCCATCAGTCTAAACTGATACAGTCAAAGGGCCTTAGGAGATCACTGCCATCCTTAGGGACCTCATCCCATAACAGTATTTATTACTATAATTGTATTAAGTATATAGCAATAGTTCTAATACCAATACTATTACTAATAATAATAATTTATTATATGCTCAGTATCACAGAGACCTGATGGAACAGCTCTTATGACAAGAATGCCAGTACTGGGGGCTACATATTTTTTCAGAAGGACAGGGTTGGGGGAGAAGATGGTGGTATTGTCCTGTATGTCAAAGAACACATACACTAATTCCCTGGTTCACGAGGAAGACAATAGCAGATCAATATGTGTGGCAGCATAGATAGTGCTACCATGCCTAAGGATGGTCCAGGGATCAGAGGCAAGGGCCGTGAGGACCCCAAAGATGGCTGGAGAACCAGTTCTAGGCAAGAGTACCTACCTTGTTGGGAATGAGAGTTGGAAGAATGGAACTCACTGGGATCACAGATGATGCACTTTATCAGTGCCTGCTGGCTCTGATTGGCTGGGTGCTCAATGAATGATGTCAGAACTCACCCCCTCCTCCCTGCTGCAGGAGGAGAGGAGAGACGCAGAAGCTATTGAATGAGCAGAGGCTTGAACCTCTGCAGGGATAAAAGGAGGGAAGTGGTAATCTCTCCCCTTTTGGCAGCTCAGAGGAGCCCCCTTACTTACCAAAACTTCAATGGTGAGAAAGAGATGGGCTCGGAAAGCTGAAGCTTGTCAGGAATGAGAATACCTTCAGAAGCAGAGAAGAGGGTTACCATAAGTGGTGGCGTTTCAGGGCCAGTATCAGGGGAATCCCAAGGCCAAGTACCCTGATACCAACCTAAGGACTTTTCTTTGATTTAGATGGACATACCCTGACCAAGAGCCTCACTCCTGTGGGCAATCAAATGATACAAGCTCAAGTACTTGATCTGTGCTGCTATAGAAAGCTAATGGTAAGTCCCTGTAGACAGAGTCAAGGTCAAGTTTACAGACCTGTTATGAGAACCCATCTGTGATCTGGAAGCAGATCATAGGGAGCACAGACTGTACTATCAGGTCAGTGCCAGGCTGGGGTACAAGAGGAGGCAGAGCCCCAAGGAACATTAGTTAGCCAGGGGAGGGGTCAACAGCTGTTTTGGCCAGCAAGCCTTTTTTTTTTTTTTTTTTTTTTTTTTATTACTTACCTTTAACATCAAGTCATGGCAGATGAGAGAGGGTGGATGTGCTGTGGAACATCTGATATAAAGTTACCTTCTGGGACCTAAAGGCTAGCACACACCGAGTTCCACCAAAAAAAGGAAGTATTCTGCTCTGATAACTTTCAATTGTCTATAGTATGCATTTGAGTGAAGACAAAACATGAAAGATAAAGCAACCAATATAATGGTGGGGATTTATTATAGGCCATGAAGTAAAGGAAGAAGAGATGGTTGAGGCACCTTCAAGGAGCTGATAAAATTATCCACAAGTTATACGGTGGTACTGATGGGAGACTTCAGTTTTCCAGGCATCTCCTGGAAGAACAATACAGCCAAACATAAATGGTACCTGTAGATATGTGGGATGCCTGCTTGGATGCACAGTAGTTAGTGTGCTGGAGCAGACTTGATTAATTGAGTCACTGAGTCACTGTGCTAATTAGCATGCTCCAGCAGCCTCGGTGTCTTGTGTATTCAGCATCCCTGCACTTCAAAATGGTGGCAAGAGTGCTTTAACTAAAGGTATGGTGCAATGGGAAGACAGACTGAAGAATAAAGGTGCCCCAGAGAGATGGAAGCTTCTAAAGAGCACAGGATTGGAAGCCCAACAAAAACTGTTCAGAGATGATGGAAGCACAGGACGAATAGTAAGAGATCAATGTAGCTACACAAGGAGCTCATTGGATACCTCAACTGCAAAAGGAAAGCGTACAGGTAATACAAAAATGGACAGGTCACAAAGGAAGCATACCAGGAAATAGAGAGGACACAATCAGGAAGGCATGGCTAAGATAAAGAATGAGCTGATAAGGGAAGTTAAAGACAAGAAGTAGTCCCATAAGCACATTGCTCAGAAAAGACTAAGGACGCTGTATGTGCACTGTTAATTGGCAAGGGAACTGGTAACAGAAGATACAAAGAAGACAAAGCTACTTATCAGCTACTTTGCCTCAGTCTTCACAAAAAAATTAAGCTGCAACTAGACATCTAATAATGATTATTTGAATAAAGACTGGGACAAGCTGAGGGATAAGCTAACAAAAGAAACAGTATGAGAGCATTTGATTGGTCTGAATTATTTCAAGCCTGCAGAGCTGGATGAACTTTATCACAGGGTAGTGAAGGAACTGGCAAAGGTTATCTTGGCACTCTCAGCAATAATACTCAGAAAGTTGTGTGCGACAGATACCACAGCTGAGGGCCAACCTAATGACCCTTTTTTAAAAAGGCAAAAAGGAGGATCCAGGGAACTACAGCAGATTAGCCCAGGAAGTCACTGGATCAGTACCCAGGAAATTACTGGATCATATCATAAGGAAGGTAATTTGCAAACATCTGAAGGAGAAAGCTGATCATAAACAGCTAGTATGGATTTATGAAGAACAAATCATGTAACAAAAACAAACAAAAAAAACCTGATCTCTTTCTTTGACAAAGTAACTACTTAGATGTACAAAGGGAATGCTGTGGATATACAGGCATCCCCACTTTGTGTTCTTAATTGGTTCCCCCAAAAAATGAGCGTTAAGCGTAAAAAGCATTAAGCGAAACTGAAAGTTTTTGATGAACCAAGATGGCGACCATGAGCATTACGACAAAACTTGCCAAGCACTAAGTGGAATCAGGTATGAATGTAAAATGAGTTTTATAGCACTAAGCGAAACAGCATTAAGGGGGAGTTGCATGTAGTGTATCTGGACTTGAACAAGACTTATGACAAGGTCTCATGTGACCTTCAAATAAAGAAATTGAAGAAATGGAGAACAGACAAAACTACTGTTTGGTGGATAGATAACTGACTCAATGGCTGCAAGCAAAGAGTAAGTATAAATGGATCCATGTCAGAATGGCAAAAGGTTTTGAGTGGAGTCCCACAGTGATCAGTTCTGGGACCAGTGCTGCTTAATAGGCATGCTCAGCTTGAGGGGGAAAAAGGTGCTTAAGAAGAGACATGATCACAGCCTTCAAGAGCTCATCTACATGTTCATTAATGTGCTTTTGCTAATGCACATTAAATGTTAGTACCTCCATTGTGAGGTACTAGCAAAAGGAGCATTAGCCTATTTTAATGAGCATTAGCCTAAAGCAAGCAGGTTTTGCACTTCTATACACATGTGCAGAGCCTACTCTGATGCACTGGAAATCCAGTGCATCAGAGCAGGCTCAATCAAATCTGTTGGAGCATGGAAATTAACGTATGAGGCAGAAGGCTGCCAGAATATGCATCAACATCACTGTGCATCTCTTTTTTTTTTTTTTTTTTTTTTTTTTTTTTTTTTTTTTAAAGCACTCAGTGCCACATCCCCCAGAACATGTAAAAATGCCTTTTTGTTGCTGACTTCCTAGACAAGTGATCTACCCACTCAGCTATTGGGAATAAACCATAGGAGGGCCCTTCTACTCCCCAGTTCTCCTGAACCTTTGAACTCAAATATTTACACACTGGGGTTATGTATGCCCATTTGTAACCACATAAATTCACAGCTAGTACACAGGTTTAGTGACCAAAACATAAAGTGGAGCCAAAGCAGCCAGGCAGACATCAAGGAAACTGCCAATTAGGGGCATGTGTAGACATCACCTACCAGCTAAAAGCCAGAATGTAGTTTCATAGCTGGTAGGGTCAGAAGTGACGTGAGCAGATCATCAAGTCCAACCCCCTGCCATGAGCAGGAAAGAATGCTGGGGTCAAACGACCCCAGTAAGGTGTTTATCTAGCCACCTGAAGACCCCTAGGGTAGGAGTGAGCACCACCTCTCTTGGAAGTTGGCTCCAGAACCTAGCCACAGCAGCCCCTCATGGCAAAAGGGATTAATTACAAGTCTTCAGAGTCTGGCTGTTTGCACAAACAAAATCCACACTTGGAGCAAAGTAGTATAAAAGCAGCACAGGCTAACGCATCTCTGAGTAGTGTTAGCCTACACCGCTAAATGGACTTTAAAGCAGCGGGAATTCCTGGGTTGTGCAAACACAAATGCAGTTGCGTTGGTGTAAAGGGGAAATTTTGTTTCATCTACACACACCTAATATGCATAAAGGAAAACAGAATTCCAGCCTAAACTCCACCCAAGTCTGATTTAGGTGCCTAAGGAACCACTGATTAATTAATCCTTTGTAATTAATTAATCCTTTGGAATACTTCTTCCCTTTCATGCAGCCAAAGCTTTTTACTTAGTCTCAGTTAGTTCAACATGGATCATAGACGGAAATCCTCAACTCAATTTTCCTTCTATAGTGTCCAGAAGATCCTGACTACAACTATTAACATTTATTCCTTCATGTTATGTGAGTTACCAAGGAAAATGACAGCCACAGCCACTAGCAAAGCTATGAAAAGGCCACAGAACTTCCTTGCTTACAGCCCCATGCTCAGATCATTAAAACACTCCTCATTTAACAAATCATGCTATTTTATCACAAGCATCTCTTTTGTTGTTGACAGAAAACTGCATGTGTGCATGTGTGTGTTGCTTTCAATGCTTTATCTTTAACCAGCAAAAAACATGTGGCAACACGTCCACAATTCTTAGGAACTGAAGAACACAATCCTGTGAATGAACTGTTGACAAAAGGAACAAATCTTAGCTTCGTGTGAATCTGCATTTAGATTCGTGTGAATCCAGACAAATGAACCATATGCAGAGGACAGGGATTCAACAAGAGGACACAAAAAAACACCACAAACCCCAATGTAGATGGAAGTATACCAGAAAATCACTTTTCTGTGTTAATTTGAATCATCTTTTCTAAGGAACTGGTATTCACCATACCACAAATCAGCAACTTTTTCAAGACACAGCATAGAACAACCAGGCTATAGTTCAAGAGTGGGCAATTATTTGGGCTCTCAGGCCACATAGGGAGTTTTGCTGAGCCATTGCAGGCTGGGTTAGCACTCCCCCACCCCCACGCAACAGATAACCAAAACTCCCTATATGGGATGGGGTCACAAGTGGGTGAGGAGCAGTGTTCAGAAGTGGGATGGGTAGGCAAGGCTGGGATTACAGTGTGGGGTCATGAGGCAGTGACAGCATGGGACCAGGACCTGAGGCAGTCACAGTATGCTGCCCACACCCACCCCTGTGACAGGTGCTGGTTCCACAGCCAAGAGTGTGCAAGGGACAGCTCACAGCTCTGCCCCAGCCTTGCAGTGTCACTGCCCCAAGATCCTGGACGCAGCTTCCTGTCCACCTTGCTATGCGCCCCGCCCATGTGGCTCCCAGGAGACTCCAGAAATCACAAGGTTGGGGCACAAATATGCAGGGAAAAGATCACAGCTCAGCCTCAGCCCCAGCCCTGGCCCCAGGCTGTCACTGCCCTGTGATCCTGAGATCACCATGGAGACTGGCCGGGAGTCACGCAGGCAGGACAGGATGGGGCTGAAGATGAGTAGGGAGCTGGGGCCATGTTTAGGATCTTGAGGCACTGACAGCACAGAAGTGGGACCAGGGCCCAAGGCAGAGTCGGGAATCACTCCCCGCAGAGCCCTGCCAGCAGAACCTACGTCCTTCACAGGTTCTTGCCAGCCCTGCCCACCTGTCTCCATCCTGGATGCAGTTCCCAGTCACCCAGCCAAGCACCCTGCTTGCATGGGTCCTGTCCATCTGTTGGAGCATGGAAATTAACGTATGAGGCAGAAGGCTACCAGAATGTGCATCAACATCACTGCAGATGGCCGGGGTGCCTGGGCAGCAGGGCTGGGTCTGTAGACTGTGGCAGCCGAAAGAGCCATCACCACTGCGGCTGCCAGAAAATGAAGTCCAGTGACCACACATCCCAGCCCCACTGCATGCCTATGGGTGGCAGGACCAGCTGCATGCGCCACAGCCCAGGCTGAGCCCTGTACCTGGGCCAGGCAGGACCAAGGGACCCACCATGAGCTGGACAAAATCCCTTGGCGGGCCATATTTTGCCCTCCCTTGCTCTAGTTCAATGTGGACTGGGTTGCCTCAGTGTTGTAGCAGCAGTGTGCGGCATACTCTACACCCTCCAGAGCCAACAAACTGGCAGCTGCACCTGCTTCACCGCTGCTTCTCCCAGTTCCCCCACATCCTTGCTGGGGTGCAAATGCAACTTCCAGCCAGATGAAAGCTGCATCCATGCTCCTGCTGCATCTCCCTGCCCCATAGATGGAGAAAGAAAAAATGATCTGAGGGGGCTGAGTGCATGCACACCCCCCAGCAAGTAAGTCTGCCGTGGGAAAGTGATGTGGAGGAACAGGTCAAGCTCCCCGCAATGAGGAACAGAGTAGGGCAGAGACAGGGGCAGGGGCTGGGGTGAATGGGGCCCCAGGGCTGGAAGTGGGTCACGGCAGGCTCGGAGCCCAGACAGCTTGTTATGGGGCGCTGGGGATGGGGGGGGTGTCCCACTGCTGTGTGCACCCTGGGGGCAGGAACAGAGGGCATGTGCCCCCTCCAATCCGTGTGCAGGGTGGAGACAGCTGCCACTATTGGTTGTGCTTCACACCCTGCTGCCAGTGCACTGGCAGCTGCACAACGCCACGTGCCTCCTGCGCACTGGCTGTGCTACCTGCCCAGAAGTGGGAGGCACATGGCATCATGCAACTGCCAGCCACTGGCAGTGGCAGTGCAATGGCAGCCACCTCCACCTTGCACACAGCACAGATTGGGGGGCACAAATCTCCAGGGATGCAGACAGCGGTGGGAACCCCCTGACCCTACACCCCTGAACAAGCACCCCATGACCTGCCCCAGAGCCCCACTCACCCCTACCATGGGGGCCTCGATCTGCACCCCCAAGCCCCTTCTTGTCCATACATTTACCTGCTCAGCAGGGTGTTACTCCCCACACAGCCAGGCAAGGCTGAGTTCCTGGCTGCCTGCAGGCTCTGGCTGCTCATCTCTGTCTATACACACCCCTTCCCACCCCCTCCTGCCCCACTGCAGCTTCCCAAAGCCTGCACCCAGGCTCCCCGCATTTGGGTGGGCTTAGCCCCCTTAGCCCCAGCCTTCCACTGCCTATGCTTTGCCCTCACTCCTCATCCCCCACTACTCACCTGTAATGTGGGTGCAACTCTCCACCAACTGGAAGCTGTACCCAAGCCACAACCTTAGAGAAGGACAGCATTGGTGGTGAGGAGATGGGGCCTATGGAGAGAAGCAATAGTGGCACAGTTTCCATTTGGTGGGGAGCTGCTCCAGGGCCAGGCAGCTTCCAGTTGTGCCTGTGCTACAGCTGGGTAGTGGGGATGCAGGTACAGGGAGAAGCAGAAACAGTATGAATGCAGCTTCCAGATTCCCAGCTCCAGTGCAGCTTCTTGTTGCTCAGGCACAAACCTAGACCCACCCTTTGGTTTCACCAGCTAGATCCAGTGGTTTTGTGGGATGGGTCTGGCTGATAGGCAGTATGTTGCTGACATACGAACTATACCATCAAAAGCAACCTTTTGCTAATTATTGCTGTGTATACACCAAGAGGGTTTGTCTGCATAGCTCTTCCAGGAAACTTTTCTATGGAAAATTTTGTTTTGAGCCCTCAGGAGCTATCACAGTTGCTGCACAATCTGTCATCAGTGGAAGTGCGGCTAATGGATCTGCAAAACCACTGTAATAGAAGGATGCCAGTCTCTAGGCATTATTCCCAATTCTTATTATTTTTCCCCAGTATTTAGTGTTCTTTTTAAAAGGCCCACCTCCTAGAGTCAAGTGACAGTGAGTATTTAGATTTTATTTAAAACAATAAAGTTTCTAGTCTACGTGACTGCAGAGGAAATTTTAGGATGTAGCACGGTATATCCCAAAGGCTTAACACCAGAAAATACAAACAAGCAGACAAAAACAAACAATATGCAATTTATTTATTTTTTTTAATCCCTTATTTTTTTTAGCTTGTCTTATGATTTCTAAGTTGGAAGTCGTGAAACTCAAAAGCTTGGCATTAGCAGTACCAGAAATACCCATGATATTTTCTTCTGTGTTATAGACACAGTGGCCTAGCCAACTTATTACAGAGGTGGAGCAAAATCTTGAGGCATAAGGTCCCCTACCAGAGGAATGCACCCTGTCAAGGGATGGACCCAGCATCCCCAAGTAGTGGGACCCAGAGGAATCACCCTTCCTGCCCTCCTACATTTACACCCTTTCAAACAAGTTCAGTGTAGCCCCGAGTAAGCAAGCAGAGTGCTGAAGAGACCAAAAAGACAGGGAACAAAAGGAATGTCTTCATTCCCAGGGTGAATAGTTCTTTGTATTTCTGTAACCCCTCAGTACACACTTGCTCTGACCTCAACCCTCTGTTCATTATATTTTTCTAAACTTTCCATCAGCAGAAGAGGATATGCCCGGAAGACCAAATTTGTGTCAGATGAAGACACTGGGCATTCCCCCCCAGAATCATGCCAGTCATGCTCATCAAAACCACACCAGAATCACAGAAGCAGACCATAGGTAGGATTTGGCTTTTTGTGAGTAATTTCATAACCAAGTATAGAAAAGTCTCAACAGTATATAGAGTAAATATTCTTGAATTATGTAAAGGGATAAATGTAATCCACAGTCGTTTTGCCACAGTGCAACAAAAAGGAATTTCCAACTCCATTATTTAAAATCCAGATTGTAAATGGTATGCCCTGCCTTTCATGTCCCATATTGCATGCTTTGGAAAAACAGTGGTATGCCAAAAAGGAGCTAGTTTTCAAAGAACAAAACCAAAATTGTTGGAACGGGAAATCCACATTATTTGCTGCACATAAATCTCTTTCATTTGGTTACAAATGGTGTAGCCTGTAAGCTGTGAACTTAAAGACACCTTCGTGGTCCAGGAAGTTCAGCGTTATTTTATTTAAATATTGTGCAATGCAGGTGCAGGCTGCAGATGGGAAGTTTGGGTGTGAGAGCATGCCAAGTGCATAACAAAACTCAATTGAAGGAAGCCAATTTTAAGACCTCAGCCTGAATTAGTTGAATTTAGATGGCAGGAATTCCAGGGATGCCCTATTTGAGGAGAGTTTTAGTGTCAGTTTGCCTAAGCACCAAGTATAGTAGGAAAACACATTATTTTCTTGACATATTTTCTTAAATTTAACATTTTGGCATACCATAGGATATCCTCTAATCAAATAAATAGAGCCAGATTCTCTGCTTGTGTTACTCCATGGAAAATCAACAGGAAATTTAGTCTATTATCTGTACTTATTCACAGGATTTTGGGTGTTCAAATTCTGATCTCTCACTATACCGTAAATCAGGAGCAACAGCCATTGCTCTGTGTAAACCAAGAGCAGTATGCAGCCTTTTGACAACAGCAAGATGTTCTAATCAATGTTAAAACCTTAGGCAGGGTCAGGGTTTGTACATGAAATGGATACTGGGACTACTAGATATAAAAGGAAGAGTAACTGATAGCCTATAGACAGCCTCCAGGCCTTCTAACACTACCACATTTTATTTTTAAAATCTCACTTCTATTCATTTTGGCCTCTTATATCTTAAACTGTTAGGAAGGTAATTTGTATTTGCCCAGAAAAAAAAATAGAATAGTTTAAAATTACATCAGAATTAAGCTGATGTTTTTGCTCAAACCACAGAGATAGAATGCTATTAGCTTAATCTTATCCAAAGTGTTTCTTCCACTACCCTTTCATACACTAACCCTTTCCCTCCTGGGATCAGCCAACTATTTTTTAAGGTCAAACCAAATCTTACTTTGGTATGTATCCTACCAAGAGGTTTCTTCTGTCCTTAAATATCTACATCTATATCTAAACAGCAGTTGTTGCCTGTAAAACTGACAGAAATAAGTAAAATTCAGAATATGAAAGAACAAAATAAATGTAAAAAAAACCCACCCAGTCGGAAAAAGTAGAGGTGCATACAGTTTGCAAAGGTTGGATGCTGATTTACTTAAGTTCAATTTAGGTAAAAATTACCAAAGTTCAGAGAAGAGCCTTTTCAGATCTAGGTTCTGAGTTTTGCCTGTTTGTACTAAACAGCAAGACTGACAGGTAGTCCATCTACTAAAGGGTGAGAAGTTGGAATAACACGAATATACAAAATCTGTGGAGTGTATCTTTAAAGCAAATGCTCCTTGCTTGGCTAAATGTCAATGTTCAAGCAATGCCTACCACAAACAGCATTAAAAAATAATTGTCAGGTGTCCAAGAGAAATCTGCCCTTTTTATCAATCAATAGCCTTTTGGTGAACCTGCTGGCTCAGAGTTTCCTTGAACAGGATCTTTAAAGAACAAAAGAAAAACTGATAGACATTTTCCTTTTTGCTAGTATCCCCAAGTTGTACTCAGCATTACTGTTTAGCATTAATTTAAAAAAAGAAATCTACAGAACTGCTTTGCCTTATTAATTTACAGATATGCAACCATGTAGGGCACTGACTGTTTGATTGGCTTGGGTACTCTTCTAGCTTTGTTTAAATAATGTGTTGTTTTAAAAAAAACAAGGTAAAAAACACTTGGCTCGCTTCCCCCATCATATGGTTTCATCTGTAAACTATATATTATTATCTTTATGTACCTGCTTCACTAGTTTGTCATGTGGAATAATTAATGGGATTCATTCTCAAACCCATTTCCCAAGCAATCCCTTTGACTTCACTGGGTTTATTGGAACAGGTAAGAGTTTCTGGGATCAGATTCATTGTTTATGCAGTGCTTTGAATATATGACATCTAACCATTGTGATGTGACGACATGTGTTAAAACTACTCTCCTTGACTGTTTTTATTTCTTCCCTGAGGTCCCAATCCTGCCAAGAATTTAGCAATGAGATTTTTACTTTGTGAGTTATCACTCTGGAAATATTAACACCTTATGAAGTTAAGGTTGTACATTAGTATCTGTAGGATCAGGGCCCAACTTATTTTTTTTAATTAAAGATGAAGTTTCCATTTCTTCAGCCCAGTGACTATGACTCATTTAAAATTCCTTTTGAGGGTTTAAAATGACATTAAGGGAAGCGTCCAGGCCTTTTCCTGGCCCATTGCACAGGGGTGAATTTCATCTAAAAGGTCTCCCTGTGTATACTGATTTTCCACTCTAGAATTTCTGAGTCTCCTAATGATCCATTAATACACAGCAAAAGCTCTAGTCTCAACTTTTCATTTTCTGCACTTGAAGTCATTTGTTACATTTGTGGTCAGAAAGTTCCACCTTCAACTTTTTTTTTTCCATTCAGCTTTTACTTCCCTCATCAGCACTCTTCAGGGTTACTAAGAAAAAATTAAAAGAGACTGTGACCTTTCTATTAATTGCTTCTATAACTAAAAACTGGTTTGATAATAAATTAAATCTTAGTTTCTTAACTGTTCTGGAAATAGATACATTTCTCAGAAAATGCCTGAGTTAGGTTGCCTATATAAATGCAAGCAGTACTTACCTTCTTAAATGTTATAAATATTCCATCTATGCATGAATATGAGAACTTCCAGCTTTATCTATAAGCAAAGCAGGTTCCTGCTGAAAACTTTTAGCTTTCAAGAGTTGTGCCCAGTGGATGATAATCTTTAGAGAAAATGTAGAGTCTTTATAGTCATTTATGCTCAATGGTAAATTTTGTAGGAAATGGAGTTCCAGGTAAGGAAAAGTCCTTGCTTTATTTTTTAATTCTTTCACTGTTATCCCCACAATAAATACATTGTATTGTATTTAACACCCAATAAATTATCTAAATCTCATTTTTTTTAAATTAACATCTCCTTAAAGCTTCATGCTTTCATTTTAGCAGCTTTTACTGTGCATTAACCACCTTAAAAATATGTTAGTGCTATTTTTATTTATCTGTCAAATGCCCCCAGTAAGCAATGTGAGCCCCAATTGTACCTTCCTTGAATTTATGATCCTTAAATATTGTAGGCATGTCAAATTTCTGAAAAGAGAGGTAATTTTGAACTGGGCTCTAATCTTACAACTGAATCAGATTTTCTTTCAAAAGCATCTGGTCATAACAGAAAAATATATAATGGAATAAATCCTATTATAAACTACTGTATGGCTTCCTTGGTTTTTAATAATTAATTTTCACTACATCTAAACTGTCCTACAGAAGGTATTACACAGAAAGTTTCATCTATTAAAAAGTCTAACAGAAATGACTGGAAGTCTGTAAAGTCAAAGTACAGTATATTTCTACTGATTGAGTATATTACTGACATTATTGTACTGTAGTGGTTTTCAACCTTTTTAGATTCAAGGCACTCCTCGGAAAATGCCAGTTCTTAACTTTCATTCATTTTTGCTTATGGAAAAATACTAATAATTTTATATGCAGATGGTGCAGACAGGATGATTTAAGTATAAATTAAAGTCCCTTGAAAAAGTATATATGAGGTACAAGATAAATAAATACAAATAGACTCATTGTGATCCTCAGTTGAATATGACATGTTCATAATATTCTAATGTGAGTTTGGGGGTTGCTATACAAGACTTCTGATGTGACTATCAAAGTTAAGTTTCGTTATTTTGAATGGAATTTCAAAAGTGCTTATTATTGGCCCAACTCTGCTCTGACTTCAGCAGTAGTAGTTAAGCCAAAACTGAGCATTACTGAAAATCAACTGACAAAATTATGTAGTGGGATTGCATACTTTTATACAATATGATGCAGAGGGATTTCTTCCAACAGATGATAAAACCAGGACCAGCTTTGCCATTTATAAAGGAATTTGATGAAGCATAAAGAATGCACTAGTTCTTTCAGTGTAGAGGGTTGATCTGCTAGCAGAAAGATCACCAGTGTAAGTTACACAGCTCCGACAGATTTCTTCTCAGCCTTTCTCAATCACAAAAGCACTGAATACTGCAGCCATGCCCAGGCACACTGGCTCCTGTTCCCAGACCTGACCCTGGCAAATCCCATATGCAAGGGTTCATGAAGGAGTCCTTGGAAGACTATTTTCCACAGGTCCTGTAGCAGACAAATTCTCACAAAGCTAAACTTAGAATTTTGGAAACCCTTCTGCTGCTCCTAACCCCTCAACTACTGTAAAGAGGGTGGAAGAACGAAGCTCTCTCACATGGGCTTCATAACAACCCTGACAACGGTGACTTTGCTGCCTCTAGGGCAAAAGAGGGATAATCTCTCACTTCTGGATAGTTTTCAGTAACTTTTTCATGTTTGGTGACTCTGTTTTATCCCTATTTAAATGTTATTATAGATATAGGAATTCAGTCACATGAAGTTTTCTAACTAAAATTTGCAGAGGTAGATAAATAAATTATACGTACATTAGGCTCTATATGGCATTTACAGGGACAAATGCACCTCATTCCCCTCTCTAGTGATTCTATAGGGCTTCCCCAAACACTATACAATATAAAGGATTTATGAAGCACCCAGGAATGACTGTGTGAAAAGTTCTGCCAGTTTGTCATAGGATATATTGGGGAGGTAGCAGATTTTTTATAACTTCAATCATAGAAATAATAAAGTTCATAAATAGACTTCTTACACTTACTAGGAAGGTATGTTGGAAGTAAATGTGCTGAAACTGTAGCACAGATGGAGTCAAATTTTCAAAATACTCAGTGGATCCATCTACATAAGATGTTTACTTGGCATTGCCTAATTATCTCCACAGTAAATGTCTCAGCATCTACACATGTGGCCCTATTAAGATGCAGAAAACTCATAAACTCCACAGCAGGGTGGTACTTGTAAATACAATATTACCCTGCTGCAGAGTTTTTACATGCAGAACAATACACGTGTAGATACTGACCTGTCTGTCTGAGACATGAGTGTGCTTCAGTTTGGAGGCTGCCTGACAGCTAGCCCCACACTGGAGCACCGTTGTGCCCCAGCCATCTCTTCTGCAGCACATTGAGCTGGGTTGGAGCAGCCCTGGGCTAGCAGGCTGACCCCTCAGGTCTGGGGCTGCTCCAACCAGGCTGAACATGCTGTGATCCTGGGCACATATTCAAACAGTGTGCCTGGGAGCAATACACACCAACGCAAAAAGCACTGGGTTGATTACTTCAAATTAATTGCATGTATAGATACACCCTATGTGACTTAAACATATTTCCCTTTGACTCAAGTCCCTGAGTGCATGTCACTTCCAAAAAATGTCCTATGTCCTATGTATCTTAGTGACGTCTGAAAATTTACCCCATAGTCATATTTTGGTTGTATTTTTAAGGTATCATATAAAATAATGGTAAAGGGGGAAAGTGTGTTTGATTGCTTCCTTAAGATGTAAAATGAAGGTCTCCAGTATTTTCAACAATAAAAGATATGCCTGTTTTTATATTAGAAATTCAGGTGCTCACTATTCTTTCCTACAAAAAACTGTGGAGCGTTTGTTGGATTATGGTTGTGATTATGGCCCCCCATGGGTGCTATGAGTAGGGACCTAATTCACAGGGGCTGCCCCCCAATTTCCCAGGCCAAATGTGGGCCCTGGCAGCTATTTTGTGGGCAGATTATGTGGACCTCCCCACCCTACCCCTGATTGGCCAAGGTGCTCTGGTGGCCCTACCCCTCGCCACTGATTGGCTGTGGGGGCTGCCTGCCATGTGGCCCTGCTCCTTGCTGCTGACTGGCTGTGAGGGCTGTTCATCATGCAGCCCTGACCCTGGTCACTGATTGGTGGAAAGGAACAGAGCCACATGACAGGCAGCCCTCACAGCCAAGCAATGGAGAGGTACATGGCAACAGCCATCTTGTCAACAGCCATTTGAGTGGGCAGCCTTCCCCTCCCCAGCAAGCTGCTGCAGTGCTTGGTAAGGGTTTTTTTTCCCCCCAGCAGATTTCATGGATTCTGTGGATTTCTCAAGCATTGCCCGAATTTCATGGAATCTGCAAAATCCACAAAAATCACAAATTTGTTAGGTCCCTAGCTATGAGATACTCTGATGGGTGCCACAGTGTGAAGACATAAGCAAAGTGTGAGGAAATAAGTTCAGGCTCAGGCTTACCCTGGCCTGGCAAATCCCCTACCCCCATGGCCTGGGTCACCTGCAAGGAGATAAGCACTGTAATATACAAATTGGTTTTTGAAATCGGGTGCCACTTAATTCACAGAAATTAGAGAGGAGTGCCTCGAGTCCAACTGAAAAGGACTTTGATGAATGTTTAACACCCTGGGGCATTTATACAAATCCCTTTTCATGCTGCGACACACCAGCGTTCCAGTGGGTTGGAGCAGACTCGATTAATCGAGTCTGCTCCACACAAAAGTTGACACACACTGTGTTGCAATGTGTGAAGTTGTATAAGTGGTGAAATGTGTGTCATAATGCAGACAATAGCAGTGGTGTGGTTTTGAACTAAAACAATTTTGAGGTGTTTTAGTTCAAAAGCGTACTGCTACTTATACTGGGCACTTTTAAAAGCCCCCAGCGCTGTGGCACAAATATGTGTACAAATGCCCCTGGTGAGGGCTTATTTTTGTTAACAGTTTAACTCAAATTCCTGACACATGATTCAAAGTAAAGATCTCCAGTGAAAGTTTTCATGGTCCTTTCAACAAGAGGGTGAGAAAGATCCTACTTCAGTTCTCAGGTCTGCCCAGCTTAGAGGGGGGGAAAAAAATAAAAAACAAAAAAAAAGAATTTTTTTAAGAAAGCCTTTGTGATACAATAGAAAGTAGACTAAAGAGAACAAATATTCTTTTTATCTTTTTGTCCTTTGTTGTCATTCCTAAATTTAAAAATGTATCAATAAAGACAGCAGGCCTGGTGACCTTGGGCAATGGTTCTGCAAGGTGCCCCATGTGAGCACATAGCACTTGATTAGGTTATTAGTACGTTTGTATTATTTTGCATGCTCTTTGAGATTTGCTTGTTTGTGCTTTTTCTCTTTTGCTGTTTTTGGCTTTGATGGTAGTTTGTTCATTTAATCATTTCATGGTGTCATAATTTTGGAAATACTTTATAAAAAGTTCTCTTATCACACCTCCTTATTAGTTAGATCCATTCTCTTACCACTGTTCAAAGTCTAAAAATAAATTTAGAACACATAGATGTACATTGCAGCCAGTGGATTACTGAACAGAGGCAAAGAGACAATATTCAAAGAGATTTGGATGCAGTTCTTGACTTAGCCACAGACTGTGGCTTGAACAAATGCTCTCCAGAAAATTTCAAAAGCAGCTCAGTACCTTTAGTAGTTAAGTCACATTTTCAAAGGTGACTTAGGCACTTAAAAATCCTTTTTGGAATATTAGATTTTATCCTATTGAAGCATTTTCACAATGCATCTCTACTGCTGTCTTAGTTCTTTGTGGTTTAAATCAGGGGTGTTCAACCACCAGCCCTTGCACCTAATGCAGCCCAAGGAGCCTATGGGGTTCCCCAAGGTATGGGAAATTTGGCAGTGGGGGAGGAGTGACAGCACTGCCACCTCACTGCCAATATCCCAAGCCCGACAGGGTGGGGCAGAGCCAGGCCACAACCTCCCCTTGCATGGCCAGACGAGGGTATGGCCACATCCCCTTCCCTGTGCGCAGCTTGGTTGGGGCTGGGCTTTACCCCCTCCCCCTGCACAGCCAGTATGAGGCTGGCCCATGCCCCCTTCTGCCCCGGTCTCCTTTGCAGGGCCAGGCCACATCCCCTCCCCTCCACATAGCCAGGTTGGGGCCGGGGAGCCAGGTTATGGCTGGGCCAAATCTTCTTCCCCTGCACAGCTGGATCAGGGCCGGAATGCCTGTTGCTTTCCTCTGTATGGATGGGGCCCTGCTGCACCTGCCCCAGTTGTCCGATTGGATCCACCAGAATCTGGCCTGTGGAAGGATCAGGCACTGCTCATCCAGTCTTCTGGATGAAAAGATTGAGCACTACTGATTTAAATGATAATACTTCCCTATCTCATAGGACAAAATCCCTTACTGCATGCAAGACTTTCAGTGACTGTAATGCAAGATCTAACAAGTGTACATTTTTCCCACCCAACATATATAAAAGCCTGGTGCTGTGATGTTTGTTTAAACTGGAATCAATTGAAGTCTTGTCTGTATAGTAACAGCAGGATCAGGATCACAGTGCCTAAACCACTAAAACTCTTGTCACTTTGACTAAATAAGACAAACTTTAAACAGGGCATAGGAACAACACAAAGTCATTTTGGATGGGCAGCAAATAACATGTTATTAAAATTTTAAGGGGAAAAAAGGTAGGCAGAATATAATTATCTCAAGTGGAATATGGTTAAGACACTGTAGCTGATATCCAAAGCCATGATTGGATATTTAACTACTGAATTTCCAGTACCACTTTCCATGTACGAGGTAGTTCATTGGATGTCTTTTCTTCAAATTCAAACCCAATCTTAGACTATGTTTTGAGTGCTGGCAATCAAATAGAATAGAATGACATACACCTTCAAGAACAGAAGTTCTCTCTGATCTCTACTGTGTTCTAGCTATATATGTATCCTAACAGCTTTATTTGTATTTCTTCAAATATCACTTACATTGATATCGGGGGGAAGGAGTTTAATTCATTTTGGGGTAGTTTTAGCCATGGAAACTCAAAATTCCTCCCCTATTACATACTTGTGATCCATGTGTGCACCTCTGTACTTGAAATGTGGGATAGAGACACAGTTTGACTGATCTCACTGAACAGATCATATACCAGAGTCCAGTAACTATAATTAAGTTAATGAGTTTACTCCTGATTTATATCAGTGAAAAATGAGATCAAAAGCAGGCACACTATTTGCACACTAAAATAAAAGTGTTATGCAAATAAAAGAAAGAAAATAAAGGGGAAAACGACGCAGTGCTGATAGAGCATGTAAGCACAGAGGTGGCTGTCACTGAAACTATATGCATACGCACACATGTACCTTCTTGAATCTTCTTTCAGTCACCAGGAAAAGGGTTTTAAAAATGCTTATTGATTCTGAATGCCCAATCCGAAGGAGCTTGAAGGGAAATTATTTCTAAAATGTTCTGAAAAATTCATCTTAAAAAATTTGAAATGCTCCTTTAAAATATCTCAGCTTTAACATAAAAAAATTGAGAAACTGTAAATCTCTAATCACTTTTGAAAATTTAGATCCATGACTAATTTTATTATGCTAAAAAACAAAAAGAAACAATTTTCTGAATTATATCTTAAACTTTAGATTGAGACTATTTGATTGCCTACTACCTTTAATTTTGGCATATAAAACACTGAAATGTCTGGGTGAAGCATATGTACAAACTAATTTGCTTTGTATTGAAAAAAAAATATTAAAATGATTTGAAGAGCTCCAAATGTGAGACATTTTAAAATCACTGAATATTTATCAGTGAATTTGCAAAATCCTAAATAAATATCCTTTCAGACAGTATACGGAATTACAAACTGAGACCCTGAAATTTTCTGATCTTTGTGCCCCTTTAAGTCAGTCTATAATAACCCCACAGTATGAGATTGAATTCTAATTGCAAAAATGCTTCTTGTGATACAGATGAATACAAAGAAAATGAAGGTATTTTAACCAACCATATCTCTTCAGAATAGTTCCTAACCCAGAAAAACTAGTGTGACCTTACTGTTTGCTGAATCTGTAAATAAGTAATTATTTAGCTTACTTATTAAAGCAACACCACACCCTGACTAAGATGAAAAACCAGACCTACAAGATAATCCTCATCTCGTGTTTCTGCTGGCTGTAGTGTCTCTAGGTATTTGCTCATATTCTAATACTGAATTATATGTATGTTCTGTGCTGGAGCTGGAAATGTGAGGGTCAGATGGAAAAACCAGCAAGTATATTATTTTCTAATTTCTGATTTTAAAAGATAGACTTCCAGATATAAAGCTGTATATTCCTCCCAGCAGAGCTTTTATTGTTGATTATTTATTTAATCATATTACTTCAATTAATTCAATTTTCATTAAGCTGTATTTGTGCATGTGTACAAAAGACTTCAAATGAGGAAATTGAATTTTATATGAGATTGATACTACCAGTAAAATTAGCTTTTGTATGCTTTGCAAGAGTCAAATAAAAGGAGTGCTTTTAAAAATGGTTGGGAAATGTGAAACTTGAACCAAAATTCTAGAAATTAGAGGCTTTGGTCTCTTATAAGAAAAATATTAAAAACAATATGAAGCTGTAAATATTTCCCCTAAAGTGGTTTCACTTTCACATTTTTTAATATTCAATAAGGAACTTTACCAGGTGAAAGAAAAGGTATTAAAAACATAGAATAGGGTTACTATTATTATTACAGAAAGAACTGAGAGAAGAATGGTCCAGTGCTTAGGGTACAAACTTAAGATGCAGAAGACCTTCATTCAGTTCCCTGCTCTCCTAGAAACTACCTGTGTTACCTTGGGGGAAAAAAACCCCAAACAAACCACTCAGGCCTAGAGCTTTAGGCTTGGTGACACCTAGCCAGACATCACCAGACCGTACTTGGGCAACTGGCTCCAGAAGTGGAATTTATAAACCCAAGTGAGGCATTTAATTTTCCATATAATTAATGGGGAGAGTTAAGGCTTTTCTGTACCACAGAAGCTCTTGGAAGCACAGAGCCAGAAATGAAAGTCCAGAAATTAGATGTGTTGATTCTCAGACTCTAGCAAGCAGTGGAAATGGGCATGGAGCAGCCTAACTGGCAAGCTTCCCACTGTGGAGCATGTCAGAAGATTCAGGTGGACAGTACCTGGGTCCTCTCTGTTCAATGTGCTGGCTATTCTTAGGTGCCTAAGGCCTTGTCAATACCAGCCCCTCTTCTTTCAGATTAGCGTGGTATTGACAAGCCCTTAGGCACCTAGGAACAGCCAGCATATTGAACAGATAGGATACCTAAACCAGCCAACAGGAAATGCCAGCGAGAGAAGACAGTCAGAAAACCGATCTTTCCTGGACTTAGGCACCAACCTATAGCCCTGAGTTACATGCCCATGTGAAAATGGTATCCACAGTTCAAAACCGACTCCCTGCACCTAAGCTCCTTAAGTCATTCCTTTGAGCACAGCTAAATGACTACTGCTGCTAGTCTCCCACTTTCTACACAAATGCTTTCAACTTTAGTCTATTAAATAAAAGGTAGAAGGTAGTACTTTAAAAAGTGAACCAATTCTAAATTTGCAAAGGGAAAATTTAGCACATAAGTCCAGGAAAAATGTTGGGGGTGTGAAACCCAGACACACGTGCACATCTAACTCAAGGCTGCAAACAGACACCTAAGTCTAGAAAAGTGACTACATTTCAGATACACCCCTACTTGCTATTGGCTATTGGCTAGCTTAGGTATGCAAACCCCAGCTCAGCACAGTGAATTGGCTACTGTAAATCTCAGTCACAGACATCTAACTTTCCACACACTATGCATCTAAATCAGATCCGTGAATTCCATTCTGGTTGCCAAAAATTAGGTGTGGTGAAACTGAACATCACCACACCTTGGTCATTTGTGAATCTGGGCCAAGTACATTAAAGATTGTAAGGCACTTGGGGCCAGATCTAGAATGGTACCATAGGTATTGTGGTCTTTGACTTGTTTATGTATCTAGGATCCCTATTCAGTCAGTGCAGAGACTTAGGTACCACTAAAGAGTGATCCACAGTTAGGCAACTGTGCACACTATACAGAGAATATGGAGAGGTACATACTTCCAAAGAACAATCCAGACAGCCTGGAAACACCTAAAGCTAGCCAATAAAAAACAATAAAGGGGTGTGTCTGAACTCCCGCCCTTCTCCACAGATTTGGCTCCTAGCTCAGGGAGCACATTAGGCATCTCTGTTCACTTAGGATCCAGAATGTCTAGTCCCTCCTCCAAGAGTCGCTGCCAAACTACAGGGAGGAGGGATGCCTGACTTTTACATAATAGCCTAGAGGTTAGAGTACTCACCCAGGAAGTAGGAGACCAGTGCTATAGGTCCTCCTCAGCCTGAGGGTATTCACATCTCCTACCTCCCCCATGCCCTAACTACTAAACTACAGAACAGTCTTGGGGTATGGGGAGGGCAGCAATGTTCATCCCTCTTGTTGAAGAAGCTGGACCCCTGGGCAGTAAGAATCCTGGAGCCGGAGAGAGCACAAGAGCAAGCAAAACAAACCTGGCTAATTTAGTGGCTGGAGTGCTCAGCTGATGGGGAGACTTGGGCTCCAGTCCCTGCTCCAAGGGAGTTGTTGGTTTTTTTTAAATCAATGACAGTCTGTTGTAAAATATATAAACAGCCACAGAGGCAAGGACCAAAACCCAGGACTTCCCCGTCTTAGAAGAATGTCCTCCTCACTGGGCATGTCTACACATGCTTTTAAGGTGGCTAAAATTTACTGCACATTAAACGGGAGTAAGCCAGCATCTATACATGCACGTGACCTGGGACTAGATTTAGTCTCAGGTCAGAGTGCCCCGGTGCCCACCGGAGGAGCTCCAGCCACAGGCGCTTTACTATGCAACAGATTATATTGCTGCACAATAAAATGTCACCATCTACATGTGTACAGCAATTAGGGTCTAGTTGACTCATTTACAAGAGGTATCTGGTAGTACAGTAAATTACTGTGCTTAAATGAACATGTAGATGGTGATACCAGGATTAGTTTATTCCAGTTCAAATTAAGCCATCATATATTCAGTCACATTAGTTATATGTGTAGATGCCCCCCTTGTAACCTGAACCCAGATTACTCTACAACTTGATGATTAGAGCAATACACTGAGAGGCAGGAAAATTGGGTTTGCATCTCCCAGATTGAGTAGGGTTCACAACCCAGGTCTCACACTTCCTGTATGACTGGTCTATTGAGCAAGAGGTGTGGAAGCACCCCCAATACTTTTGAGCAAGCTCAGAGTTACTAGCATGCATTAGACAGCCTTGAAGCATGGCTCACAGATCAGGGCCCTCACCCAAGTACTTAAGTTTCTCGGCATCATTCTGGATCTGAAAAGAGCTCATGCAGGAGCAAGGGGTCTACGTGCTCAAAGTATATGTTCAGACTAGATCACTTCTAAGGAAGTGTAGATGTCAGACCACTGATTCAAACATGAAGCTTTGACCTAACTAGCACAACTGTTTAGCCTAGCCTGCCACCCTACTACCTGTCACCCAGGCTGGTCAAGGCTGGTCTAAGGCTCCTGGAGGGCATAGCCTTCTGCCCCAGAGTTGCCAACTAACCCTCCACTTCCCCACTATGAACTCCTGAGTCAGTGTGCAAGCACACTGACTCCACTCTGTTTGTTGTACTAGCTTGTCAGCCCAGCTTGCTCTCTGCCTCCACTCTCTGCCTGACTTCCCAGTTTCCTGACTCAGCTTGTTCCAAGACCCACTCTTGGACCAACTTTCTGGCTTCTTGACCTAGCTTGTTCCTGGACTCCTCACCCCTCCTGACACTGGTCAGCATATTGATCCCCAGGTGGCCCCAGACCTGGCCATCCACAACCCAGCATGCCAGCAGAAGCCTAGCTGTAGGATTCTAAGGAGCCCACAGTTCAAATGGGAGGCATTAAATAGGTTTTGTAGCTGCTGGGCATGTTTTGTCTGGGGCACTTTATGGAGTCTCTAGTACTTCTTCCTTTTCAAGGTCAGACCTCTGCCTGGGGTAGGTATGGTATGGGTTACATTGTTTGGTTTAGAGAGGACTTAATATGGACTTGGGAAATCAAAGGAACGTTGAAATTATGAGTTGATATCATTTATAGATCCTTTACAAAACTAAATGTATCATTCTTAACTAAAACACATCTCTAAGATTTTTTTTTTAAACTAATAGTGTTCTTAGTTAAAATACATATCTTACAGTAAACACTGATGATTCTATTTGTAATTAAGTAGTATAGAGAAGATAAAGATTGCTAGGAATACCTATTGGGGAAAACAGACGGTTCTGACTAATGCATATAACACTACCTGAGAATGAGAGAAATGGTTTATCCAATGGCCATTGTGCTACATTTTTATTATTATCTGAGTTAAGATGATTGTCAATATTTATTTTTATTTACAGTGTTTTGGACAAATATAATTCTTTGCAAGGAGAGGCTTTCAAGGCCAGGCCTGTTTAAAATTAGATACAGTATGACTTACCTTTCTGTGTAAATCTGCTCTTACTATACTTTTGTGGGTCAGAATACTTTGCATATCTGCTTTCAGATGTCACAGACTGTACTGAAAATTAGTTACTGCAACATAAAAAGATTTGTAAAAACATGGTGGTTTGAATGTGCCAAGTAGTTATACCAGCCAAAATGCACATAGAATCTGCAGGCTTGTTTCAAACAGATACAGAAACTAATCTGTATTATGTAAAGTTGAGAATGCATGCTTATGAAGAGAAATTGATTCTATACTTTTTACTCAGGTCTTTATATATCTCAAAAATGCATTCTTTTAAAATTAAATATTCAATCACATTACAATGAAATCAAACAAAAATGTAGGTCTCTCAATATCTGCATATTTTCCAATTGTATTAACATACTTTCATACAATATGATTTGAAGACATGAAAAATATTATCAGCCCAAATTGTATATATTTAAATGTTGTTTTTGAAAACTGAAAAACCCTATTATTGTTGGTTTTTTACTACTAGGCATTATGAGTCACTTTCATCACTGTGGGCATTCTACTGAAGTCAGAGTTATTGCAAACGTGAACCTAACTGTCCCTCTTAAATGATATACAGAGACAAACACCCCAAATACTAAAGAAAAAACCCAAATTATTGTGAAATATGTGCAAAAGTAACTTGTAACAAACTAATGAATAAAAATAACTCTTAATCCATATGTGGGGGTAAAACAGGGGGCGCTTCCTCGGGACCAGTCTACAAAAAGCCCACACACCTGTTTCTGGTTCAACCATCCACCGTCTCACCTGCCATGCCTTAATGATATCTAATTAAGTTGTTAATTAGGCAGGAGACTGCCCATTTCTTGCCCTAGTGCCAGGGGGTGCTATCTGCAGCTCTGTTGCTCCCCTACATTGCAGCCCAACCCTCACAGATGGCATCCACAGGTGTTAACCTTACCAGCCCCACTCTGGGCTCCAGAATTCTTCAGTCCAGACCCCCGCAAGATCCCTCCACTCAGGTGGCCTTCTCCACTCTCATTCTGGGCTGCCTAGCTCCCTGAGCTGTTTCCCCTCTCAGATGTGGTCCCTCCAGGACCTTTGGCCACACAGGCCCTTGCCTCACATCCAAGGTCAGTTGGAAACCCCAGGCCCTCAGCTCTGGGTGTCCCTCATAGTGGGTTCCTGGCCCTTTTCACCATTCTGGTCCTGGCCCCAGCATTGATCAGCTAAGGGTACTCTAAGTCAGGCCTCTGAGCCTCTATCCCCACTCTCTCATGGGTCCACCTTCTGGCCTCTACTAGGGGTAACCCACCTGGTTGTGGGAGCTGGGATTATTAAGGCACCCACCCCAATCTACCTTTCACCAGGGTGATAACTGGCCTGGCATTTCCTGGGGGCTCTCGCACCACTGAGAGCCCTGCCAGGCCACCCACTCCCAGCAGGGTACAGTTGTTTTAGGTCATGCCCAGGACCAGGAATCTCTAAACCATCCCCTACAGCTCCTGCCTTTACCTCCAGGTTGTTGCAGCCAGCCAATGTTACTGCCCAGCCTGCCAGCAACAAACTGCTCTGTTTATATAGGTGGCCAAAGATCTAAAATGACCACCACAATCAAGCACCTGCTGGATGCTTGCCTCAGTCCTTAAAGTGACAGGCACCAACAGTGCCCTGCCACAAAGGGGAATATGATTCCAAAATATTCTTTAAAATGTTCCACAGAATAAGAAACCTAAATCCTTCTCCAGTTCCCCTTCCTCTAAACATGATGCCCTTCTGTATGCCAAAAACTTAAAAAGATACTAAAATGCCTTGTCAAGAATCTTACTTATTGTACCTCAAGTCAACAAAAATAACTAGTGTTTAGCAATTGCAAGCACCATAGCCCCAAACTATCAATAGCTAGATATGTCTACCTGCTAGAAGGAATTCAGCATTGCATGTGTTGAACTGCTTGACTGAGCAAAGTCAAAGCAGCTTTTTAATGATGGAGGAGATCCTTAGTAGGTAGCCCCACTGAAGTAAATGGAGCTGTGTCAATTTACACTTGTTGTAGATATGGTTTTATGTCGATACAGGGTATGGCACAGAAAAGCAATAGGCCCTAACGATCTGGAAATGGTTCTTGAAAGAAGGATTTGTGAGGGTAGCAGAAATAATGAGACTTCTCTGAAGACACTGCATATGACATCAGTGGCTGCATAGCATCATTGATATAGGACATCCATGGCTTACTTTGGGTAGTAGGGCAAAGAAGGACACAGTATTTATTCAGTAGGAGTGATCAGCTACCTAACAAAAGGCTTCAGAAGACTGATTTACACAATAATCTAGACCAGTGATCAGCTGTGTTTTTGGCTGGAGTATCAAAAACACCTCAATCTCAACCCATGCCTGGACTTGGCATGCCAGGAGCAGACAGCAGGGGAGGCATGAAGGGCCCAATCCTCATTTCTGGTGGCAGGTGCTCCAGGCAGAAAGTAGGGGAGGGGCCAGGGTTGTGCTGCCCCATCCCCTTCCCTACTGCATCCCCCAAGATGTGCATGCAGTCACCACTGGCCATGGAGCCAGGAGGGGCTCTGGACCCTGGTGCAGCTGTTTGCAGCCTCCCAGGTATCTGCCACAGCGGGCCCAGGCTCTGATCAGCTGTTGCCTGCCATGGAGCCTGAGCTGCTTGCAGCAGGACTTGCAGCCTCCTGGCTGCCTGCTGCTCAGTGGCCAGGGGAAGCTGCCCAGAGCCCAGATAGCTGTACACATGCCAGAGATTGTTGACCGCTGTTCTAAAGCAACAGAACTGAAAGGAGTGCTTCTCCTTCTGAATTTTAATCCAAGTTATTTTCAATCACCTTCTACTGAGGATGAATGCTGGAGCAAATATCAAGATCTGTGGACAATAGAAGTCTATTGCCCAACTCTGCCAGTGACTTTATATATTTCTGTATGTAAACTACATCATCTTTTTTTTATGCTTCATTTTACCCCCTGGACAGAAACTTCAGTCCAATGCACATCAGAGACACAGTGAGTATGTCTACACAAGATGCTTACTGCACATTAGCCTAATAGTACTGCACGGTAGCGTGGCAGGTGCCATAAGTGTCACAAAATAATTGTGTACCGTAACACTAGTTACTGCACATTTAGTTAGTACTTCATTAAGCAGATACTAAATTAAATGTGCAGTAACTAAGGTACTTTAATGAACATATAGATGCACTCACTAGTTCCTCTGGATTCAAATAGTAAAGTTCAAGCCCAAATAGCAGAAATAACAGATAAATCACTGCAAGATAGCTCACAAAGAACATACAGATATCCAGCCTCTGATTTCAGTTATGTCAGTATAGATTAGTTACTCTGGATCTACACCAATGTAAATGAGATCAGAATCTGGCCCCAAAAGCCTATAGTAGTTATATTTATATCTCTATTTGTTATTGTGTTTGCTGAGTCTCTTTAGCATATGGAAATCTTAGTTCTTCCTAGAATATGATAATAATAATAATCCTTCTAGACCTCAAGTAATAAAATTCAAGGCCAGCCACTATCAGTATCTATTACCATTGGCAGAAACATATTGGCAGTCAAAAAAGTCTGTATGCACAAAGACGTTCTAAGCTCTAACTTAAACTTTGCCATATGACTGCTGTTGCTGTTAGTTAAGGGTTTTTTTTCTTACACTAATTAAAAACTGGGCAAGCAACCATGCAGCAGGAGAGTGAGGACTTGGGCGTTCAAAGAGCAGTCAATCACTACCACACTGTCTAAATGCTGTACGTGAAATCACAAGAGCCCTATGTTTATAGTGTTTGAAATCGATCTCCTGCCCAAACTCCGCTGATGGTTTCCTCCCTCATGCACCTGCACCACAGGCACAGAATCCTGACTTACTACCTTGCTATTTCTTACCATCCCCCTTCTCTAAGTAAATAATAATTATGCAAACACTTATATCGCTTGAATTAAACAGGATCATTCACACGCACAAAGTTACTCACATGTCTCAGTTTTTGCAGGATCTGGTTTTCTAGTATTATTATTATATTAATTATTAACTCTATTTAAGGTTTTCTTATGTTTAATTTTGAGGTGTTTTACAGCAGTCTGCACAAGAGGTTTTCAGGCTAAAAGTAGCAAGTTGATTCCACCCCCAAGCACTCAGCCCTGAGAGGTTAGTGCAAAAAGACTGGACAGAATCATGTTATTTACATGGGGGTATGTCTAAACTGCAGTCACTGTTGTGCCTGCAGTGCAGAACTAACTAACTTAGTGACCAGTGTTTGTCAAGCTGTGTCAGTGCGGGGACCTCAGTGCAGGCTAACCAGCCCAGTATCTACCCATCCTCATAGGCAGCTGAGTTCCATGCATCCCAGTACTTGAGCTAGCTCCCTTAAAACTAACATGGCCTGTTAAATAGTTCAACAAGGAGACTGCATTCTCTGGTACTTCTGTATATTAAGTGCCTTACAGCCCACCAGTCAGATCCGGCCCCCAACAGATTTTGTCCAGCACATACCTGGTCCCTCAGCCACACCCAGACCAGCTTGGACCTTGGTGCACGTGGCCAGTCCCACCACCCACTGGTGTGCATAGGGCCTGGGGCAGTGTGGCAGCAAGATTTGTTTCCTGGCAGCCCCAGCAGGAGCAGCTCCTTCCAGCTGCTGCTGCTACTGACAGTCTTCACCACCACCACCAGTGGACCTGGTCCTGCTGCCCAGGCTCACAAGCCCTTCTGCCCACCCACACCCACACGGCACTGGACAGAGCAAGCGGCTGGGTGGTGTCTCCATGGAGACCAGTCCAGGATCCTCATGAGCAAGGTAACTTAGTTGTTCAAATGGGATGGGGCCACAGGCAGGCAGGGAGCCACACCTGGAAGGAAGCCAGGCAGGGCCAGGAGCATGAGGTGGAGGCAGCATGTGGCCATGCTGGGAGTGGATTGTGGTTCTGCTCTGGGCCCTGGCTGCATGCTGCCACCACTCTGCAATTCCAGGCCCAGCCCCACCCATCCATCCTGCTCCCAAATGCCACTCCCCACCCACCCACAACTGCATCCCATCTGCCAGGGCAGCACACCCTGCCTGTGGGGATCCCAGGCCAGTCTCCATGGAAACCCTGCCCACCCCAGTAATCTAGCACTTAAATAGTTTTGGTGACCTGTTGAGGGTTGGGTCATCACACTCCTGCCCCAGCCCCAGCCCCTTCCCCACATGCAACAGCTCACTAAAACTTCCTAAGTGGCCCTCCAGCCCAAATAATTGCCCACCCCTCCCTTGCACATCATCCCACAAAGTTGCTTAACAAGCTTCCTGTATGGCACCTTCCCATTTTCTTTACTGCAGGGACTCCCTGGAACAGCCTGCTCATTCCCTCATGTCAAGGCCTGTGTGTGCCCTCCAGCATCCCCATGTCTGGGGCTTTGTGTGTCCCCCATTCCCCTTTCTGCTAAGTCAGGGTCCATTCACTTTTTTGCCACATCAGGGTACTCAGTTTTCCCCTTCCCCTATCCCAAAGATGGTGTGCCACGAATCACTGTCAGGGGCTCTGTGCTTTCTCCTCCATCAAACCTTCCATGCTTCCAGGGGGTCAGTGTGTTTACCCACCCTGTACCATTATTATTTCTTTTTATTTCTGTCTGGGGGAGAAATGATTCATGGCATCAACATTTTAAACTCCATGGGAGGGAACTGACAAGGCAGAGGTGGGGGTAGTGTTATGCTAACAGATGTTAATATGTGTCATGAGCCAGTTCTTTGATCTAGAGAGAATTACAGACCTGACTGAAGGGCCTGGGTCTGCTAACCAGATGCCAAGGGTTTTGTGCATCATTCCTCATTTCCTCCTGATTTTCCAGTGCTCACCAAAATCAATGGTACTTAGCCCACGGATGCCTAGAATATTCCCTGAAAGTTGGAAATTGCTTGGACATGGTATCCTGTTATAGACAGAGTGTCATAATAGTGTTGAACCTTCCTTTCCTAGGCCAAAAATTACTCTCAGTCTTTTGTCTTGCATCAGTGTAAATCCAGATTAGCTTTATGGCAGCCAAATTATAAACCAGGGATGAATGGTGTGGAGCCAATCTATGGGATGAATGAGTGGTGCAGAGTCAGGCCGCAGGCCTGATCTAGCATGCAGGATCAGTCTCTGGACCAAATCCAATGCTTGGAGCCATCTCATCCAGCCCACAGGTCAAGGAATGTAGCAGTGGGAGACAGATAGCATTGTTAATTATCGTGGCTTTCATAGGGCCAGATAAACTGAACACCACTGATGTCATAGATAAAAAATATTACAATCAGGTAATAATACGCACAACTCCCATTGCCTAATGAGGGAGCCACAACAAGCTCTACCACATATTTGTTCAATTGACATTGAACAAATGTCACTTTGAACCTGAGACAGTTCTGTCCTTGATTTCATAGATTTAAGCTATCAAGGCAAATGATTGTAGCTCCACTTGAGTCAAAAAAAGATGGAACAGAGAATCACCTTACGCTTCAACACATGCAGATGGAACCTTTGCAGCAGCTCCTTTTGTACCACACTATGCCACTCTGGGTCCTCTGACACAGTTATTGTATGTTTGTGTTTATATATATTATAGACTGATAACATACCCTTTCTTGTTTAAAGAGCTGCATATTTCAACAACACCATGCAATGGCATGATTCAATATAGTCACTCAGCAAGAGATTCTACAATTCATTGTTGTACCACATAGTATTCTTAAGGACTTCAGACTTGGGCCCTAGTTTAATTTTTACAGCCATCGCATCTAGACAATGGGATAAGCTGAGCCAAAGGATACATTAAACCCTTGAAGTATGAAAGCATGGATGAAACACCACTGCAAACAACGGAAGCAGTAAAATGCTTGAATGTTTTCCCCTTTAAGTCTTTGTTTTATTTTCATGCTGTAATTGTAAAAAAATAAATCAGAGAGAGAAGAATACAAAGTGTTCAAGAACAGGTACATACAATTAGGTTCCTATATACTTAAAGTCACCTAAATATGTGCCCTAATTTTCAGCAGTGTTAAGTGCCAGTCCAAATAACTTCCTCTATAAATCCCTGAACTTGCAATGCGAATTATACTTCCACTCCTCAAAGAAAGCACCACTGGCTTTCAGCTGCTCTTACTCTGTCACTGCAAAATCAGGTCTACTAAGGTAGAATTTACCCCCTGCTAATCACTTACCTGGTGTCACTTTAGGTAACTCCGGTAATTACACGTAACTCAGGCCAATAAATGATTTATCAGATCATACTGAACATGAAATAAGTTCATAGCCCCACAGATCTGGAGCCCTAGCCTAAAATATGAAGTTAAAACATTAGGCCAATATTTTTTAAACCAAGTTCTTAAAGTGAAGCCACTAACTCACTCCTTAGGCATCTAATGAAATCTGTCCATTTATAAAGCACTGTGCACCCAGCACATTTTCAGAGAACCAACAGTTGCATGGCTAGGGAATCATGTCCTAGGGAAAAGCAAATGAGCTCTAGATGAAGGACAAATATGGCTTTAGCACTGTTGCTGCACCTGCATAAATAAATGTCCTGCTCATTTATGTATTGTGAACAGCCTTGTGACTTTTCACTTGTATCTCACACCTTACAGCAGTGCTTTTCAAACTGGTCCAGGGAACTGTGGGGTTCCATGATCCTTCACCTGGAGCTCTCAAGAGATGGGGAATAGTGGTGGAGGCAGCCGGGGGGCAGTGAGCTGCCAATGCGATGCCAGGTCGCTTGGCTCTGCATCAGTCTTTAGGATAGGGGTAGGGGTTCTGCACCAGAATTGATATGAAAAAGGTTCAACATCCTGAAGTTTGAAAACCACTGCTTTACAGCAGAGTCAGATCATTAACTTTTGCCAGCAAGGGCAATACCTTCCCCTATAGTCTGACTGCTACTGAGTCCAGCAGCAACATGCAGGAAGGATAGGGTGGCAATCGCAGAGTACAGTCTGGTAGTCCTCTATTGATATGAAACCAGAACTTTATGACATAAAGGCACCGGGCTTTGTATCAATAGAGAACAGAGTAGAAGAAAACCGAAATGCCCTCTATGACAGCCACCCTAAGGAAGAACCAAACCCTTTATTCAAGCTGGGGAGCACTAGAGGCCAACAATTGTTCCCCTTAAGTTCCTGGGACTACCTGCAGGCTCAGGGATTCAGAACGAAATACAAAAGCCAAAAACCACAGCAGTCTTGGGGGTCATGGATGCAACTACAATGGGGCCACGGTGAGCACCGACAACTGTCTACATCCAGAGATCCAGCAGAGGGGCCGAGAGCACAAGATGGACCTTGCTACGGCCTGAGGGAAGTTAGATTTTCTCGTGGGCCGCCGGCACAAGGCCGGTCTGCAGCCTGGGTCCCTGCTGGGCCGGGGGCCCCTGGGCCAGGCCTGCACTGCTGTGTCCCAGTCCAGATCTGCGCTCGGTGCCACACTGGGCCGCGCTCTCTGCTCCCCGCGGGGAGGGCCCCCAGGCTGGCTCCTCTCCCCTGCTGCCTCGGCCCCGCGCAGGACAGTGCCAGGGGCTCTGCCGGCCGCACAGAGCTGCCCTGACCCCAGCAGCTGCCGCGTTTCCAAGCTGGGGCGGCTCCGCCTCCTCCTCCGTCTGCCTCTGGCGGCAGCAGCCGGGCTAGGAGGGGCAGCGCCGCGGGGCCCCGGCCCAGCCCAGCCCTGCCTGCTGCCGCCACCGCCCGTGTTTGCGAGGCCGCCACCGCCGCCGCGCCGCCCTTCCTGTCCCCGGGCGCGGGGTTCGGGGCCGGGCGGGCAGGTTGGCGGCGCACGCCTCAGCCTGACGCGCCGGGCAGGCAGTACACCGAGACCCGCCCTGCCCTGGTGCTGGGTAATGAGTGTGTGTGCGGCTGCCTGCCCCGGGGGCCGGGCCGGGCCGGGCGGGGCGGGGCGGGGCGGGGAGGGATGTGCCTGGCTCCGTACGTGTGAGCGCCGCCAACACTACCGCAGCCTCCACCCAGCGGGCGGGGGGCACCGCCCCGCCCCGCCCTGCGCTCACCCGCCGGCCAAGGCGGCCTGGCAGCAAGCGGCGCCGGCGTCATGTGACAGCGCAGCCGGGTGCCAGGAGCCGGGGAGCAGCGAGCGCCGAGCCGCGCAACGCCCGCCGCCGCCTGCAGCCGCCGCCGACGGTGAGTGCGGCCGGGCCCGGCCGGGACGGCCAAACTTTGCCGGCGCTGCAAGGCGCCTGAGGCGGGCAGGGACGGGATCTCCGTGCCTGGAGGGGTGCAGGCGGTGCTTCCCCACAGACCCCCGGCAGCTCCGGCCCGGCGCCTCGCTCCATTGTTCCCCCGGCAGCGAGTGCCCGCTTGCCCCGCGCTGGCCTGGGCTCTGCCGGGAGCCGGGGGAGCCGCAGAGGTGGAAAGCACCAGCTGGCGGCGGCCCCGGGGCCCGTCAGTTGTCCAGAGCATCTCCTCGGGGTCCGTCTGCAGCCGCCTTGCACCAGTCCTGCGAGAGGCCACCCCGGCGCGGGCCCCCGGGCCCTGCTCGAGTGCGGCCCGGAGACCTCTCCATCGGCCTGGGGGAGCCCGACAGCGGGGCTCGGCTCTCCTTGCTTTCGTGCCTCATAGATCCGGGCTCCTCATTTACTGAACAACTTGTAAGGACCAGAGTGAGCCCTGGTTTAGTACTGACCTACAAGGGACCTGCACCAGGTGGGATATCGCTCCCCAAATGCTTTGTGAAACCCGGCTGCTCTGCGTTATTTACCCCTCATCCGCTTTACGCTCGCCTTAAAAAAAAAAAAAAAAAAGTTAAGATGGCTCATGACTGGTAACGCTGATACTTAGAAGGTGAGGATCAGTTTAACAGGGAATGGACGGGACGTCCGTAATAGGAGTCCTTTTATTCTGAGTGGTGTTTTGTTTTGTTTTTTTCCAAGTGTAAATGGGAAGGGGAGCATTTATCTTGGCTGTTTGTCAGATATGTGTTTGACGCTGCTGGATGGGGAACTTGGTGAAAGAAATGCTATTCTTTTGAGAAGCCAGGGCAGAACTAGACAGAAAGTTGCAAGTAACCCTGAACAGTGCTCTTTTTCATAGACATTAGGTTTCATAGATATTAGTGCTGGAAAGGACCTCAGAAGATCATTGAGTCAAGTCCCCAAAACACCCAAATGAGTTTTTCTCCAAACTTTGGTGTGTAGTTTGTAGCTGTGTTTCTCCAAACTTGGACATTCTTTAAAGAAAGCAATTGCTTTAGCAGCCCTCACTTTAATCCAGTTAATGTATGTGCCTTGTCAGCTTGTGTTCAACCTCCTGCATAGTAGCCTTGTGGCTCTGGAAATTTGGGAAGTGTCACAGTTCATGCAGCTTAGCTCTGCTTTATTGTTATGAAAAATTTGATCTTGGATGGCTAATGATGAAGGAGTTTTGTGGTTCTGATTTTATGTAACTTAATGTCCGTAAAAGTTAATTGTCAAGTTATTGAAAATAAAGAATGGGATTACTCCTTGCAAATGTCTTTTTTTCCACAAGATAGTTTTAAGATGCGTCCCTTAGTTGTTTTATGAGGAACTTCTTGTATGAGAGGAATGACATCTGGATTTAATAATCTTGGCTGACCCAGAGAGATTTACTTCAAACTAACTTTTCCTCTTGCTCTTCTTAAAATGTACTATTTTGTTTGATTGATCTCACTCAGATGCAACAATGCAAAACAGTTTTTAGCTGGGTGGCATTGTTTTTCTTCTTGCAAGCAGGTAAATAAGTTTTTGCTTGCAGTGATTTAACGTACGTTAATGCAAGTTAGAGGATTAAGGCTTGAGGGGAGAGATGTTAAGCAATCTTTCCCTCCATGAGGAAATTGAAATTTTGTGCAGTAAGTAACAGATCTGAGACAGTATTGTGACTACACCTTAGGCAGGTGATTCTCAACCAGTGTTGTAGATCCTTTCAAGGGTGCTGCAAGGTACATAATGGTAGGTACTGTTGGTGTAGGTAGTTGGTGGTGATAGTAGTAGTAGACTGTTAGTAGATACTGCAGGTGTCCAAACACTATTTGCAGATACCACTTATCATTTGGAAATGCAAGTATAAGTATGGAAGAAATAAGAAACTACTGTAAAACATAAGCGCACACACTACTGTGTAAATTTTTCAATACTGTTTATAATCTCATGTATATCTTAAATTGCAGTTATTAAAGTAAACCTTAGAGTGGTTACCATGGTTACTATGATGCTAATCCAGCAGCACCTATTTCTCACATTTGATAGTATCAAGTACAGCAGCTATCTGGCCCCCAATGTGAAACTAGTTCAAAGAATATTGTAAACAAGAATTTTAGTAGAGCTGTAGGTCTGAATGAAATTGTGTGAGAAATGAAGATAATGCATCAGAATTATACATGAGATCTGTTTTTTCTCCCCTACTACCTAATGATTCTTACTCAAGTAGTTTGCTGGATGTTCTTAGTAATGTGTATTTATGACCTGTCAAGTATTATACTTTTACTAAGCTAGTTCAACTCATAAAATTATGTTATTTGTATGTAATCATATATACACGCACACGCTGAGGTGAGTGCTTCTGAAAAGTGAAAATTAACCAGAATTGCTATCAGATATTAATTGTAGTAGTTGCATTTCCCAGTTGAAATTTGGGTTCTGTCATCAGCCAATAAACTCTACTGAATTTTTCCAGCGAAAACCAGCTAATTTCTATTAGAGGCTGGCCTTTTAAAATTAGTTCCTGTAATAATCTGATTCTTCTCTTTCTTTTCCTTTTGAAGATTTTCAATTTTCAGCTGTAAGTTAGGACTGTGACCTGATGTAGAAGCAGACTGAGGTTAAATATTAGCAGTGTATAGGCAGAAAAGAAATCCCAGAGACACTTGGGTTAATCATCATGCCCATGCTATCTAAAATACCTACACTTAACAACATAAGGGAGCAAGTGGTGATTGCTTGTTTGTAAATAGGGCAGGTCTCCTGCATAAAAACAGTGTTTTTATTCACACCCAATGAACCAACACCTCCACCCACTGTTGTTGTTTAAAAACCTCCAGCTGCTCATGAATATCGGGTCAGGGAGGGCCGCCTAAATGTTTCTCTATGCTTTCTCTCCACACAGCCAGCAGAGCTGTTTCCTGTTCTTTGTTTCAAGGCTGGGGTTTGCGTCATACATTCCAAGTGGCATGTGTGTGCTCTTTCCTGTTTCAGACTGTTTTTGGGTAGATCAGTAGCCTAGTCCAGGCCCCTTGTCACTGCCTCTCAACTCCCAGTCCCCACCTAGTGAGTTATCATGTCTCTACACACACATGATTTCTTTAGATGCCTGTGTTATGTCATCATGAGATGTCTGAATTAACTTTTAATGCATGGAAGAATAAATAATTGTATTTTTTTTTTTAGTAAATAGTAAAAATAGCTGATAGTGCTGGAAAACTGTGTATGGCATAGTATTCTTTTTTTTCTCTGAACCTGTATTCATAGAACCTGAACTGTTGTTGGGAAGGGTAGCATCTAAATTGTGTATATAAGTAAATGTTTAAAAAACTATAAGCCTAATTTCTGTCACTTGCATCAGTATAAGTCTGGAGTAATTGCATTCATACTATAGAGTTGTATTAGTATAATGCCACTGTTAAATGTAAAGACAATTCAGACCAGTGTATTTACTTTTTATAAATATATTGGCTTCTGTCCCTATCTAACCTGAAGATACCACTCTCTGTTCCAGTTCAGATCAAGAGCAGAATTGTATAGTGTTGGGTGAAAGGAAGCATGTTGCTGTTACCTAGAACTAGAAAATCCACATTTCTATAGCTATAACGCAAGCAAATGCTGACAAACCTTTGTTTGGGTTAAAGAGGTCCAATATTTTGCTAAATTCTGAACACTGTTTTTGAAAAAGTAGAGTAGAGTAGACTTCCCTTCTTGGCTTTGTTGATGGCAGGGAAAATACAAGAAACAGAGAAACAGCAAGAAAAAAATGAAAAAGAGTATAAGAAATCTTTCTATTATCTTGGGGCTAACTGGAGAAGAGCTAAGGACCTGAGCCAAAGTTCACTGAAATCAGTAGAAAGATTCACAATGCCTTGTATAGGTTTTGAATCAGACCCTAAATGAAATAAGAGATTAATTATTTCTACCTTTCTGTCACTTGTGCATGGAAGGTATACATTTTCTTTTATATACACAAATGTTTCTTTTTGTCCTATATATGCCTATTCTTCTTTATTTTTTCCTAGTAATCTGTGTAGCTGCAGATAGCGTATAGATGTTAAATGTAATTACATTGAAATCTACATCTGAAATTTATCTAAGCTTCCCCTTTTTAAAGTGTAATTAAATCTATATTAAAGGCAATAGCTTACTTATTTTAAAAAATATGCATACCCTACATGCCAGTAATCTTAATTTTGCTTTTTGTCTCTTCAGAAATACAAATTATATAAAATTTATTTCAAGGGATCTCAGAAGCTAATAAATTAGGTAAGTTGTGTTTGTAAATAATGTCTATATTATTATGTTTGGGGAAAAAGGAAAATAGTAAAAATAGCTGATAGTGCTGGAAAACTGTGTATGGCATAGTGTATAGGTAGTTCTGCTGTCTTGTACACAATTCTGCACAAGAATTTCAGCTTCATTCTTATTTTATCTTGTCTTCTTGGAAGATCAAAACCTTTGGTTTACTATTGTGTCCAAACATAGTCAATTTTGTAGTACAATTTCTATAGAAAAAGTTTTTGATATAAAATCTTAAACTGAGATTCAAAAGGCCATACATTTTGTGGAGCAAGTTTTTAACATTAAGCAACACTGCTAGCAAAAAGTTCTTAAATATAAAACTCTCTTATGCAGTTAATGTTGGAGCTTTGTGTTTTCATTCCAAGGCTAGTTGCCTCCAGTCCAGAATATGAAGTTTGGCAGAGCTGGTTTTGGGAACAAATTTAACCCTTCCTATTAAGGTTTCTTCTAGTGCCAAGACTTCCTTGTAGGGATTTAATAGTCATTGTTGATGTGTCTCAGGGGAAACCAGTACATGAATATGTTAGCTAAATAGAGAGAGAAGGCTTTAACAGATTTTAAACACTAAACCACATCATAATTGAAAAATTTGTGCAAGTTTATCTGGTACATGCAGTCAGCATATCACTATCAAACTTTGGTGCATGTAGGAATCAATTCTCCAGTCTTAGAGAATCCAATGTTTAATCATGCTTCCATCCCTACCATCCTCTCTCACTCGTTCATTCTTTAATTGCCCCAAACACACATGTGCATGGACATTTCTATTTTCAAATCTTCAATAACATTAAAAGCACTAACTATTATTCAGTCATTACTGACTTGTCATTTCATGTCTGGATTTTTTTTGCCATATGTTGTCAAAGACTTAAATATCTGTCTTGAATGTATTTGAGCAAGTAGAAGAATAAACTTAATATTAGAGAATGACATTTTCTATCCTAATGCTGGGATTTTTTTTTAAGATCCTAGCAAATGACTAAAGTCTTGTGGTTATAAACACAGAACCTTATTTCTCTGCCTTGATGGGGCTCTGTTCTACCTGTCAATGTATGTTTCAAGTGGTTGAAAGAAACATATAAGTTAAATTATAACTTAAGTGCTTTTATAAATCAGTGAGCATAAAAATAGGTTTATTTTTATGTTTGAAGTCTCTAATGCTCTTTCCTGCCTCTATTTTCAGCTATCTTTCACTAATAGTTGGAAGGCTCTGTTTATATTTGTTCTTTTCAATTATCTTCAAAATTAACTTTTTTTTTCTGGTTCAGTTTGGCCAGGGGAAATGTATCATACCATTCTTCATACTTCACTTGCTTTTAAAGTCAGATCTGTTCTCCTTGCTAGACTTTCTCCTTGTGAGCAGTAGCTTGAGACAGGAAACCAGACAGCAGTCTGCCCTGATAAGGGAGAGTATTGTCTACAAGAGGTGGCTAAAGAATTTTTCTCCCTTTCTTCCTTCAGTTCAGTAGATGCAGTGTTTGCGCAAGGTTTCATGGCTGTAACATTTTGTCAGTTAAAACGTCTTATTTTTTCTGAGTATCCTTAGAGGCTATTTGCTAGGATGGTTTCTCAGTTGGGTATCTATAGAGTTTCTATAAAAGTGTACCCTTAATTTTGATTGAAATATTAAATAGTGTCCTCTTTGACTTCTGATACATTAATATATCGAAGTAGTTATAGACAAAGTGGCTTCTGATAATGGGAAACGTATATCTTTTGAAGCATTTTCTACAAAACTGTCAATAACTGATTTTGTCAGTTTGTTGACACTTCTGAGAAATAGGGGGTGAAGTAAGAGAAAAGACCAGCTAAAAAAGTTGCAAAAAAGTATTTTTGATCAAGCAAAACAGTTTATTGGCTGAAAACTTAACATTTTGAAATGAAACATCCTTTTGATTTAAAAAAATGGATATTAAAATGTAAAGCAAACACTTTACGATTGGGAGAGTTCTTTTTGGTTTTTTGGACCAAAACAATATAGTGGCATCTACACAAAATGTTTCAGTTGGCTCCTTTTTCGTGTGGAGGAAAGTTTCAACCAAACTTTCTGCCTAATCTTAACTTTCTTTTATCTTGGAATTTTCTTGTCTGTTTTACCAACTATTGCCAAATGCCACTGTGTATAGAATGCAAAAAAAAAAAAAGGCAACCCATTAGTATCTTTTTTTTTTTTTTTTTCTTGTTGTACAGCCAATTCTTTATAATTTTCCCACTATTGTTCCTTCTAGGCCAACTGCTTCACTCTACTCCCCTCTATACTATCCTCTCTAGCTAAGTACAGACCGTGAAACAGCCCAAGGCTGAATAGATTCAATCTTTGCAGGTTGGTCTAAGATGTGTAGATTGAATTGATAAGCAAGTCAGCAGGCATTCATTTTGATTCCAGAAATGCAGCTACATGCCTGCAGTAGCTCAAGCCAGAAGCCAGGGTGTGATAGAGCATGCCTCCCTGCCAGGCTGGAGCAGACAGCTGGTGCTGGGCCAAGCCTAACCTGCCCCACCCTCCTTGCAAGAGGGAGTTTGCAGGGGAGGTGCAAAGCATCCTGGGATGCTGGAGGACTGTGAGTTAACTGATTTAGGTTAAATTGGTTTATTGAGTTTGTCCCAGAACCCCTCCAGATTCAAGTTAAGTCTGATACTACATCCATCCAGATTTATTACCAGTTTTGGCCATTTTGAAAGTGGTTTATGTGCACTGAACTTATGTTGTTATAGATCTAAAGTGGTTTCCAGTCACTTAAACTGGTTTGTGCATAACTTCGATCCCTACCCTAGGCCTTTACTCCTTTGTGTTTTCTATTGCAGCTAGCTAATTCTAAGTGCTAATATACAAAATAACTTTTTGGCTGCTGCTATTTTGGGAGCTAGTTCAGTAAAGCTCTTGCTTACTTCCCATTGAAATAAATGAAACTTGTGTATTTTGCTGACTCAGGATTTGATGAGCAGCCAGTATTATCCATATAATATTTTCTGTTACCAAGTCTGGAGGGACTTTCTTTACGCTTCCAAAGAATTTTCTTCTCAAATTGCTTTTCTTTGTTTAATTATCCTTAAAAGATCCATTGAAGAATATTTCTCATGCAGGGTCACACAGATTTCAACAGTAGGGTCGTCTGATACCACTTCTCTGTAATTACAGGGGAAGTTTGGCTTGAGATATGAAGAAAAAAGTAGTTTCAGATCATCAGAATTAGTTTGAGAGGCAGAACTGCAAAGTATGGGTCAAACAAGTTGGCTCCTAAATACTTTATTGCAAAAACTGCCCTATCCCCCACTGCACAGTCATAGAAGTAGTAATTCTGTGTAATCATCAAATTGTAACATAATACTTTACAGTCTCTGTACAAAGCCTGAGACTCAAAACACCATAAGTCGACAGTCTCACCTTCCCCAGGCACAAGGACTGACTAAACAAGCTTTGTATAGGTACTGTTCAAAGGTTAAAGGGCAGAATCTGTTTTCTTCACGCCCCTGCCCCCCAGTCCACAGGCATAACAGAGGTCATACTACTGATGACTATTCCAGATATTTCACTGAAACACAAGCCAAAGCTTATGTATATCTCCATTGGGAGATCTCTAGCATTTCTAAATCACCTTTTTTGCATAGTGGCTTCAGAGTGGAGTGGATCTGCTCCTTGAATATAGACATGCAGAACACACCTGCGTAGCTGCTTTGTATATCCATCCCTTCCCCAGGGTTGCAAAACAGCCATTGGTGCAGTGCATTCTGTGGCTGCTTTGCCCATTGGCAAATCTTATCCAGAGTAAATAGTCTGTACAAATCCTTGTTGTCAGAATATGTGTTAAGTACTTTTAAGCTTTCATTTACTTTTATCCACATCTCTGAAATAACAAACCATCCCTGCCTAGAAGTTAAAAGTAATCTTGACAAGAAAATTAACTATTTCCATGGTAAGATTCCCTTCAGAAAGAAGGAATCACTGAAAATTGGATCAGATGTAGCAGATTTTACTTTATTAAAGGACAAGGTCTTTCTTTTCCTTACTTGTTGTCTCTGTATTGGGATAAGATATGAAAATGTTGGGAGACTTTGCTTAGACCTTTGCACCTGTCCTTATTTGCATACAAAAATCAATTACTTCACTTGTCTTTCTGAAGTACAGGGTGTGAGCAGAGTCTTATCAAGAGCCATGTCCTGTTTGGACAAGTTGGGCTGTCTTGGCAAAGATCCATAGGGTGGAGTGTATGGGAGGAGGCAGGAAAGTATAACTGGGTGGCTTGTTAGCAAAGAGAGCAAGAAAGGGTGGAATGTTTGCTTACTGGATCACAGTTAATTATTTAGTTTCAGATTACATGCAGCTTAAACTCTTTTACCCACATAAAAAGCGTTTTAATGCAAAAAAAACCCTAACCATTTTGTAAAAGACAAAGGCTCTTCTTTGATTTTGTAATTCACATGTGTGAATGATTAGATTTCTCCTCAGAGTGACTGGTATAGTTTGGAGGATACTTTAGTCTTCCAGAAATCCATCATACGTCCTGGGAGTTTAACCTAATGTAAAACTTTCAGCTGGTGTAAATTGATTCCAGTGGAGTCGCACCAGTTTACATAAGGTGAAGGATAAGTTTTATAACCCAAACCCATGGGACCAAAATGTTGTACATATTTTAATGATCTACCTATAAAATCAGTTTATTCTTACCACCTAGCTGGAGGGGGGTGGGAGAGGTATTCGTCTTAACTATAGTTTAAAAAAATCAGTATAATACCCAATAAAGAAATACTGTACTTGCATATACATGATACAGCAACAAAATTTAAACCTACTATTGTTAGATTACTCTAACTGAAAGAGATTAAAGAAAAAAACTTTTCACTTTTACTCTGTCCACTACACTTTCTATTATCAGTTTCGTTCTAACTCACCCATACCCATCCATGTGCCGTGAAGCATGAGACTGTAACTTTCTTCAGCCATATAAAGTGTTTCACCCACTGACCCCAGTAACAGATAGAAAATAAACATCCCTGAAAAATGAAAATGCAGAACCGCAACAGTGGCAGGAGACGTGGCTGAGGGAAAAATAGATGACTTGGAATTCCTTTTACTTTGTATTTTTGTTTTAAAAAGGTTGTTTGTTGTCATTTTAACTATACCATTTAAGTTAAAAAATGGAAAGTTTCTGGAAACTTTCTGAAAGCAACTCTTCTAAATTCCCCTAAATGAGGGCCGACATGCAGAGAAGGCTTTTTGTATTCTGGAACATGCTTTTCCTTCTATATCATCAAGTGTGGATATTTGGGGAAACTGACATATTTCTTTCATGTGATGGCATGTAGGAAGATTTAGCATTAGAGAAGATGATATAAAATGTTCACAACCTGAAAAAAAAATCTCATTTAAATTACAGGAGAGAAGAGAGCATAATTGTTTCTCCTTTTTTTTTTTTTTTTTTTTTTTTTCCCCCCAGAGGAACATGTATAGCCAATCCAGATTATATCAAGTATTGCCAGCTTTAAAATTGCATTTAATTTGGACAAAAATGGCATTTTCTTTGAACTATTATATCTGTTTCTTTTTATTTATTTTTTTTTCAACTTGGTTTGATCAGGTCCTTCTGTGGGTGATTTATTTTGGTGCTTAGTTTTACGCTTCAAAATGTTATTCATGGTGCTTCGTTTCCTTCTATTATTTAGGAACACAAGCTTAAGTGGGTTTTTCATTCAATTACTAAACTTTCTCCTTTTATCCCTGAGATGGATGGAAAAAAAATCATTCTTAGATGTATAAAGTCATTTTATTTAAGGTGTGCTTACTGATTTAACTATTGCATGATTGCTTATTAGTGTGGAACAATTGGAATTTGGCAATTTGAAGCATGTATACTTTTAACTCTTTAATTCATAAGACAATTTTTCAGCCTTTTAATTTGTTTAATGAGCTTTAATCTTACAGTGAAAATGTCCTGATGTAACATGGTAGAATCCTAGTGTGATGGGTATCTAGCACCACCTACTGGAAGTAGTTGGATTTCTTAATGCTCCCACTCAGTGTAGGACATAAAGCTTGTCTGGGATGGTGAAATGGTTTTCCACATATTGCCTGTCAACTTTAATACTTTGTTAGCCTTTGAGGCCAGGCTGGACAGGATTTTGTATGTAGTCCTACTTAACATAATTCATATATATATTCATATAACATGTTTCAATAGAAACTTACTACTAGCACAGCTTTTAATATTGGTTGTTTCCCAACTGACTGTGGCAGATGCGTAATCTGTTCTCTTTGGGAAGCAGCTGATGCATCAGTTGTGGTGTCTTACTGGCAGTATGCCTGCTGTGCGTTCCTAAAATGGCCTTGCTCTTAAGTTTCCTCCCTTTGTGTGTCTAGCTGTTGCAGCAACAGTGTTTAGTCACCACCATCAGGACAACTGGGGACTATAGTTTATGCCTTGCGTATTGTGGAATTAATAGGAAGCTTTTATAATAATAAAACTTAACCTTTCATTTTTATTTATATGTACGTATGTAGAGCAAGTTTACTACTTTCTGACAAATACGGCATGGAGGTATATCTGAACTTGTTGAGATGATTGGTGTGTAGAGCTTTACTAAAATTATAGTAACATTAAATGACATCGCAAAATAATTATTTTGTAATAAAGCAGTGGAGCATATAAAACTTACCTATTTGGAAAAATGAAATCAAATAAATTTGATCTAATGGGAGGAGCGAGCTCCAAATAAAACAATTCTGGTTGTAACCATTCCTACAACTTTCCAAAACGCTTTTTTTTTTTTTTTTCCCCCCTTCTGTAGCCCAGGACATCAAAGACATCAGAAGTTTTCCGTCAAAAACATGCTAATGTTTGACCCAGTCCCTATCAAGCAAGAAGCCATGGAACCTGTTTCAGTGGTAAGACTTTCAGGATACTATAATCGCCATGATTCTCTTTTATGGTTTGATCCTGCTGCCATTGAAATCAGTAGCAGAACTCCTGTGGATTTCACAAAGTATGTAATTGGACCACAGGGTTTTTATGAGAACCATTAGGAAGCTGTTTGTTTATTAGTCTTAGGCCATATCTTCACCTGTCTACCTGGTGCAGGCATGTAAATAGATGCAGATAAATAAAATGGAATAATGTGTGACTTGTACACATAGCAAGAAAGTTAAAGTGGATCACCTAAAGCAGTAGTGTCCAAGCATTTCAGCCCTGTAGGCCAAATGAGCAGGCGGGGCTGACCCATGGGCCAGTTCAGGCTCTGTGTGCCAGGATCAAGCCCAGCATGCTGGGATCAGGCCCTCTGCACTTGGATTGGGCACTGTGCCCCACTTCTCCCTGATCCTGCATACCAGGTTCAGACCCAGTACTGCCTCTGCCCAGCCCAGGGGACATTCACTTCTCTGCACAACTGATCTAGCCCACAGGGCCACATTATCCAGCTTGCAGGATTCCTCATTGATCCAAAAGTTTGCCAGCAGAGGAGTGGCAACCATTCCCCTATTGCCAAATTTTCAGACCTATAGGGAGTCCCATGGGCCTGATGAAATGATTCCAGGGGCTGAATCTGGCCCATGGAACATGAGTTGAGCACCCCTAATCTAAAGGGTGAAACCAGTAATGCATAACTTGAAGCATACTATACCTTCCTTGTGAATACTGCTATTCAGTGGGAAAATGACATTAGACTGACATTCTCAAACCACAACAACCAAGGCTGTACCTACAAATAAATGGCTGTATCCATGTACTTATTTAACATGGACTTCACATTAGCTAATTTCCCCATAGCTTCTTGAGCCCTCACATAGATGAGCCCTTAGAAATATTAGTTCTGGAATACCCAGCTAACACTTGGCTACAGCTGAATTCATACGTTAGTAGCATTATTTTCCTCTTTCTGAAGTCAGTGCCATCATTGTTGTTTGAATAGGTCAGAATGTCAATCCCTTGTTTTTATTTCATGTTGCTATTTGAGCCTTACCACTAGAGCTGCATAAAAGAAGGTGGAAAAGAAAGCAAACAGCTTGGAGCACCTAAGTTCCTGCTAGGCAGTTCTAGGGAAGTCTGCTGCCATAGCCTGTTTGCTTCTGTGTACTCAAAAAATAGTCTTCATAGTTTCATAGTAACTAGGGTCAGAAGGGGCCTAGAGCAGGCCATCTAGTCTGACCCCCTGCCAATGGCAGGAAACAAGTGCTGGGGTC
>JAGPOW010001338.1:43146679-43164203 GCA_030014935.1 Caiman crocodilus
ATCACCCCTCAGCAGCTTATATGCAGCCACCAGGTCCCCCCTCAGCCTCCGTTTACTGAGGCTGAACAGGTTCAGGTCCCTCAGACGCTCCTCATAAGGAAAGGAGGGGAGGCCTACGACACCTGGCATTCCCAGGCAGTCTCCCATCCAGGTACTAGCTGGGCCCGGGACTGCTTAGCTTCTGAGATCAGACAGGATCGGGTGCGTTCAGACCGCTCTGGCCATTTAATGGAAATGTTTCGATGGAATATTGTATTTACAAGCTGGTAATGAGATGCTTATTAGATTTGATAATTTCTGAATTTTAGGTTTTTCTATTCCTGCCAACAGTGGTTATACAAGACTTAGGGTCATGTGGAGGCCTTTAGAAACAAGGTTACCATGGTTATTGCTACTTGTAATATTTGGTAGAAAGTCTTTGAAAAACAGCTTTCTGTGGAAAGTTTGAAAAGAAGTGTGTTTATTTACAATTGGTTTTAAATGGATAGGCAGCAAACTTTTCACTGAAAGCTGCTTTTCAAAGGCTTTATACCAAAAATATTACAAATATTACAGATTAGTATAAACTGAATTAATTTTAAAGTCCAGGTTGCCTTTTACTAAGTTGTTTACTTTGCATTCTTCTGACCAGTGGCAGGGAAATGTCTGGTCTAGAAGTGGGTTAATACATGACTTTGTGTTTCATCATAAAAATGACTCGCATCATAACAAAAATTAAAATGATTGTTATTTAGTCATTTGTTATTTTGTCCTTATCTTCACTTGCTTTACATATATTAATTTCTCTTAGCATAGAGGTGATTACAAAGTGTGTTCATCAGGTGCAGAATGATCATTAATGTAGCAACCCCCTCCCCCAGCAATTACCATCAGAGTAGTGGCAAAAACGAAGAATTACCTTACACATGTAAAATAACTTTCCTTAATATGCATCTGTATCCATCTGCATTCAAATGGATGCATTCTCATGTGCATGAGATGACACACATAAGAACTGGTAAGAGATTAAAACCCTGCTGTAAATAGCCAGATGTTTCTGCAATACCTAGCAAGCAGCACAATGGAAACATTAGCTTCTTGTGGTCTCTTTAGGAGGATTTAGTGATATTTTTTCCCTGAAGATCCTACTGAGGACTTATCTTGCGGGTGGGCAAAATATGCCCTGCAGTCTGAATCTAGCCCACCAATTGATTTGTACCTGGCCCATGGCTGCCCCCATGGCACTCCATATGGGGCCATGCCTTTCCTACCCCCACCCAGGGCAGTCCACACTCCTGCCTGCAACAACAGCACCCTGATCCTGGCCAGTGCACACAGTTTCCCTGTGGAGTTGCTCTTGCTGCTTCTGCTGCTGCAGTTGCCCAGGTGCTGCTCAGTTTTTCCCAGCTCCAGCAACTTCTCTTCCTTCTGCCCCTGCTGCACCACATCAGGCCAGTGGGGAGCTGCAGCCGGGTGGCTTCTGCCCCAGTGCACAGGGCTCCAGCTCCAGGTCCCACCTACTGTGACACCTGGCACAATGAGCAGCCACCTGCAGGAAGCTGAGTTAGTAGAAGGTGGCTGGAGCTGGAGCTGGAGCCCATGCACTGAGGCAGGAGTTGCCTGGCTGGAGCGTCCCCCCTGCCTGGAGTAATGCAGCAGGGGCAGGAGGAAGAGGCAGGGAAGCCAAGCAATACCCAGATGGCTGCGACAGCCCTGCTGGAAAGCTGTGCATGCAGGTCAGGGAGGTGCTTAGGTCCGGGACAGTGCTGTTGTTGGGTATGGACAGGAGCACAGTGCAGGCTGCCCCTAGTAGGAGTACATGGGCTCGGCCCCATTTAGAGCACTGCAAGGGCAGCTGCAAGCCAAAATAAGCTACTCAAAAAGCCGTAAATCAGGAGAAAAAAACAATTTTAAAATAGAATTTAAATATGTTATAGTAAATGATTTGTTTTTTATCTGTAATTTGCTAAAATGATAAATAAAGTGTTTCTAAGTATCAAGTTTTCCAATAGACCTTCATGGTAAATGAGTTGTTTGTTTGGTTTTTTCCCCCACTGCTAGATCTGTAGATTCCTTTGTCATAGTGCCAGCACTCTGACTAGCCATCACAAGACAGTTCTTTATTAAATACACGTGTTTTCATTTATTTTTGCATAAAATGCAGTATCTAGGAAAGGAAGGAAGTTGGATCCTGAATTCAAGTTATTTTTTTATATTTCACAAGAAGATATAGAGCAAGAAATAAATTCAGTGAGGTTCTCCTCACAGAGATTCCTCAATTCTTCCCCAGGGTAGGAACCATGTTTACCGCAACCTCTGTGGACAGACTGGCCACTAGCCCCCAGGTCCTTGAGATCCTGGCTTCCCCCAGTAGTGCAGCTCCCTTGGAGCCATCCTATCAAGGACTGCTTAGCAGACAGCTGCTCTGGAATCATCTTTAAAGGAAAAGAGATCCCTGTATGAAGAGAATACAGCAAGTAACATGGCTGTTAATATGTTAACTTTCTTGACCATCTTTCTGGGGATTGGTAGAGGAACTGCTACTGGCTGGGTTTTCAGAGGTTTTGAGCATGCCTCTGCTTCATAAGAAGCTGACAGCAAAGAGATCTTTTGAATGAGGCCTTATGAGCACTGAATCTGTTTAACAGCACCATGAGACGTCAAACAAAAGAAAAGTCTTAAAATAATGAGTAAGCAGTAAAAACAAGTAAAATTATGTGAACATACAATATATATCGTATGTAAAAAAAGTTGGACAAAAATACCATTTGACCTTAACATCCAGGGGTGGGAACAAATTACAGAACAAATTACAACAAATTACAGTGTTAACATCACAGACATGGTTCAGGGCGTATGGTTTAAAGGATTAGCTATGGTTCTCAGATGGTTGAAGTCCACACCCAAAGCATTTTGTCCTTCTGCCATTGGCCCCTAAAGTTTACGGAACTAAATTATTATGAATTATTATTATGAATATCTTATGATATAAATGGTCCTATAAACATTTTTTTTTTTATAGGAGAGGTAGTTGGTGTCATCTCATCCCCAATTAAATTAAGTAAATACCTGTTATAAGCAAATGCTTGAACAAGTATAGTGACAATTTATTTACGGAATTTATTGGGTTTTTTCCTATGGTATGTACTTTCATTGGGAGTTAAAGTAAACAGTATTTCTGCGCTATTTACTTCACAGCTTTTTAAAATCAAATCATAGAGAAGTAGAGCTGGAAGGGACCTCCAAAATCATTTAGTCCAGCTCCCTGTCTGGGGCAGGATGATCCCTATCTAAACCGTTGCATACAAATGATAATCTAAACTGTACATAAGTGTCGTATGTGCTCACTCCTGCCCTCAATGCCTGTACCTCGGAGCCAGGAGTTAAGTTCTATAATAAATAAACTGTTATTGACATCAAGTGCCTCTGAATTCAGGAGTTACAGAGGGGTGCTGAGGCCAAAAAATGTTTTGTGATTTTATATGTAACAATCACAAACCAATTGTAATTGCCTAGCATAATCACTACATTAAAGCAAAAGATTTCTAACTTTTTAACCATCAATTATTTTAGTCTGCAATCATGACAAATCTGCACCATAAAAATATGTCCTTTTGTAGGTGCATATTACCAATGATCTAGGAATATCCTTTTATTCCCACTTTTAAAAAACGAAGCAAATGGTTTACAAGCCTTTTCTCTCTAATTCCCACATGAAAATATATTCAACTGCAGGTATAGTTCAGAGTAAAAAGAGTATAAGGATGCTGTAATACTTATTTGGGAGATGATTACAAACCCAGGAAATTCTGAGTTAGTTATAGAAATACACCTAACACTCTTGGCTATGTGATATATTTATTATTAATTCATAAATATTTGTTGTCCCTTATTAAAAAATGATTTGTGAAAGAGTTTCATCTACCTAGCTACAAGATGCCTCCAGTTGTTATATATCTAGTGTGCTACCTGTTATACTGTAATGAAAATGATACTTTTTATCATTCTCACGTGTCTTCAGTTATTCAACACCTGTGAATAAGGTGGCAGCCTTCCCCCCTTGCCCTTTGAAAATAAATAGATTTGTTAGGCCTTAAAGTTTAGTCCAGTGGATTTTGTACTTGAGAAACTTGATATCCTACTTCAGAATCTATAAACATGTAAAACAAGTTGCTTCACTACATTTTTTTTATTGAAACAAAATTTTAGTAGATTAGCACTTCATCATGTTTCCTTACATAAGTAGTAATATCTGGGTGGGGATTTGTGTGTCTTTGACATACTTGGCCAGCTTTTATTCTTGACAGATTGTCAAGTGGAGGAGTGTTCCAAGTATACTGTCCTTAGGGAAGGATTTCTTAAGATGCTCTCTTTTATTGGACCCTCATGAGATGTGGACAATGTATAGGAGATACCTCAAGTCACTAAAAGAGTACCTTCAGTGCTGCCTGCAGAAGATCCTTTGAATCTAATGGGAAGATAGACATACCAAAGTTAGCATCCTCTTGCAAGCAAACACCACAAGTATCAAGTGGGCTGGCCACATCATCCAGATGTCCAACTCTAGACTCCCAAAGAAAGTTTTGTTCTCCCAGCTCAGTCAAGGTGTACACTTAAGCGGAAGGCAGAGAAAGCACTTCAAAGAGGTCCTTGAGGCCACCTTGAAAAAATGCAACATTCCCATTAACTCATGAGAGACTAGGACTACTATGACTGCCGCAAATGGAGGAAGTGCCTGCTGCAAGGGTTTTGGTACTTGGAAACCTCATGACCACAACAGGAAACAGAAAAGCAGGAGCTGCAGAAACAGCATATCATTGACTGAATCAAGAATCTGGAGCCACCCACCCCACACATGCCCCTGAGTTGCAGTAGAACCTTTTGATCCCAGATTGGCTTTGTCAGCCATCTTCAAACTCACAGATAAGACAGTCACTTTCATCTGAGAAGAATTGCTAATCATGATTTATTGGACCAACTATATAATTGGGATAAAGTTAAACAAACTTTCAAATGCAAGAATTTTTTCTCAGGTTTCTGATCACAGGAACCAGGTGCCAGAGCAGATAGGATGGAGCAATAGAAATTCTCAGGTTTAGCAGACACAGTTAGCAGAAAAAAAGAAGGTGGTTACTGGGAGATCAAGACCTATCAAAAAGGAGGAGGGTCTTTCTCACCTTTCCTGTGTGGAAAGAATTCAGCAGTTGAAAACTGCCATGAAACTGATATCCATGTTTAGTCCTTGGACAGCGTTTAGTCACCAGCTTGTGACATTTTGTTCCCAAGTTTACCTTTTAAAGGTGTTGGATAGATTTCCGTTGAGCACAAGGGTAGTGAGGTCAGAGGGGGAGTGCTTGTTCTGTGAGAAACGTGCTCGTAATAATGTGTGTATGTTTCTGTCCTTTTTGTATATTTTTGTGGAAGTTCATTCTGGTGCATAGTTTAGTTTCACCCACTTAGTTGCCATGAGAGCACTTGGTGTACTGGAATATCAGGTCTATCACATTTTGCAAAAGGCATGTATAGGAACCTGGATTCTGATGGGAGTTTTTATGGACAGTTTGATAGTGGTGGCCGTGGAGATGTGCTGACAGGTTAAGTGTTTCTGGCAAGTCCTTGTCCTTTCCACTTGATGTCTTTTGGGTAGGTTTGCCCGGCTCATTGTCATAAGCAAGGTTAGGGTGTTATTTGAAAGCCAGAAGCAAAGGGGCTGTGAATATTTCCCTCAAGGTCTGATCTTTGTCCAGTAGAAGCTGTAGTTCAACAGTCCTTCCGATTTGTTCCAGTGTGGGGTAGTAAATGATGACCAGGTGTGTGCAATCACAGGTGGTTTCCATTTTGTATTTTATCAGTTATTGAAGGATTTGGATAGCTCTTTCAATTGTATGGTCTACTGGAGTGTCCTTGTTGCATAAAGGCAGATTTTAGGTTGGTGAGGTGGGCATCACAAGTGTTCTCAGAGCAGATGTGTTGGTATCTGAGGGCTGGGCTGTAGCTAATAGCCTTTTTGGTGCATTTGGGATGACCACTGGTCTTGTGGACATAGGTTTGGTGGCTGGTAAGTTGTCTGAATATATTGATTTGTAGGGTGCCATCCTTTGGGTGAGAATATGTGCCTTTTCAGCTGGAGCAGTCCCAGATTTTGGAAGCTTTTGGAAATTATAATAGGTATCCTGGAAACGTGGGGGCATGGGGCACAGTCTGTCTTGGAGCTGCAGCAGTGTGAAGCACCTTGCAGGCTGGCAGGCAGGCACTGCTGCCTGCCCAGCACGCTGCCTTGCCCGTGTTGACTTGAGAGCATGGGTGAAGAGATGGGTAGTGTCCCAGATTCCCATATGGTCAGCCTAGCCATCCTGGATATGGATTGTGGTATCTAGAAAGTTGATGCTAGTGTTGGACTATTCCAAAGAAAGTTTGGTTGAGGGATGATAGTTATTAAACTTGTGGTGAAAGCCAATAAATGAGTCCAGATGTTCAGTCCAGATAACAGAAATATCATCTGTATAAACTAGATTTAATGGTGCAATTGTCTAAAAACACTTCCTCTAGTGGCTCATGAAGGGGTTGGTATATTAAGGGGTACACAGCTGTGCCTTTAATGTGGAAGAAGTGTTAGCAGTGAACTTATGGGTGAAGGATGAAATGGATGATTTGTGCAACCCATTGTTACAGATCTGAATCCACTCCAGGCTTCTGAAAGCATTTCAAGCAGGTAGTTGTGCCATCTTGGTGTGGGATGTTGGTGTACGAGCTCATGACATCCAGGACAATTGCAAGTATGACCTTCTCAGGGAGATGGTTGATGTTCAGGAAATCTGTGGTATCTTGTAGAAAGTGTTATATTTGAGTGACAAGTGGTTTCAGGTAGTTTCTATGAATCCTGATAGCTTTTTGAGTGATGATATCCAGCACAGTTGAATATGATGGGTCTGCCAGGGTTACTTTGTTTGTGGATCTTTGGGAGCATATAGAAAGTTCTTGGGTGAGAGAATGAGGGATAAGTGGAAGTCATTTTCCTGAACTTGGCATGGGAAGGATTTGATCTTTTCCAGTTCCAAAATGAATTCTGATGTGGCATCCTCCCCAGGTTCTTTATACTGTTTGGTATTAGAGTTGTCTGTCAGCTTCATTGATGTAGTCTTGACAAGATATCTAAAGCTCCAGCTTTGTCCATTTGTTTGATTACTATTTCATTTTTCAGTCTTGGGGACTGCGGTGGCTCTTCTCTCTGAGGGAGAGAAGTTTTGCAGTTCTAGATTTGTCAAGAATTTCACTGTTAGCTTTTTTCCCTGAAACAGTCAGTATAGGAGTCTGTGTCTTCTAAATCTCCACATATTCTAAATCTCCACATATTAGTATCTTGCCAGGTTTCCCTCTTCCCCCTTCTCCCCCAGCCCCATCTCTCCAATACATCCTCTATTCCCCTGCCTGTCCCTATCTCTCCCTTACCCTTGCTCTATACTGCAGCCTGGGGCGTTGAGCATGGCCGCAGCCCAGCCCCATAACAACATTGTACAGCCCATACACCTGCTGTAGAGGGGAGCAGAGGCTGAAGAGGAAGCAAGGAGCAAAGGGTGGGGAGGAGGGGGAAAGCAGAGGCTGCAGGTGGCAGCAGGGGAGGCAGAAACAGGGGGCAAGCTGCTTGACCTCTCCCCTTTCCACTCCCTGCAATGGTGGGAAGGATGAATTAAAGATAACCCTCCAGTAATTAGGTTCTATACATGAAAGATTATAACAAATTAATACATTTTTCATGTATTGGAGCTAATTATTGGAGGGTCACCTTAAATTTGTCCCTGTCCATTGCTACAGCAGGGAAATCAGTGGCAGGGGAGCAAGCAGTGGGGAGACAAATGGGGAGAGTAAGCAGACAGCCTGATCACATCCCTTTGCCCCACCCATGTGTCTGCCCCACTACTTGCCTTCCCCAGCCATCTGCTCCCCCTCTTCCCTCCCGATTACTTTGTCCCCTTTGTTACGGGTCCCTTCCCACACCACTGAAGGCCTCTGTCCTGGGTCCCACACCACCCTATGCCCCTGCACCAAGTCCCACATTGCTCCGTGCATTGTTAAGTGGATTCCTCCTGCTTCTTCTAACTGCAGGTATTGCATTTTTACTTGCTTCTAAGATGAGGCTTTGTTTTCCCACTGTTGAAAGGAGGAGCCTCATCTTTGTAATTGAGTAAATACAGTATTTATTTTCTTGCTTAATTGACAGCATATATGCTGTTCCAATGCCTCATTTGTGTAGAAATGACTTGGTATGTCACTGTGTAATTGTTTTATGTATATCACCTAGTATGAAAAGTTCATCAAGCTTTTAATTTTTTTTTTTAAAGCATATTTTTGTACTTCACATTTCTTCTTTTTTGTACTACTTTAGATCACACAGTTTTTCCTAATAAGTTTTGTAAAAACCAAACAAACAAAAAGTGTGTTCGCTACTTCTTTCTGCAATTCAGACAGAAAAATGGCACATAAAACCTCAGAGTAAAGGAAAGCTTAGAAAAATAAGACAGCCTCTCCAGACTGGCACAAAAATAGCTGACTTCAGTGAAATCTGTGCCAGCTTACAACAATGCAAACCTTTTATTCAAAGCAATTCAAGAGATCAGGAGCAAGTCTGAATTCCTAATAAAGCTACTTTTAAAAATATAATTGTCATTTCTTTCACACTGGGTGAGTGGTTCTTTTGGGGGTGGAGGGGCAGAAGACTTAATTTTCTAAATTTACTTAATCTTTTATAAGCATTTTTTTGCACTATTGTTTTAATAGTTTGACTTTTTCCAATGAGAGAAGCAAAAATGTTTTAATGGGCTAGGATTTAGCCAGAACTGTTATGTTATTTAACACAGACTCCTACTTCAACAACAATTTTAAATCACAGATTTAATATGGATGGTCTTCTCCATTTCTTTTTTTTTCCTTTCCAGTATTAAAATACTTCTGTGTTGTCGACCTCGGAGTAGTATAATTTTAAATACTGCAAGACATGTAGGACCCAAGTTCTGTGAAAACCTATGGAGACTGGAATACAATGGGACTACTCGTGTGAATTAAACTAGTCACATTCACAAATGTTTGGAGCTTCAGAATCAGTGTCTGAACGTGAGATCCCCTTAGTTGAACAAAAAGTGTACCAGGAATTCTAAAGTTCCTTCACCAGAGCTGGCACATACTTTACAAAATGAATAAATGTTCAAATGAGAGGCAGAGTATGCCAGTTTTTTGCCATGGGCAGTGGTGGCACCTGGCCCCACAGCAGCAGCTACCAATCTTGTGGCTCACTCTTAAGTTGGTGAACAGGACTAGTACCCTGTTCACATACCACTCATTACACTGCTGCTTCAGATTAGTGACCTTGTGATAAGTCTTTCTGGGTTACAAATAACCTGATGCCTAGTTGTACTGTTGGACACTTCTACAGGATAGTAAAGCCAACTAGACTTTGTACTATAGGCCAGTAACTGAAGTTTAACACAAACACTTAATACAATTTATGTATTCAGTGTTTGAATTCCAGCCTCCACCCTGGTCTTAATCAGATTTAGTAGATGCTAAGTACTGTTAAATATTAAACCCCATCAATATGTGGTGGTCTTGATCATTTAGAATTATAATAAATAACATTACTGCTGTATCTAGCAGTGCTTATACTTTCATACAGTTCATGAGCACTTCTGGATAAGGTGGTCATGATACAGGTTTCCCTCAATTTATGCAGTACATGCGTTCCTGGAGAGTGCTGCATAAATTGAATTTGCATAAAATGAACACACTCTATAAGGGATAAGTTCCTGTGTCAGCTGCTCCTGGGGCCACTCCAGCACAGGCTGGGGTAAGTGTGGACAAGTGGAGCCCTGGGTAGTGCTGGGCACAGCACTCGCCCCAGCTCCAGCTGTAGTGGCCCCAGGAGCTGCCAGCACCAGCTGCCTGTAGCCACTAGGCTGCACCATGCCCCAAACCCCGCAGGGCTGTCCCTGTCCCCACTCGCCCCACCTCCTGCTGCAGTTGTCCCAGGAACAGCCGATGCCAGCTCCCTGTAGTGACTGGGCTGCACCATGATCTGGTCCAGGCAGCTGGCGCTGGCAGCTCCTGAGGCTGCTGAAGCCGAGGCTGGGGTGAGTGGGGATAGGCAGAGCCCTGGAGGGGTTGGGGTATGGTGCAGCCCAGTGGCTGCAGGCAGCTGGTGCCAGCAGCCCCCAGGACCTCTGCAGCCAGGGCTGGGGTGAATACTGCACCCTGGCACCACCCGAGGCTCTACTTGTCTGCATACACCCCAGCCCATGCTAGAGCAGGCCCAGGAGCTGCCAACACCAGCTGCCTGCACCAGGGCACAGTGCAGCCCAGAGGCTGCAGGGAACAGGCATCAGCTGCTCCCGGAACAGCTGCAGCAGGAGCTGGGGTAAGTGGGGACAGGCAGAGCCCCGGGGGGGTTGAGGCAGCAGGAAAGCATGGCTGCAAAGTGAGAACTTATACACCCAAGGAAAATATATGTAAATATATTTCATAAAGATGCTGAAAGCAAAGTAGTATTTTTTTTTTTTAAATGTAGAATGTATAAACTACACTATGTACATTTCCTGTCTTAGAACATTTTATAGGCTTCTAAAAGTTATTATCTATTAAAGCAGTGTCTTTCATCCATCTTAGACTTGAGGTACCCCTAGGAAAATGCCAGCCTTCAGCTTTAACTCATTTCTTTGATTATGGAAAAATAATAGAACAATTCTTCTGTTGCAAAGAACTTGGAAAGACCACAGCAGGCTTTTGACATGATATATTCCAATTTGAAATTCCACAGTTTATCTTGTGAATAACGTATAGATGTTTGCACATCTAATGGTGCTAATGTTGCATGGTACCCATAACAACCTTAAAAGGATCTGAAGGCATTCCAGAATACTATGGTGCTCTGTATTCATTTAATTTGTTTTTAAATGTTTTTTATGACAGGAGTGGTTTAAAATAGGGCCCCAAAAGTTGTTTATTATTCAAGAACATGTTTTCCTTCAGTGTGAAAGGTGTTATTAAAGTCTAATTTTCAAATAGAATGAGCATCATGAATTCTTATTAACAGTCGGGGAAATACTCATTAAGCACATCAGAGAATCAAACCTTTTGTCCCTTTTACAAGATTACGTAGCTTTCCAAAACAGCAACTTAGCTGCATTTCCCTTCTAATCTTCTCCAAGAAAAAACACTTTAAATGTATTTGTCGAACTCTAACTTCTTACATTGACTGTTTCTGAACTTGCTTATAGGATTCAGTTGTAAAGTATTTTGTTTAGAATAGACTTTGGTTTTAGTGAAGATTGGAAGAGTGTTTTCCAATTACAGACATAACTGACTGGGGTTTAGGACACTTAGAATCCAGTTCCAGTTTAATTATGTTTTTATTTAACTGCAGTTTACCCATCTCTGTAGCAATCTGGCATCATCCTACTTTCCTTATCCTGTTTACAACACAGCATGGATGGAAGTTTACTACATGTTTGTAAAGCACATTTTCTTAGATAAAACATCTTAATAAATCTGGAGGAACTATATACTGCACTTCCTTCTCTTTTGTTGCATGCTAATTACTGATTTCCAGATGATTAGAGAATAAAATTTGAATTGCTCTCCCTCCTAAGAAAAAAAGGAATACATGAATGTAGTATGCCTTTGCCTTTTGTACTATTAGTTTGCCTCACTTGACCAGGCATCAATTATTTTAGCACTAGAATTTTTTAGAACTTACGGTTTCTATTTTAATTCTCCTCTTTTCTCTCTCCTTGTTTCCCCAGTCATACCCATCCAATTACATGGATCAAATTAAGCCAAACAAATACAGCGTCATTTATTCTACACCAAATATGTTGCACAATAAATTCTATTCAACCCCAGAAGGACTAGCTAATGGAATCCAGATGGAGCCAGTAGATCTAACGGTGAACAAACGAAGCTCACCACTTTCAGCTGGAAGTTCTCCTTCCCCACTAAAATTTCAGACTGTACACAGAAGAGCCTCACCTGGACTAACTCTATCCTCACCCAGTCCACCTATGAAAAAATTCACGCCACCACCTCCCGGAGTACAACCATTTCCCTTGCCATTAACAATCCCTCCAGTTATGGCAGCTCTTTCACGCCATGGACTTAGAAGCCCTGGAATACTCCCAGTTATACAGCCACTTGTGGTCCAGCCTGTTCCCTTCATGTATACTCCTCATCTTCAGCAACCTCTAATGATGCCTACAGTTCTTGCTGATGAATTGGAGAATCCAAGTAGTGTACCAGGTAGGTGGTACTGCTGTTCTGTTTCTCTTTTATGTCACATAATTTATATCCAAGTATATTTTGAGTAAGTGATTTTCATTTTAGGAAATGAAAAATCAGGACAGTAATCCTTATTCTAAACCATGAAGTATTTGCTATGCAAATTCTGGTTAGACTTTATGGGTTAGATTCTGCACTTATTTATATCCAAATATATCTATTGATCCTAAAAGAGGCAATCCAGATTAGACCTAGTCAAGATAAGAGATTTGTATTAAATTCAAATTTATTAGGAGGTGGACCAAAAACTAGAAGTCTTATTTAATGTGAGTTGTATGCAAGACTTGACCTGTCAATTTTTACACTTTCAGATCTAGATGTTGCCTATATCATTTAACTTGTATAGCTCTTTACATACCTGATTTTTTTTTCTAGTGCCTGTAATTGAATCTTATGAAAAACCTCCATTAAAGAAAACTATTAAAGTAGAACCAGGAACTGAATCACCTAGGACTGACTTCTATCCTGAACAAATGTCACCTCCATTGATGACTTCACTGTCTCCTCCCCAAGTATTGTTGCAAGAGTGAGTAGCTAATGATAGTCCAAAACTACCTATTTTCAGCTAAAGAATAAAATATAACAACTATTTTTTAACTATATATGTGTATCCTTTGAAGGAAAATCCAGTGTGCTTTGAATCACCCAATAAAATATCATAAACATAGGTTGCAGTTGGTAACTGAATTAGGTTTTTGTATTTAGTTTCCCTCCTCACTCCTGCCATGATGTGAGATGTAATCCCACCTTTGTTTTTGGCAACAAAGTTATCAGCATGTTCACTACATACACAGGAAGTATACAAATCTGCTTTACTTGTAACTTTAGGAATTCGCTATACATTGGTCCTAGTCCTATAAACCACCGTAAATAGAACCCTTGGTGCATATCAATGTAGTTCTGCAGGTGAAATTTTATGGAATTGATCCTATAATTTGAACAGGTACAAGATGGTGGTAACCTGAAAGTATATCATATCAACGGATCATAATTACATCTATATTTAGATTGTCAAACTGAGGTCCATTTAAAAAGATTTTGGCAACCTTTTCTTAGAGAAGGATTAACAATTCCATTGTTTGTTCCTAGCTCTTGATATGGGGGAGAACCTCTGAGAATAAAGATGTGCTTCCCCACCCCCAACAAATTCCAATCAGACATACTAAATTGTATTAAAAATCACCATTTTCGTTCTCCCATGTTCCTCAGGAAATTTTTGGCAGCCTGCTAAAATCCCTGAACATTCTAAAAGTCTGGCCATACTTCTGCCAAAGCAGCAGCAGACGCTCTGGTGGGAATGCCTGGGAGCCATCAGAGCAGCTGTAGCAGGAGTTGGAGAAGACTGCTAATGGCACATGGCCCCAAAATCTCATCCCCCTCCCAGGAGCACCATATGGAACAGAAGCACCAATCCCGGGTGAGAGAAGGTGTTCCGAGTCAGACTCCTACAGTAAACCCCTGAATCCAGCAGCCTAGGGTCAGCAGAGACAGTTTGACAGGATCCACACGTCACCAGCAGACCTGTCACCTCGGTGAGATAGCAGCCTTCTCTTGCTGTCTACGAAGATAGTAACATAGTGGTAGGCATCACAGTTTTGCGGTTAATTACTCCATTGCTGTTCCTGGCCTCCTTAAGGGCACCCGTGTAATGGCTACTAGACGTGACCCTTCTTGGTATGGGGATAAACATTCCTCTCTCTAGACAGGAGTTTTAGGTTGCATTACCCTGTGATTACCTCTGCAGGTCTGAGTTTGGTTTTGCACCAACTACTCTTAATATCCCTCAGGGACAGTGACTAAGTCAGCTGGTAGCCAACCAGCTTTCACAAAGCCTGGTACTGTTCAGTTAGACAAACCCATTAAAGAGAAAGTATAGAGCTGTATGTAGCTGACAAGCACATTTACCCATTTACCTACCTATCTTATATGTTGGAACTGGGACCTAGCGGGTACAATACTCAAGTTTTTGTCCCTTTTTTTGTATCTGAGCTGCATGTATAAAAAGAGCTGATTATTTAAACAGCTTCCTCCTTTGTTGTCCGGATCTGTGAAACCTAAACAAAATAAATGCTATTTCCCCACCATGGCTGATACTTCCACAGACTTGTTACAACTGTATTAGTAATTTGAACTGATTACCCACATGGACTGCAGTTTAGATAGGAAACTGTCACTGGACCAGGAACACAACTATTCATATAGCACTTAAACAAATGTTACAGTAAACTGAATGTTCAGTGCTTCCAGAGCATCACAAGTGTGACACACGTTCTTTGAACTGGTATTAAACTGCGGTAAAGGCTGAGCTGAAAAGCTGAGGTATAGTATTTAAAGCAGTGGTCTCCAACCTTTTTGGGTAGAAGATCACTTTTCGGATTAAAAATCAAGCTAAGATCTACCCCTGGCCCCGCTGGTCAGTCTGTGGGGAATGGGGTAGGGGCAGATTGAGGCAGAGGGAGAGAAAATTATTTGTGGGGGCGGGTGTTCCCCCAGCAGGTAGGTCTGTGGGGAAAGGACCATGGTGGGGGCAGGGCAGATTGAGGCCTTAGTTGTGAGAGAGGGGTTGGGGCACAGGCAGGAACAGGGGCTGGGGGGAGTGGGCCTGGCCAGGCTGGGTAGTGGAACAAGTGGAAGCCTGGGGGAACATGCCCCATTCCCTCCCTCACCACTGGGGCTTCGATCTGCCCTGCCCTGCCAGTGGCAAGTGAGGGAGTAAAGCACGGGCAGGTCCTGCACAGCTGTGGCAGGTGCAGGATAGAGCCATGAGCAGCTTGTCCAGGGGGCATGGGGCCTGCAACCGAGGAGGGCATGCGTGGTGTGTGCCTCTGAATTGGTGTATGGGGCAGGGTGGACTGGGCTGGTGCCAGGCTTTTCCCAGTGTGGCTCTTGAGCCAGGCAGTGGCAGTGGAAGCAGGGCTATGGGGAGGGCTGCAGGTACCTGAAAATTCACTGTAGCCCCACCCCACCCACTCCCAGCACCGCCACTGCACCAGGAAGAGCCTGGTGCTGCCCCAGTCTTGCCCATGTGCACATCTGGAGGCGTGTGCCTCCTGTGCCTTCCTGGGCTGCGTTCCCCCCACTCTTTGCACCCCCTGGACGAGCTGCTCACGGCTCCATCCCGTGCCCATCCCAGCTGTGCAGCATTGGCCCCTGCTTCACTCCCCACTTCACCGCTGCGTGTGTGTGCCCCCCCCCCCCCGCCCCAACCAGGGTCTCTGCTGCAGCCTGAAGAAGCCCACAGCCAGGCTGCCTTGTGGCCCTACTGGTACCCTGCATGTGTGGGGGCTAAACCCTGTTGGCCTTCCCTCTTTTGCCACCTATGCCCTCATGCACCCTGCCATGGGGTGAGTGCAGCCCCAGTGAAGCACCCAGCCCCACAGGTTGGGTGTCAAATGGCTAGTATGTAACAACACTAAAAAACACAGCAATTCTTCAAAGGCAAAATGATAGCATTTTGTTTTTTTTCTAGAGACTAAAAACATTTGCACATAGGTTACATGAATAGTAGAGATAGCTCAGAACTTGAAAAGTGAGCTAATATTTTACACACATGATATTAACTGTCTTTTTTCACTAAAGTTTCTAAATGTATATATTTTACCTGGTTCTGTAAATAGTTTACGTTAAGGGTCGTATTCTTTTCAACCTATTAGATGTGTAAGCAGACTTAGACCTTAGTACAATTCTATTTCAAACACACTAGGTTCCTTGCTTGTTGTTCTTCTGTGACTCAATTTTGTAATAACTACCATATTACCCTTAAAAGTAAGGATGCAGAGAGATGTGCAGCTCCCCACTGTAACTCAGAAGGATTTCTGCAAAGCTTTCTGAGTTATTGTTACCCCAGACCAAACAGAAGTTCATTCTTAGTTCCAGGGGGGAGGGGTATGTAGCTACCAGGTTCCCCTAGCAGTGGCCAAGGCTCTCTGCCAAGTGCTCCTTGTTTTCAGAATGGGAGGGGGAAGGCATCTGAGAGAGCTCATTTTTGGGAAAATGGTGCTGGTGCTGAAGTCTGGGGTGGGTGAATTGGAGCCCTTCTCCCACTTCAGGAGGGGGCTCCAATACACCTGTCCCACTCTCAGGGAGGCAGGGTGATTTGAAAAAAAAAGGGTCCAGACTAAACTCCCTCTGCTCCCTTTCCCCTTCCCATTTTGAAAACAGTGACAGGCTGGGAGCTCTGCAGATGCAAGTTACAGAAAATGCTACATTTTTAAACCTCTTCATCTGATACCTTGTGCAATGAGGATTCAGATTTTCACCCAATCAGCCATTTTTTAAGCTGTCTGCAGCAATGCACTTGGGTTTGATCACAGCTATAAAGAGCTGCTATCTGTTGCCAGATCAGGAGAAAATTGTCACTTCTGTGACAGGTCAGCTCCCAAACTGTTGCACCTGGCAGCACTGTTTAGGGCGGAGGTGAGCAGCCAATAGTTGAGAGAGAACAGGTTAGGGACTATACTAAGAAGACCACAAATACTAAGAAGGTACTGGGTAATGTGGGGCCTTTGCAAGACATGCTAAGAAATCTGTTTGTTGCACCAGATGACAAGGCTAACCTATTTAATGATTTCTGTGCCTCCATTTTCCTGAGCAGGGACCAGATCAGCCCGTCCACTGAGACCCCCTCAGGCCCTGGGGGAGGCACACCCAGGCCTAGGGTCAGTGAGGACCTAGTCAGGGAGCTTCTCAAGGGACTGGACATATTTAAATCAGCTGGTCCTGACAACCTCCATCCCAGAGTGCTGAGAGAATTAGCAGAGATCATTGCGGGACCCCTGGCACGGCTTTATGAGCACTCGTAAAGCCGTGCTCTGGTGTGGTGCTAGAGGACTGGAAAAGGGCCAGTGTGGTTCCCATGTTCAAAAAAGGGAGGAAGGAGGACCCAGGAAACTATAGGCCAGTTAGTCTTACCTCTATCATGGGTAAACTTTTTTAAAGAATTATCCTGGCACATGTCCATAGGGGAACAGCAGGGGAAGTTATGCTTAGGGGCAACCAACAAGGGTTCATTAGAGGCAGGTCCTGTCAGACCAACCTGGTGGCCTTCTATGACCAGGTCACAAAATCCTTACGTGCATGGGTAGCAGTGGACATAGTCGTCTTAGATTTGTCCCAGAGAGTGGTTGCTCCCAGAGAGTGGTGGTGGATGGGTCATACTCGACCTGGAGAGATGTGAGCAGCGGGGTCCCCCAGGGCTCGGTCCTTGGGCCCGCGCTGTTCAATA
>JAGPOW010001338.1:43164303-43181590 GCA_030014935.1 Caiman crocodilus
GAGTCATTATTGACTCCAAGATGAACATGAGCTGCCAATGCCAGACCGCAGCCAGCAAGGCCAGCCATACCTTGTCATGCATCCAAAGGTGCATCTCAAACCGGTCCCCTCTTGCAACTTTGGTCGGGCTGCAGTTGGAGTACTGCATCCAGTACTGGGCGCCGCACTTCAAAAGGGATGTGGCCAGCCTGGAGAGGGTTCAGAGGAGGGACACCCACTTGGTGAAAGGGCAGCAGGACAGGCCCTATGAGGAGAGACTGAGGGACCTGGACCTGTTCAGCCTCAGCAAGAGGTGGCTGAGGGGGGACCTGGTGGCTGCCTACAGGCTCATCAAGGGAGATCAACAGCAAATCGGTAGAGCCCTTTTCTCCCAAGTACCACCTGGGTACTTATAGTACCCAGGAACAATAGTAATAAGCTGATGGAGAATAGGTTTAGGTTAGAGATCAGAAGGCAATATTTTACAGTTAGGGTAGCCAAAATCTGGAACTGACTTCCCAGGGAAGTGGTCCTCGCCCCTACCTTGGGCAAATTCAAGAGGAGGTTGGATGATCATGTCTGTGGTCTTGTGAACCCAGCATTCATTCCGGCCTGTAGCAAGGGGTTAGGCTAGATGATCTGTTCGGGTCCCTTCTCACCCTGGCTACTATGAAACTATTTGTAAAAGCTGGACATAGAGAAGCCCATGAGTCTGGATGCGATGCACCCAAGGATGATGAGGGACTTGGTTGATGTGATTGCAGAGCCACTGGCCATCATCTTCGGAAACTCATGGTGATCAGGAGAGGTCCCAGATGATTGGAAAAGGACAAACATAGTGCCTATATTTAAGAAAAGAAGAAAAAACAGAGCCAGGGAACTACAGGTCAGTCAACCTAACCTCAGTCCCTGGAAAAATCATGGAGAAGATTCTCAAGGAATCTATTTCTAAGCACTTGGAGGAGAAGGTGGTTAGGAACTGTCAGCATTAATTCACCAAGAGCAAGTCATGCCTGACCAACCTGATTGCCTTCTGGGATGAGATGACTGGCTCTGGATGCAGGAAGATCAGTGGCTGGTGGTATACCTTGCACTTACGACAGAAAAACCCCATACACCAATACAGACTGGGGACTGACTGGCTGGGCAGCAGCTCTGCAGAGAAGGGGTTGCAGGGTAAAGGAAAGCAATTATTCCCCTTTATTCAGCACTGGTGAGGCCACATCTGGAGTACTTTGTTCAGCTTTAGGTCCCCCCACTACAGAGAGGATGTGGATAAATTGGAGAGAGTACAGCTGAGGGCAGCAAAAATAATTCGGGGACATGACTTCTGAGGAAAGGCTGAGGGAACTGGGCTTATTTCGTCTAGAGAAGAGAAGACACAGAGGGGATTTAATAACAACCTTCAGCTACCAGAAGGGGGGTTCATAAGAAGATGGAGTTAGACCAGTGGTTGTCAACCAGGGATACATATACCCCTAGGGGTACTTAAAAGATTAATAGGGGGTACATGGAACTCTGCATGCGTGCACACAGCCACAGTGCAGCACGCAGGGAGCCAGGAACACAGCCCAGCCATGTGGAGAGCAACCAGGTCCAGCTGATAAGTTTGTTCTGGGAGGCTGCAGTAGGGGTTGCCGGGGTGGGGCAGCTGCCATTGCTATGTGCACCCCAGGAGGGCACGGGGGCATGTGCCCCTGGATCTGTGCATGGGGCTGGGCCTGGGGAGGTACCAGGCTCTTCCTGGCGGGGACTGAGCCAAGCTGCACTTGGGGCAGGTCATGGTGGTGCAGGGAAGGGGATGTGGGGGGCTACAGTGAATTTTGGGTGACTGCAGCCCTCCCAGTAACTCTATTCCCATAAGCCCCCATAGTGAGGAAGAGAGGAGGGCTGGAACAAGGGCAGGTCCTGCCCAGCCAAGGTGGAGCACATGACAGAGCCACGAATGGTTTGTCCAGGGGATAGCAGGTAATAGCTCCCACAGCTGCATGCACCCTGGGGGGGCACAGGGGACACGTGCCCCTGGATCAGCGTGTGGGGCAGGGTGGGCTGCAGGCCACTGTTCCCAGTGGGGGTGTTGGACCAACCTGCACTGGGAGCAAGGGTGCAGGGAGGGGGGAGGTCTATGGCAAATTTTGGGGTGGCTGCAACCCCTCCTGTAACCCCCTCCCGGCGCTGCTGCCACCCGCCTCAAGCACAGCCTGGCCCAGCACTCCACTAGGAACAGCCAGGCATTGCCCTGGTCTGCAGCCTGCTCCGCCCTTCCTCATGAGAACTGGGGGCTTGTGCCCTGTGCCTTCCAGGTGCATGCAGTGGTGGGAGCCACTACCCCCTGCCCTCCCCCAGACAAGCCACTCTTGGCTTTGTCCTATGCTTCACCCCAACAGGGCAGCCCCTGCCCCAGCCCCACTCCCTCCCTCAGCATGGGGACCATAGCAGGGCTATGGTTGGGGAGCTGCAGCCACCCCAAATTTTGCCTTCGCCCCCAGGCCCCTTCCCAGTGCCGCTGCTGCCCGCCCCAAGCACAGCCCAGCCCAGCCCCTTGCCAGGAAAAGTCCATTGCGCCAGTCTGCAGTGGCAGCCCTTCCAACCTCCATGCCCAGATCTGAGGGCACACGGCTATCATGCCTTCCCAGGTTGCATGTAGCAGCGGAAGCCACCCCCCTCTCACATGGCTCAGTCCCGCATCCTGCCCAGCCTGGGCAGCCCCTGGCCTTGCCCCAGCCCACTCCCTCCCCAATGCTGGGGCCTTGATCTGTCTGGGCCCACCCCATGCAGATCCTGGGGCACATGTCCGTCCCAGGGTGTACACAGCAGCAGGAACTGTCCCGTCTCCTCACATTCCTGCCCTCTTCCCTGCTCCCCCTCCCCCCTGATGCTCAACAGCTTTGTCTCATGCCCTGCCCTGGCTACACATAGTCTATCCCAGCCCTACTCCCTCCTTCACTGTGCCCCATACCCTTTAAAAACAAGAAAAAACACATAAAGGGATACATGAGCTGAAACTTCAAGACGGAAAGGGTACACTTGTTAAAAAAGGTTGAAAACCCCTGATCTAGACTGTTCTCAGTGGTAACAGGTAACAGAACAAGGAGCAATGTTCTCAAGTTCAGCAAGGAAAATTTAGGGTAGACAATAGGAAGAATTTTCTCAATTAGGAGGGAAGTAAAACATTGAAACAGGTTATCCAAAGAAGTCATAGACTCTCCATCCTTGAAGGTTTTGAAGACCCGGCTAGACAAAGCCTTGGCTGGGATGGTCCTGCTTTGAGCAGGGGTTTGGACTAGGTGACCTCCTGAGGTCCCTTCCAACCCTAATTTTCTGTGATTCTGTGTTCTGCATTGCTGAGCCTAAGGCTTTGATTATCAAGTGCCCAGAACGCCAACAATTCCCATAGACTTTAATAGGAGCTGTGATTTCTCAGCATTTCTAAACTTTAAGTCCTAAAAGTACTTGCTTTAAATAACATATAGCCTCTAGATAAGCTTGAATGTTGTTAGACATAATTGGATCTAGTAAAAAAATGGCAAGTTCAGTAATTGCTAAAAAGGCTTGGATTCTATAAAGCTTATAGGTGGTAGAACCAGTCTTACTAGGATAAATCTTAGCATGTGCATGTGGCATATTCAGTTTCACTTAAAAGCTAGAAAATACCCCCAGATCAACCCTATTTATCAGTTAAATAGTCCTGGGCACACTGATTTTTTTAAATTTTTTTTTAATGCTTGGTGTTGTTTTTTGCTTTCTTAAATGCATTTTCCTCCTATCAGTGCCACTAAGGTCAGTTTCATGATGGTTTCCAGTTTTAGAAGCAGTCATACATTTTGATTCTTAATGCATACAGGTGGTGATACCCCTAAAAATATGTGTGTACATGTGTTTTACCTGCATTTTACCTATGGGTTTCAAGTCAAGAAAATTGTTTTTGTGAAGCTTCAGAACCAATTTCAGACATCCTGTGGGTGTGACACTAGACTTAAAATCTACTTTTAGGAATTGACGTCAGTGGTAAAGGGGGCCGCACCCTTCTGCCAACACCAAACAGGAAATTCATAATTACTCTTTTAAGGAGTGGCTGGAACAATACAGATTCTGCATTCTGCCTTGCAAAGCTAAAGATATACATTTATGAATATAGAAAAGCTATTTTCAATTGAAAACAAATTGGCTGTTTTTTAAAGAGAAATTTTGTAAACAAAAGCAATTTTGCAAGCTAAAGTTTTCTGGAAATGTAATATATATTTGCCTGAAAAACAAAAATCTTTGCTTTTATAAGTAAAAATTAATTAATGTCCAGGCAGGCAGAGGGGAATATCTTTGGTTTTACTCATACCACAAAGTGAATAAGCCCAACAAGCATCAAAACATTACTGTTAAAATCCATAAAAATGTTAAGTTCTGAATTTTTCCTCATACATGTAATGTAGTTCTCCCTGCCAAGAGACAGAATGGTAAAGAATAGAAGGCTCTGTCTTAAATCACTATAATGAAGTTTATTGTGTTTTAAATATTTTTCATTTTTAACACATGACTTAACTTCACAGGAATCACCCTTCAGTTATAGTGCAGCCTGGGAAGCGGCCTTTACCTGTGGAATCTCCAGACACACAAAGGAAACGCAGAATACACAGATGTGATTATGAAGGTTGCAACAAGGTCTACACTAAAAGCTCCCACCTGAAAGCTCACAGAAGAACACATACAGGTGAGAGTCTAGGTGCACTTTTCTTTAATCAGTATTGATTTTGATGAGTTAAAGGCCAAGCCCCAAACTACATCCTATCCTTAAGATATTACTGAGATTTAACACTTTTTTCTATTTGCAAGGAAATCTGGTTTGATTTAAATGTTTAAAAAAAATTGTTGTTACAAACACTGTCATGATGTTTTTCTAAACATACTAGCCTAAACATGCCCCTGTCTGTCAGCTCATTGTGTCCTACTTGCATGTTCCAAAAGGTTCCATGGGACCTTCCTTGACTGATTAAGCCATTTAAACTAAAAGTTGAAATAGTGGTGAAAGTGATCACATCAGGTATAAGTGTTATATTTTATACAGATCTGGCATTTGGCTGGCTTTGCTTCTGTGCCTTGTAGTGGAAGGGGGAAGATGAAGGGGAGGTAACTAACAGGTTGTAAGTCTAGACAAGAATCCTCCCAATATACCTTGTATTTGCTTGATAGCTCCTTTTCTTTCCTTTTTCTACGCCCACTTTTGTCCTTTTGCTTTGAAGATAGCTATTTTGCTCGTCCCCCAGATGGATCCTGGTTTTGTCTGTTTAAAAATAGAAAATTCTCTGATTAAAACCCCCCAAATTCACTTTTTTCCTTTATTAAAATGAAACACCTATATATAGTGGTATCAGTTGAACACAATGTTTTATAGATATACAGTAAAAGCTTTGTTATCCGGCATAAGTGGGGCAAGGGGGGGTGCCAGTTGTCTAAAACTTCCAGTTATCTGAGCGTTATACCTATCAAGGAAGACAGGAGTGCAGTGTGGCCCACTCCCGCTGGCTGGGGCTGGGGCTGAGGCCCCAGCCCACAGCAGCAGCCCACCCTGCCCTGTGCGGATCCTTTTCCGCTCCCCCTGCTTCTTCCACAGACCTTCCCACCAGGGGTGGGGGGTGCATGCCCCTTCCTCTCCTCCCCCCAAAAAATGTTCTCCCTCCTCCTACACAGATAGCAACTAGAAGGGCTCCTGGCAGCTCCTCTACTGGCAGCATCACTAACTAACATAAACAACAGAAATACTTGATGCACATGCTGGATAGACTCAGCAAAGATTCTGGTTGCTAAAGTGAAGTTTTGTATTGGGGAATATTGGAAATGCAGGTTAATAGAGTATTCCAGTTAGTAAAATGCCAGTTAACACAGCTTTCACTGTATTTACGATTTTAAAGCAGTTTGGAAGCCCACCACTGCTTCAGTCATTGGAATATAAATTCTAACTACCTGTACATTTTGGCATTTGATTCTGGTTTTTTTTATGATGGAAAATCAGAGCTCCCTCCACCCCATTTGCTTACTAGGACGCAGGTCCAGATGTGGCTCTCCCTACCCCCAGCTGCTTTGTGGTGCTGAGCAACCCTGATACGCCAGTGCCCTGCCCGTGCTCCTCACTCTCCAACACAGCCGCAGCCTCCCCAGCCCTGCCACTGCCCCTTACTCCCAACCCATAGCCCTCCAGCCATATTACTGCCCCTCACTGCCCCCACCCCCTCCCCCCCACTCCCCACAAGCAGCACCCGAGCCCCAGCTGCTACCTGTGGGAAGCAGTGGAACAGAGCACAGAGCCTAGCTCCCCCTACCTCACAGGAAGCACAACTGGAGCCCTTGGCGGGGGTGGCTGTGGGCTCGGAGCTGCCCACCCTGCTGCCCTCCCCCTGGGGGTCTCTGTGGCCAACCAGGTGGGACCTGGTATGGCAGGGCAGAGCAGGGTGGGTCAGGAAAGCTTGGTGCCACCACCGAGAGCCCCATGCCACCATGGAAAGGTGCCCCTGCTCACCCGACAGCAGCGGGAGTGGCAGTGTGGAGTTGTGCACCTCGGTGCTGCTGTGCAGGCAGAGGGCACCTTGCCATGGCAATACAGGGCTCCTGGTGACAGCACCAAGCCTCAGCGTCCCGCTCTGTCCTGCTGCACCAGGTCCTTCCCACTGTGCTGCTGCAGAGGCCTTAAGGGAAAGGACAGCAGGGCAGGCAGCCCTGAGCCTGCAGCAGGCAGCCTGCATCTGCCCCCACCCTGCATCTGCCCCCTCCCTGCACACAAATCTTGGGCATGTGCCCCCCATGCCTCTCCCTCAGGAGTGCACAGAGTGCCCCCTCCTCCCCCGCCCCAGCCCCTCCAGATAAACTGACTGTGGCTCCATCCCACTCCCCGCCTGGGTCCTGCAGCCATGCATTCCAGCACTGGGCCCCAAGCTGGGTAGCAGCCCCTGCCCTGCCCAACTCCCTCCCACTCTCCCTCCCTATGAGGGCCTCAATCTCCCTCTCCCCCCAGTTTATCTGCAGGAAGCTGCTCTCATGCTATCTGGCTGCCATGCGCATGTGTGCATGCGCATATGCAAATTGTGTCCCCTGCCTAATTGCACTCCTCCCATTCCCCCAGCCCCTTGCAGCCTGAAAGTCTGACAGCCTGCAAGGGAAACCTGCCATTTCCCACATTTTTCTCCTTAAAGTGAGAAAATCCAGATTTTACCATGTTTTTTCATGGCAAATGGAAAACCTGGATCCCTGCTCACCACTTAACAGTACTACTAGATTTTGGCTCATACGTTTCCATGGGAGTAGCCCCTCTTTCAAAACTCCAAATTGGATGCCAAGTATAAAATCTCTAAAAAGATTTATGCATTCAGACACTGAAAAACACTGGTCAGATTTTTTCTGCATGCTGCTTTCTAACATACAATTTAAAAAATGTCCCTATGCTTAGTCAAAGCCAGCATAGTGAAAATATGCTGTGGCATTGCTGCACTTGTCCTGGATGTTTACATGGCAGTAAGACACATTTAGACAAGATAGAAGGTCTAATTCTCATTTGTACTCTGGCCATTTATACCATTGGCAGAATAATTGGGTCTTTAGCGTAAATGAAAATAAGGTTGGTTTAGAAGGTATTAATTAAGAGAGAAGTACCTAGATTAACTTAATTATTGAAGGAAAGAGTTCAAATTGGATCTATTTAAGGCAACAACATTATCACTGTCGTTAATAACTATGAGGCTGCAGTACCCCATTGTACTAGCTGTTATTCTAGTCCAGAGAACTCAGTGTAACATCTCAATCCTACTACTTATGCACATAAAATCAACCTGTGAGTAAGTGGTCTCATAGCCTTTAGTATTTAAAATTAAACATAAGTATTTGCAGGAGAGGGACTTTAGCTTAAGTCCAGACAAAAGTGGTTGTAGGACACCAATGGCAAGGTCAGGAAGGAAAGAAGCAAGGTGACTGTAATATAAGCAAGCTGTCAATTAATTTTTTTCTGATCTGTTAAGTTCAGGCATTTAGAAATTCACGAGACATAAATGTTTGCAATGTGCATTAGCTAGATATGTCACTGAGTAAATAGAAAAAGACTAGCTGGAGTTTTAATGGACAAGAAAAGATGCATCTTATTGCATAAATAAAAACCTACTGAAATTGAGGCAGGCAGGTAATTTTGTACACCAGTCCTAGTGCCCGCTGCCATTTTCATGGCTGTTTGCGGCAAGATCCCCCTGCTCCCCACACCTCTGGTTGACCGAAGGGCCATGGCAGTGGCCCTGCCCCTTGCTACTGACTGTCCAAGAGTGCTGCCCTTCAGGTGCCCTGCCCTCTCGCCACTGATTGGCAGAGAGGGATAGGGCTGCATGAATGGCAGCCCTCTCCATCAGTTAGCAGCGGAGGGAGCAGCAGCCACCTTGGCTCCCATTCTTTGTGCCAGTGGGTGTGAGAACTGCTGGCTCCTGCTGGGAAACTAGCATTTTATTTTCAGTAAGTTGGGTGAGGGGGTGTTTTCTGGCACGGAATGCTGCTTTTCACAGAAACTGCCTCAAATTGCAGTTTCTGCGAAAAATGCAAAATCATGATTTGAGTAGATCCCCATGTGTAAAAGAATTGAAGTGTTTGTATTAACCTTCTTAAGCACTCTGACATTTGATCTCTATGATCGCTTACTTCCTTCTTTAAATCCCAGTTTCTGTTTGCTTTCCTAGGTGAAAAGCCATACAAATGTACCTGGGAAGGATGCACGTGGAAGTTTGCTCGTTCTGATGAACTAACAAGGCATTTCCGTAAACATACCGGAATCAAGCCTTTTCAGTGCCCGGACTGTGACCGTAGCTTTTCACGTTCGGACCATCTTGCCCTTCACAGGAAACGTCACATGTTAGTCTGAATGTCTTTTGTCCTCTGACTCCCATCACACTTTCTTTTTTTACATGTGCATTTTTAATTTGGATTCAGCTGGTCTGAATCTCTGAGTTTATACCATTAAAAGCTTCCATATGGTCAGTAATAGATGTTCTCTAACCCTACTATGTTCTTGCCACGGGTCAGACCTAAAGAATGTGAACACTTTTTTTTTTTTTCCTCTGGGGGATGCTAAGCAAACGCTTTCTGCAGACAGTATGTTTAATGTATTCCTTTGTGAATAAGGGAACTTCGTTGGTTTCTCCATATAATCAACCAGCATATAGTGATAAACTAGTAAATGCTATTCAGTATCCAGATTGCTAGTCCTTGCCAGAGACTTTATTTATGTCCTGTAAAAAATACTCTCTTTGTATGCTCAACAATGCAATGAATAGACTTTTCCAACATTGTTGGTTACACCATCCTGTTTAACACAACACTTTTAGAAAAGCACCTCTGATGTAGAAATCGCCTCTGCCTCAAGAGCAAAAGAGCTAAGCAATATATTCTTCTTAACTCATGGAAGTTTAAGTGGTAAAATTCATTTAGACCCAGCAGAAATCAAACTGTACTGAATACTGTGTTGTATGTCTGTATTCTGTTTGTATTGCATAATGCCTTGGCAAATTAAGCAGGTGAAGATCTTGCATGATGCTGGGCACATCTACACATGCTATTAATGTGCTTGAATAACTTCCAGCACAGTTTGTGCCAGAGTGTATTACTCCGAGGCACAGCATTTACACATGTGCCCGAGACTGCAGCACATTGAGCCAGGATGGCACAGCCTCAGCCAGCAGGTGGCCCAGGAGGTCAGCCTGCCAGCCCAGAGCTGATGCACCCAGCCCAATGTGCTGCAGAGGAGCTGGCTGGGGCACAAGTGCTACAATGTGGGGCTAGCCAGCAGGCAGCCCCTGGACTGTAGTACCCTCATGCCCCAGCCAACCAGTCACCATGGACATGTGAATTGATGCATTAAATAGCTCTGCTGTAGAATAGTACTTGTGTCAGGCAAGAATTGCATCCTATAACAAAGTTGATTAGTTTACTGTGGCCTAATAGTGCCACATGTGTAGACGATAACGTTTTATTGCAGAGCTGAGTAGTCAACTCTGTAGTAAAGTGTACATGTAGATGAGCCCACTGTATCTCTGCTTTATATGTAGCTGTATGGATGGTACACAATATATTCATCTGTAGCATAGTATTACATGACTTTCATAGAGGTCTACCATACCTCATTTCAGCCATTATAGGCATCTTCTTTTCTAGCCACTCTCGAACATTTCCTTTCCTCAAAAACTTTTTTTATTGTATGCCAAAAGCAGTAATTGCCATATCAAAATGCTCCAAACCATAACATTATGGGAAGTGAGTACCAGTTTTGATATATTATATACTATTTAAAAATAGTTCACAGGATTTTTAAGACAAAATGGCACCCCGTATGCACCTCCATTGAGAAACTGAATAATGTCTTAGGTGGTAAGACTATGCCTGATAAAACCATTTAAAGTTAATTTTTTGTAGCTCTTATCTTTAAGATGGCTAGATAAAGATGTAAATATAACTAACATATTACATCATCAAGTCTTAATTCTGAAATTAACGAGAAAAAAACAGATGAATATGTATGTTCATAATGCAAATAGAATATCCTGAATTAAAATGACCCAATGTGATGCTAAACATACTTTAGTCCTTGGAATGTATTAACCAGGATTAAAAATAATTTTTCTATGTTACTTGGTAGACTTGTGGGCCACCAAAAGAAAGCAGGATATATTTCTCTAAACTAAAATATTCTAGAACCACACAGTTTTTGAGAATACCTTTTTCAAATTTCAGGGAATTAACAATTTTCCTCTTTTACATGGAAAAGCCTACTAGCACAGAAAATACTCATTGTATTCTCCAAGAGATCAGTCTGGTCAAGTCTCTGCTGTATGTTGCCTTCTATGGAACAAAAATTGAGATCATAAAGAGCAGGTGTTACTGATGTCCCTAAACACCATGGACTCCAAAGATACACTGGAGTATGCTGCTGATCCAGGAGTTTGTGTGTGTGGAGTCTACCTCTGCTTCCTTGACGGTGTGGCTTCTCCAGAAAGGTAGAAGAACCCCTGTTGCTGACATCCCATCTGCCAGTGAAACTGGAGGGGAAGGTCTGCAGTGTAGGTGTAGACCTTTTCACAGACCTTTTAGGAGTGAGTGAAAGAATAAGATAAAACCTACAGGTGTCTAAAGATTAATTTAGGAATAGTTTCACTTATTGTGTAAAGAAGTGCTTCTGCCATAAAATATGAAGTATTGTATGTGTCCTACAACTAACACTTGAATACTGAAGTATAGAAATCCTTGTGCATTTTATCTAAGGAATATCTTGTCCTTTTGTGATGCTGTTTTGTTTTATATTCAAGACCTGCAAGTGGGTAATGGCAATTTTCATAGCAGTTCTTGAAAGTTTGTGTAAACTCTATCTAAGGGATTAAGACCATATTCTGCTGTGTTATATGAATGTTGATCTAAACTGTCTTTTTTGGAATAAAATGAAGGTTATGCCAGTTTTACACTCATGAAACAAGATGGAAATCTGGCCCTTTATCAGTTAGAACTGTCAAGTAAATATAGTAGTGTTGAAGTGATGCTGCAGTTGTGATGGTCCAGAAGATGAGAGAAGCAGGAATTTTTGTGGGTGATATTTTTTTTTTATTGAACCAAGTGGTCCAGTAAACTGATTTGGGATACATTTACACAAGCTTTCAGGTATCACTGTTTCTTGGATCCCAAAGAGAGAAGCAAGTACAGTGGAGCTAAATAGCTACTTATTTACCTTTTGCATAGCAGATCTGTTCAGTTCTGCCATGCCTGCTTCTCTCCAGAATCCTAAGGAAGACTACTGTGATAGTAGAAAGTAGATCCAATTAAAAAATACCACCCGCATAAAACCCATGCAACTTGCAGGTATATACAGACAATTCTGTTTTCTGTCAGTACACTGATCTGTTACTAATGTAGCGAAAGTCTTCCTGGATGGAGAATTAGTATAACCTAGCATCATTTGGGGTTTTTTTAGCAACTCTGCCATGAAAGAATTAGAACTGGTCACTACCCTAGAACTTAATACCTGTGGAATTCTCATTAGCTTTGATAGCGGATCATTTTATACAACTCCTACAGGTGCAGTTTCTTAGGCTGTACCCTTAATATACTGTATAACACAAGTGTACCAACAAATTTCGTATCCTGGAAATGAAAAAAAATAATTATATAATGGACAAGGCAGAGGACAGGCATTTTATTTCCATTTCTGCTTTCAATGTAATTTTAAACGCATCACATTTTGGATTTTTGAAAATAATGTTTATTTCTAGTGCTGCTAGTTTCTTTTCCTTTTTCTTTCTTTTTTTTTTTATTTCATAAAGATTTTCTTTAAATATTTGCATGGTTTTCTAAGTACAGAGCTGGGTCCAGATGACCTGCTTGAACAATTTATTTGATGGTAGGACTACTCCAACAGAGCATTTTTATCCCCAACATTTAGCTTATCAACCATGTTCATTTATTAATCTATTTACCCTCCATTTTTTTAAATTTTTAAGATGAACAGTGGGGATAGGAGCAGAATAGAGCAATAGAATTTAAATGCCTTGACTACATACTTAATGATATAGGACATTTAACAAGAACAGTTTAAATTTAAGCATTAAATAAAAATCTTAAGTTCCTACAAATATCTTTATAGGATTTTTCTCTTTATGTATATGGTGTCATTTTGTAAGAAGTCAAAAAAGATTGCAAACAAGTAAGGTGTTTTTTCCTTCATTTTAAAATGTGAATCCACATCTTAAATGGGGCATTAACTGTTTTTAATGAACTTGGTTTGAGGGGTACTTTGAAAATATATGGATGGAACTAAGGAAATGACTAAAAAGAAAACAAGCCAGTCCTGTCATCATCCACCTACATGAATGCAGGATCAGATGTAAAATGTAAAAAAAACTAATCCTACAGCAGAGTTACGTGTATACTTAAAATAAATCCTGGTTTACTAGCACTATTGCACTGTATAGTATGTAACTTGAGCATATTGTTTTACTAATATTGTGCCTGTATTCACCATTAAACATAATTATAATGTGCTACTTATTTCCGGGACAATCCTTCGGAGTTCAACAGGTATTTCAGCAACATGGTTTTATTTAAATATACACTGTAGTTCTGTAGTGACCTCTCTAATGCCACAAGCTTGTCTAAATATGTTGTCTGCTTTTGTCTCTGTTTTTGTCTCTGTCAAGGGTAGCAACTTGTAAATGAATGCAAATCCTTTCTGTAAAGAAAAATAATTACAAGGAATTTTACATGTATTAAGAGGGCTACAACAACTTTCAACATGTTTTACAGATATTAGCACTTTTCTGCTATTTATGTACTTTAAATGTTAGAGGGTCAAAATAATCTTTCTCCTTAGCATCTCTTAAAATATCACCTGCAAATATAGCAGGAATATTACATTTACTTTAATACTTGTATAAACTATGCAGAAATTTTTTAATAGAATGTAATATATTTTATAAGCTAATAAGACTGGGTAATTAAAGGTTTCTAGCATGCATTACTATAACTTGCAAATACTGAGACATTTTGGTAATCTTTCTTACTAAATATGTGAATGTTTAATGTACTTTCACTGTTTCTACTTTGGTAGTCCAATGGGAACTCAGTAATGACATTTTGTCATGTCAAACTGTGAACTTAAATTTGTACTGTACAGGCCTCATACATATGCCATATACAATATATATGTATTATACTTGTTAATAAAACCATCAGAATATTAATTGTGATGTTATTTTTACAACAACAAAGTGTAATCACATATGGACCAGAATGTTCAGAAAATAAATTTTAAAATATGTAAAATCAGCTATTAAAAAAAAAAAGAGCATTTTTTATTTTACTTTTTCTGAGTTTTGAAGAGAGCCAATCACTGGAATTTCTGTGCACCAGAGAAATTTTCCAGAATAATTATTTTTATATCTCATTAAATAATAAAGAATATGCTGATCTGATGTGCATACAGAACTATATAATCTTATGATTAGATTCACTACAAACCTGTGCATCACTTTTTTTATAGTGGTACAAATGATTGAATTGTGTAAATCAAACTGCAAAGAGCTCTGTTGGATTTTGATGCAACCCCTTAATCTTTATTATTATTTGCTTTTCACGAACGTATAACTAAAATGTTTCATGCAACGTTTGTAAAAAGCGAATTTCTGGTTCACAGTTTAGTTTAATGGATGAATAAATTATATTTGTGTGCAATAACTAGTCTATAGTTTGTCATTCAGAACAAGATATTTGCGGACATGAATTCCAAACAATTCATTAATTTATTTCAGTTCATTATTTACTACCTTTAATGAGAAATCCAAGGTCAAATGAACTAAATGAACTGGAGCTCATTGAACAAGCTTTAGATAAAGCACCCCCATCACCACTTTAAATGCTGATACACAAAACAAGGGAGGCTGCTAGAGCGCAGTAATTGCCATGCTGCAACAGAGTCAATTAATCAAGTCTGCTCTCACACAGTCAAATTACAGTGCATCAGAGCAGCCCTTCTCTTTGTGTTCAGGCACCCCAGATATCCAGAATGCCACAAAGCGTGCCCCTTTGGTGGTTTGCAGCCAGCGGTCTAGCACACAGTAATCCTAGTGTGTTTTCTGGGGGCATCTGTCTGGTACGTCATGAGTACAGATGAGTGCAGAGGAAAGAGCTGATTGGCTGCCTGAGGACCCAAAACTACCAGGGACCTTCCACACCCTCCCCCTTCCCAAGCACAGAGACAGATCCTGGGAGTGTAGAAACATATTTTGCCTGCACAGCTTCCACTGCCAAAGGCTTAACAATTTTACTTCCTGTCCATAATATACCCCTGCTGCTGGCACCTAAGGTTCAGGCAGATCCAGTATGTGCTATACTCCTGTCAGCACAGGCAAGACCACTTCAGCCAGCTCATTCAGCTCCAGCATCTGAGCTGGTGCACAACACCATGTGAGGACAGGACTGAGGTTCTGGGCATGCTTTCTCTGGTTTGGCAACCAGTTCAGAGTAGGTAAGTCCGTACTGGGAGATGCATTGCCAGTGTCCCTGGCTACCCAGTGGCAACGTGATTCAGTTGGATAATCAACCTGCAAGAGGCTGCCAGGTTCTCTGAGCAACTGGGGTTTCATTCTGTTCACAAAGGAAGACACAGCTGAGCATTGAGATTTGTGTGGTGACCTACAAACTTCTGAGTGGACAAATTCACTCCCTGGAGCTGTGGGAGGAAAAAGAGTTGCCTAGCTATGTCCTGTGGTGTAGCATGTAACCATACAGATATTACCCGTGGCTCTAGAAATCATGCTGCTGAGAAATTGCTGGAAGAATGAGTTAACATTTTGGCATGGACTTATGTCTTTCTGAGACAAACCACTTGCATGACTGTACTCACTTTTTACAGCAATAAAAGGGCTTGCTTCTTTGCTACAAATATAACACCTGTCCATGGCCTTAACATGCTCCATGGTACTTCTTCTGAATTCCTATATATAGTGGAAGCAAAGTTAAGGCAAGATTCTTTTTTCCAACTGCTACCATACAACCATGAATAGGGGAGGCAGTTAACAAAAGGCACTGACGGAGGGAAGAAGTTATTGTTATTGTCATGGGTGACCTAAACTACCCAGACATTTGCTGGGAGGAGCAGACAGCCAGGTCTGACCCCTCACATAGGTTCCTGGCTGTATTACAGGACCTTCATCTTATCCAGGATATGCACAGCCCCACTAGGGGTAACACCTTTCTGGACCTGGTCCTGGCCATGGGGGATGACCTGGTGAGGGAACTGCAGGTCCTTGACCACCAGGGCAATAGCGATTATCACCTGCTGGATTTCATTATCCAATGCAAGGCGTCAAGGACTTGCACCAAGGCTAAAGCCCTTGACTTCAGAAGGGCCAACTTCAATGAGCTTAGGAGACTAGTTGGGGAGACACTGAGGGCCCAGAAGGTAGAGGAGATGGGAGTCCATGAGGGATGGTCGTACCTTAAGGAGGTGATTCTCCAGGCCTAAAGGATAACAATCCTTGAGAGAAGGAAGGGGGGGTAAGAGTGCTCAGAAACCCCTTTGGCTTAGCAAGGGCATTCAGGAATGCCTGAGGACTAAAAGAGGGGGCGCACAACCAGTGGAAGGGAGGAGCTATCACCAAGGAAGAGTACTCCTCCTTGGCCTGGGAGTGTAGGAGGGTTATTAGGAAGGCCATGGCAGAACTCAGGCTAGCATCCAGAATTAAGGACAACAAAAAGTCCTTTTTTAAGTACATTGGGAGCAAGAAGAGAAGAGACAATGTAGGGCTCCTGCAAGACACAAACAGGAATCTTGTTGGCTATACCAGACAAGAAAGCTGATATTTTTAAGTTTCTTTGCCTCTGTTTTCTTGAACAGGGATCAGGATATGCCACCTACCAGAGGTAGGAACAATCTTGGGGATAGCTCTATCAGACCTTCAGTCAGCGCAGATGTAGTTAGGGATCGTCTGGAAGGGCTAGACATTTTTAAATCTACAGGTCCAGATGCCCTCCACCCAAGGGAGTTGAGGGAGCTGGCAGGGGTCATTGTGGAGCCCTTGGCCCGGCTGTCTGAGCATTCGTGGTCATCTGGCCAGGTGCCAGGGGATTGGAAACTGTCTACTGTGGTCCCAAATTTCAAGAAGGGGAGGAAGGAGGACCCAAGTAACTATAGGCCTATAAGCCTCACCTCGGTGCTCGGAAAGATCTTGGAGAGAATCAGCAAGGAGCACATCTGTGGGGGGCCAGCAGGGGAGATCATGCTCAAGGCAATCAATATGGATTCATCAAAGGCAAGTCTTGCCAGACCAACCTGATTGCCTTTTATGACCAAGTAACTAAATCCTTGGATGATGACATTGCTTTGGACATAGTCTTTCTAGTTTTTAAGAGGCCTATGACACTGTCTTTCACCTCATCCTCATCAATAAATTAAACGACTGTGGCATTGATGCCTGCACAGTTGGATGGGTAAAAAATTGACTGATTGGGTGCACACAGAGAGTAGTGGTGGACGGGTTATACTCAACCTGATGAGATGTGAGCAGTGGGGTACCCCAGGGCTCGGTCCTCAGGCCCGCACTGTTTCACAACTTCATCAGTGACTTGGACGAGGGGGTGGACAGCACGCTGTCCAAGTTTGCTGATGAAACTAAGACGTGGGGTGAGGTGAACATGCTTGAAGGGAGAGAGGCTGCAACTAGATTTAGACAGACTACAAAAGTGGGCAGATGAGAATAGGATGGAGTTCAACATAGATAAATGCAGGGTGCTGCACCTTGGGAGAAGGAATCCA
>JAGPOW010001338.1:43186450-43197740 GCA_030014935.1 Caiman crocodilus
GACTTGAAAGAAAATAAGAAAAGGCAGCAAATTAGGTCAAAGAACTCATTATAATACTAAAAAGCACACCCCTAGGTGGAGAGAAAGTATGCTAATGAACATGCATGTATGTAAATGAGGTACATGGCTTAAACACAGGTATAGAGACATGCTCAGTAGAGAACTTCTTCATCATTCACTTGTAATCAATCACTGAACGGCACGCTTGTGAAACCTTGCAAACTTCTGTATAAAAATACCCCAGAGATAATATTTGGGGTGCCTGCTACGGGAATTATTCTGCTTGCACCGTTTGTTGCTAGCAATAAACTTTTCTTTTTACTTCCACCGCCCGGTGTGTATATTGGCGTCTGCATTCCAAGCACAAACCCAGATTTGGGCTGCGGCTCAACAGATCCAACTGGCCACGCTCTGATTTTGGGCAGTGTGCACTGCCACCATGTGCACCACCAAAGTTTTTCTAGATGCTAGGGTTTTTTTACCCTGGGATCTCCCATGGTCAAGCCCCCCCACACCCACAGCTGCAAAGTAGTACCACAGGCAATGCCTTCATGTGTGGTGTGTTTGGTATGTGGTGCCACAGATTGGTCTACTTCCATCTGGACACACCCACAGTGGATGTTAGTCCAGCACACTGGGAATTTTAAGCAAAACAGTAAAAATCTACATTGTTCTTACAAATCACTGTGCTGAACAGAGGTTCATTCAATGTAGCAGGAGGGAGAGAATCCAGATGGTTCTGTGAAAAGTTCAGATTGATCCCTAGGGCCTGAGCTACACAAACATTTCCCTCAGCTGTTAGAAGTGTAGGGTTTCTTACCCACAGTTAAAAAGCTAACCACTCACACACCAGATAGCTTCAGGATACAGATTCTATTTTAGGGCTTGGTTCTATTCCACTTATTACATTCACAGATTCATAGATTGTAAGGCGCTGGAAGGGACTTCAAAGATTACTGGGTCCAGCCCCTCTGCACTAGGCAGGAAAGACACCTGGGATCAGGTGACACCAGCAAGGTGACCTTCCAGCCTCCTCTTGAAGATTTCCAAGATAGGTGATTATACCACCTCTGGAGGGAGCTTATTCCATAGTCTGGACAACCTGACTGTGAAGAAGTATTTCCTAGTGTTAAACCTGAAATGGTCCTCTAGGAGTTTGTGGCCATTACTCCTGGGTTTCCCCAAGGTTGCCCTAGTGAACAATTGTTCCTCCAGCCCTTGATGTATTCCCCTGATGAGCCAGTAAGCTACTAACAAGTCCCCTCTCAGCCTTCTCTTTTGGAGGCTGAAGAGGCCCAAGCCTTTCCTTTTATGGCTTGCCATGCAAGTCTCTGATCATATGGATGGCTCTTCTCAGGACTCTCTCAAGCTTTCCCACATCCTTGTTGAAGTGCAGTGCCCAGAAATGGATGCAGTACTCCATCTGCGGTTTCACCAATGCTGAGTAAAATGGAAGAATAACTTTCTTGATTTTGCTTGAGATGCATCGGTTGATGCATGCCAGAGTATTGCTTGCCCTGCTGGCTACAGCATCGTACTGCCAGCTCATGTTCTACTATGGTTTATTACTACCCCAGGTCCCTTTCAGTTGTGGTGCTAGTCCATACGATGCCACCAAGCCTGTAAGTATGCTGGGTACTGTCTGTCCCCAGATAGAGCACTTTACACTTCTCAGTGTTGAACTTCATGTGGTTCCAATCCACCTAACTTGCCAGCCTGTCTAGGTCCACCTTTATTTGCAACCTATCTTCAAGCATGGCCACGCTTCCCCATAACTTGGTGTTGTCCACGAACTTGACCAGTGAGCTCTTCACCCCAAATCACTGATAGAGGTGTTGAAAAGCACAGACCCCTGAGTGACACCACTGGCCACTTCTCTCCAGTATGACACAGATCTGTTCATTAGAACTCTCTCGGTCCTACCCTGCAGCCAGCTTTTTACCCACCTGACTGTCAAGCAATAAAGCCCACAATCCACCAATTTTACCATGAGAACAATCACAGGATACCAGATCAAAGGCCTTTTTGAAGTCTAGGTATACAAGGTTGACCTCCTCCCTCTTATTCAGGTTTCTAGTTACCTGGTTGTAGAAGGAGATGAGATTGGTAAAACAAGACTTGCCTGCATCAAAGCCATGCAGGCTGTCATTTAGAATCCTACTTTCTGCAAGCCTCCTTGATTAATTTTTCTTGGATTTTCCCTGGGATAAAAGTTAGGCTAATTGGCCTATAGTTGCTCGGGTTCTCTCTCCTCCCCTTCTTGAAGATGGGCATAATATTGCCTCTCTTTCAGTCTTCAGGGACCTCCCCCAAACACCATGAGCTTTGGAAGAGTTTCACCAGAGATCCCACGATGACTTCGGCCAGCTCCTTCAGCATTCTTGGATGAAGTTCATCTGGCCCTGCTGACTTATAAATGTCTAACTTTTCTAACTGATCATGCATCAGCTTAGCCTCAACAGTAGGAAGGCAGTCCTTCCCACCATGCCCATTCTGAACCTTATGTAGTATGATTTTCCCCTTAGTCTGGTGAAATACTGAAGCAAAGTAATCATTCAGGAGTTCAATTTTCTTATTCCTCCTTGCTGCTTGTTTGTGACTTAATCTTAAGGATGACTTGTGCAGGTTAGACTAGAATAGCTCATAAGCAACTAAGTCGTGCAGTAGAAACTGGTCCTAAGTGTAGACGAAGCTTGTGCTAAGTACAGTTTTAGAAAACTATAGCTATAACCTGCTCTGTAGCATCAATTCAAGAGCTCTCAAAAACTTTCTATTAAAGTCCTTCTTAATGGAAGTTGTTTTTTCAACTGACTGAAAATTATCATAACAGCATTTCCTTTTCATTGAATCATAGGAAAATAGGGCTGGAAGGGATTTTGCAAAGTCAGCTACTCCAGGCCCCTGCTCAAGGCAGAACCATCCCTGACTAAACTATCCCAGCCAAGTGTCTGTGTAATTTGCTTTTGAAAGTTTCCCAAGGATGGAGATTCCACAGCTTCTCTAGGCAGCCAATGCTTGACCACCCTCATAGTGAGAACATTATGTTTTTCTTTGAAACTTTTCAAGTTTCTATCAAAAAAGAGAGGACACTCCAAACTGACAGTTGATATACCCAGCCCATGCATAGCCTCATGTACATACGCTGCCATTACACAACATGTATGGGCCAACTGATAGTAACCATCATTAGGTTTTAAAAGCAAGACCTAAAAAAAGGTTAAAAAAAACAGTTTGTTTGATTTACGGATGATGGTTATCAACAAATGCATAAAGAGGGCAAGTCTCATTTATTCCCAGTATATAATTAGGCCATTTATAATTTTAAGCTCCTTACAGATACTCAAACAAATCTTGCAGCTATAAGATCAGATAGTCAATGAAACATGCTGTCATGAAAGTCAGAGGACCCAGCTGAGGATCCACCAGCCCCAGTTGTCCAATAAACTCCATGCACACACAGTCCACTGCTGTCAGACAAGCTCATTGCAAAATCCATGATTTCTACAAGGGATATCCTGACACCTAAGGAAGAACTGTTTCTCTACATTGTGCAAGCATACAGGCCATGGATATCACCATTAAAAAATAATTTTTAAATAATAAATAATAATATTAAAATAATAAAATAATATTAATAAAATAAAATAATAAAATAACATTAAAAATAGAAGCAAAAATGGTTAATTTTAAGATTTTTACTTTTGGTTTACTATTATTTCAACATTTTCCAGGCTAGAAGAGAAAACCAAAAGTATTCACTAGATTTTAAGTTTAATGATTTGTGGTTAGTAATTTAGATAAAGACCACTGAGTCTGATAGAGATACGTTGGTATATAGAGGGGAAGAGTGTTAAGGCCCAGCAAATCAATCTGTTTTTCATTTTCACTAATATAAAAAAGTAACATTTTTTATTGGGAAGTGAAGTAATGGCATTAAGTACCAAAGAAACATGAGCACTTAAAGGGAAGCCTTGCATATAACAATCAAAACAGAGGCTTGTTTCACCAGTGCATGATGTTTGTCTTGGAACTAATTAAAGAGATTTTCAAGGTCAACTGACAAGGTGACTTAGCGCCTATCTTTTGTTGTTTATCTGATGCTACTACATGATTTAGCGAAAATTTGTAAGCAATTAATTCACTTTAGAAATTGGTAAACAGAAGTACAACATTTTCTTAAGGACACTCATCAGTGGGAGAATTAGGACCAGAACCTATACTTCTTAATCCATCTTCCAAGCACCCTGCTGTACATGAATATGCCCATAAGACAGATTTATGCATGTGCTGAACCAAATAAGCAATATCTATACTTGTCCTGACATTTTAAGTGTTCATCTATCAATTAATCTTACCCTGTGAGACAGGAGGCTTGTTAATTTTTACTTGGCCACTAGATGTCGCTCTTACTCCACACAAATGCCATAAAATTAACACTTGTCTTTACATTACAAGAAAACACTTTAAGAAGAAAGCTATTTTTCTTGTCTACCCTTCTCCCTCAGAGTCTGATCATGCCATACTTATCAAGACTAGAGCCCCTATCTTTTTTAAATGTTATCCTTTTATTTGTAAAATGCAACTAATCGATTCTCCAAGGGCACAATTTACCCTATGGAGAAAACCAGTAGGAAGCCAATAGACTGCTTTGCATAGCATGTTCCTTTTCTAGTGTATGGCTTCTGTGGGTGCTCAGGTTTCTTATAATGTGACTTCCAAAATCACAAAAGGCCAATGAAAGCTGAGTGCATAAATGCCCTTAGTATCTAAGAAAATCTCTCCCAAGGAATCCAGTTTAAGATGCACATTTTTTCATTCTGCCTGTAGCCCATTGCCCTACAAAACATGTGAAGAAAAGAAAATTCTTGTGATATTTGAACATAAGGAAAGAGGAACTTACACCACAACTGCTGTCTGGCCAAAAACACATTCAGTTTCTGATAAAAAATTTAAAATCCCCACAGAGACATTACGAAAAACATTGCTAAACTCTGCAGAAAAAAGCCTCTTTCATCCAAAAAAAAAGGAAACTGTATTTCCTGTGTCTGTCAGGCACACTATGATATGTACAACTAAATTAACAATTTTCATTAGAATGGGACTTCTTGTTGGGGGAGGGAAAAGTTTAGCATATTAGTGTGTTAATCCTCTAAAATATTAGTTTGGACACTTAAGTTTTCAAGTCACTGGCCAGATCCACTTAGGTGTTGCAATGCCTAAGAATCAAGGCCCTTGCTGTGGGAGATTGAGCCTCACCAACAAGGTTAGGCAGCTAGGATTTCCATGCAGTCAGGAGCGAGGTGCCTCAGAAGGTCAATTCAGAGTACCAAATCTCTGTGCTAGGAAATGCATAGGAAATGCTTGGCACAGTGTGGATTCCTATCCTATCCTTCTTAGGTGCTTGAGCTCTTGATTCTGGGCTCTCTCTCAAGCACTGCCATTATCTTGGGGTCTGGAGCACCAGGAGCCCAGTTCACCCCAACATTAAACCGGATTCTGTGTAAAGTGCAGAACCTTCCCTCCCACCACAATTCATTCACAAGTGTGACTAGTGATGATACAGAAGATGATGCTGCCTTTTTCCACAACAGCCTAGCATTTAAAGCACTTACCCAAGGAGGCCTGGGTTCCAACCCCACACCCAAATTCACATTTTTCACTTCTTGAGAGACCATCAGACTAAAGAGAAGGATGGGTGGGAGAATCCCCCATTTGTCTTGTTGAAGCTAGCCTGCTGTACAGACATGAATGCAAGTTTCATGGGGTCAGGGAGAAAGTAAGCAAAAGAAAGGTTAGTTCTGCAGCCCTGTGAGATGGGAAATCCATTGGGAGAAAGACAAAGTTAGCTTCCAGCATTGCTCGTAAGATTATTTATGTATTTTACTTTATAAAGTCCTTGGATAAAAAACAGTTACAATCCTAGCAGCAGTGGCTAGTTAGGGCACCCTCCTGGGAAGAGAATACCAGAAACTGTTTAACAGGAAGAAATGGTTTGTTGATGGCACTGCTCACGCTTAAACAAGGAAATCTAATTTGAGAAGTTTTACTTCTTCTTTTCACATCTGGTAATCAGGTAGAATAAGTGCCAATACATTACACAACAATAATTTCAATAACTTTAAATATTAATAATTGCATAACCATTTTTGCTTTATTTTAGTTAGGTCTTTGGGCCAAAGGATTAATGTATTTTAAGGGACAAAAACATGTTTATTTTTGACTGATCAGCAGTTTTATGTGCTGTTTAATTTAATACTCAGATGTCTTAGCTAGGTAGGAACAGATATATTCTTCCATACCTAGCATCATGTTATTATTTAATGGTTATTGATGTATCTGATAAATTTTCATCACACTTTGCATCACAAAAGATGTTAAAACTATCAACTATGGGCATATGTCACTTGAGCTACTGCCACCACTGAAGTTTAGCCTGTTAGCTGTTTGGCAGCAGACAATAGTATTACTCAATAGCTCAGAATATCAAGAGGAGCATACTGAACTGATAGCAATGCTGAGTTCAGTACAAAGCATGGCAACCCCGATCCTGCTTGAATGGGAAGAAAAGAGTATTTAACCTTTTTCCTAATGGTTAGAGCACATAATCAGAGTGCCTCCCACCTGGTCAGTGTTACAGCAACTGGGCTACAGAATTACATCTCTCTTGTTTGCTTTCCTTCCAGTCTTACAAAGTATTCTTGGCTGCCCAATGGAACAGCTTCTACAGGAAGCATGACCTACACTAGCCAATCTTCTGGAGAGTTGAAGATAAGAGTTTGCATCCCATAAAGCTGAAAAGAATCTATTACCTGGGTCTCCCACTTTCACAGTGAATGCTGTGAACTCTAGGCCAGGAGTTGGCACTCTATGCCCCATGGAGCCTTTGGATTCAGCACACAGAGCTGTGGCTTCAGTGGCATCTTGAAGCAGCAGGAGCGGTCCTTGCACTGGACTGCAGTTGGGCACTGAGGTCTTCAGCAGAGGGACTGCTGACTCTGCCCACACTGCAGTCAGGAACCCAGGTTTTGGCAGGGATGAAGTGCTTTGTTTGTACTGTGCCACTGCCAGGCAGCACGGGTTCCAGCAGAGAGGTGCTTTTGCCACAGCATGCTGCAGCTGGGTATAGAGGAAAAGTGGTGGAGATTGGGTCCTCCTGCCCTTCCTTCTCCAACCTGAGCTGCCTATGCCAAACGTTGCTGACCCCGGTTTGAAATTTTAGAACAAAAAGTAGAAAGCTGCAACTAGACCCCTTTCTTTTCTGGTGTCTGTGTTTTGTATAGAGCATTTTGCATGCTCCTTGTCAAACAGTTACTAAGCCTTCTCAATGGCCACTTAAGAAATCAGAGATTTCTGGCAAAATTAGTTGCCTCCTAGCACCAATCTGGATTGTAACAGGAGTTAGATTCCTAGATGCTTGATTTGGGTCACATCTGGGCAAGTGCTGTAGTCCCAGTCTAGATACCTGTGGATTTTTTCAAGCCAAAATGGAGGTAGTTATCTCCTGAATCTAGGTGCCTTAGTAATTTTGCAGCTGCTGGAGTGGGGTTTATCTACCTTGTTTTTGGTCATGTGAATTCCACCTGAATTCCACCAGCACCTTTCCATAGGGGGTGCACTGCCACGCTCAGGGCATGCACACGTACCCACGTGCACCCCCTACGCATCGCCAATGCCCAGCACCACTGTCCACAAAGGCACAGTGCAGCGTGGTGCTCCTGGTCTGGCCCCAACCTCCCTCCCCAACCCCCCGCTACTTGGAGCACAACTCTCCCAGCCCAGCTCAGCCCTCTCCCCAGCAGGATGCAGCACCACCCGGTCTGGCCCCTCCCCACAGGCACAGCATGGCTGTCCCGGCCTGACCCCCGCCTGGCCCAACTCCACCCCATTCCAGCTTCCAGGGAAGTAAAGGCAAGCGCCACACTTTTAAAATTGGCAGCAAAAATGGGCGCCAAGTTTAAAACTGTGGCCTTCATTTCCTTGCTGATAAGGATTCCAATGCCAGGGCCCCAAATTGGTAGGGGCCCCTGGGCTTGTGCCCAGCTTGCCCATTCATTAATCTGCATATGACCTCTTCTTTGGATCTTGAGGGATGACAGAATTGTAACCCCTCTGGGAAGTACCTACAAGTTTAGTATGGATCTTGCCTTGAACTTCTTTGTGCTAACGAATATCTCCTTCTTAAGACTCAGTTTTCAAGAATCACACACCTAGCAGCTTCCACTGGAGTCTTATATTACATGTTACATAACCTTTGTGCTGACCATCTGCTTTGGAGAATTTCACTATTGTATTAAATAGCATTTCAAAACCCAGCTCAACGTGAACACACAATATCTTCTCTCTCGGTCAGATCAGGTGAAACAGGGTAAACGTACCTAAACGGTGTATTGTTATACCATTTGGTACACTTGGCTTCTAAATTCTTAGTCAGGCACCTAATTAAACTGGCCTATTTTTCATAGATGCTGTGTGTCAATGATGCCAGCAAACACTGGGCTCTCAAGACCACTGCACACCTGATGTCCTTCACTTATCCACCTACTCATGGATTTAAATGACTGAATTTAGGCACCCATGCTTGACATATCTAGCCTGCCTGCACCTGTGAGTGTTAAGGACTCTAGTCTTTTTTCTTTGCATTTCTTTTTCATGGTATTCATTGTGATGACCAGAGGGTTTTTCATTGCCACAAAGTGGCTAACACAGTTATGTAACCATGCCATCATCAGTCACTGAGCAATGACACCAGACTCAGATTCAAATCTAATAACAAAATAAGAAAGTAAGAGGTTGGATTAAATTTCCAAATTAAATCCAAGCCCAATGAATGATATAGTCTTTCCCATACAAGGATATAATTAGTTTTCTCTGTTTGATTTTAGTAAAGAGATCATTTTCTATGGAAACATTCTCCCCTCTCATCTGCATTATGACTTCCTATATTCATGTCTGATAGCCTTCAGTCTGTGGGTTTCTCACACATGACAGTGAGCAAAACAACAAAGTTAAAATCTACTGTCTGGAGCTAAAAAGAAAATGATACAAAAATTGTAAGCACATACACACACACACACATATATATGTATGTGTGTATATATATATATATATGTATTGTAAGCATGTGCGTGTGTGTGTGCTTGTGTGTATATATGTTTACAATTTTTGTATAGTTTTCTTTTAGCTCCAGTCAGTGGGTTTTAATTTTGTTGTTTTGCTGTGTAACTTTGAACAAACTGGCTAATTCAGTAAGAGTTCAAGTAATGCAAAAATCTTAGTACTGGTTACATAAGTTCCCATTTGGATCACATAGATGTTTCACAGTGTTCTATAAATAAAAGAGGCTTTCCTGTAATGTTTGGGCATTGTCTTCTCCAAATACCTACAAAACTATATATAGGACCTATATATATTCCTAGCTAAAAATAATTAATGTAGGCTACTTAATAGCTTCTGAAAAAGATATTTGGCTCTCAAAAATATGTTTTATAAATTAATAGAACACTTGTTTTATTCTAAGTAAGGACATCTGGCAAATAAAATAGTACATGAACAGTTCTACTAGATTACTTAACTAACTAGATAGTCATTTCTTATCAGAAAAAATAAGACAGAGAAAAATAAGACATACTGACCAATTATAGAAACATAGAAAATTAGGGTTGGCAGGGAACTCAGGAGGTCATCTAGTCCAGGCCCCTGCTCAAAGCAGAACCATTCCCAAATAGATCATTTCAGCCAGGACTTTGTCAAGCCAGGCCTTCAATACCTCCAAGGATAGAGATTCCACCACCTCTCTAGGTAATACTATGGAATAATACAATGGTTACAGATTCTGGGAAACTTGATCATTACAATGGTAAATACTTTTTTCATGAGTTCATATATTAACTAATACTAATAATGAATAAAGATTTCCATTAAATTATATAATCTCTTAATGAGTAAATCTAGGCCAAATGTTCATGAGTCATAGAATATTTAAAGAGGAATACAAAGGCCAATTCTGCAATTCTTGCAGATGAAAGCCTCCTTCACCAACTGAGGGAAAGACTTCAGTTGACTTCTAAGAACTCTGAATGGGACCGTCATATGCTCAGCATTAACCATGTGAAGTCCCACTGAAGTCTACTGGCCTATGAATATTTGATACAGCACTAAGGACAACCAATATGATAACTGAAAATGCAAGGGTAGTCCTAGGCAAGAACCTTCTTCCTGATCTTCTTTAAAGATAAGAAAACATTTTTATGAGGCCTTGTCCTGAACCAGCAGGGGAACAAAATTATTTGTAAATGGGCACTATTTCTAAAAAGCATAACTTTGTAAATCTCCACTATATCCATCATTCCTAGTGCTTTCAGAGAATTAGTGTTATAAGAACCACAACTTCACAATAACACTTATTCTGATTTTTAAATATATGAACATAAAATAAGTGAAACAGAAGTATCTTAATTAATATTCTCCTCTCCTGTCTATTTAGTCCAGGGGTGAGCAAAATGCGGACCATGGGCCAGATGTGGCCTGCCAGGCCATTCTATCCAGCCCACGGGGCCCCTAAAAAGTTTAGAAAATGAATACTTATCTGCCCCAGGCTGCCTGTCATGTAGCCCTTGATGGTTTGCCAAAACTCAGTAAGCAGCCCTCCGCCCAAAATAATTGCGCACCGCTGATTTAAGCAATGGTCAAACTGTAAAAGAACATATTTCCTCAACAGAAATTGCCAGCTACAGAACTTTCTATATATGCTACAGTTACTTCTGGGTACACAACCACAAATACCATGGGAAAGTGGTTTTATTAACAATATACAGTAAGTTCATAGGAAAGCAGGGCTTCACAAGGTCATCTAGTCCAGCCTTCTGCTCAAGGCAGGATGGTCCCTAACTAAACCAAACTAGGCCAAGTGCCTATCCAAGCTGCTCTTGAAAATTTCCTTTAGTAAGTTAATTGGTTCCCTTAAGAATATAGTTCATTATAAACAATATTAACAAAGAAAACAAGAACATTCATTAAACTTTAGGTTATCTACACCTTGTTTGTTTTGGCAGACAGTGGCAGGTTAATGTTAATTGCTGCCCTAAGGTTAGCCCAGAAGAGTCCATGTTTGCTTTTCTCCTTGGGCCACTCCAAGTACGTTCTCTTGGCCATAAGTGCTTTCAGCTTGTGATACCGAGCAGGAATGATATACTGAGGAATTGGTTCCAGTAAAATGAGGATCAAGCTGTTTGAGCTCTCGCTAAACAATTTGTGGTGGGCAAAGTAAAGCTCATAATGGCACCATTCACTC
>JAGPOW010001338.1:43209684-43220636 GCA_030014935.1 Caiman crocodilus
CTTCGGTGGCATGTTTATGGCCAATTAAATTGTTTGTTTGTTTTCACTTCCATATAAGGAAAACTTTGTCTGGGCCATGAGCACTTGTTTATTAGATGGCGCTAAGCTCACACACTTCTCACCAGGACAACACAGATCCATTCGTGAGAACTCTCTGGGTCCTACTGTGCAGCCAGTTTTGCACCCACTGAACTGTTAAGCAGTTAAGCCCACAATCTTCCAATTATTCCACAAGAATATCATGGAATACAGGATCAAAGCCTCTTGGAAGTCTAGGTATGTAATGCCGACCTTCTCTCCTAGGTCCCATAGATGGTTCAAGTAAACAAGGTGGTATGCACTCAGTCTCTCAGCCAAGATGAACAGTAAACACACAACTTGATAATTTAAGTTCCTTTTAAATTCTTCATTAGTGTTTGCATCATTGTTAATGTAACTGCCAAATTCCCTCTGGGTTAATGCATGTCAATACACAATACTTCTTCTCCCTCAACTGTAATTTTTTTTTTTTTTTTTTTTTTTTGATCCCGAATAGTTTCTATCTTCAAGTCCAGGGTTAGCTGCATAATTACAGTACAGAAAGTGGTCCCTTGAGGAAAACCAAGTAAATGTAATTTTCTCTTATTAGTAAATAAATATGTGTATATAATAAATTGGCTACAAACATCCATTAATATCACAAGTGGATCCAAGATATTTACATGTGACTAGAACTAGTCACTACAAAAAGTATGGCTTTTTGTCAGACCATGGATTACTTGATAGTTATGGGTGACGCAAATCTAGGTTCTTTACACAGTTTTTCAAAATGACATCAGTGAGCAAAGCTGATATAAAATATTAGCTGAAGTATATGTAGAGACTTCTGTGCAGTAGCATTTCTTTACCCTACTTTGCATTGGCATCAACATTTTTATATAAGGATCAAAGTTAAGCAGGATCAAGCCCTGCACTTTAGCAACACAATGTCCATTCATAGCACAAGGGACATCATCTCTTGCTTGATTCTGAAAGGAAGTGTCACTCTGAGTCACCAAAACCACTTCTTGTGTTGGTTCAAACATATGTGTTATAGTACCTCTCTGTTGGACACTCTTGTGATAAAGAAAGCAGGCTGCATTTTTTTTATTTTCGAAATAGTGTATATCTACACACAGTACAAGTAGTAGTTTTGCACAAGGCTAGAAATCCTACAGACAGAAGATCTAACCTCTAGTGCTGTGTGAAGCTTTGGTAACAGATTCAATTTGGAGGAGATTTGATGGACGAATCTCCAAATCTAAATCGAATTGGGAGACTAATTAACAAGTCTGAATCTAAATCGGAAGCCTCCAAATTGATTTTCAAAAAAAAAAAAATTTAGCGCTGCTTTGGAGATTCGACCGCAGGCTGAACAGGTAGCAGTCCTCAGTGTGCTGGACACAGCTGCCTCCAGCTGGTAAGGCTGTTGTGGTGGGTGAAGCAGGGAGAAGGAAGGGGCATGGGGGAGGAAGGGATTGGGGCAAGCTGCCCAGCTAGTGCAGACGGGCATGGGACATGGGCACAGCACTGCTGGAGGGATGGCTATGTCCTTCTGCTCCTTGCCGCCGCCTCCTCCCTCACCCCCTCCTGGGCATGATGCAGATGAACATCAATCACCTCAGATGTGCAAGTGGAGTCTTCAGACACCTGAGGAAACAATTGTTCAGAGATCATGACACTATGTTCAAGACTAACTCATTGTTTATCAAGCAGTCATAATTCCTACCTTACTGTAGAGAGCTGAGACCTGGACAACATACAGGAGGCACCAAGTTACTGGAGAAATACCATCAATGATACCTTCAGAAGATCCTTTGACTCCACTAGCAAGACAAATACAAGCAAACACCACACAAATCAAGGTGATGATCATTCAATATCAACTCTGAGTCACCCACATCATCCAGATGTCTGATCCCAGACTCCTGAAGCAAGTTTTTACTCTTCCAGGTCACTCAAGGTGTATGCTCAAGAGAAAGGCAGAGAAAATACTTCAAGGACATCCTCAAGGCCAATTTCAAAAAAAGCCTACATCCACATCAACTCATGGAAGGCTCTTGCCCAGGACCACCCCAAATTAGAGGAAGAATCTTGCTGCAAGGATCTCAGTACTTTGAAACCTCACAGTGACAACAGGAGACAGAAACGTGGGAGTTGTAGAAACAGCATTTCATGAACCAAATCAGGGATCCAGAGCCATCCACCCCAAAGGAAACACTTGCCTGAGTTGCAATAGAACCTGTCAATCCCAAATTGGCCTTGTTGGCCATCTTTAGACCCACAGAAAACAATCATTGTCACTTGTGAGTGATGCATGTTAATTTACTGTTTCTAAACTATAAAAATAACCAGAAGGATCAGCAGCTGCCTACTAAGCTATTATTGGTCCTTACAGAGATACCTTCCCCCATGACAAGAATTGATTTTACCAATATACTATTTGGCTACTGAAAATCAGAGAATATTTGTATATTTCCTCTTCCTGATGACTGGTTTACTTCAGCAATTAAGGCTTTAAATCTGTTGCAGATTTCATCTAGGTAGACAGAAAAAGGAGTGGTTGTACCACCTATTAAGTTACTATTTTCCCATGGCTTACTGGGTAAATGCTAGTAGAGGGATACATGATTAGAGAGCAGCCTATTCCCCAGCAAGTGAGCAATTCTTCCTTAGACCAAGTTTCTTTGCTGGAAATTGCCCAATAGAATTGAGCATGTCTGATATTAATTTAATGTGCTCGGAGCCCTACAAACCATGTTCCATACAAAGTATGGAGTTTTGTATATGGTTTTTTGATTTTTCTTATTATGTAATCCAAGAAGGACATTGTGCAATAACAAAATGTATTTAAGATTTTGTTGTGCATCTAGCACTTAAAGAGAAAAATATGTGAATGAGCCCTAAAGCACAAATTCCTGCTGTATAGAGGCAAACCCTTCCAGTGCTCACTTGTGTGCTTATTTGCTGACCTTGTGACTGAAGCTCAGAAGACAGCCACAACAACTGAAGAGTGCAGGGATGTCCATCTGCAGCAATCTGAAGTGATGTCTTTACTAAAGCAGTAGTATGTCCTAGCACAGATGCCGCCACCCTCCTGGAAATCCCTCATTCATTTATCCCCTCCGCCCCACATACTCCAAACCTACGAATGCAGTGGTGAGACCAAGAGAGCACTTAAAGACTCTGAAAAGGACCAGCAACCTATCATTTGTATACCACTATCAACACCTCAAAAGTTGCCAAAACTAGCTTTTAGGTTCCAGGTTACTTCTACAATGGTAATGTATTAATGACTTTCAATCTTGAAAAAAAAAGTCAAAAGAGGGTTAGTCTTTTGTAATAGCCCTCTCTTCTTCCATGGTATACAAAGAATTTCTGGTGAGACTTGTATATCAGGCTTAACAATGAATGAAGAATTCATTCATCCTGCTTTGTCTATTGGAAAAAGACTAGTATGAATATTCCATATACTGAAGAGAACACTTAACTGAGCTTTGAAAGAGTGACTGCAATTTTTCTTTATTCTCAGTACTTTTCCTTTTAGATTGACTGACATCAGTATCACTCTGTAACAAGACCTTCACAGAGCCGGTCTGCCACCCACCTGTCGCTGGGCTAACCACCTGCCTCACTTACCTGCCATGCCTTGTCTCATAATTGTTTCCAATTAGACAAGAGACTGCCCATTCTTGGCCAGTGGGTGCTAGCTGTAGGTCCAGTTCCCTCCTCCCCTGCCACGCCGCAGCTTAAGCCTTGCAGATGGCATCTAGGTAAAACAATGCTCCCAGCCTACAGCCCAAGCTTGGCCCTCATTCATACATACTCATACCACCTTCCTCTCACTAGAGAGTCTCATGCTCCCCTTGCTCTCACGGGGTCTCTTTCACACATCACCAACTTACACTGGCCTGCTCTCTCTCAGAGTGGCTCCCCATAGGCATTTTCTAGCATACACCTTGGGTGGCAGATGTACCATCTTTTGGATCTCTCCCACAACCCTTACTGGAGTAGTGGCCAGCCAGTTACCTGACCTGGGCCAAGCTTGCCCTGGACCCTTCTGGGGCAACTCTATGCAAATCTACATGTGCACACACAGCTCCCCTCTATAAACTCCACAGCACAATTGTGCTTGTAGTAAATACAAGCACCATCCTGCTCCACAGTTTTCTTGTACTGTACAACATCTCACATGTAGATGCTGACCTAGAAGCAAATTGCTCACAGTCAGCATAGCCAGTAGCAGGGGTCTTATACTCCAAGCTCTGCATCTAGATACACAAACCTTGTAGTGCTTCTCTGCTGCTTGATGGAGCCACCCTGTGCTCCCCTCCAGTCCAAATCTGGCCCCAGACCATAAGCCAGTTCATCCCCCACGGATCCTGACAAGTACTTGTACATGAAGTACCTGCATGTTTTCAGCAGCACAAGTGGAATGCAGGAGCCAGAGCATGCTGAGGCTGGCTCCCCATTGAGGAGGAGGGGATGCAGGCTTGCCTGGGGCATGGTTGAAATTCAGGGCCCTGCATCTGGTATTCAGCTGCACTAAGGCACTGTGGCAATCATCATCAGTAGACTACAGTGGAGAGGGTACCCATCAGTGCTCTCAAACAGCTCATTATGTCATAGCCAAGGAACTGCCAACAGAGGCATACTTGGGGCACAGGCCACACATGGTGGAGGCACTGACCCAGGGCATCTCTCCAGAGAAGGCTACTGGGAGAGTGGGGGAGGGTGTCACCAGCTCCACACTGCAGGTGGTCAGGAGATCCTTACCACCAGAACCTGGGCACTACAGGCCCAGTGGCACAGACATAAAGTGCCTGACTTGTGGGGAGGAAAAGGGTGGAAGTTGCCCTGGAGCTGCCATGGCACCTGCTAGGAGAGACCAGGCGAGGCCAGGCCTGGCCTGGGTAGGCAAGCTGCCTGGGGCAATTGGCCTAACCACCCCACAGTCTGGAAAGGGATAGGAAAGGCTTGCCCAACTGCTCCCAGTGGAAGGTACAGCTTGGGCAATTTAGCACGGTCCCTGGATGCCAGCGCATTCACAACCCTCGAACTGCGGGCTGTCAATGCACAGCTTCTCTGTACAGTGCATATTATGTCTGAAATGTTGAGAAGCCTCACAATGAGCCTCTCTGTCCTTTCTCTGCAGAATCAGCTGCCAGACATGGGGGGAGAACCACCTGGAAGTTGCAGCAATGGGGGCCCCAAGGATGCTTCCAGCCTCTGCAGGTGCACTCCACATACATTAGCTCTGTCACCACCAGAGCCAGGATGGGACAGCTCTCAAGCAGCTGGTCATCCTCTGTGAGGAGTGACTTGCTACGTCAAGCTTGGCACTGTGAGTACTGCAGGATGTCAGAGACAGGGTCTGTCACCACACCCAGCATCCAGACCTCATATCTATCCCTGGCCCTGCCTGGTCCCTGGCAGCTGCCTGTGGACCTGCCTCAGGCCCTGCAGTAGACCTGGCACCAGGCAGGGCCCCCAATCCCTGCTTCAGATCCTGGACCCATCACTTTTCCTGCCATTCACTGCTTGCCCTGGCTCCATGTGGCCCCCGAGTGGGAGGGGCCCATGGTAGAGCTGACTTCCCACACAGGACCTACTAGCCCTGGCCTCATGAAGGAGATGGGGGAGTGGGCTGAATTGGATGGACTGCGCTCATCCTAGACCCCAGACCAGCTGCTGGCCCATCAGCCTCACTGTGGTATTCGGACCTGAGGTGGTGTTGGCAGAGCTGGGGTTCTGGGCATCTCTCTCCAGGCTCTGTGCCATAGGCATCTCCTTCCCACTGTTCTCCCCCTGACAATTGTCAAGAGACACTGTAAATAGTTTCATGGGGATGAGGGTGCTCTATTGGTGGTGCATGCTGGAGTTGCGGGGGGTCTGTTGTTTGGGAAGGAGGGGGTCTGTCATTGCATTGTGGAGGGAAATAAAGGTTGGGGTTTGCAAGTTGTCTGTAGTGTGTATGTTCTTGAGGTCACACTGTGGGACTGTGGGCTTTGGGCAGCTATGCAGGCACCCTACTGTTGGGGGGGGCAGGAGGAGGGTGAAGGCAGTGGTCAGCAAGTAGCTTGTGGACATGATGGCCTGGCCACCCCTGTTGGGGAGGGCAAGGTGCCTCCATGGCACGCTGGGGACACGGTTCCAGGACAGTGTCCTAGAGGGCTGTGTCAGCAGGCTGCAGACTGCTTGGGGCCACAGAAGCATGTGGCCAGGGACCAATGCACAGGGCAGCCTTTTATGGAGTGGTATGGGCACCCAGGCAGCTGTGGCCTGAGCCTAGCACTTCCCTTGGCTGCTGCAGTAGGGTAGGGCAGGACAGGAGCAGCCCTGACCTAAACTACTCCTTCCCAGCTAAATTTTACTCCTGACCTGGGCACATGTGTAGACACTGCACCTGCCATGTGTCATAGCCTTAGTCCAGCTCCCTTCTCTAGGCTCTCACCAATCTGCTGTGTCAAGGTTTCCTCAGTCTGATCAGAAGCCTGACACTGCCTCTGGCTGTGGGTTACTGGACAGACTTTCAGGGTGCAGATTTTCTTCCTAGCAAACCTCTGGAGGCCTCATCCTCTCTGGCCTTGACCCTCTGTTAGTATTTGCGTTAAGAAGTCTGCATAAGCGACATAAAAGGTGTTGCACATGCTCAATTGGTCTAAGAGTTGGAATTATCTAGAACCCAGGAAGCTGTCTATAACCCATGACTTAAGTGACATCATGACCTACTTTCTGTGCGTACAGCATGAGCAGTCGGGACTGAGTTGTGGCGTGAATTGTTTCAAATGTTGTATGTGGTGAGATGTTCACTCTCCTGAGGTAATTTGAGATCAGATTGGATGGAGGTATGATGGACGGTTGAGTGACTGACAGGAGTAGTGTGACCAGAGAAGTTAAAAGGATCATGCACTTATGTGACGTGGGCTCTTTGAAGAAGGATTGGAAAGTGGGCTCTTTTGAAAACAATTGTAGAAGTGTGTGTGTGTGTGTGAGTGGTCCATTCTGTAATTCTAGTGTGTTGAATGTGGGTAACTGTCAGTGTGAGGTGATTTGAATCTGTGAAGTGAGTCAGCCTGGCTGTTGGAAGTACAGCTCTGAGGAGGGAGCCTTGGAAATTAACTAAATTTCAGCCTTGGAAATTAATTGGAGACCATCAGAAGCAAAGTCATCTGAAAAAGCGTAACATAAGGGTATCACCCACTCCTGTATTGTGGTGTGTTTAGTACCCTGAAGGGAAAGTGAATGACTCCACATAAGGGGAGAGGGAGGAAGGACTCCAGTATACTGACAATCTGTGTTAAGTAAGCAAGAGCTTGCACCATACGGTGAGCAAGTCAGTCACTTTTGCTCTAGTTTTTATTCACACAACTTTGAATTATATTGTTGGCCTGTTCCATGTATATAGGTTTGCTATCTGTTAAAGTCCTATTGGTTGTTTTGCCATTTAACCATTTACAATATAGTCCGGTTGTTGAAACTTACCTGAGTCTCCTGTGGGTATGTAAGAGCAGGCATACAGTGGCGTCAGGCAGTAGACCAGTGCTTAGTGGTAAAGCACCATGATTTTGACAGAAGATAACCACCCTCCTTTTGAGGTTTCTCAATTCTAAATACTAATTAAGAGATTCGTGGCTCTTCACCTCCACTGACAGGTGAGACTTTGTGATACAATTGTCTAAGCTCTGAGACTAGTACAGCTCCCCAAATAGCTCAATAGCTAATCACATCTTTTCACAGGACTCCAGCTTTCAGCACATGCTGATTTACAACTTGCCTCACCCAGAACATATGATCCTTGACACAGGCTTTGCAAAAGGTGTTTCTAAAACAACCGCTCTACTTTACACAGTACTAAATAGGCAGACAGGGGTAAAACAATGAAGCATTCTTCTTTGTTTCAGTTTCCTTATTTCTCTGGGGCATTCAGCATGACATGTTACAAGTCCTCTTGGGTTTGCAGGATCAACCCCCTTGCTGCTCATGGATTTGTCTCCAATAGAATCTGTGTCCAATTAATAGAATCCCTCCCCTATAATAAATTCCCTCAGCATTGGTTTGTGCCTTCATCAAAAAGCCCCATTTCTAAGTTCCTTTAATCCTTCCTTGTTCGAGCTGTTTTGTCCATATGGCCCCTTAGAAATGCTGGCATTCTAAAGATTTATACCAATATCTCATCAATTTGACCCTCTCACAGGGTCCATTACTTCAAACTCTTACCCTCTGCAAAGGAGTGGGAGAAAACTGGTTTTGTTTGGCACAGTTTGGTTTGCTGCAGTGGGGTAGGACAGGACAGGAGCAGCCCTGACCTAAAGGAAACAACCTATTCGAAAACAATGCCACCCTTCAAGCCTCTGAGCTTAATGAGTGTGAGGAAAAATTGCAAAAAACAACACTAACACATAAACCTACACTGTTCATAAAATTAAACCTGACCAAAAACCTAATGGCCTACAATGAAATCTTGCTCAATTGAAGTCAGTGGTATAACTCCCACTGGTTTCACTAAGCTACAGATTTCATCCATGATGCCTGCTACGATGCACATTGTCATATGTTGGGTAATGATGCTTCAGGAGGTAAGATAGTTTTCTCTATTGTGAGCTAAATCCTCTGACATTCCCAGTTCAACGGCTTTATGTGAGGTTTGCACTCTACACTTTTGTAGCAGAATTGTTCACAGCTAGCATCCTAGACTAGGTACCAAAAGAAATAGATGCCTGTGGTAATCCCATTAGCCCAGATGGTCCCCAGCCCAGGGGTTCTTAACTAGCGGGCCAGATCCGGTCTGTGGGCCATATTTTGCCTACCCCAGGTTTGAATGCTGTTGACTCTGTTGGGGCTCAATCCAAGGAGCTACATGGTAAATCATTAGACTTTTGGCTTTGGACTAATATCATATGTAGTCTGCACTAACCTGGCAGGGTTAGTGATGATGGTTTCAACACAGATGGCTTTATTTACCTGGCAAGGGAGATCCCCTTCTTCCTAGCCATGAATGACTTGGTGTAGTTGAGGGTAAAGATCTGTCCATTACACTGTGGGCACCCCTGTGAGAGTCAACTATAGCTCCCCAATAGGAGGATCTTGGCTATACAATTTATGGTGATGGAGGATTACCCTTGGGCTCTTCCTCTAACTTGCTCTTATGGCCTTTTGGCTAAGGGCAAGTGAGCTTAGGGGGCATCTGAACCCTCAGGCCTCTGGGCTTGAGGCTCGCCCATAGGATACCTTCCATGGATTTGGGAGTATCTGAAGCCCCAGGCTGTAAAGTCTGGGAGGCAGAAAACTTGCTGGTGGTAGCACCACACTCTGAGCTCTGCTTTCTCAATAGAATGAGGAACTGTTTTGGCTCATTTGGCCTGTGACGTGAAATTAAAAAGAAGTCTGTAAATGGCCACATTTATGAGATGCTGACTATGTAGTAGCTCGTTACTACTGCACAGTAGTATCGCATAGCAAGAAGCATAATGTGAAGCTACTACATTGTAGTAACAAGCTACTGCGCAGTCAGCGTTACCAAAAAGCTGTTCAGAGTTGCTACTGTGTAGTAACTCTGGTTACTGCAGTCATTTAGTACTTGTGTATACACAAGTGCCACACAGCTACAAAAGTACTAAATGACTACGCAGTAACTACTGCGCAGTCATCATCTTGTGTGGATGCAGCCACTAGGTACAGAAATGCTGCTGCTTAAAAGTGTATTTATGGAATACCTGTGCTAAAACTTGCCGCAGCTTAAAAAAGATAAAATGCATCATTTCTGGGTGAACTAAGTCTATGGGTACCCATTGTATGTTGCCTATGTGAAAATTACTACAAACAATTAGTACAATTTGTTTATTTCAAAGTCACTGTTTTCACATTTGTCCCTGCTTCTATGTACTCAGGGAGCCTAGGGCCAGACAGTAAGGGGGGAGGGAAAGGGGCTGTAGGGAGAAGGTGGAGGGGCACAGGGCAAGGGGGGCATTAATTCTATACCTAGAAAATTATAATAAATTTATAATTCTCCATATATAGAACTTTATTATTGCGGGGGGTGGCATCTTATGTTGAGAGTTGTCTTATATTCAGGGTCATGTAAGGACAGTACTTTGGTATTCAGTAGGCCTGTGCAAAGCAGCTAGTATTTGCTTCAGATTTGACCAATTCAGGGGGCAGTGATTCGATTTGATGATTTGAATCACTGTCCCGAATCGATTTGGCCAAATCAGATTTGGAGATTCAGCCACTACCAAATTTGTATGGAACATACAAATTCACAAACATACATATACTTTGCATATCCTGATATTTATTCTTCATCAGAAAAAAAAGTGTTAGTAAACTAATTCTTAGTCCATCTCTACCTAACTTCTTTCAACAGACACCGGCAGATTAAGGTTAATTGCTGCCCTAAGGTTAGCCCAGTGAGGAATTGGTTCCAGTAAAATGAGGATCAAGCTGTTTGAGCTCTCGCTAAACAATTTGTGGTGGGCAAAGTAAAGCTCATAATGGCACCATTCACTCTGCACAAAATTGGGACTCAGAACAAAGATGGATTTGTAGCTTTTCTCAATGCAGTTAATGATGTTCTCCACAATGCTTTTGCCTGGAATGAAGTTCCTCTCATGCACACACAGCTGTACGGACCCCTCTTCCCTCTCCAGATTTGGTATCAGATCATTCTTCACCCATAAAGAATCATGTTCACTGTATGAAATGAAAGCATGAAACTGTAAATGGCTTGGTAGCTCATCAGGGTGATGGTTCCAAACCCGTTGCTTTGTTTGTGTCCACTGCCACATCATCTTCAAATACCATGGGGCATCAAAATAGATGCACAGAAAAGACACCAAAGCCACAAGGACCACTGTAATGATTAGAACAGTGACAAGCAAGAGAGCTGTATTGCAAGCTATTTTGGACAAATGGAAATCCTTTAGTTGGGTTCC
>JAGPOW010001338.1:43220736-43249301 GCA_030014935.1 Caiman crocodilus
TTTGATTCATTTCTATATTCAGGAATTCCAGAGCACTGAAATGCCTGCACCCAGGCAGGTCAGTGAGTCTATTAAAGGCAATATTCAACTCACTCAAAGCTTCCAGCTCAGTAATCTCCTTGGGGATGGTACTGATTTGGTTATTTTGCAGGTCAAGTATCTGGACATAGAGTGGCAAACATTTGAAGACCGAGTCTGTCAATTTGTTTGAGGATAAGTTCAGTTTGACTAGAGTTTCAGTCCAGCTGCAGTGCTTTTTCTGTTCCTCATCACACTTCAGTGGATTCTGACTCATATCCAAATATTTCAAAGATCTCATTTCTCTAGTCATTGAGCTCACCTTGGAAAGTTCTCTAAACTGATTCTTCCTTAAAATAAGTGTTTCCAGGTGAACTAAGGTTTTGCAGTCTTTGAAAAGTAGGTCAGTTATTTCATTGTTTGCAAAGCTTAAGTACTGAAATGGACTGATTGTTGAAGGGCAAAGCATATGCAACATTTTTGAATCAGATATTGTCAACGCAAGAATGTTCATTTCTGAAAATACCAAGTATAGGTTAGTCTGGGTAAAATATAAATCCGTGATGGAAACTTTGTCTATTGTCAATGCTTTTAGAGAGGTATCAACATAAATAAAGTGTTGTTTTTTAATATTGTCTAACTGTGTCATATTGTGGATATTGAAATATTCAACAGATGTTTGCCATACAATCTCAAGAATTGTGATAAAGTCTTTCCAGGTTATCAGAATGTTTTCCAGTGTTAAATTTTGTAATCTTGATTTTTTATTGAATTTAGACAATAGTTGTTTTAAATCTTCGATTCCTTCATTTGAAATATTTGACAATCCTAAGCATTCTGTAGTATTTTCTATAACCATCCAGTTGGATTGGGTATTTTGAGGGTTTGGGGCTCTAAACTGAAGACTCTCTGCATCTGACTGTGGCAGGCTCTTGGCTTCAGAGTCCTCTATTAAGCTATTTGAATCATTTTTGGTAAATTCATTTTCCTCTGACAACTTGATATTGTTCCAGAGGGTTAATGCGAGGACGCAACCACAGAAAAAAAAGTTTGCAACAGGTCTTCCATTTTCTGGCATGTTTTCTTATGTTCTTTAGAGATGCTCGCTGCTCTTTATTATCTCTGCATCTTGGTTTCTAATCCTGTAAAAATAATTCACATTAGGTCATTATCATAGTAATGATTACATAGACAGCAACTTAAGTGCTAGGGTCCAGTTTTGTCAAATGCTGAATGACCTTCTCTTCCCCTGATCTTAGCAGAAATTAATTGTATTCAGGAGAAGCACATCACATTAATTTATATCTCTTTATTCTCTGCTACAGGTAAAATATCAAAATGACAACTTTTTATAATCTACTAACTTTATAAAGAATGAATTCATTTATCCTAAAATGTATTTGATTGACAACTCAGGAGATTGAAAGCTATTATTTATAAACAGAACTGTTACCACAAGAGCAGGGACAATGCAAATTTTTCCACCCTTGAACTTTGAACTGAAAGGATTTGCCAAATGAAGGTTTTTCACAGTCATCCAAGTCTTTGGATTTTCTTCTGAAAAGTGCCATTTAGCCTCACTGGATGCATCTACACAATACACTTTACTGAAGATTAGAGCTAATTCCTGCACAGTAAGTTTCACCATCTACACATGCAGACACCTACTGAGAAGTAATTGGCTCTAATCGCCAGTAACTATGCCACCTGCAAATGCAAGTAGACAATTATTTATTTGATTCTTGATTACTTATTGCACAGTAGCACATGTGCTCATTGTCAGGCATCTACACATTTTGCTCCTGGTTAACTGGGCAGCAGGGGGAGGGAGATTGTTCCCTGCTGCTGAGGTGGGCTCCACCACTGGAGTCCCAGCAGGGACAATGTCCCCCTGTCCTGGCAGCAAGGAGTTCCCAGCCCCCACTCAACAGGGCTGGGCCTGCCAGATCCTTCTCTCCTAACCCAAGCACCATGATTGCGGGGCCCGGGCTCAGAGATCCTTCTCTCCGGTGCCAGCTCCATGGTTGCAGGGCCAGTGCTGGGAGCTTCTTCTCTCCTCTGCCAGCTTTGTGGTTGCAGAGATGGCACTGGGACAGTCTTCTCTCCCAGTCATGGAGCCGGCGCTGGGAGATTCTTCCTTGCAGGCTGGCTGGTTTCCCCTTGCAGACTGACAAAGTTCCAGCCTGCAAGGGGCTGCTTAGGGTTGGGGGGGGATCAGGATGCAGGCTTGGGTTCCCTGCCCAGCTGCCCTCCCCTCCCCAGTGAGGCACCTAGTGACAACCTAGCAGCAGTGGGGGCGGTGGAGCAGAGCTGTGCCCCCCACTGCTCCTGGACAGGCTGTGGGTGCCTCTCCATGGAGGTGCAGCCAGGACAGGACTCCTAGGGGGAGGGCAACAGGGCAGGGAGCCCTGAGTCTGCAGCAGGTAGCCTGTATCCTCCTCTGCCCCTCATGGGCTCTGCTCTACTTTGCTCCGGCTGTGCCACCAGGGGGTGGGGGAGAGGCAGGTATGTGTCCCTCCTTTCCATTTTGAAAGATGGGACACATACTGTCTATCTACTGCTTATATATGCAGCTCTATTGGGTCATAGCAGACTAATAAATGCTACCACAGGGTAATCTGTCTAAAAACAAGTACTACCCTGCAGCAGCATTGTTTCATGCGCTGCAGCACATGTGTACATGGTGACAGGGCTGGCTGGGGCATGAGGGTGCTTCAGCACAGAGCTAGTCAGCAGGGAGCCCCCTGCACTAAAGCACCCCCATGCTCCAGCAAGCCCCTTAGCAGCATGTGGGGCCCAGTCAGAGCAGTCCTGGGTTGGCAGGCTGATCCCCTGTGTCCCCTTCCAGCCTGGGCTGCTCCTACCAGTCTCCAAATGCTGCATGTGAATAAACTCTGAAGCAAAGTGCTCCAGAGTATTTTGCTCCTGGGCATATGTTCAAGTAGCACATCTGGGAGCAAAAAACTCCAGAGCAATTAGGCTCAATATTTATTTGTGTGCATTAATTTTACATGTAGACACACCCACTCTGAGCCTTAACAGCACCTGATCAGCACTTTTCATGTCTAGGTTATGGGAAGAGAGACAAAGCAATACGACTGACAGGCTAATAGCAGTGCACAGTCATGAAAGTTGGTGACTACTTTATAAAACAAAATCATCAGCCACCAGGTACCTAAAACAAGGGGAGGATTTAGTGCTGTGTTCTGCATGAATGAATCCCAAATACCCCTGAAGTCCTGGATTATCAAGTTTCTAAAGTCTCAGAAAATAGCTTATAATATTGTACAACACATTTTAAATATTTAAAGTTAGAACTTCACAAGTACAAAAAGAGATTTGTTGAATCAGCTTTCTAACGTGGACACAGTCATATTGATCCAAAGGGACCTATATCCATATAACTTTTTAGGTAAATTTAAAGAACTCAAATAAGTTCAACACAGATCAACACAGAATGACATAATAAATTTTAGCTGACAAAATACATATAAAACACAGCTCATTTTCTGAATAGGTTTCATGATATGAAACATTTTAAACTAACTGTGGGTATACTTAAATAAATATAAATTAATAAAAATATATAGTTTCTTACCAGGAAGTCCTGGTCCCCATATAAACAGAAAACGTTTATGGGAAATGACAGAAAGCAAAACTTCCTGGAACCCAATCAATTTACATAACAACATTAAACAATATGCAAACCTCCCAAAATCTGTTTGTGCCATCTACTGACTTCTTATGAAATTACACTTGATTTTACCCATTTTGATATTTTTTCAAATACAACATTAATATACCTTTTGCCTCAAATGATTATATTATTGAAGTGGATATTTTCAAAAATCATAGAAAATAAGGGTTGGAAGGAACCTCAGGAAGTCATCTAGTCCAACCCTCTCAAAGTAGGACCATCCCCAACTAGATCATCTCAGCCATTCTTATGCTTTGCAATAACCTAATAGAACTCCTTAATCCTCAATTTAATCTTTTTGCTGAATTTGTTAAAAAATAAATTAATTTTTTTTTAACACATTTTAGATTGACAGCCAATTATCCTCTCCTAGAACTAAATAATAATAATCCAAGGCATGTTAATCTATAGCTTGTCTAAGGCCTCCCCCCAGACAAAGCCCATGGTGGGAGCTGGTGTCCCCTGCCTGTGAGGGATGCCCAGCAGGGCTGGGGTGGGGCAGGGAATGGTGGCCCCACCACACCTGTCCTGCAGGCGCCCATCTTAGGGCCCTGGAGGTGCAGGTAAGGGAGCTTCAGGAGGAGGTTAGCAGGCTGAGGGGAATCAGGGAGGCAGAGGATGAAATTGATGGTTATTTCCTTTCCCTGCAGGACCATGCACACAAGGAAGAAGCACCCCAGAAGGTGCCCTCCACTGCTGAGTGGCAGATGGTCACATCCAGAACCAGGGCTGCTCGCAGCAAAGCAGTACCAGTTCCTCCAGTGCAGCTGGATAACAAGTACGATGCCCTGGCAATGCTGCAGGAGAAGGAAGGAGAGGAGGAAACCTCCAGTGAGGAGGCAACTCCACTCTCTTCATGCTCCAAACAGGCCAAAGGAGCCAAGCAGACCCGGAGAAGGAAGCATCGAGTGATTGTCATAGGCGACTCCAGCCTGAGAGGTACAGAGGGCCCCATCTGCTTCGGCTTCCTAGACAATGACCCGCACATCACGACAAGAGACATACTCGGGTGGGATGGGCTTCACCTTTCCCCCAAAGGTAATCATGTATTCTCTTCTAGGTTGGCGGATGTCCTCCAGTGAGCTTTAAACTAGGCTCGTCAGGGGATGGCGAAGATGAGGGTGGAGGAAGCCTTGGACCAATAAACCAAGAGACACCCACAAGAACTGCCCAGCCTGGCCCAATGACGAGCAGAATGAATACCCAGATACGCAACTGAGGTCTGGGCAGTACTGAGATTAGGAGGCCAGTGCACACATCTTCAGGAGCCCTCAAATGCCTCTACACAAATGCTCACAGTATGGGGAACAAGCAGGAGGAACTTACCCTCCTGCTAGCTGACAACAAGCCAGACATAGTGGAGCTTACAGAAACATGGTGGGACCCAATGCACGATTAGGTGGTGAATATCAAGGGCTATAGGCTATACAGGAGGGTCAGGACAGGGAGGAAAGATGGAAGTGTGGCACTCTACATTAAGGAGGAATACACATCCTTATCTAGTAGCACAAGCTCAGATGAGAGGACACTGAAGTTCTCTGGGTTAGAATGCAAGGGAGTTGAGGGGAAAGGGACTTAACAGTGGGGGTCTACTACAGGCCACCCAACCAAGGAGAAGAGCTAGACTGGGAATTCTTAAGTCAGATCACGGAGGTAGACAGGTCAAAAGATGTGGTCATCATGGGTGACCTGAACTTTCCAGACATCTGCTGGGAAGAGCAGTCAGCCAGATCTGACTGCTCACGTAGGTTCCTAGCCGAGATACAGGACCTCCATCTAAATCAGGAGGTGCATAGCCCCACCAGGGGAGACGCCTTGTTGGATCTGGTGCTGGCCACAGGAGACAACCTCGTGAGGGGGCTGCGGGTGCTCAACCACCTGGGCAACAGCAATCGTCGCCTGCTGGAATTCACCATCCAGCACAAGGTGGCAAAAGCCTGCAGCAAGCCAGCATCCCTGGACTTCAGGAAAGCAGATTTCAATGAGGTAAGAAGAATAGTTGGGGAAGTACTGATGTCCCGGAGGGGAGGGGAGTCAGGTGTCCAAGAAGAATGGTCGTTCCTTAAGGAGACGATCCTCCAAGCCCAAAGGGAAGTAATCCCAACAAGGATCAAAGGGGGCAAGAGGGTGCAAAAGCCTCCATGGATCACCAAAAGCATACGGGAATGTCTTCTAGCTAAAAGGGAGGCGTACACCCAATGGAAGGGAGGGGCCATCACCAAGGAGGACTATACTACAGTTGCTCGGGGTTGCAGGGTAGCAGTCAGGAAGGCCAAGGCAGAGATGGAACTGGGACTAGCTACCCGGATCAAGGACAACAAGAAGTCCTTTTTTAACTACATAGGGGCCAAAAAGGTGGTACCGGGTAACATGGAACCTCTGCAAGACACACTAGGAAATATAGTTGTTGCACCAGACAACAAGGCTAACCTATTTAATGATTTCTTTGCCTCCATTTTCCTGAGCAGGGACCAGATCAGCCCATCCACCGGGACCCCCTCAGGCCCTGGGGGAGGCGCACCCAGGCCTAGGGTCAGTGAGGATCTAGTCAGGGAACTTCTGGAGGGACTGGACTTATTTAAATCAGCTGGTCCTGACGACCTCCACCCCAGAGTGCTGAAGGAATTAGCAGAGGTCATTGTGGGACCCCTGGCACATCTTTATGAGCACTCGTGGTGCTCTGGTGTGGTGCCAAAGGACGGGAAAAGGGCCAATGTGGTTCCCATTTTCAAAAAAGGGAGGAAGGAGGACCCAGGGAACTATAGGCCAGTTAGTCTTATCTCAATGCTGGGTAAGCTTTTTGAGAGAACTATCCTGGCGCATGTCCACGAGGGGCCAGCAGGGGAAGTTATGCTTAGGGGCAACCAACAAGGGTTCATTAGAGGCAGGTCCTGTCGGACCAACCTGGTGGCCTTCTATGACCAGGTCACAAAATCCTTAGATGCAGGGATAGCAGTGACCGTAGTCATTTTTAGATTTCAGGAAGGCCTTTGACACTGTCTCTCAATCCATTCTCATTAAAAATCTAGAGGACTGTGGTGTCAACACCTAAACAGTCCAATGGGTCGCTAACTGGCTGGAGGGCCACACCCAGAGTGGTGGTGGATGGGTCATTTTCAGCCTGGAGGGATGTGGGCAGTGGGGTTCCCCAGGGCTCGGTCCTCAGACTCGCGCCGTACAACATCTTCATCAGTGCCTTAGACAAGGGAGTAAAAAGCACCCTATTCAAATCTGCTGACAACACTAAGATGTGGGGGGGATGTGGGCATGCTAGAAGGGAGGAATAGGCTGCAATTGCACCTAGTCAGGTTACAGGGGTGGGTGGATGAGAACAGGATGGGTTTCAACACTGACAAGTGCAAGGTGCTGCACCTGGGGAGGAAGAATCAGCAGAATACCTACAGGCTGGGGAACTCCCTTCTTGTCAATGCAGAGGCAGAAAAGCATCTTGGAATCATTATTGAGGTCAAAATGAACATGGCTAGGACTTGGAACCAACTTCCAAGTGAAGTGGTGCTGGCTCCTACCCTGGGGGTCTTTAAGAGGAGGTTAGACGAACGCTTTGCTGGGGTTGTTTGACCCCAGTACTTTTTCCTGCCATGGCAGGGGTTCGGACTTGATGACCTGCTCAGGTCCCTTCCAACTCTACCAACTCTGAAACTATGGCACCTTGAGATTAAGTGAGCACACATGGAGTCTTGGTTAGCTGAAGGTAAATGAGACTTTCCTTTCTCTCCCCTTCTCATTTAGGAAAATACTTCATTGGAAAAAACTTCTGACTGGTTCCACTTATAATATAGTACCATTTAGTTGTGACATATTAATTTTAAAAATTCTACAATTAATTAGCCACCTTGAGATCTAAAATCATGTAACAATTCTGCTAGCAGTTTTGCCATGTTGAATAAGATTTGCATAGTAAGTCATCTCAGTAAAATCTGTGGGCTAGGTCCTCCCAGTCTTTCTGGTTTAGTGTTTCCCAACATAACAAACTGACAGAACAATTTATGGTGCATCAGTGAAATTGCAGAAGCAACCATAAGAACAATCTCAAAAGTGACTAATTTTGTCTTAAACCTCTTTGTTGTGACACCTTTTAATATGGAGTTTTCAACAAAGCATGGCAGTCAGGGAACAGGCAGGAAAGATAACACACATGGCAATGCAGCAGAACATGGATAAGCACTGAAAGAGCTCCTTAGACGAAGCTCCATACCTTACACTGCTGTGTCAGTTATATCACAAAAATTTCCTATACCAGTCCTATGGCCAGTTGGGCCAAAGCATGCAAAACTGAAATGGGCAAAAAGGCTGCCCAAGTCCTGGAGTGGGCTCCCTGGTACCTAGCAAACCAGATAAGCGTTTGGCCTCTGGGCCAACTGTCCACCACCAGAAACTTGCTTGCTTTTCTGAGGATGGCTCCCATACTCAATCAAAATTAGTTGAGCCCAATAGGCACAACTCAACCTCAGTGTTAACAACTTATGACACCAGCGGACCAAACTCAAGCTTTAAGGGCTCCAATCATGGCCTCTACTTCCCCTGTAGCCATGCCCCTTGCATGTGTCACTTGATTATCCTTCATGTATGGACTCCAGCCCACTTGGCTTTGGTCCACAAGTTGCTCTAGCTGTAGGCCTCTAGCCTGGGACACTTACTGCAGCCCAGCTTCTTGGCCTTCACCTCTTTAGTAATATTAGGCTCCAAGATCTCAACTTCAGCCTGCCTGTATTTTGCTGTCAGGGTCCCTGGCCCTGTTTCTTGTGTTGTCTGAGCCCCCTGGCAAGGCTGCTGTCCATCAAATCCAGCCCCCTGGTATCCATGATCCAGGCAAAACTGTTCTTGCTTTGTGCTATCCCCTAGTCCTTTAACTAGGCCCCAGGCCCTCTAACTGGGCTCAGTTTGGCTTTAGCCCCATGCAGCGTCTTAGATCCCAGATCCTGAAAGGGCTCTATTTGTGCTTCAGCCTCCCCTGCTGAAGAGTACTTTCTAGGCACCCCAACCTGTGGCCTCCTTACCACCACTATCAACTACATCCAGTTCTCAGGTTCTCTGCCAGCTACTGATCACACCTACCTCTCCTGGGTCTCCCTGGGTCCCAGCAAGCTTTAACCTTGCAGCTTCCCAAAGTAGTTGTGCTACTTAGCTTCCCCCCTGTTGCAGTCCAGGCCAGCAGAAGCTCTGCTCACAGTGAGTGTCAGAGCCAGGTTGGACTTCCTGGTTGAGGGGCCACGTTTTTAGCAATACTGGGCTTCATCTCTTTTGAGTCCCATGGCCTTCTCTTAGTCCAGGGGTTTCTAAATAGCCTTGTACTCAATCTGCTCTCATGTGTTACAGCTTAAACTACTGGTCTGCCACCCCTGCCCTCATCCCTGCTGCACTTAAACTCCCCATAGCTTTTCCTGGCTGCTTGTTATTCTGCAGCTGGTCCCTGCATTTGCGGTTTTTTTATGTTAACTTCCTACGTAGCAGGGGTTGGGGGTCCCTACTACACCAAACTAATAGCAGCTGTGAAACTGACAATTTCATGCCTGCCAATGCAACAGGGGCCATGATCAGCGTAGGGCAACGGATCACTCCAGAAAGAGCACACACCAACTGCAGACTTCCTCAGCCTGACAAAGGGTTTTTAAAACTGAAAGCTTACTAAGAAGATGTTTTTTCCATGATATAAAAAGTAAATATCCATACATCAGTAAGTCATATCTGCTTTAAACTATTCTGTTCATTCATCAGGAAAGAGTGGGACAGGCAGAGACCAGAAGAGGAGGGCAGTGGCATTCCCAAAGCTCTGGGAATGTGGGGAGAGGTGATGGTAGCAGCAATAGTGGCCATCCTTGGCCCTCCTCACCCATGCTTAACTGGCCTGACCAGGGCAAGGCCCTGCCACCACTGGGCTGGAGCCACAGTATCTCCCTCCAGTCCTGCATATGTGAATGAGCAGTTAATTGCTTAATTGATGGGTCATTAGGCTAGAACCAGCAGCTAATTGCTTAATGGACCAGTCATTAGGCCATTTTTTCCCTCTTTAACCCCTGCCCCTCTGTCCTTCCATCTCTTTCTCCACCATCTAGTAACAGGTGTAAGGGTTCCCTGTTGTAGGTCCCTTTCAATAATTTTTTATTATTACAAATAGAAATATTTTTCCATCAGTCTGTGAGTCTGAAGTGAAATTGATGTTTATCAATGTTTATTGATAAAAATAAAATCCTGTCAAGCTTAATCATATCCTTTTCCATTCCCCACATGTATTCATCCCACTTAATAACCTCAACTACAAAAATTAACAAACTATTTTATAGGATTTTACATTTCTAAAACATGCAAGACTTTTCATAGGATTTGTAAACCTGACACTAAAATCTGCCCTGTTATTAAAACAAGACTCCACCACCCATAAAGGAAAAGGGATCTCTGAGATTGATTTTAGGAACATAAAAAGTGCTACACTGGGTTGAACCAATGATCCAACTACCCCAGTATCCTGTGTCCAAGAGAGGTAGAAGTCAACATGATACAGAGAGAGTACCAAACTGTATCTCTCGAGTGAGCTATCCCATATTCAATACCCTCCCTGCCAACCACCATTTATTGGCTTAGAGATGCCAGAGGAAACATCGTCAACCATTCTGTCCAACAGCCATTAGTAGATCTATCTTCCTCTACAGCTTTCTCTGCCAATTCTAGCTCAAATCAAAAGAATACCATCTTGCACTTGCACAACAACTACTACAAGGCAGAGGCTGACCTTCAGGGTCTTTTGAGATTTACTTTTCAATCAATACTATATAGCAAAACATCAATACAATCCTATAAATTAAAATAATGTAAAAATCAGGTATTAAAGCTCACTGATCTCTGGTTTTTACACTTATTAAAACACCGTAGAAATATTTTACTTTAATAGTTATTCTAGTTTCATATACCTTAAAATGGAAATTGTTTGGTACTTTCCTTGATATTTAAAAATGTTGAAATTTGATGTTTCTGTAAGCGTAACAGCCCAGTTCTCAGTACTCTGTGTGTGTGACGTCTGGTTCTAAAACTCCTCAGTGACTCATGGCATATATCCTTTCACCTCTAGAGTAACTGTTTTCCTCTTTCTTCTGTAGAGGAAGAACTCTGGTTTCAAAGAGTTGTAATAAACAAGGCACTAGTTTTCAAACCTTGTAAGTCCTGCTTTTAAAAATGAGGAAGGAAAATGAAGAGTAAACCAAGAATCACTTGCTGTTTAGCAAGAGACTGCAGTCTCATCAAAATTTGACACAAAACTTGTTTCACAACATTATTGGTGTTTGACAGAACAGCAACTTACTAGAAATTAGCCTCAACTTTTTAATATTTAACTGCAGTTTGTTGATGCTACCACCATACAAATACATAATTAGTGTTTTTAGCAGTCTTACAAAAGATGTTGTCACATATGGAGTGGAACAACACTAAGCCTGATGTTTTTGCTGGCATAATACAGTAATAACACTGTCATCCATTATCATGCCATAGGTGCTGTCTGTATGACTATTAAACCTTAGTAAGAGCTATGAAAAATAGGTAACTGGCAATAAGGCTATGTGGGTGGTTCCTTCCCTTCCTTTCTTGGGACAAGGCATTTAGCAGAGTTCACAGATTCAGTGAATCTGATAAGCTGCAGTGTGAGCACTTTCGCTAAGGCCTCAAACTTGCAACCTTTTAGGCTAGCAGTGTGAACCTTACTGCCCATGCCCACCCCTCTTATGTGGCAAGTGTCTGTATGAATAAGTAACAGCTATGAGAAACAGGTAACTGACAATAAGGCTACATGCTAGGGTTTTTTAATTTTGGTACAGAAGGTGTCAATGTTGAAGAAAAATGCACTGTTGTAAGTCCATCTGTTTTAACAAAAAACATTACTGTAATTTCTCCTTAGTTCAAGTCTTTGTGCTCTGCTCTCAGACACAAGCCTGCAACTGCAGGTAGCAGCAATGGGAGATGAAAGCACATATCCAAGGCCAGATTGTAGGAACTTAAAGTTCACATTGCATGCAACAAAATCCTCCCAAAAATAATTATAACAATGCTTGTGCCTAGACTTCTGATCACAATTTGTCTCATGCTAGTCTTATGCATTTGTTCTGCCAATGAAGCCCCCATCATCTCACCCCCATCATCTTAGGGGGAGCTGGGCTGGGCCCGCACAGTGCACACAGTTTCCCCCTTGCTTAACTCTGGGTGTGGCAGCCTCTGTCAAGATGCTTGCATGGGGGGGAAAGGGAGCCCCCCCACCATCTAGGCCTGGCTTGGCTTCCCCCAAGACCCCGGCAGTGGTATCTGGGGATACTGGGGATATGTGTGTGGGGGGAGGGGGTCCTCCTTCACCCCACACCTCTCATGCAAATGTCTTGATAGTGGCTGCTGTCAAAACAGCCTTGTGGCTCATGTACTTAGAGCTGAGACAAGCAGGGAAACAGAGCCCCCCACCTCATGGGCTTGGCCCAGCTGCCTCCAAGACCCCAGGAGTAGGTGGAGGGGGCCACATGGCAGGGACGCTCTGTCCCTCCCCTCTTCCTTCCCCACCCCCAGAAGAGGGCAGGGGGGAGGGACAGGGCTGGGGAGAGTAGAGACTGCTGGAGTGTCCGTGTCTGCTTGCACGGGCTAGTGCAGGCAGGCTGCCAGCCCCCTCCCCCTGTCCTTTGGTCATCCAACAGGTGGGGTTCAATGGTGCTCTAACTACAGTGCAGAGATGCCAAGTGAGCGGGGGCCCGAAGGCCCTGGCCCCCCTTTGGGAAGATGGTGCCACCTTAATGCATAAAACTTTCCACATGTCTATCATCTTAGCCCTCCCCCCCAGCACAAGTAAGTCAGTTCCTGTGCTACAGTGTGTTGTGTAAAGTGTCATTAGTTAGCATGCTTCTCAGACGTGTGTGCATGCCCTAAATCAGTGGTTCTCAAACTTTTTTTTGCGGACCACTTGAAAATTGCTGAGGGTCTCAATGGACCACTTAATACACTTTTTTTTGTTCTACAAATCAAAGCATACAACTCATATTTTAATATCAGTAGTCTTACAAGTACAGATATTCTTGATTGTTTTGCAACCTTTCTGCAGACCATCTCAATAGATCTCGCAGATCAGTGGTGGTCCATGGACCACAGTGACAACCTCTGCCCTAAATCTTTCCTTTGCTGTTCTCTCGCTTCCAGTTACACCGCTCTTTTAAGCAGAACTACCTTCTTGTTCCAATATGCTTGATCCAATACTCTCTCCACTGTCAAGTTCTCCTGGAAAGCCCACACAAAGTAACACAGACTGGTTAAAGTTTTCCAATCAAAACTTTTTATTGATGGAAAATTGGGTTTTTAATTAAAATTGTCAAAAGTGTCTGTTTTTCTTGGGGAGGAGAAGGGGGGGCATTTGTTAGTAAAACAAAGCCTCCACTTTTTACCTCAAAATTTAGAATTTTTGTCTGACTTTTCAGTACAAATATGCCACTTTCAAATCAGATCTAACACTTTCCTTAGCCTGGCAGTTTCCTGTTCATTTATGTCTTAGGATATGGACAAACAGACCATGAGAAATAAGACAGGCTAACTTCAAAAAAAGCTGCACACTGTTGTAACAGCCTAAAACTTGGTCACCCTCGCCCAACCAGTGTCGGATTTCCTCCTGGGTGACTGACACCGGGACCCGTCTCGGTTCCAGCCCCTGCCCGGCAGGCTTAGCCTGTCCAACCCGGACACGTGGCGCTTCCCCACGGGCGGCCGAGCGCCGCGCCCTGGGGCCCGGGTTCCCACTCCTACCTCCTTGTCTGTACAACACACGGGCCCGAGCGCTTCCCATGCCGCGCCGAGAGCAGCTCCCTCCTGCGTTGAGGACTGGGGACCTGGTCTGGCCGCGCATGCCGAGGCACTGGTGCTTCCCAGAGCAGGCGGCAGTCCCTTCCGCCGTCCGGCATCAACCCGAGCCAAGGAAATGGCGCGAAAAGCCGGGAGGTCACTGGAAAGAGGAAGGTGCCTTGGACCAAGCCTGAGGTGGGGATGGTTTGAGACGCCCCGCGGGGCGGGAGTCGAGGCCCAGCCCAGCCCCGCAGGCGGGGGCAGGAGCTGCCCAGCCCAGCCCCTGTCCCGCCTCCCAGCTCTGGCCGGCGCTGCCGACGTGGCGGGCGAGGCCGCCGGCAGGAGCTGCGGAGCGGTAAGGAAGGGGCGACGCTACGGCTCCCACTCTCGCCTCCGCGGGCCCCGTGCTGCGGGGAGCAGGGGGCAGCCCCGGGCACGGCCCTGTCCGCGCTCCCCGCCGGGCGCGACTGACAGTGTGACACCGCAGGGTCCCGGGGGCGGCGACTCGGGGAGGGGAAGGAGACTCGCCCCGTGCCCATGTGAGCCGGGGTAGGGCGGCTGTGCCCCAGGAGCGGGGGGGCAGGCAGCAGGGGGCGCTGGGAGCTAGGATATCGCAGGCAGGCGTCCCCCCATGAAGGCTTGCACCAAGGTGCCTTGGGCCTCCTGCCTGCCTTGCAGATCACTCCAGCTTCATAGCCCAGACAAGGGACCTGAAAACGGTGAAAGCGTAGGCCCCCCGCACATACCCCCCAAGAGCACTGGTGCCCCTCCCAACAGCAAGCGCTCTGGCTGGAAGGGTGGCACAGAGAGTGCATGTGCCCCCCCTAAAATTGGCTCTACCATGCTGCATGCAGAAGTGCTGGCACTTCCGCTGCCATGCCCCGAATCTCAGCCAAGTGCCTCACACCCTGGGGTGCCTCAAGAGCCTTTCAAAGGTGTGGCAGGGCTGCCACACAGGGTCTGCACTGTTTGCTGTGCAAGCATGGCGCATAAGATAAACCTAGGGATTCCCAATAGACTTGCTCTGTGCTTTTTAAGTGCTTTACAACAGAATAATCACCCTATTATTTTTCCATAGTCAAAAATCAAGCAAAAACTAAGAGCTGATGTTTTCCAATTGGTGCCACTAGTCCTTGAGAGAATGGAAGGGTGCCCTGAGTCTAGAAAGGTTGAGAAGCACTGACCTAGAGAAACGCAAATTTTTCAAGGGTGCCCTGAGTGTAACAATGGATGCCTTGCAATTATTGCGGGGTTCCTTGAGTCCATTTTCTCTCCTTTCAAGTTGTTTCTAGCCCCCATAAAGGATGACGGTGTTCTATGCTTTGATTTTTAGGGAAAAGGCTTAACCGAAAAGCGCTCGCGTAGAGTTTGATTGTTTCGCGTGTGATCCAGTCCTGCAAAGACTTAAGTATCACTTATCATATGAACAGACTTTCATTTGTATATAAGCCTTTGTCAGATCAGGCCCATAATTAGTTGTTGCTGCCAAGTTACACCCTCCAGTATATATACATGCAAGTCTAGTGATGTCAGTAGGAGTTGCCTGTATAGGAAGAGAGACTTTGGCCTATAACTAAAACTCTTTCTCCTTATGTGATGCTACCCAGGCCACTGTATAATAAGCACTGTTAAATCAGTGACAATATTTACCATACCTTTGCTTCATTATTTGTGGTATTTGATATACTCAGAATGGGAAAGACTGCAAATGCTGTGGTAAATGTAACCCCTGTGAGTTGTAAATTCCATTTTTTTCCTGCTGGATGAAGTTCAGCGCAGACAAGTGCAAGGTGCTACACAGTGGGAGGAATAATCGAAAACAAATATAAAATGGGTGACACCTGGATGGATGGCAGATCTGTGGAAAAGGACTTAGCAGTTTTGGTAGACTACAGACTGAATATGAGTCTGCAGTGTGAAGCAGCTGCACAAAAGGCAAATGTGGTTTTGGGATGCATCACTAGAAGCATTAGGTGTAAGACACAGGAGGTGATAGTGTCTCTATACTCAGCACTAGTTAGGCTTCATCTGGAGTAGTGTGTGCAATTCTGAGTTCTACATTTAAAGAAGGTTAGAAAGGAATTTTACCCCGTGGTCAGATTGATTTCCTTTGTAGGGGGTTTTGCCTTCCTCTGTAGCGGGAAGCGGGTAGCTCTCTACCTGGGATCTGTTGAGCATATATTGACAAAATTTCATAGAAACTGGACGTTGGCTGCTGTAGCTCCCATGCTTTACCTGTGGCTAGTTAGGGTGTTAGGTCTGTGTTGTGCCAAGGTTGCAGGGAGTCTGATGTAAAGTTTAGATTATGGATTGTATTGGAAGGTTTGGATAAGAATGATCCTGCCTTTGGCAGGGGTTTGGACTAGATGAGTAGTTTTCAACCTTATTTCATTTGCAGACCCCTAAAAAATTTCAAATGGAAGTGCAGACTCCTTTTTGAAATTTCAGATAGGATTGCAGACCCCTTTGAATTATAAGTGTGGCTGTTCACATACTTTTGATTGATCATAGTCATCTTTTGCAGACTTCTTAGATATAAGCTGCCAGACGTTTGTGGGCCACAGGTTAAAAACCACTGAACTAAATGACATCTGGAGGTCCTTTCCAGCTCTACTCTGTGATTCTGTGATTATTACCTGATGATATTTGATCTCCTTTCCATTATTTTATTCTATATATATTGTGTATTTATTGTTCAGTGGTGTTATTGGATCTATCCAGGAGGTGAAGAATACTTTGTTCTAACCTAAATGAACAATACAGTTTATACTCCTAAGTGTATTAAAAATGATTTAATACATTCTCTTTTCCACCTACATCCCAGTCCAATAGAGCTGTGACTGATGCTTTTGATGCTATTTTTATGTATCAACCCATTTTATAAATTTATATGGTAGACAGGAATCATCTGAATCCCTTGCAGAGATATTTGGACTTTTTCTTGTTGCGTAGCCTTTCTGTCAGAGCCTGTATGTATTAAAGAAAATGCCACTGAAATCAATGTAAAGAGAAAGTCTACTCTAGATGAAGGTTTGCAGGTTTAATTCATGCCCTGCAAGTCTGCGTAGACAGGGCATTAGAATGAAAGCTCTTCAGGGCAGCAATTATGTCTTCTGTGCACAGTGCCAGGTATGCTGATGATGTCAATGACCTTAATTACTCTATAGTATTCCCTTTGGACTATGCCAGTGCCACTCCTTAATCAGCTGTAGAGGTTGCTGAATAGTCACTTTTTTCCCTTCCTGGATTCTCAGTGTACTGCCTGTACTATATTCACAGGACTCCTCTGTAACAGCACAGAGAAATGCTAAGAAAGAGTTCCATGTAGACAGAACCATAGTCTTGATACATTTTTCTCTTTTTGTTTACAAAGAAACAGAATCAGACACATGAGTCATCTCCAAAGGTACTCTTGAATAAGAAGTATAAGGAAAAAGCTGTATTCCAAGGCAAGTAAAATGCTATGAAGAACAACTACACTAGTTTGTGTGTTTTCTGTTTCTTCGTGAGCATTATTTGGAGCAGAACAGAAGTAACAGAATAAGCTACAGGGAAAATAAGAAAAATTAAGGAGCTTTCATTTTGCAATAAAGTAATAGTAGTGCTCAAACAAACTTACCCCCCCTCAGACAACAACCAATAACCCATGTATTGCTGACCCAGCTGAAACAATGAGTTCCAGAACAAAGTAGCTCCATCTGGAATTCTAAGTAAAAAAAAAAACAATCCCTGCTTCTTCCTCCTGTCCTCCAAATGCCAAGCCTCTTGGACAAATCACAAGGGAGCCATGAGAACAATTAATATCTGGTCAAACAGTAATGACTTCAGGGACCATGGTCAGCCACACTCAAATCTCTCCCCAACCTGGTGGTTTGATATCCTCACAGTTTTTTTCAGAGTACAGTTCCGTTAACTCCCTGTCATCTAACTTTCAATCAGTTGGCCAGGGTATAGGAAAATGTGCCATCTGGGACTGATGAAAATGAGACCAAGAGCTGCATGTCCTCTGCATATCAATGGCACTGTAACTCAAATGACCTTTTTCCTTGTGGCCTTTCATACACATTTGACAGGAAAGGGGATAAAATAAATATCTGTGGCAACTCTCACAAAAGAGCCCTCTGGAAAAATGAACTGTCTCTCCAAAATATACTCAAGAGATCCACTGCACTAAAAAAGGACTAGAATTGCTCAAATTTTGCCCTCAGAAATTCTCAGGTTGTAAGCTTAGAAGGTGCTCAAAATCATTCTCTTCTGCTCATCTTGTGGGATCTGACTCATAGATATTTACATATTTTCTTACCTATATACATAGTTTTCTACATATTTGCTGTTTCAGTGACTTACAGTCCTTGCATAATGTAACTTAAATTTTTCCTATGAGATTATAAAAAGACTAAAATTAATGTCTGTTAAAAAAATATTGAAAGTGAACAAAGGTGCTTTAGTTTGAAATACATAGGGTTTAAGTCTCCTTACTAACACCAGTTTAATTCTGAGAGCTTCCACAAAGGTACATGTATTCTATAGAGTATAAAAGATCACATTGTGATTTTGCTTATATCAAGTGGAGTGCCCCAGAGTTCAGTCCTAGGACCAATTTTGTTCAATGTCTTTATCAATGACCTGAAAGATGGCATAGAGTGCACCCTTGGCAAGTTTGCAGATGACACCAAGCTGGTGGGGACTAGTAGATACACTGGAGGGTAAGGCTAGGATTCAGAGTGACTTAGACAAATTGGAGGATTGGGCCAAAGAAATCTCATGAGATTCAACAAGGACAAGTGCAAAGTCCTCCACTTAGGATGGAAGAATCTCATGCACCAGTACAGGCTGGGCAGCAGCTCTGCAGAAAAAGACTTGGGGGTTACAGTACAGTGGGCAGTAAGCTGAATATGAGCTAGCAGTGTGCACTTGTTGCCAAAAAGGCTAACAACATACTGGGCTGCATTGGTAATTGTGTTGCCAATAGGTCAAGGGAAGTAATTATTTCCCTCTATATTCAGCACTGGTGAAGCCACACCTGAAGTACTGTGTTCAGTTTTGAGCCCCCTACTACAGAAAGGATGTGGACAAATTGTAGAGAGTCCAGTGGAGGGCAACAGAAATTTTTTGGGGGTTAGGGGATATGACTTATGGGGAAAGACTGAGAGAACTGGGCTTATTTCATCTAGAGAAGAGGAGACTGAGGGGAGATTAACAGCAGTCTTCAGCTACCTGAAAGGGGGTTCAAAAGCAAATGGAAGTAGACTGTTTTCAGTGGTAGCAGATGACAAACCTAGGAACAATGTTCAAGTGACAGCAAAGGAAGTTTAGGTTAGATATTAGGAAGAATTTTCTCACTAGGACAGTAGTAAAACACTGGAACAGGTTACCCAGAGAGGTAGTAGAAGATCCATTTTGGCAGGGTTTCAAAACCTGGCTAGACAAAGCTTTGGCTGGGATGATCTAGCTGGTGCTGGTCCATGATTTGAGCAAGGGGGTGGACCAGATGACCTCCAGGAGTCCCTGCTAAACCTAACTTTCTATGATTCTATATCAAACTGATTCTGTGTATAATTTAAAAAATTATGAATATATCAACTTAGGTATCCAAGATCCAAATTGCATGCCACCAACATTTAAAAAGAATGGTATCCTTAAGTGATGTAATTGACCAGAGGAAATTTAAATATGAAGTTTGTTTGCTTGTTTATGAGGTAAACTGTGGTGCAGCAGGTGGATGACCAACCCTCCGTACAAATAGGCCAGGGACGAAAGGGATACTGACTCAAGTAAAGGTGGTAAAAGAAATTGAGATTTTACTTACAACAACTTGTGCAGGATGACAGAAAGCTTTTAAAACTGCAGTTAAACAGCAAGTAGAAAGCAGAATAATGAAGTACTAACGACGATTGCAAATGCGGGTAACAACAGGACAACTGTTGCTCAAGAGCTCAATGTGTTCGACACGTGTGGTAATGAGTATACAATAATAGAACGACCTAGGGGACATGGGTTCCGGGAAAGGGGGATCAGTCCTTTCCAGCGGTTTGTGTGGAACCCCGAGCCGCTGCGCTCTGGCGCTCTGTCCCTTTTACTAACTCCTGCGCCAATGAGAATACGCTGCTGGTGTTCAGTTAGAGGAATGTAACTGCCAGCCGTGCAGCCATACACCTCATGCGGCTTCTGATTCGCTAAAGTTGCCTGATCACGCACCTGTCAGCCCTGTGATCATGCATTTTTCCACACACTGAACACAACTCACTCTCGTACCTCACCTTAGTCTAGCATGTGGGCTGGCGTTTGGTCACCTTTTTACTCAGACAGTTTACATACAAAATTTTCTTGTATCTTAACTAATATGATATTAATGATATCAGAAAAGCCACGTCACAAAAAAGTTAACAAGCTTAACACATTTGTAGGGCACCAGGATAATAGTGGGTGTAATATGATGATTTTACCTCCTGTAGAATACTTATGAACATTAGACATCTGTATTTAAAATAAGAGTCGTGATTGGCTTCATCCTTTTTTATTTCTGTCCATCATGACTCATTCATTCATTCCATTTCTGTAATCTAATATTTGGCCACTGTTTTACCATAATTTCTTGGCTTGCACCTAATGCACCTTGGATTTCTAGGTGGTCTCTCATCCAAATACTGGCTGTGCTTAGCTTTCAAGATCGGATGCATTCAATCCACTCCAGACATAGGCTCTCTTCTGAAGTAGCTTCACTGTTTCTTGAGAGCTACACCACTTTTACACTAGGCACACTGGTTGGAGAAGATAATCTACCCCACCCTCTCTGAAAGGCAATGTGCCTTCCAAAATGTATGGTTTTTTTGCCATCACTGATGGTATAACACACAGCTCAGTTTTGGTTCCGTACAGAAATTACTTGGTGAAATGTTATGAGTGAGACTCACTAGATAAAGGTGGTCCCTTTTCTCTGTAAAATCAACACATATTCTCTCTGCCTTCTTTCTGACTGTGTTCTCATCACAACTCGGTTGTTTTGTGCAACTGCTCGTCAGCTCTGGACCTCCCTTCATCTTCAGGTCTTGTAGAGGCCAAGCCTGAATATCTTTTGGAAGCGCTGCATGACCTTCCTACTTGGGCTGGATTTTACTAAACAAAACTAGGATAAGATGTTGTTCAGAGGATGTCTGTTTTATCCTAGATCCCTTTTAAGTTGTTTTGGTCTTCATGTTACTCACCTGTTTCCGAGTTATTGTTTGCTTATTTTAAGGTGCCTTGAACCTTTGTTGGGAAGGGTGGTATATAAAAATTAAATAATCCTTGTCAAGGAAAACAGACTGCCATGATATAGTCATATCACATATGCCTCTGCATAGTTCATAAACATTATAGTAGCAAATGAAGGAGGAACTTAATTTTAAGTTAACCAATGTGTTTATTGTCTTTCCTATGTCTGTCTCATGTTTAAAATTCTGAATGATTTTTGTGGATTTTTTTAACCTTTAAACTTAGTTTTCAATGTACAACAATCTCTTGTGCTTACTAGGCCTGATTCTGATTTCATTCCTATGGGGCTAGCATGGGCATCTCAGGCAATGTGTGTGTGGTGCTATGGTGAATTTTTGTTTCTTGGACTCCAGTCTGCTCTGTAGATTGGACCTGTTTACAACAGAAATTAGAGTAGCCTTGTGACTAATTGTACTTAGGCAGCACAACTCTGGCTGGCTGTCTAGAATACAGACTTGTCTGGGCAAACTCCCACTCAACTCTGTTCCCTAAGCATTCTTAAAAAGAGCAAAAATCTGTATAGAGTGCTTTTTTAAGGAAAATTTACCTCGAGGGTCAACTCAGGGCCCATTTACAACTGATGCAGTAATGTAAAGATCCTTCACAAGTGCAGGAACCAGCCTTTAGGTCTGGTTTTCATCATCATGAGTAAAATCAAAATCAGACCCACTGCAAACGGATTTTGCTAGACCTGAGAGTCATCAAGGTACTTTTAAGAATGGATTTGCATAGACATTTTTACAAATCAAAATACGTTTTATAGCAGATATGAATATTCAAGTAATATTTGACAATGCTTTACAGAAATATGTAATAGTATCATGGTTCAAAGTTAAAATAAAAAAGATAGGAAAAGAGAAAAAACATATTTTCAGATGAGATTGAAAAAATTATGGAGTGCAGGTGAGGTAGGCAGGTTCTAAAAACAGTGTTCCAGGTGGCAAGGGTTACAGTGATGATTTTCCTCACTTAAATTGGTGAAATAATGGGATAAGACCCAGTGGATACCGATGCTAAACAAGGAGAAAGATGAGAAGGAAAGAAAAAAAGATGCGTTTGATCTATGGAGCATGCTAAATCTACAAGACTTCTTTGGAAATAGTCGGGGTTCAATGATCTATACTGACCTTGCCCACCTTATCTCTTGTTGACAGTAATTGGCATTTCATCAATGCCAACTATGGATGGGGGGCTATAACTGGTCCTCAGAAATGAACCTTCATGATTTCCGTAGATAAAACATGTATATTTGTAATATACGCTTACATTGTCTCTCATTTAATTCTTATCATGCTACATACCTGCAACCATTGGTGAGTAAAGCTGCTTTTTAGAATGGTTCTGTATCATTTAAGTGTTTCTGGAATTTGTAATAACTGACTAGTTAATTTATATATCTGTGCTATTTTTTTAAACAGAAATAAAAATGTCTGGTGACACAAGTGTTGCAGTACCCACCAAAGGAAAACCTGAACTAATAGAAATGCCTAGTAGTGATGTGTTGCCTGATGATGAAGCACTACATCATGAAGTGACCAAGATACTGCCTGGGTCTTCACAAGATGGAGAAAAACAATCTTTCCATAATACCGCTAATGGACAGGAAGGAGACCCAACTATCACTGAGCATCCTTTGACTGAGGAAGTGAAAAATCAACCTTCTAGCACAGAAGTGACTGAGAATGTAGCCGCTGACTGTAGCGAATCTGTGAGCCTTGATCCTGAACTTGAATCCGAAGTGACACCAAGTGAACAAAGTAATCCAGTAAGTGACCCTTCAAAAACATCTATTCTAAAAATAATTACCTTGCTATACAAAACAATCATGAGTCTGGCTCCCTACTTGAGGAAAAGGGCAGTTCTGTCAAAATTATATATTGATTGTAGTATCAGCAATTAAGAAATAATGAGCATCACTTTTTTAAGAAATGCCTTGGAAATTACATGTAGACTTCTCTACATTGAAAACATATAAATTATTTATATTGAAAAACTGCTCTTAAAAAGTTAGGAAGCGTCAGATTTTTATTTGTCTGTCTTATCTTAATTGGCTTTCCTGGGCATGTAAATATAAGACAGTTATGATACAGTCTTTAATCATTCACTCTCATGCTGGGCTTTCTGCAGAAGCTCTGCCTCCCTTAGTAGACAAGATAGAGTCACAAGGTAGTAGAATTAAAGCTGCTGCTAAATCTGGCACTTCCAGATGACAACTTTTGACTTTGCAACCTCATTAACATCATTTTAACCCAGAGGTGCTGAACCTCCAGCTTGTGGGCCAGATGCAGCTTGCAGAGTCATGGTATCTGGTAGGGGTGTGCAAAGCTTTGGTCCATGATTTGATCTGGAGAAGATTCAGCCCAATTCGGAGGCCGAATCTCCAAATCCAAATAGAATTGGGAGAAGAAGAAAAAAACTCTGAATAGATTTGGAGCCTCCAAATTGATTTGGAAAAGATTCAGAGATTCATAAGGCAGTCGTTCAGGGGAACAGAAACTGAGAAGAGGGAGGGGGAGCAGGGGGGAAAAGACTGACATCTCTAGCTGACCAGTAATTGTGATCTTTCCCCAAGTCCCCTTTGAAACACGGTGCTCTGGGGGAGGGACATACAAACAGCATATGAGCCTCAGTCTGCAGGCTTTCTGTGCTTTTGAGAGATGTTTCTGCCTGAGCAACAGTGTCTGAAAGGTACTAGACTGGCTTGGCTTCCTACCTAGTCAGTCTCCTGCTATTTTCTGTTCTTGGAAAAGAATGGATATAACTTACTAATTAGAATCCCTCTACTTATCCCTATCCAGTCCATTTCTTTCACTTTATATTTGTTCTTGGGATGGGGGAGAGGTCCCCACACTTTTTAAAAAGTAAGCTGTGTTTTCCCTGGCAGTATGGCCCACCACTGTGCAGGAAAGCCCCTACATTACATACACTCACACACACATCATAGAAGAAGTCAGATATTTTTAAACACAGCACAGAAGAAGTCAGGCAGTCATAGAAGAAGAGATTATATATATATTTATTATTAGTTATAGATACATACAGACTAAACACAACATAGAAGAAGTCAGAGATTCAGATTATTAAACACAACACAGAAGATGTCAGACAGTCATACATTGGAGAAGAAGAAGAGATATTATTTCAGTTATGCATACAACAGTAAATATAACACAGAAGAAGAAGTCAGACATAGTCATACATAAGGGAAGAAGAAGAAGAAGAGATATATTAGTTATTTACCCACATAGGCACATTTTCTAGCACAGGAAAGATTAATATGAAGTGTGCTTGAAAGGCAGGTGCCAGGTTTCTGGCAGGGGAGGGAGATGGTCTAGAGGGAGTAGGGGGACAGCTAAAGCTGCAAATTTAAACCCTTCCCCCCCCCCAAAACATAGACACATCCTCTTTCCTGGCAGCCATGAGTCTTCTGCTGCCAGTGGAAGCAAGGAGGTGGGAGCAGTACCTGTCCCTGCACCTGTACTACCTCCCCTAACACCAGAAATAGGCACCAGCAGCAGAATGACAGTCTCCTCCAGCCCAATTTCATCTCCGAGTGCGAGCCTCCCACTGCCAGAGGAGGATCTGGATCTGGAACAGGGGGACCTGAGTGTCCTAGCTAAAGAAATTCTGGGGACCAAGGGGGAATCTGAGTTTGTGCTCCACACTCCTCAAAGTTCCCCTAGACTCAGGTCTCCTTTTCAGGAAGGCACCTCAGAGGAGGTTGTGGAGGCAAGTAGCTTAACTGAGGCAGCTCCTCCTGTTGTGCCTCTGCCTGCGGAGGACGGGGATGAGGCAAGATCCCCACCTTCAATCCAGAAGCTGAGGAGTAGTGTAGTGAGGGATCATTTTGAGGTGGCAGGCGATCCCAAGTGTGCTGTCTGCCAGCATTGCTGAAGGCAGATCAGCCAGCGCAGGAAGGTGAAACACTTCATAATCATGAATCTGAGGAGGCATCACCCCCTTGACCTTCTTCTTCCTCAGCCTGGCACCAGTGGGAGTGTGCCCAAAGGGATGTCCCCTGCTTGCTCCAAAGCCCCCGACCCCACAAATCAGGAGGCAGCCACTCTGGAGTGATGGGAGAAAGCTGCAGACAAAGCGGGTCATGTTGTAGGTGTGGATGAGGTCACCCAGAGCATTGGGGACATGCTTGCTGTGTATGGCCAGCCCTTCTTAGTTGAGTGGCCAGGGTTTAGGTGGCTCATGGCACTTGTAGCCCCATCCTACGCCCGCACACACCACCTGTAGCAGGACGGTGATGCCTTCCCTGTATGCAGCATGCAGGGAGTGCTTGAGGGAGGAGCTGCGCAAGGCAGGGCCACAGGTAGCCTTGCACTTCCCCTCCAACATCTGGAGCAGCAGGGGTGGACATCATGCCTACCTCTCCCTCACAGGTCACTGGTGTGATCAGTTAGGCTGTCAGTGGGTTCTCCTTTAAGCCAAGGTGATGTAGGAGTCCCATATGGCAAGGGAGATCATGGTGGCCATGAACCACGTGGTGCAGGGGTGGCTCGTTGGGCAGGGCGAGCACACCCATGGATTCATGGTCACCAACAATGGGGTCAATATGGTCATGGCCATCCTTGATGGCAACTTTGTTGGCATCCACTGTGCCAACTGTGTGGCCCACAAGCTGCACCTCATAGTCAGGGATGCCTTGGAGGGCGACAGGGCTGCTGGTGATAGCACTGTCACTACCACCCAGCTGATTTTAAAATATAGGAAGGTGGCGGGCTACTTCCACCACAGCAACACGGGGGGCAAGATGCTGTGGGAGAAACAGGAAGAGCTGAGCATCCCGCAGCACAAGATCATGCAGGATGTGGAGACTTGGTGGAACTCCACTTACCTGATGCTGGAAAGGCTAGTGGAGCAACAGAAGGCCATCTATGAGATGGCCTGGCTCGGGAGATTGGGATCAGCGACCCCCTTAACAGACCTGAGTGGGATACCATCTCCCAGATCTTGATGGTCTTCAAGCCTTTCCTTGAGGCCACCAAGACCTTCAGCGCTAGCAATGCCCTCCTTAGCCAGGTGATCCCCATAGTAAGGGAACTTGAGAACCAAATGGAGAAATTCCAGGGGATCAGTGTTCCTGGCTGGGGCAAGCCACTGTCACCAGATGTACAGGTACTGGTGAGGTGGCTGAAGGAGGGCATTGGGAAATATCTGGATCCATTGCAATCTAGTATGGTCCACATTCTGGCAGGCATGTGCAACCTCAGGTGTGAAGGTGAGCATTGGCACTGGCAGCACCAAAACCATCAATCACTGGACTCGGGTGCTAGTCAACAGAGTCAGGGAGGCAGAAAGGCAGAGACGAGGGGATGTGAAAGAAAGGGATCCACTTTCCCATGCCAGCACTTTCAGCTCCAGCACTGGCCAGTCTCCTCCACACCAGCTGCTGCCAGTGTGGGCCAAGGGCATGGCTTCAATGTTGGGGTCCAGACGTACCAAACCCCAGTCTTGGGCAGGTAGCACTGAGGCTTCAGTGGCTAACTATCTTGCCAAGGACCCCAAGGATGGAGCCACTGGACTGTGCCCTCTTGGCTTATTGGGCAACCCACAACCAGATGTGGCAGGATCTGGCCACGGTTGCCTGGGAACACGTGCTGTCCATCAACCAGTGTTCCAAGAGAGAGGGTGTTCAGTATTGCTGGGGATGTTGTGACACCCCACCGTACTTGCTTGGATCCTGATTTGGTGAAGCAGCTGGTGTTCCTCAAGGTGAACCTCCTGCTGCTTGTGTTCCACAAACTCACTCTGTCTGCACCTATTTACATTTTATTTTTTTAACCCAGTTAATGCCCTGCACTCTGAGCTGGAGGCAGCACTCACTGCATCACCAGCCAGCTGGGGAAGAACATGTACCTGCTGAGCTCTCATGCTAGGATGAACTTGGAGGTATGGGCTGGGGCTATAGAGAATGAGGAGGCCCCATGCCCTGGGCATGACCACTAAAACTGTAGTCTACCAGGGTTGGGAGGCCTGGTGAGACTGCTGGTGGCTCTGCAGTCCCAGGAAAAGCCAGGACCAAGGATCCCCCTGGTGAAAGTTGAGTAGGAGGTGCCATAACCTCCAGCCACCACACACCCACATAGTCCTGGATGGAGAAAGCCCAGACCCATCATGTGTTTGACAGGCCTGAGGCTTGCTGGTTGCAGTGAAATTGAGGCTCCAGGTGAGCTCAGCTTAGCTGCCTGGGATGCCAGCTCTTGGGTTGAAAAACCCTTTCTCAGGCTGAGGAAGCACCTGTAGTTGGTGTGTATATGTGTGCTTTTCCTGGATGGAAGGAATAGTAAAGAAATCAGAGGCTGGCATGGAATGCAGGCAAGAAAGCCAGTCAGTGAAAATGAAACTGGAGGTATCAGGGGGTGAGAGAGACAGGTTGGGGTAGGGGTGAAGTGGGATGTAGCAGGTAAAATTGGAGAGGTACCTGGGGAGTCAGATGTCTGGCAGGTTGTAATGTGTCATAAATCTAATGTCTTTATTGAGTTCATTAATTTCTGTACTTTGGAGGCTGATGAAGTGAAGTTCATAGGCCCAGCTGTGATATATTTCTCTAACTATTCAGTTTGTCTACTAAAAGATACCAGATTTACTCAAATAACTATGTCTGTGAGTGCCATGTCCTTAGACCAACACCCCTAGCACTTGTCCCCAGTCATCTGACCAGAAGGGCACAGGGTCCTGGGCACGTCTAAGCCCCAGGGCTGGGGCTGGCATGGAGAGTTCTCTGGCAGCTGCTGGAGAAGAAGCTCCTGCAGGAAAGGAAAGAAAGGCTCTGTGACAGTTTGGCTGCCTGAATGCTAGTGTTACTGTGCTGCAGTGCACTGCTTATTATTTAAAGTGGAGGAGCAGACTGAAGCTGTAGCGGAGGAGGAGACCTCATTGAGACACACTACAGTGTCATGTAGAGGCCCCAGTGCCAGTGAAGGCACGCCTTAACATACACACACACACACATGCATGCACGCACGCACACACGGTGTCACATGCCATGAGTTCTGCTTGTCAGCAGCCTCAGGTGCAGTTTCCTGTAACGGGGCCGATCTAACCATGGCCCACCCGCCTGTTCCTGGGCTACCTGCCCGCATTCTCATTGCCACGCCTTGATGTTAATTAGTTAATTAATAGATGTCAATTAAGCGGGAGGCTGCCCATTTACTGCCCTGATACCAAAGGGCGCTATCTGCGGCTCCATTCCTCCCTTACACCACAATCCAAGCCTTTTAGATGGCATCTCGATGTTCACATAATCACTAGCCCCCACACTGGCCTCCAGAATCCTACTATTGAACCTCACCTGGATCCCTCCCTTTCAGGCAGCCTCTTCTGCCGTCATATCGGGCAGCATAGCTCCCTGAGCTGGTTCCCCTTCATGTGTGGTTCCCGCACCGAGACCTTCAGCTACTAGCCCTGGCCCACCTCCAGGCCACTCCAGGCCCTCAACTCTTGGGCAACCCTCGCGGTGGGCCCCTGGCCCTTTGACCATTCCGGTCCTGGCCCCAGCATGGACCAGTCAGGGGAAACTGAGACGCTGATCAGGCCGCAGATGGAGTACTGTGTCCAGTTCTGGGTGCCGCACTTCAAGAGGGATGTGGACGGCCTCGAGATGGTCCAGAGGAGGGCCACTAGATTGCTATGCGGGCAGCAGGACAGGCCTTATGAGGAGCATGTGAGGGATCTGAACCTGTTCAGCCTCAGTAAATGGAGGCTGAGGGGGGACCTGGTGGCTGCCTATAAACTGCTGAGAGGTGATCAGCAGGAAATAGGGCAGGCTCTT